>CM056952.1:13972470-14572470 GCA_029856935.1 Cyclocarya paliurus | reverse complement strand
GTTTTTTTGTAGCGATATTTACAAAAGGCGCCACATTCATGAATAATTATATATCTTGGTATTGTCTAATCAGGGGGCTAAAAGTGGTGGTGAGATGGAGTCTGCTCAAGCCAAAAATCAAGCACTAAGAGAAGCTGGAGCTGTTGTACCCACATCATATGAAGCCTTAGAAGTTTCAATTAAGGAAACTTTTGAGAAACTGGTTAGTTCTGTGTATCATGAACATCAGCCTATAAATAAACTCCTCCACAACCCCTCCAAACCCACAAAAAGAAAACATTCTGTCAGTTCCCTTAGGCTCTGCATTTGGATATAATTATATATTTTGTATTTTAATTTGCTGTTAGGTTGAAGAGGGAAAGACTACGCCGGTAAAGGAAGTTCATCCTCCCCAAATACCTGAGGATCTTAACACTGCCATCAAGAGTGGAAAAGTTCGCGCTCCAACTCATATTATTTCCACCATCTCTGATGACAGGGGTACCTTTCGAACCCATAGAATTTTAATTTAGTATTCATGTAATTTATGGGTTAATATCATTTGCCTTAATTGCTTTGTAGGTGAGGAGCCATGCTATGCTGGTGTACCAATGTCTTCCATTGTTGAGTCGGGTTATGGTGTTGGTGATGTTATTTCTCTTTTGTGGTTCAAACGCAGCCTTCCACGTTACTGCACACAATTTATTGAGGTAGGTTGCTCATGACTGTAGAGTTTGGTCGTGTTTAAAAGTCTTGCTTGATTTAGCTTATTGTCCTGTTTGTTTTCCCTTAAACTCCTGATTCTGAAAGCAAACTTGTATTCATGTCCTGTCACTAATATATGACATTGATCAGATATGTATCATGTTGTGTGCCGACCATGGTCCTTGTGTCTCTGGTGCTCACAACACTATAGTAACAGCAAGAGCTGGAAAGGACCTTGTTTCCAGTCTAGTCTCAGGTAAAGAGTTGCCTCTCAATTTTTTCTCGTTCAGAATTTATTACTTCAAATTGCTGAGAGGAGTGGCTCCTGTGAGCTGATTTTGTAATGGAAGGGTGAATGATGGACTTCTTTAACAGGTTTGCTTACAATTGGTCCCCGATTTGGTGGTGCAATCGATGATGCTGCTCGATACTTCAAGGATGCTTATGATCGGGTGAGACTGGATGGGCGTTACCGGCGTTACCGGAGAAACTTTGTTAGTTGGTGTCCACTGGTCTAAACATTCTAACAGCCTATCTATTTCCTGTGTTTTTCAGAGTTTGACAC
Source organism: Cyclocarya paliurus (assembly GCA_029856935.1). Lineage (NCBI taxonomy): Eukaryota > Viridiplantae > Streptophyta > Magnoliopsida > Fagales > Juglandaceae > Cyclocarya > Cyclocarya paliurus. The sequence goes on along the minus strand of CM056952.1, from coordinate 14,571,221 downwards.
CTTATGAGTTTGTTGAAAGCATGAAAAAGAAGGGCATCCGTGTACCAGGAATTGGGCACAGGTATAGAGAGTTTTCAACCTTCACCATCTTTCAAATTACTAGGGCTAAACCATGAAATTTAAAAATCATGCTTCTAGTGGCTGTGCCACAAATCTGAGTACCTGAAATTCTTGTTTCTTTGCTGTGGAAAAGGATCAAGAGAGGTGACAACAGAGACAAGAGAGTGGAGCTGCTTCAACGCTTTGCACGCACGCATTTCCCTTCTGTAAAGTACATGGAATACGCTGTGCAAGTTGAAACCTACACCCTCTCAAAGGCAAATAACCTGGTGCTCAATGTGGATGGAGCAATTGGGTCCCTTTTCTTGGATCTCCTTGCTGGTAGTGGAATGTTCACCAAGCAAGAGATTGATGAGATTGTTGAGATTGGTTATCTGAATGGACTCTTCGTGCTGGCCCGCTCCATTGGTCTCATTGGGTAAGTTAAATTACTCTAAAACTTTACTTCTCCAGATTTTTGGCTTATAGTTTGCCTTGGTTATTAAGGTAAAATTTTGAATTAAATCCTTGTTATTGATACCTTAGTGGTTTGAGTTCTGAACATATAAAGCCTTCTTTTTTCTCGAGGATGATACAGTAGAAATCTATAGTCCTCTTTAACTGATTAGATGCTCCCATGTTAACTGACACGGATTATGATCTTCTATACTCTCTTGGATAATCTACTTGGGTGGATTTCTCTAAATTTCTAACCATTGCTTTCAAGTTTAAAAAATTTCGGATAGGACTGACCGATACAACTTGTTAGTGACAAATGTTTGTACTTCCATAAACATGGATATCTTGTTTACTTTACATATCACGTGGGTGTACTAGGACAACAAGAAACGATGGGAAGAAAACAATGATATGAACTATAGTGATCGTTATGCGCATTTTTCAGTGAAATCTCTTAGTTCAATCTTAACTGAGTTCTCCTTATTGAAAAACAGGCACACCTTTGACCAGAAGAGATTGAAGCAGCCACTATACCGCCACCCATGGGAAGATGTTCTTTACACCAAGTGAGGCATTTCAGTTTGTGGGAGGACTAGCAGCATAGACCTGCTTTCAACTAGCATTTTTCTTTCCAAGTTTCTGCATTCTGCTGAAATGATTCTCCGGTTTTAGACTAGTGTTGGTACTTCTAATGTCAAGTTGAGTATCTTCATTTTGTAAGCTGTATCAAAATCCATAAGAGTGAACGCTCAGATAACTTGTTAAACAAAGTTACGTTTTAATTAAATATTATATCCTCCTGATTTGTGTCTGGTACCAAGTTGTAAAACCCCTATACTGTTTGATAATATTTGTCAGTAACTTACTTCGAGTGGAGTAATCCTCCTGAAAAGGGATAGAGAGACAGAGATAAGAGGAAATAATTGTTTGGATTATGATTCTGCATGCCTGCCTATCACACGGTTTCACTACATATCGTGCCACTGACAGCAACTATACTTCATGGGCCAGAGACACAGATGTTTATTATAAACATTAAGGTTAAAACGAAATGGGCTAAAAAACTCAACAAATAAATGGGCTAAATGGATTGAGGTTGAGATAAGCCCAACCTTATTACTAACTGAGCCCATGCTTGTAGAACTAACTAGGTTGACTTCCAAGTAACTCCCCATTTCACTTTGTCTTCCACTTCTAAATGCTTCCTTGCCTTCACCCCTCCTGTCATGCTTAACAAACTACGGCTACTAACTGGCGTGTTACACTCCCCCCTCCATCGAAACACCTTGACTGCAAGGTGTGGAAAGTTGTCCTTCAAGTATGAATACCCCTCCCATGTAGCTTCTTTAAAATCATGATCCTGCCAACAATCTAAAAGTTTGATCTTTGCTCGATTTCTAGCCTTAATCATTCTCCTACCAAGAATCTCCTCAGGTTTAGGTCGTAAGATCCCATGCTCATCAACTGGTGGGAGATTTGGGATGTTGTGAATCTAGAGACTAACTTTTTCTTCAACTGCAAGACGTGCACCGTGGGGTGGATGCGGGTAGTAGGTGGCAGATCTAGAGTGTAGGCAACACTTCCCACCTTTCCAAGATCTGAAACGGCCCGTAGTACATAGGGGCTAGTTTTAGGTCTCGCCGGTGGCTCACAAAGGTTTGCTTGTAAGGTTGAAAGTGCAAGTATACCCACTCCTCCCTTTCAAACTCCTATTCTTTCCACTTGATGTTTGCGTATTTTTCCATTCGGTGTTGGGCTCGTTGTAAGTTGTTGCGTAGTAGATTTGAAATATGGTCTCTGGATCTGAGTGTTTGGTCAACTTCCTCAAGTTTAATGGTGCCAGAGACACAATATAATAATCTTAGGGTGGTACCCATAAAGTGCCTCGAATGGGGTCATCTTTGTAGAGGCGTGGGGGGTGGTGTTGTACCACCACTCTGTTAAAGCTACCCACTTTGACCAGTCTGTATATCTGTGGCTTGAAAAGCACCTTAAGTATCCTTCCAGTATTTTGTTAACCACCTCTGTCTAGCCATCCGTTTGAGGATGATAGGAGGAACTCAGGTTCAAGTGCACTCCTTGTAGAGAGAATAACTCCTGCCATAATTGACTAGTAAATGTTTTCTCACAATCAGACACTATTGATTGTGGTAACCCATGATAACCCTTCTGGCCCTCTGTATCGATTTACATAGCCTGAATGTCAACCCCAAGGGCTACTATGAGTCAACTCCAGGAGCTTCTTTCTGAACTCCTCACTCTGTGGAATGTATAATCCTTGTTTGTACAATAAAGACCATTCATTCCTACTGTAATCTTGATTAAGTTTCTGGCCATGAAATTAATGCACCAAGCCCTGAATGTGGTCATCATGTGCAAAAGCAGCCTTAGTTCTTCCACCCACCCAATGGAAGGAAAAGTTAATTGCATGAGTGTCTCTTCCATCTCTGTATCCTTTCTTGAGAGGGCATCAAAATCCTTATTTCAAACTCTTTGTTGTATTCTACTAAGAAATTATATCCCAGCAACTTGGTAACCCATCTTTGCTGCATGGGGGTCCCTACTTTCTGGTCCAACAAATATTTAAGACTTTGTTGGTCAGTTCTCACCACAAAGGCCCTACCTAGCAAGTATGACTCCCACTTTTGGACAGCTGAGACTAGAGCAAGCAACTATTTTTCGTATGTAGATAGAAGTAAGATCTTTCCCTTAAGTGTTTGGCTGTGGAAGGCTATTGGTCTCCCCATTTGCATCAAAATTGCCCCAATAATAGTTCTAGATGCCTCATACTCTATAGTGAAAGGTTGCGTGAAGTTTGGGAGAGCTAATATAGGAGGCTATGTGACAGCCTCTTTTAACTTGTGAAAGACTAGTTTGGACTCTTCACTCCACTAAAACTGGTCCTTCTTTAACATTCCAATCAATGGCCCTGCAATCCCACCATAACCCTTGATAAACTTGCAATAGTATCCTGTCAGCCCAAGAAAGCCTCTTAGGGCCTGGATAGAGTTAGGTAGGGGCCAACTTTTCATAGCCTGTAACTTTTTAGAATTTGCCCTTACACCATGTCCAGAAATTAGATGGCCCAATTAGGAGATCTCCTTACAACCAAAATGACATTTTGACTACTTGGCATAGAGCTGGTTCTTTCTCAAAATTTCTAAAGTCATGTTCAAGTGTTGCACATGTTCCTCTGCTGTTTTGCCATATGCTAAAATGTCATTAAAAAATACTAGTCTAAATTTTCGCAAATACAAATGAAATACCTTATTCATGAGGCTTTAGAAAATAGATGGGGGCATTAGTTAAGCCGAAGGGCATTATTAGAAATTTATAATTTCTTCATGTGTTCTAAATGCCGTCTTAGGCACATAAGATGGTTTAACTATGATCTGGTGGTATCCAGATCAAAGACCCAGTTTAGAAAAATCATAACACCATGCAATTTATCCATAAGTTCATTTACCAGTGGTATTGGAAACTTGTCATTCACAGTCACACCATTTAACCCCTGCAGTCAACACAACATCTCCAAGACCTATTTGTCTTTCTCACCAGCAAGATAGGTGAAAAATATGGACTTTGACTAGTTTGGATAACCCTAGATTTCAACAACTCCTGCACTATGCGTTCAAGTTCATCCTGTTGATAGTAAGGGTATTTGTAGGGTTGAATGGAAATTGGCTTGGTTCCTAGTATCAAATTAATAGCATGGGAGGGGGTGAGGGTGGGGGTGGGAGGAGGAAATCCCTTGGGCTCCTAAAAAATATCCAAAAACTCAGAGATTGTTTCTACCTTCTGAATATGATTATAAACCGTTTCAGTTTTTTATCACTTGCAACAATATTCTTTTAGTCTCTAATTTATTCATTGTGTTTAAGGATCCCTCCTCTATGAGTTGGGATGGGGTCAAGCCTTGAAACTTCACAGCCTTATCTCCAAGGCTAAATTGCATACAAAGACTTTTAAAATTCCAAGAAATAGTCCCCAACTCCCTCAACCACAAGATGCCAAGCACCATATTATATCTTGTCAGTACCAATACATGGACATCAACTGTAATTAACACTCCTTAAATTTTCAGTTTAACTCCCATACATCTTCCTTCACTGGGTAGTAGCTCTCCATTAGCCAACTTCACCTTAATTTTTTTAATGCAATCAATAGTTAACCTTTCCCTCTCCACCACCACAGGGTCTAAAAAATTATGGGTGGAGCCAGTGTCGACCAAAATAGTCAGCCACTAGTTCCCTAATTTTCCTTTGAGACTCATTATTTTTGAGTTTTGGGATCCAGTGAGTGCATGCAAGGATATTTCTGGGTTTTTTGTTTGGTTGTCTAATTCTAACACTTCCACTGCTCACTCCTCTTCCATTTTTTCAGTCACTACCTCCTGCCCTCCTTTTCTACCAGAACTTCTTCCAAAAGGTTAGTTTAGGATTTTGGCATTTGTGTCTAGGGCCCCATCATCACAGTAGTAACAGAGCCCTTTCTCCCTTCTCTTTTTCATTTGTTGTTGGTTTATCTTCTAAATGGGTAACTATTTTTTTAAGGTGGTTCTGTTTGGGTTCGTGGGGCTGGGATTTGGGGTTTTGAAGATGCCTGGGTTAGGTGAGTATGAAACACTGGATCTGGAATTTTTCCTGGCTAGGTAGACATTTTCTTCTTGTAGTTTGGCTAAGCTATAGGCATCAGTTAAGTTGGTAGGGTTAAACATCCATATTGGTACTCTCACTTCATCTTTCAATCCACTTAGGAAATAGCTAAGTTTGTAATTATTTGATAGGCCTCTCAGCCTGTCAAGAGAGGCCTATCAGATAAGGTACTTGTGTTCAACTTATTGTTTGGACAAGTCTGGGAACTGGTTCCCAGCCTAAACTTTATAGCAAATCAAAGGACTGGACTTGTTTCATGAAAGTTGAAAATTCAAGGGACTTCTGTCCAGCGGGCCATCTGGGCAAGTCCTGAGACCTGTGTCCAGCCTGATTTCGTGGCAAATCAAGGGACTTGGCTTGTAGCATGAAGATCGGCAAGTCAAGGGATTTGTGTTTGATGTACCGTTTGGATAAGTCCTGGGACTTGTGTCTTGCCTGACTTTGTGGCGAATTAAGAGATTCAGCTTGTATCGCGACGATCGGCAAGTCAATGGACTTGTGTCCGACGAGCCATCTGGGTAAGTCCTAGGACTTGTGCCCAACCTAAGTTTGTGGTGAATCAAGGGATTCAACTTGTGGCATAAAAGTCGGCAAGTCAAGAGATTTGTGTCTGACACACCGTTTGGGCAAGCCTTGGGACTTGTGCCTTGTCTAACTTCGTGGCGAATGAAATGACTAGTCTTGTAGCACGTAGGTTAGCAAGTCAAGGGACTTGGTATCCGATGGGCGGTCCGGGCAAGGCCTGGGATTTGTGCTCGGCCTGAGTTCGTGGCGAATCAAGAGACTCGGCTTATAGCATGAAAGTCGACAAGTCAAGAGACTTGAGTCCGACTGGCCATCTGAGCAAGTCCAAGGTCTAGTGCCCGGCCTAAACTTCATGGTGAATCAAGGGACTCAACTTGTGGCATAAAATTCGGCAAGTCAAGGGACTTGTGTCGGACGGGCCGTCTAGGCAAGTCCTAGGACTTTTGCCTGGCTTGACTTCATGGTGAATCAAGTGATTAGGCTTGGTTGGCTCAATGGTTGGCAAATAAAGAGACTCGTGTTTGAATTTTGCATCGTAGTGAGTCAAGGGACTTAGCTTTGTTAAAAAAAATATTTATCCATGCTAAAAAAGCCAACCCGATTAGTGAAAATAACCCAAACCACAAATGTGAGGTTTGCAAACCTGAGTCACTCTGCTAGAGCGTGGCGAAGGTTGGAGGCATGTCAGCGAGCCTTATGTGGGCAACCATGTTCGACTGTGAAGAAGATCTGGTTGCCCGCGATGTTAGGCAATTTATTCTAATGGAGACATATTAATACGCTCGGGTAAGGCCTAAGTGGGGCTTATGTAGCTGGTATTCCACACCACAAAAGCCAATTCTGTTAGTAAAAATGAAATTCACATAAATTTTGAGGGAGACAAACCCAGATGTTTTAACCACCGTAGTTAATTCTTGCTTGACTAAAATTGTCCGCTGTTGGTCATCGTCTCTGTTTTATTTAATTATCTTTTACTGAGTCATTTTACTACTGGGGAAGTCGTCTGTCTTTAAGTATCTTCGAAGTAATGTGGACTTAATCATCTTTTAGAAAATTTCCTATTCATTTTCTCAAGGGTCATGTACTGTGGGTGAGTCGATCACTGGGTGGTTCCTTGTTCTCCATCAAGTGTACCGTGCATGGTGCACTTTAAACATGCGCATCACATGCATAAACACCAACTGTTAATTCGTCGAGTGAGGTGGCAGGAAACATGCCCGCCCGGCATGTGGCCGAGCAGTTGAGTTTGTGATGGGTTGGTCGAGACGTTTCTATCTATGTTGTTCGTGGTCGGGCAACCTGTGGGGTGGCTGAGATGTTACTGTCTATTTGTTATGCATGTGACCAAGGTCCTCTTGTGACACAGCCGCGTGCGTGACGGGTTAATGCCACTGGTTTGGACGGTGAGTCCTTCTGTGTGCATGGTGAGATGGTTGTGGTCGAGGAACTCTCCTATCGGGCCCAAGGGGTGGGTTTGAGATGGTGAGGTTGAGATACAGTGGGCGAGGAGTAACCTGTCGTCCTTGGCAGGGATGCAAATAGGTGAGACTACAGTGTGCGAGCTGCAGATGGCTGGGATGTAGATGGGTACCTGCCACTGGGCTGCTGAGGAACACATGCGAGGAGTAGGTGGGCGAGCAAGTTGCGTGCATGGCCGATGAGCATTTGGCTGGGCGAGGAACAGGTGCCTGCCATTGTGTAGCCGAGGTGCATATGGCCGAGGAGCATGTGGCTGGGTGAGGAAGAGTCGGCTGAAGTGCATGTGGCCGGGAACCTTGGTTTCTTGCCATTGTGTGGCTGAGGAGTATGTGGCTACCACTGTATGGCTGAGGAGGGGTGCCCGCCATTATATGGCCTAGGAGGGGTGGTGAAGAAAAACATCCAAGGAACTGCGTCTGAGAAGCATGGGGCAATGTGCACCCGTTGCCCAAGTCTTCATCGCCGAGGACCACCCTTGTTGCGGTAGAAAATTCCTGCGGCCTTCGTGGTGGCCACCGATCTCCTCCATTAGGCCCACAGAGTGAGTCGTAGATGTATCTCGGGTGCACGTTCTCGTGCTCCCTACTGGGTTGCGTGCACATGACCATAGTGGGCGGAGGACACTAGGCGATGACATAGGACACTCAGGTGACGACATCGTGGGCGGGGGACACCTGATGGCCGCTGGTGCCCTTGCTGTGGCACGACAGCACCGGGTCTAATGGTTCTTACCATGTGTGAGCTCGTGCACGTGGTTCGTATGGTGGAGCCAACTCCATGGGGTGGCATTTGGGGACCACCCCGGGGGAAATAGATGACACCGGCTGTCCATATGGTGGCCGTCGGTGCCACCCATTGTTCGTGACACAACCGGATCGTGGCTCTTTTGGGTGCATGTCTTGCACCCGTTGGGTTGGCATGCATGGCCCACATCTTTACAAGATGGTGGTCTGGGACCACCTAAAAGAAAACAGACGACGCCGGCGGTCCATATGGTGGTGGTTGTAAGTGCCGCCCCTTGATCTTGCCACGACGGGGCTGTGGCACTTCTAGGTGCACGCCATGCAACCCTCGGGTTCCCATGCATGGCATTGTGCGTGCCATGCATGCCCGGGACGTGCTCGGCACTGTGCACTAAAGTGCATAGTATTAACCCACGTACTGCCCCCTTTTTCTACACAGTACTAACCCATGTACTCGTTATTGTGCATGTACAGCTTAAATGGCGAGTAGTTTGGGTTCCTGCCTGGGTGAGAAAGGGTTCACTTACCAATTTTTTGCAATAGTGTTGTTCATAAAATAAAAGTTGAAAAATACAAAAATACATATCTGGGAAACTTTTATTTGCTCATTCGGTGATCATTTGGCGCGTCAGAAAATCATTCTTCTCCTACATTAGGTGTAGATATTAAATCAGATCTCACAGATGATGCTAACTGTTAATGCCTAATCACACAACGAGCTGGAATGGGAGAAAGAGTCATTTCCAGCCTGTTGTGATGACTCGGGTTTCGATTAGTGTAGTTGAGAGCCCCTGGCAGTGGTCTGATGCAGTTGTACGATGTCGATGTGTACGTCCATGGATGTGAATAAGAAGTAAATGCAGGAAAAATAAAGAGAGTAAGACACACAGATTTACATGGTTCGGTATATACCTACGTCCACGAGCGTTTGGGAAGAGAAAATTCACTATAATATACTTGTTTTACAGTCTCTTGTAGTCAATCATTTCTCACTATACAATAGAAGTCAGAGATCTATTTGTTGGATGAGACATTCACGCTGTAGCTCTTGTCGTGAGGTTGAAGAAGCTAAAGAAGAAGAAGAAGAAGCACCCTGGAGACTGAAGTCATTTGGCAGTTTCCTTTTATTTGACCCCTTCTTTCCACGTGCCCCTTGATAGTGGTGAGGAAATGCCATTCTTTTCCTTGCGTGTCTGACATCCTCTCTTCTTTCAACTTTTTATTTCCATCTCTTCCTTACTTTCCTATTGACACATTCTCTTTCTCTATCTCCTCTTCCTCTCATTCTTTTTTTTTTTTTGGGACCCTTTGATGGATTGAGCCTAGTTTTCTGGGCTTGGGATATTTTATTCCTCGAGGGTACTAGAAAAATCATTTTCAAACCTGAATTCTTTTCTGCTCAAGATTTATAACATTTGAATTAAACAATATATATGGTTGAAGGCATGCGTTATTATTCTTCAATGCTGCAGCATCATTGCATTTACGTTTCTTACATAACTTGCTTTTGGAGGCTAGCTTGACAGAAGATCTAAAGCAGTTTGTTGAGACTAGTGCTTCCTCTGTGAAGCATGTCGAAGATTATGAAGGGCGGAGGTTGAGTTTTTCTCAAAAAAGAAAATGTATGCAGCTAGCAATCTAAAGATTCTAACATGCTATCTCTTTGCTGTGTTTGTCAGGGCATAAAAAAGATTATCATGTTTTCTCAACAATTTGAGACTAGTAGTAACCATAATAAATTCAAAACATTATCACGCTTGTAATGGCTACATCACAAATCCGAGTGCTTGAAACTCGTGTTATTTGCAGTGCAGAGGATCAAGAGAGGCGGCAACAGAGAGAAGACATTAGAGTCGATAGCTAAAACGGTTTGCACTTTGCGCACACGCATGCATTTTCCCTGATTCGATGTGCATTGATTGAGCAGGCTGTGCAAGTTGAAACAACAGACAACCTCTCTACAAGGCAAATGGCCAGGTGCATGCTCAATGTGGATGGTGCAATTGGGGTCCCTTTCTTTTCTCTGCCGGCGGAGGAATGTTCACCAAGCAAGATCAGATTGACATGTTATTCAGAGATTGTCGAGATTTGCTATCCGAATGGAGTCTTGGTGCTGGCACAGTCCATTGGTCTGATTGGCTTAGTTGGATTGCACTTATAAATATTCTTATCCAGACCTATGGGTTATGTTTTGTGTCGCTTATTAAGGTACAATACATCAAATCTGGGAGACTGACACATTAGCGATGGGAGTTTTGAAACTATATGGCCCTTTTTATCCGCAAGGGTGATGCCGTAGGGTTGCATGGTCCCCTCTCAGATATAAAACGGTCCTATGTTCACTGCCATTGATATGAATTGTTAGTGACAAAAATGTATACTTTCATTAACTTGATGTTATTATATCTTGAATCGAGCATGTTGCATTTTCCTTGAATACAGAATTCGAACTGATTGCTCCTTAAAATGCAGGCACAACCGGGACGAAACCAGAAAATCTGATTTTTTTTTTGGGGGGGGGGGGGGGGGGGGGGACAATGCCTCTTAGTAGTTCCGCCTCTGGGCACAACCTCTGACCACGAGGTTGAAACAACTTCTATGATGCCACTACAGCAGAGGGCAGAGTGAGAGAGCATTTCAATCTGCTCAAATCATGAATTTTTTTATTTTTAAAAAAGTAATCTTCAGATAAGAAATTAATCATGCATTCAGGAGAAAAAATGGGATGTGCTTGAAATTCTATCAAAATGAAGTATTACTATTTCTGTACACATAATGGATGTATGAGACCAATAATGCCAGAGAGAAGATGAGACCAATAATGTCAGAGAGAAGATGCCTGAAAGTACCCTAGTGTTGTGTGAAAATAACATATCGCTTTTAGTTATTCTACAAAACAAAAGTGATAACATAAAATATAATTAAATAAAACCGAACATGTGCCAAGCAAATCCATATTGTGGTGGGCAGGCGGCCATTTGGCAAAAAAAACTAGCAATCTGCAATTTCAACATCAAAGTACAGATGGGATATTCTGCATTCCATATGAAAATGCTCCCACTTATCCTATTGTTGGGATAGGGTCGAAAAATTCAGACTTTAATTTAGCCCAGTCTCAAAAAAGAATACGATCTAACCAAACAGGGTAGTAGAACATATGCTTTCCTTTTTCTTTGAGGTAGGAGTTCACTCTGAAAAAACGCCTAAAAATGCTGCCCCGACAAAGTTCAATGTTCCGTGAAGACAAACTCCGTCGAAGACAAGAAGACGGAAATACTTACCACCGAAAAACCAGAAAAGACAACACAGAAAAATAACCTAACCGCAAGAGTAATTTCCATCACGGAAGCTGAAAAAGAAAAGGCAAGCAAGAGCGACAGAACAACAACAGAAGCGGAGGATAGCAAAGAACCCAAAACCAAAAGTATGTTTTGTTGACAAGACTCCAATAAAAACGGTACTTTTCTTTACCCCACCATTGATCGAAGGGTGAAAAAACAATAAAAAGAAGACTTAACAGCGAGTTCAGCTTCGTAACCGAAACATAATTGCAGCTTCCTTTGTGATCAACACCCAAAGTTTCTTATTTGATCTAAAGGATCAGCGGTGAGAATCTTCATGCTCATGTGGGCTTTCCCCATATTTACTCGATCTCTTACCCTCTCACCTCCACCACCAGCACCACCAGCACCACCAATCCTGGCAAACAAAGAACGCACTGAGGCAGTATTGTGAAAGAACAATACCCAACACCTCCCAAACCCCAGCAATGGCTTCAGGTAGCAAAAACGTACGCTCACAACACGACAATCAAGCTCAGTCCTCGAACACAGCGAGCAACAGGAGACCTCACCTTGCGGAGTCTTCCATCCCCAAAGCCATTGAACAGTTTACCGTCGATGCTCGCCTCCACGCAGTCTTTGAACAGTCCGGCGAGTCGGGTAAGTCCTTCGACTACTCCCAGTCCGTTAGAGCAACCACGCAGTCCGTTCCTGAGAAACAAATCACAGCGTACTTGTCCAGAATCCAAAGGGGTGGCCATATCCAACCCTTTGGCTGCATGATTGCCGTGGACGAAGCCACCTACAGCGTAATCGCGTACAGCGAGAACGCCCGCGAGTTGCTGGGTCTTTTGCCTCAGTCGGTTCCGAGTCTGGAGAAGCAAGAGATTTTGGCAGTTGGGACTGACGTGAGGACGCTCTTCATGCCCTCGAGCTCAGTTTTGCTCGAGAAGGCGTTTGGAGCTAGGGAAATTACCTTGTTGAACCCGGTTTGGATTCATTCCAAGAATTCAGGGAAGCCCTTTTATGCGATTTTGCATAGGGTAGATGTGGGTATTGTGATTGATTTGGAGCCTGCGAGGACGGAGGATCCAGCTTTGTCTATTGCTGGGGCGGTGCAGTCACAGAAGCTGGCAGTGCGGGCGATTTCACAGCTGCAGTCGCTGCCCGGTGGGGATATCAAGCTCTTGTGTGATACTGTGGTGGAGAGCGTGAGGGAGCTTACTGGGTATGATAGGGTAATGGTGTATAAGTTTCATGAGGATGAGCATGGTGAGGTTGTCGCCGAGAGCAAGAGGCCTGATTTGGATCCGTATATTGGGTTGCATTATCCTGCCACGGATATTCCTCAGGCATCAAGGTTTTTATTTAAGCAGAACAGGGTTAGGATGATTGTGGATTGCCATGCCACGCCTGTTTTGGTGGTTCAGGATGATGGGCTTATGCAGCCTTTGTGCTTGGTTGGTTCCACACTTCGTGCTCCTCATGGTTGTCATGCTCAGTATATGGCCAATATGGGATCAATTGCCTCGTTAGCAATGGCAGTTATCATCAATGGGAATGATGAGGAAGCTGTTGGTGGGAGGACTGCAATGAGGTTGTGGGGCTTGGTTGTTTGCCATCATACTTCTGCTCGCTGCATTCCATTCCCTCTCCGCTATGCTTGTGAGTTCCTAATGCAGGCTTTTGGACTTCAATTGAATATGGAGTTGCAATTGGCATCACAATTGTTGGAGAAGCATGTTTTAAGGACTCAGACCCTCTTGTGTGATATGCTTCTTCGTGAGTCACCCACTGGAATTGTTACTCAAAGCCCTAGTATTATGGACCTTGTGAAGTGTGATGGTGCCGCCCTCTACTATCAAGGGAAGTACTACCCGCTAGGTGTGACCCCGACTGAGGCCCAGATCAAGGACATAGTGGATTGGTTGTTGGCTTTCCATGGAGATTCCACAGGTTTAAGCACAGACAGTTTGGCCGATGCTGGGTACCCTGGAGCAGCCTTGCTTGGAGATGCAGTTTGTGGGATGGCTGTTGCTTTTATCACTAAAAGGGATTTTCTATTCTGGTTTCGTTCCCACACTGCAAAAGAGGTCAAATGGGGTGGTGCAAAGCATCACCCTCAGGACAAGGATGATGGGCAGAGGATGCATCCACGTTCATCATTCAAGGCATTTTTGGAAGTGGTAAAAAGCCGCAGCTTGCCATGGGAGAATGCAGAAATGGACGCAATCCACTCTTTGCAGCTAATTCTGCGAGACTCATTCAAAGATGACGAGGCAAACAATTCTAAGGCTGTTATACATTCCCAGCTTGGGGATCTAGAGTTGCAAGGGATAGATGAGCTTAGCTCAGTGGCGAGAGAAATGGTCAGGTTAATAGAGACTGCAACTGCTCCTATATTTGCTGTAGATGTTGATGGCTGTATAAATGGGTGGAATGCAAAGGTTGCAGAGTTGACAGGGCTCTCAGTTGAAGAAGCTATGGGGAAGTCTTTGGCTCGTGATCTTGTTTATAAAGAATCTAAAGAAGCAGTAGAGAAGCTTCTTTCTTGCGCTTTAAGAGGTAGTCAGTTTACATCTACTGTCTTTGTGCCTGTCAATCCAAGAAGTTTAAAGGATAATATATTGGTGTCCAATTTATGTTGAATTAAATCAAAAGACGTAAGAGAGCCCTTGAAATTAAAGCAACTAAAACGATTTCTTTAGCATGGAAAGTAGTTATTAGTATGTTGCATTAAATTGTGTTCTTTCCAGATGACAGGACAAATTTGTGATTTGCCAAAATATAGGTATTGCTCATGTTGTAATCATATAATTTGAATTATATATGCAAGCGATAGGGTTATTCGATATTGTCCCTTTTATGAAAAGCAAAAAAAAGGGACAATATCGAATAACCTATCGCTTACATATGCAATTTGAATTATATATGCAATATTGTCCCTTGTGATGAACTATAAGTATTTTTGGCCCGAAGGCTGAAGAATTTCCACTGTGTTCTCCATAATGAACTTAATGGATGCCCCATTGTGGTTGCTGCTTATGCTGTTAGCATCTGGAGATGGACAGTGGCATGGGTGTCAATGTCCAATCTGGGGGTATGCAGTGCCACTGCAGTGACTTAACAATCGACCTGAGCATGTTGTTGGGGTTCAGAAATGGTTCCCATGCCACAAAAGAGAGGCTATTAATCTCTTGTTTCATGGATTGGAAGGTCACAATCTTATTCTTATGATTGGTTAGCACTACATTCAATTTTTTTTTGAGCTTGAAAGGAACCTTCCATCAATTAACATATAGTATTTAGTATTGGCTTTGAAAGGGAGCTGGTTTTGTTAAACTTGTTTATATTACTTTAATTTAACTAATGCAGGTGAAGAAGAAAAGAATGTAGAGATAAAAATGAGGACATTTGGCCCTGAGCATCAGAAGAATGCTGTATTTGTGGTGGTCAATGCTTGCTCCAGCAAGGATTACACAAATAACATAGTTGGAGTTTGTTTTGTCGGTCAGGATGTTACTGGTCAAAAAGTGGTGATGGACAAGTTCATCAACATTCAAGGTGATTACAAGGCTATTGTTCACAGTCCCAATCCTTTGATCCCTCCCATATTTGCTTCAGATGATAACACATGTTGCTCAGAGTGGAACACTGCCATGGAAAAACTCACTGGGTGGGCCCGAGGGGACATAATTGGAAAAATGTTGGTTGGAGAGGTTTTTGGCAGTTGCTGTCGACTCAAGGGCTCCGATGCTTTGACAAAATTCATGATTGTCTTGCATAATGCAATTGGAGGGCAGGACACAGACAAGTTTCCTTTTTCCTTCTTTGATCGAAAGGGGAAATACGTACAAGCTCTCTTGACAGCAAACAAGAGGGCAAATATGGATGGCCAGATTATTGGAGCCTTCTGTTTCTTGCAGATAGCTAGTCCTGAATTGCAGCAAGCCCTTAAAGTTCAGCGGCAACAAGAGAATAAATGCTTTGCAAGAATGAAAGAGTTAGCTTACATTTGCCAGGAAATAAAGAATCCTTTAAGTGGTATTCGCTTTACAAACTCTCTTTTGGAGGCTACAGAATTGACTGAAGATCAAAAGCAGTTTCTTGAGACTAGTGCTGCTTGTGAGAAGCAGATGTTGAAGATTATAAAGGACGTTGATGTGGAGAGAATTGAAGATGGGTAAATTTCTCGAACAAATTATTTGATTTACAGTTTTACCCAAAAGAAAATGTACTGCATGTAGTAATCGTTATTGTCATTTGGCTGCTAAACATTTTACAACTTAATTAAAATTAGAGTGTAAACTAGTCATAATTTATCGTCATCTCTGTATTGCCACTAAATCTGATGCATCCAATTATGTACCATGATATAGTATTATCAGCTTCATATTAGGCAGTTCCCTACAATAGTTTCTTCACTGATGTGATAGCGTACTATGATGAAATTTAAATCTATTGACTGCAAGTATCATTAGATTGCAGTTAACTCATCAAAATATTCTAAATATATATGGCTGGCTACATGGACTCTGAGTTATCATTCAACTTTGGGAGCTGCTAGAGACACAAAAGGATCCCAAAAAGGGATCACACACACTGATGTGGCACACTATCAGTGTGTCACTTGTCCATTTTCCCTAGCCCCTCATTCCCCCACTTTCCCTCTCTCCTCTTTCCCCCTTCAGCTTCCCAGTAGCCGTGCACCTCACCCGACTCTCTCTCCCAGCCACAGCAGTGTCGTCACAGCTCGTCGCCGGCCACCATCAGTGGCCATTCCCCCTCACCGGTGACCTCCGACCGGACCCAGCCCTCACAGTGCAGCCCCTCTCCCTCTCCTCCTCCCGAAATTGAGCCCCTTTCACGCGGTTTCTCTCTCTCGCCGCTGTCGCAGCCCAACTGTGCCGCCACACCCAGCCCCTTTTCAACGTAAGCTTCTCCCCCAGCCACCGGAGCCCTTCCCTTCTCCCTGAGCAGCGCCTCCCTCTCTCGGTAACCTCCTTATCAGCACTCCATGCCAGCGGTGCCACTTGGACCGCTGGCGTCTTCTGCCCACCATGGCCGGAGTGGGGAGAGGGCAAGGGGGCGGGAACGGGGGGAGGGGGGGAGGGGGAGAAAGGAAAAGAAAAAAAAAATAGGGGGGAGACGTGGCCCACATCAGTGTGTGGGATCCCTTTGTGTCTGTAGTGTTTTCCTTCAAAAACTTTATAGAGCTACCAATACATAATATACATTCATAAAATTCTCTGCTACGATTTGTCAAAATAGGGAAAGAAATAGAAATGTTCTTGCTGAGAATAATTATAACTGTCTCCTCTACTCTAAATTTTCCTTGTATTTTCATTCCATTCCATATTATTCTTATCTTGTGTTCAGTCCTTCCTACCTTGTTCAAGTTTCATGCTTGTATTGATATCTATGCTTCAGCAATAATTTTGTTGACACAACCTGACTTAGTTTCTAATTTCGTTCAGAATCAGTTCATTGGAACTTGAGAAGGAGGAATTTTTTCTCGGGAGTGTCATAAATGCTGTTGTTAGCCAAGTTATGATATTGCTGAGGGAAAGAAATTTACAACTGATTAGGGATATTCCGGAAGAAATCAAATCATTGGCTGTTTATGGTGATCAAGTGAGGATACAGCAGATCCTTGCTGATTTCTTGCTAAATATGGTGCGTTATGCACCATCTCCAGAAGGTTGGGTTGAGATTCACGTTCATCCAAGCTTGAAGAAAACTTCTGATGGATTGACTCTTGTACATACAGAATTCAGGTATATTAGACTTGCATTCATTTTTCATTTTCCTAACTATATGTGGCATACTATTAGGAATCATGTAAGTTATCTTACTCTTTGAGTCTTTACTTCTTTTTTTTCATATGCTTCTCTTAATTTGTTCACTCCTCTTGTCCTTCAGCACTTCTTAGGATAAACATAGTGTCAATTTTTGGATTCTTGATCATTCGTTGTATTATTTCTTGTAAATTATGCTGCTAGGCCTGTTGCTTTATCTTTATTTTAAACCTAAAAGAAGTTGACACTGATTCGGCCAAGTTAAGCATTCAATCAGATTTGAAGTGGTTGACTTATCTAATTTAAGACAATGATGACTCCCACCTAGATGTAAGTGGTTGATGTATCCTAGACAAGATCTTTTGTGGTGGCAACCATTACTCAGAGGATGAGTTTTTGCATGTACTATCCTATAACATTGCAGGACTTGATGATTTACAGTTGCAAGAATTCCTCTTACCTCATGCAGAGGCTTTACCCACTTCAATGGTGCGAAAGAGGCCTGCACTAGTGTCCAGGATCTGTAGATCTATTAGCTATGCATTGCAGTACTCTTGTGTTCCAGAAGGTTGTCTATGCTTAACTAATTTCCAATCCCCCTGGCCCTCCTGTCCAAATCTTATTTTTGTTGCGGTTTGTTTTCCATAATCTTGAGGGTCCAATAAGCTAATAGGTCCTCTGAGACTTACTTGCATCATCACTTTTTTTAGATCTATGCCATCTGTTAACCTTGTCGTCATGGATTCTTTGGGCAGCCAATCAAGATGTGGATGTTCTGGTGGAATCTTAACCTGGTTTCAATTATCATGATTTTATATTGCTAGTTTTGCAATGCCTATAGCCTATAGCCTATCAAGACTATTTTCCATGACTTCTAGAAGTGAGTTTTGGAGTTGCCTATTGCCTGCACTAGGGTTAGCCTCAATTTGTCCTAACCATCCAGAGTTACGTCTCTATTATATATATATATAATTTATCATGTGGACTTGTCAAGAAACAATTTGACAATAATGAGCTTTAAGCATAAATTAAGCTAGTCTCATGATACTGGGAGAAAAGTTGCTTTGGCCAAATTCGTTTGTAAGAACAGATTATATATGGAAGTAATTGATGATTACTTGAAACTTCTTTTCCCTTGTAAGATGCTATAAATATGTGTGAAGATATGAATCTTATTAATGTCTTTTGATTTTCTTGTGACTAATATTGATTTTATCTATAAAGGATGGTATGCCCTGGCGAAGGTCTTCCTCCTGAATTGGTTCAGGACATGTTCCATGGCAGTCGATGGATGACTCAGGAAGGCCTTGGGCTGAGCATGTGCAGGAAGATTTTAAAGCACATGAATGGTGAGGTCCAATATATCAGAGAGTCTGAAAGATGCTATTTCTTGGTTATTCTTGAACTTCCCATACCTCAGAGAGGCTCAAAAAGTGTCGAGTAGGTCGTCAGCTTTGCAGAGGCCCCAAACTTTAAAGCTTTCTCAGTTCTAACCCGAGATACTCCTTCAGGCATACACCCTTTGGACGGTTTGCTTTGCATAACCCAGATGCAGTAATTACACTTGAACCGGAGGCACTTGACTCAGCTGATTCAATAAGATTAAGAGCATGTCCTTCTACCCGTTTGGAATGTAATTCTCTTTGCTGTTGGGCAAGGCTAGTCCTAAACACCTACCTATTTATAAGGATTAAGGAAGCTGATTAATTTATAGCTTGATGTAGTAGTCTTAAGATCATACTAATGTAGTTGTGTACCGACCTTCTTGCATGGTGTGCCACCACATGTGTTCATCGAAGAGTAAGAGTGCCATTTGAAATTGTTGTTGTTGAGGGTTCCCATGATGAGAAGCAGTTGGATTGACTTTAAGCATGTGTTTTAATTATTGTTTGTACTACACCGTCAAGTTCCCAAAGTAAATGTAAAATGTCATGCTTCAGGGGTTACTCCCTCTAAAGCTAGTTTGCTGTATATCCTTTACCTTGATGCAATAAAGCCAACAGCCCTTGCTGCAGTTGATTTTCATTCCCCATGTTCTGTCATATGACCAATATATGCATTTTTGTATTTCGTTCACTTTTTGGATGTGCATCACCAATTGCTCCATCTCATTCCGGTTTCTCTACTGTCCTTAACAATGTTGCACGAAAATTTGGTACCTCTATTGGATTAAGTTTTACCATTTAAAAGATAGTAGTGTCAAAACACTCAAAAACCAAAATACCAAGAGAATGATTTTGGAAAAACTGGCTTTATGAGTTCAGCCCCCTCTCATTATCTACGTAATCCCAATCTATACAAGGAAGCAGATGATATGCTATACACAGAGTCTTAACTGATTCCTAATATTCAACATCTATACATGTTAAGATAGTAGCTGAGATGGTTTGCTATTAGTTTTTGGACTGTTCCTCCTAGCCGCCAAAAAAGGTGGCTCATTGGGATAAAAATACACTTGATATTTAGGCTCCGTTTGGATTCAGAAAGTATCTCATCTCATTATTTCAATTTTTTTTCTCAAATTCTCACATAAAATATAATAAACAATTCAATATTTTCAAATCTCAATTCAACATTTTCAAATCCTAAAATAATAATAAACAATGGTTTTCAATATCTCATCTTATTTCATATTTGAATCTAATTAAACAATGGTTTTAAAAGTTTTCTAATGTGTATGTATTATTAAATCAGGATAATGCACCTTTTTTTTTAGTACATTGGATGTCATTGCCGTATCCATTGATAGATAATGAGCTTTTAGGTCGACTTTATATTGTATATTTTTCTTTTGGGGGTGGAGATAAGGATGCGTGCCATGTTAGAGCTCAGGGCTTTTTCTTTGCTTATTGATCATAAAAGTTTACAGCCGTAATGGGAGTGTCACTTGTTTCCCTTAAGGATAATATTTCATTAAAAAATATTTGATTAATGTTTTTTTATATATATTTCTAACCTTCAGAAGATCTTCATTTTTTGATTATCTGTCGTTGAAACTGTATAATAAAATAATTAAAAACAATCTTTTAATTAAATATAATAATTAAGAGTAAAATATTGGGCGGAATGGATATGCAACCAGTAATTAAAGGTATAGATGAATTAAACTTTGGTGTCCCGAGGAAGAGTGGCAACAAAAGGTACAGTTCTCAAGGTTTTACTTTTGTCTAAAATGCATATAAATCCAGAAGAGATAGATTCATTAGACAGCTTCTAGCTGCTATGCAACAAATTTACAATTTATTTTGGATATCCAGGAACCCAACCTTTCACACCTATCTACTTCTTACGAAGAAGAAAAGTTATAGGCTGCCTTCCTTCGTTTTCTAGAAAGAGAAGCTGCTCATTCTCTTTGAAAGAGTTGGCTCATTCTTTCGAAGTGTTTTTATCGGAGAGGACGGTGGAGCCTTAGCTCTCATCTTTTTTTCTTTTTGTTCCTTTTGCAATATCGATCTGTGTATATATTTTCATGCTGACACAAATCCCACCACACAACTCCCCAACCACTAATCTCAGCGCGTGACACTCATGCACATAATTGTCACACGCCGCCACACCGTAATGCGTTTGTTGGCTACACAAGCTGCATAAATAGATTCTCCACCTCAAGAATTTTCAAATCTACCCCACCCTATCTCACAATTACCAACGCGTGAAGAAACTTAGCCCACCGCAATCCAGTTTATCTGATGCCGGTCTTCTTACTATATTTTTATTTTCCCTAACCAATAATCTTGAGAACGAGAATACAAATCTCTTAATAAAACATCTTAAAACAATACACCGTAGTGCACCTTCAGCTTCCATTGCCTCCAGCAGTGACTACATAGTTCGTAACGCAAACTGAAAAAACCGTCGTGTAAGACGGCACCTTTTTTTACAGGATATGGGTGGGGACTAAGTATTTAGTCCTAAAATCCGTTATTTTTTTTTTCACTTTTTCGTAGTAGTTGTTGTAATGAGGTGTTTGTTGGAAAATTCCACCCCCTCCTTGTGCATCTTATTTTTTTTTTATTTGAATGATATATTTTTTTGCTTAGGGAAAAAAAAAACTTCTTACAAAATCACTTGACATTATTAAAAAAAAATAAATGGGTAAAATTACTTGTACTAAGAAGATTTCTTCTCTATTCTTATGTTTATTTTTTACCAGAATTTTTTTTAATGAATATTTATTTTATGTAAATTAAATACCTTTTCCACCCTCACCTAAAATTAATTTAATTAAATCCAGAAGTCAGTACAATGAATGTCTAGCTGTAAATAATTTAATCCAAAGAGCAAAACAAAAAATAAAGCAATATATGCTTGAAATTAAATTAAGAAATAAAGAGAGATGAAATCTCGAATTTTGTCATCTAATTATAAACCATGCGATATATTTTAAATAATTTCTTTTTTTTTTAAAGTGAAGGTATACACCATGAATTTATAAAATTAAAAAGGATAAATTAAAGATAAAAATAAAAGTAATATTCTTAAAAAAAGAATTCGAGATGATTAATTTCGGTCCTCGGAGAGAGAGGGAGAAGAAAAATAATAATTTATTTTCAGAAAATAGCATTTTGCATGGAGTCAGACAGAAATATGGAGTTGGTCAATGGCGGCAATAAAAAGAGAAAAGGAGTGGAAAATGGGCCAATTGGGGGGGAAGCAATTACCCAACAATGCGCGTGGGGGGAAGCAACCGGTGAGTATTGGACCGATCGTTTGTGATGACTGGCTAAAATTAAACACGCGCTAGAAGCGAGCGTGGGTAAAATCCTTTTCTTAATGGGTGTATATATAATTAATGGCATTCTGAAATGAAGAAGTGAAATAAAATAGTTAAGTTAGACTGAGCTGAAAATGATGAGATAGAAGCTGGAGGGAGCATTGAGACGCTTTGAAGAAGCAGAGCCTAGAAAGAGAAATAAGCTCAGAAAGAAAGAAAGGTGGAGAGAGAGAGAGAGAGAGAGAGAGAGAGAGATTCATAAATCTCCAGGTCTTATCAATTTCAAACACATACTTGTCCTTATCCCTCAACTGGGTCTTCTTCTATTACTCAAACAGAGTTTTGGAGAGACATTGGATATATGCGCGCGCGCGCGCACACATAGAGAGAGTGAGAGAGGAGAGACAGAGAAAGTGTGTGTGTTTAGTCTTCTGGATATGTAGCTATCATTTCCAAGTGGGTAATTGCTGAGTGTGAGAACGTGAGAGAGTCCCAGAAATCCCGAATGGGTACCCCGACAGCGGAGGAGCTACTGAGGAAGATCCAGGAGCTGGAGGCTGGTCAAGCCCACCTCAAGCAAGAGATGTCAAAACTCATGATCTCCGGCAACGCCAAATCCGAACAACCTGCCAACCACCATCACCACCAGAGGTCCCACTCCGTATCTCCTCAGCGCTCGGCCCTGCCGAGGAGAAGAGACGGCTTGGAAGCCGGGACAGCCGCGCGGAAGAAAGTCTCGGCGTCGTTTCGGTATTCGTCGCCGCTGCAGGGAGAGAGCCGGAGCCGCGAGCCTGTTAATGCTGGGGGGCCCCCGGCCGTGAGTTTCACTGATAGACAGTATTTGAATATCTTGCAGTCCATGGGGCAGGCTGTGCATATATTTGATGTTAATGGACGTATAATTTACTGGTCAGTAGTTTGATTAAGTTCCTTAAATGTTTTTTTTAAAGATTTTGATGCTTTTTTTGTTTTATGCATTCGGGTATTGTTTAATATTGGTTTTTATTTTCATGGTTCCTACAAGACTGGTGAGTAGCTCACTTGGGAGGCTTGTTTTACATATTTTTTATGGGTCTGTTCATTTGTCCTTTTTTTTTCCAAGAATATTGTGAATATATTTGTATACATATGTATGTATGTGTCACGCGGTATATTTAATTTTGTTTGTGTTAGGATTTTGGATGGTTGTTTGATTAAATGCTTGTTGAGACTGTAGATTGATGGTCTTTTTTGGCAATTGAGAATTCAAGATTGACTCTGCGTCGTGATTCTGAAATTGGGTTGCTACGGTGTCAATGATAGACCCTGGACTTGCATTTGTAGTTTATATACTTACTGAATGTGTTCTTTCCTTTTTCTTTTCTAAGAGGAAATTAGTGATCTTTCGTATTAATTACACAGCAGCTTGCTTTTGCTGTCACATTTTGCAGGAACCGAACTGCTGAGAACCTATATGGCTATTCTGCAGCTGAAGCCCTTGGCCAGGACGCCATTGAGCTTCTGATAGAACCCCAGAACTTTTCTGTAGCAAATAATGTGGTACATCGCGTCACCAGGGGAGAGAGCTGGACTGGGCAGATTCCAGTCAAGAATAAGAAGGGGGAAAGGTTTTCAGCTGTCACTACCAATACTCCGTTCTATGATGACGATGGTAGTTTGATTGGGATTATTTGTGTATCAAGCGATTCACGGCCCTTTCAAGAAATCAGAGTTGAGTTATCAGGTATACAGAATTCAGAACCAGATCCAAGTTTTAGTCGGCCTAGAAGTGGCCTCACAATCGGAAATAAACTTGGTCTTGATTCTCAGCAGCCTCTGCAAGTTGCCATTGCTTCCAAAATTTCTAATTTGGTTAGTCTTTTAGTATTCTCAAGTTCCTTTAATTTATCATCGTCTTGCATATCTTAATTCTAAATCATCCAAACAGGCATCCAAGGTGAGCAGCAAAGTTAAGTCAAGAATTAGGACAGGAGAGAATAGCACAGATCGTGAAGGTGGGAGTGGGGATAGTCACCATACTGGTCACAGTATATCAGATGCAGTTCTCTCAGACCATAGGGAGGATGCAACTTCTAGTGGAGCTAGCACACCTAGGGGAGATATAGCTCCATCTCCTTTTGGTGCATTTTCTCATGGTGAGGAGCACCCTAGAAAAGGCTCCAGAGATTCTTGTGATGAGAATGAAGGGAAACCTGCAATTCACAAGATCATAACCTCTAAGGCAGAAGCATGGATTGGTAAGAAAGGGATATCATGGCCATGGAAAGTGAATGAGCAA
This sequence comes from Cyclocarya paliurus, assembly GCA_029856935.1. NCBI lineage: Eukaryota > Viridiplantae > Streptophyta > Magnoliopsida > Fagales > Juglandaceae > Cyclocarya > Cyclocarya paliurus. The sequence goes on along the minus strand of CM056952.1, from coordinate 14,547,250 downwards.
GAAGGTTCAGATGCAAGGACTGGCCGATTCATCTGGCCCTGGTTGCAAAATGATCAAGAAAATGAACCAGTTCATAGTCAGAAGAGTCCCTCTTCTGGGCTGATACCAGAGAGCCAGGTGAGTGAAGTTAATCGGGTTGGCAATAATGAGGCATCGGGGTCCTGTTCCTCATTTAATGTTAACAGCACAAGCAGTGTTAGCAGCTGCGGAAGTACCGGCAGTAGTGCGGTTAATAAGGTGGACATGGATATCGACTGCTTTGATTATGAAATATCGTGGGAGGACTTGACAATTGGAGAACAAATTGGGCAAGGTAATCATCCTTTAAGCTAACAGTCTATTCTAGTGAATTTTTTCAAATGCTGTAATTTTAGTTAATGCTTGTAAAGTGTGTGATTGAATGAACAGCACGTTAATGTGTATATGTCTATCCTGTTATGTATTGCTTGGTCCTCTACCAATCTCACGTTGTTTTGCTCATGTGTTTTCCCCTTCTGCAGGTTCTTGTGGAACTGTATATCATGGTCTTTGGTATGGATCAGTATGTTTCTTGTCCTCTTGCTTTAATGAACTTCAGTTTTTATTTAAAAATTAAAAAATTAAAAAAAATAAATTAAAATTTCCCCTTGGATAATTCAAGGGGAGGTTCCTCTAGTCTGATGGCCCCTAGAAATTGTTGGCACCCAAGAGGATAGTAAAAAAGAAAAAGAAAAAAAGAACTTCAGTTTTTATATGTGCGCATAAATACAAGACATGAATCCAGGTTATATTATTTGAGAGTAGATACTGTAGTGTTGACTTCCAACTAGCCGAGTCAAGGCTTGTGAATCCATAGATTGTGCATAAACTTTCCTGGTCTGCATGTTATGCACAATTGGATAGTGTGCCACACAAATTAACTAAATCCGTTTTAATGTGCATTATTAGACACTTCTTTTGTACTCGTATAAAATGATGATGCTGATGTATGAACTGGGATTCTTTGTTTTTTTTCAGTTTCAATTATCCTTTTCTGCTATATGAAAACAAGAATCACATAAAGGTTGTGCTGTTATTCTCTTCGTTTGTGATTGAGATTGTATTTTTATTATTGCAGGATGTTGCTATAAAGGTATTCTCCAAGCAAGAATATTCAGATGATGTAATCCATTCCTTCAGACAAGAGGTTTGCCTTCTAGTTATCTTGTTATTGTAGCTGTTGCCGATGTATTTGGGACATGAATAATGTTGAATCTTATTCACACTACTCGTGAACCTGTGTGATGTGCTGGAATAATTAAGTGAAAAATACTCTATGTAACTAAGATAGCGTGCTTGAGGCATTATACAATAAATAGAAACTTTATAAAATTTTCAACCTTAGTATATTAATTTCCAAAATTTTGGCTGATGCTATTCAAACCTCACAACTTTGCTTGAGTGAAGAGGTGCCAAAAGCTATTCATAAAGCATACCAAACTAAAATGACATAAGTTGAGAAAACAAAAAACCATGTGTTAGGTGTATTCTCTTGTATGCCTATTAATGACATCAAACAAAAAAGCTTGATGTGGTGCTTATGGTTGGAGAGGAATGGGTGGTGCTTTGAAGATAGAGAATGCTCAATGGGAGAATACCTTGTTTGGATAATGAGTTAATCTCAACTCATCTCATCTAATCATTACAACTTTCCCAAATTCTCAAACAAAATACAATAAACAATTCAACTTTTTTCAAATCTCAAAACAAAAATAATATTAAAAAATAATATTCTAACAATATTTTATTCAACTTTCAACTTTCATCTCATCTCAACTTACTATCCAAACCACCCCTTAGGGAATTTTTCTTTAGTACTTTGTGTTTTTGCTCTAAGGCTCTTGTATTGAATGCAATGAATGGAGATAATTTTCATGATTTGCTTTAGTCGTTTCTTGTTCTAGCTTGTATTTAGGTGTATTCTCTTGTATTCTTCCTGTGTTCTTGGGCTATGCCTATTTACTTGGAATAAAATTCTCTTATTAATTATAAAAATAAAAAAAGCATATGTGAGGAAATCTAAAAGAATAATAATTTATGTAGTTAAATAGATCATTTTCATTTAATGATTGCACTCGGACGTAATATTTTTTATTTTGTAAATTTGACTTAATGATTTACAATGAGTCAGTTGATGATGTGATTTATATGAGCAAATCCCATGCTTTGGAAATTATATAGTATGAAACTTTAAATAAAATTTGTATGTATTAGTCTGACTTAATGATATATATTATGAAATTCTAACACTAATGTGGAGTGGATGTTGTGGGCCTGTGGCTTTCTAGTACTAGTTATTTATCAAATAATATATTGGGATCGTTTATGATATGGTTTTATGAGAGCAAAGAATAAGAAATTATATGGCACTAGTTGTAGACCTGTGCGATATGCAGGAATAGCTAAACTACTTCAACGCTATATATAATTTGCTTAGCATACTTTGAGCAATTAAACCGTAAATAAAACTTTTAAAAGAGTCTCAATAGTAGCACATTGATTTCAACAATTTTTATGAGCATCTTCGGCCTTGTTCGGTTACCTCTTTTCAAAATTTTTAAACAATTTTCAACTTCAAACCAAACATTTTCAGATCTCAAAAACATTTTCTATTTCAACTTATCATCCGATCATTACCCAAACACAAAAATCAAAACAACTTTTTCAAAAATAAACATAAACTATTCCATATTTAAAAAAAATATTTATTTATTCAAAATTTTCCCTCTTCGTTCACAAACCCTATAAACAATACATATAAGAAAATTTCAAAATTTTCTCAGAAATTTGCGAACCAATTAGGCCTTCAGCTTTACTCCTTTTCTCTCCTTCATTTCTATGTTAGTAATGGAAAACCTTGTAACTTTGCTTGAGTGGAGAGAGGGACAAAGAGCTCTTAATATAATGTCAAAATATCTTTAGTCATCAAGAACAATAACTTATAGGCCCTTTTAACTTTCTCGTAACTTCAATAATTTATAAATATTCATTTGTTATAACTTATCATAAAAAATATTCATTTGTTATGAAACTAAATAAGCATGAGCTGAGAAAGTAAAGAAGATATTGTAGGAAAACTAGAACTCTAAAATGAAAATTACTATGTAATTGGATATATTATCTTCATTTAATGATGATGTGACTAAACAGGAGAAAGCTCTCTTCAGGGAAACTGAATTGCCTTTTTTTTTTTTTTGGATAGAAAGCTTCCTTAATGAGAACTGAATGATTTTTTTGTGAGTGGGAAGTGAACTGAAGGTTTTTTTTTTTTTTTTTTTGTGGGATAGAGAATTGAATGGTCTTTCTTGGATTAGACAGAGAATTGAAGCATCTTTTTTTGGGTTAATAAAATAAAATAAACAAATAATAAATGGTTTCAAACCTTTAGCTTCATTAAGTTTAATTTTTTTAAATTTATGAGGGAAATGTGATAATGTGGCTCAACATGAACGAAGCCAAAACTTCAAGAATTATATATGTTATGCATATAGATGTGAAGCGCAGTCCACACTTGGGATCTTTTTTATCTGTACCTTTCTATACACTGATCCATATGCAGATCATATTTTTCTACTTCTAATGAACATAAATTTGTTAAAACACTTGGTTTAAAATATGTTGTTGTTTTTGAAGGTATCCCTTATGAAAAGACTCCGACATCCAAATGTTTTGCTCTTTATGGGAGCTGTTACTTCATCCGAGCATCTCTGCATCGTTACAGAGTTCCTTCCACGGTTTATTCTCTACTTCCCTTTCAGAATTTTATAATGCAGACATTTCTGACATTTTTCTCATGTTTTCATGTATAACAAAATTGATAATGATAGGGAACTTTCCAAGAAATGTAGTGTAACACCTGTGCTGATGTGTGTCTCTTGTATCTATGTTCAATTGATGCAGCGGAAGTTTGTTTCGCTTACTACAGAGGAACACAACCAAACTAGATTGGAGACGGCGGGTTCATATGGCTTTGGATATAGTGAGTATGAGTACTTGTATGGGTTTCATTGTTGCTTTAATTTTTCAATGTTTGTTCTTAAGTAAGCTGTCTGCTTTTCCACTTTTTTCTAGCTTTGGGCGGAATGAATTTGTTTGCATGTATGGGTCTTGTAATATCTTCCCCATAGTGATTCATGTATTATTATATTGTTTATTTCTTCTACAGGCCCGGGGCATGAATTATCTTCATCGTTACAATCCACCAATCATTCATCGAGATTTGAAGTCATCAAATCTTCTAGTTGATAAGAATTGGACTGTGAAGGTTTGCCTTCTATTATGTGTAATTTTTTCTGCTACCAATATAAGGCATTAATCTTGTCCATTTTCATCTAAACAGGTTGGTGATTTTGGTCTCTCGCGTCTCAAGCATGACACATACCTTACAACGACTGGGAAGGGAACGGTATTAAACCTGCCACTTATTGATTTCTTCTTTATTAGTTTTATCTACCCAATCTGTCTAGATTATATTACATGACACAGAAATTCTCTATTGATACTACTTTTTTCATGTTGTTTAGCCTCAATGGATGGCACCAGAAGTTCTTCATAATGAGCCTTCAGATGAGAAGTATGTTGTGATCTTTAATGTCAGTTGAAGTATTTTGATGCAAGTGCATGTTTTTTCCATTAAATTTCCAGATTTAAACATACATTTGTTGTCACCGCTTTGGATACATTTAGGTCTGATGTATATAGCTATGGGGTGATATTGTGGAGCTTGCCACCAAGAAGATCCCTTGGGATAATCTCAACTCAATGCAGGTATTGTTTTCATTTGAAAGAATATATCAGGCACTTTTAATTGAAGGAAGAAAACCACTCCGAGTAAATAAATTCCCTCAGTACTCAAAAGTAGATAGATACCTTGGCTGGCAATAAGAGAACGTGACGATCTTGGTGGTTTCTTTTTTAATATTTTAACATTTTTAGATAAAGGTAATTCTGCACTTATGAACAATTTCTTTTGGATACGTGCAGGTGATTGGAGCAGTAGGTTTCATGCACCAACGGCTAGAGATACCTAAGGACACGGATCCACAGTGGGCTTCTATTATCGAAAGCTGCTGGCATGGGTGTGTTATCTTTATGATTTTCTCATAGTTTGATTTCCATTTTCTAGAGCCACAAATGAACTTAAATTATAAGCAATGGGTACCTTGCAAAATAACCATCTTGGTGTGCTCATGTGTGACTAGAAGCCACGCCCCTTAGAGCTCAATAATATATTCACACAAGTTGCCCAAATACTTGGGATTGCGATCCTATTACCGAGTTCACAGTGCTTGAGTCCCATAATACTTTAAAAGGTCATGTTATTTGTTTGGTTTATTTTAGCCTGGAATTCATCTTGTAAGATTTCTAGTCTGATCTTGTGGAAATATCACTTATTTATCTATTTAAAAAAAAAAATCTTGTGGATGGCTATCATTTAATTTTTAAAGGTAGTTTGGTGTGGGGGGGTTGGATCAATATGCAATGGGATGAACATTATAGCATTGGATGAACATTATAGCATTAGTGGTCAATTTAGTTGTTTTCTTCTTGACCTCGTCTTTCTGTAGTTTTTAGTTGGATCTTACATGATGGGTCAACTTGCAAATATATCTAATATGCCAATCTACAACTACATGAAAATCAGAGATCCAGCATGCCGACCAACATTCCAGGAATTGTTGCAAAGGCTTAAAGAGTTACAGAGACAGTATGCCCTTCAAGTTCAGGCTTCCCGCTCTGCAGCTGGAGATTGCCCCCAGAAGGAACTGTAGGCCGATATGGGGTTGGTTTTGTGATGTTTGTTTATTTCACTTGGCATCATAACCAAATCTTCATATTTCATAATGATGCTCTGTGCTGGGTATCATGTCACACCCAACATTTTAGACGGGGGAGTGAATATAAGAAGTAACTTAAAAAAATTTGTACAAAAGAAAATCCAAGTTTTACTTTCGAGTAAATAGAGAGAGCTAGCTCTAGCACTCACTTTCTTCATTTGTATAAATGAAATATTAGCTCTTGTTTAACTCTTCTGGTTCTCTATTTTTCTGCTTGTTCTATGTATACTTACTAACATTTTTAGATAAAGGTAATTCTTGGGAAAGATGTCATTCACCTTGGCTTGCTTGGTGTAATGTTAGTATTGTTGGTCATTTTTCCGCCGGCTTTATGCACCAAAAGCTTAAAATTACGAGTACAAATCGATGTATCAAAAATCAAACGTTAAGATCAAAATGCAAGTCAAAACTATATTTATTATATGAGTGATATGGCACCAATTACATGAACTACCAACTCAGTTTATAAGATTTTTGTAGCAAAACTTGTAACATGTTTGGCATTTTCCTAAACCTATGGGCTAAAAATCGATTTGATTTCAAAATATAGGGGTGCACCGTACGCATCAAAGCAACCTGGAATGATGACTATTGTGTTATTCTGGTATTAATTGACTGAAAAGCATTAATCAGCATCCTAACTTCTCAAGAGTCAATTCACATGGTGCCAAATGCATATTTCAGCAGCAAACTTGTTTGTCATGAAGACAAAAGATTGATACTTCTACTGACAAAATAATATAGCTGCAAATCCTCATCGTTCATATTCCTTTTCTTGGTTATGGTCATAATTCCTATTTCAGCAACTCCAATGCCTTTTCTACCTAAGCAAATGTCGAATGGCAGCAACAGCGTCACCTTTGTGCTCCCGTAAGGTTCTCTCAGCCACCTTTGGGTCCAACTGTTCCCAATGTTGACCAAAAAACATAAGCCTTTGGCAGCAAAAGGGATATACGCTAAAGAGCATGGGAAAAATATGAGGCAACAAACCTCTAGTTCATTTGCGATTATGTCAACGTCAGCTGCCCTGATCTTAACAGCAGCCAGTTCTTTCTCTCTGCATGAAAGAAAAAAATCATCTTTGATTGAAATACAGTGAGAATAACAACAAAGAAATGCAGAAATATAGTAGTAGAGGGTGAAATTATCCCCAACAAACAAACTCAAAGAAAAAAAAGAATTTGTTGATTTGAGCTGCATCATGTAGTTACTAGTTAAGAATTTTTTTTTTTTGATAGGTAATAAGAGACTAGTTAAGAAATTAATAGTAGCTAATACAGTTATGTTGCCAATAAGCCTGAGATTCTGGTCATTACTACTATCATGGCTATAATAGCATGGCGGTGCGTTTAGTAAATTTAACTTCCACCCGCCAAGACCACATGCACCAAACGACTCTGATAGTGTTATAGTTCAAAATAGTCTGAATTGAATTACAATCTGTAAGAATTCCTAATTGCCTACTTATAAAAAAAAAAAAAAATTCCTAATTGCCTATAAGATGTTTAACAATATAAGACCTTTTATTAAAGTTTTTCTCCACTTTTTTCAATAAGAAATTTTTGTATAAGTTTTTTCAATAAGAAAATTTATTAGTAAAATATAAATAGTACCATAATAATTGAAGCATGTGAAGCTAAAGCAACATCAAGAATGCCACGACCTTGAGCACGCATAGGCGATGCTCTTGTATATGTCCCTTGAACTTGGGCTCTTGCCTATTCTTATGATCAATAAAACTTTTTTTAGTGTTAAAAAAAAAAAAAAAAAAAAAAGAAAAGAAAAAGAATGCCACGACCTTGCTATGATGGGGACCTGTTTTATGTATTTTAGAGACACAAACATGTAATCTTTCAAAGGAAAAGGATGACAGAATGCATACTTGCACTGCATGAAAATGAATATGCAAGGCAAAGCAAAGATTCCAACGTATTCAACAGAAAAAACCTCCATAAACGTAGTTAACCAAAAAAGTCCACTGTTGCAGTCAAATACATACACGCACAAGCACTAATGAACTATTTGTGCATTGAACTGCAGTTCAACAGTAACAAGAAAACCACAGAACCAGGTTATATTAATCACAATATAAAGACAAAAGACATCAGGTATCAAACTCCAGCTACCAATATTTCTGATGGATTAAAAAAGTACATAAAATAATCATTAAAATTTAGTTTAATTCCGTTTTAAAAATAGTTTTAGCTCTTCAGAAAGCGCCATTTTACTATGACAAATACCATTCATAGCTTGTTGAGAATGAGTAAAAGCCACACTGATTTTCCACATTCAAAAGAAAAAAAAAATCAGAGAAATATTTATACTAGTTCAACTATTAACTACAATATATACTTTGCGACTATAAAACGTGACTTCATGAATTGATCAATCTCTTAGCTCGCGAAATCAAAAGCAAAATCATAGAATCCATACTTACCTCATTTTTGTAGCTTTCCAATCCGCATCTGCTGATCCAGCGATCGACGCCATCGCCTGACACATCATCCAATAAAACCGTGAGCAAAAGTAAACACAAAATCACAATGAACACTAGTCTTTTCCATTTTTTGAAATGCCAGTGAGTGCGTCTCAAATTCGTTTATTTTCCTGCGTTTTATTAGCATCCATACAGAGAATAAAGTCAAATTTCAGAGAGAGAGAGAGAGAGAGAGAGAGGATCGAACCTCTTGCACACGAGTGGAGTCGAGCTGGCGATCTTCGACGCGGTCGGTGAGCTTGTCGAAGGCTTTGCTCTGTTGCTGCAAGTCCTTGGAGTCCACCACTCTCTCAATGCCTCCGTCGTCTGCTCCCTCCATTGTTTTGATCGATAGCTTTCTTTGCAAAAACGAAATGAATCTAAAACCCTAACTCTACTAGCTCTGCTGTGAAGTGTGGACGACTGTGACTGAGGAGCCCGAAGAGTTCAGTCAAGTTTTCTGTATTTACATTATATTTTTTTGTTCGCTTATGGATAATAAAGTCATCTCCTAGTATTATCTCGACAATATAATTTTTTTAAATTTTTATGTAAAATATAATAAATAATTTAATTTTTTTAAATCTTAAAATAATAATAATATTAAAAAAAATCTTCTAAAAATATTTTATTCAACTTTCAACTTTTATCTAAAACCATCTTATCTTATCTCACTATTCAAACTCACCTTAATTTCATTATTATAATTTTTTAAATTTTTACATAAAATATAATAATTAAATAAATTTTTTTAAAATTAAAAATAATAATATTATTAAAAATTAATATTTTACAGATATTTTTTTAATTTTTTATTTCAATTTATCTTATCTCAACTCACTAGTCTCACCTAAAGTAATCTTTGACGTCAACAATGTCAAAGTGAAACCTGAAGCTGACCCATGACCGTTTAGGCCTGGCCCGATGGCGATACCCGCTTGCATCATATGGATGAAATATTTTTTTTAAAGCAATTTTTTAGCATTTGCTTTTGTTTTGAGAAATTCTACTCTAAGGCCGGTCTACTCTCCAACACCACACACTAATGATGTGGCAAATCAGATTTATTTTCGAAACGGTCCAAAGCAGCTCTATTCGATCCCGAGAATCCCCCTCCCCCTCCCTTTCGGTCCCCCTCCCTCTGCGACACCCTCTCCCCCTTCCCTGTCGAAAGCTTCTTCTACCCGCGAATCCCTCTCCCCCCTCACAAAAATAGATCGTGGTTCTCTCCCCAGTTGACACCCCTCGAAGCGTGCCCTAAGAAGACCCAAAAATCCCCCACGAAAATCCCTCTGTCGAAGCCCTCTCCCCTGTCAAATGGAACTTCCAACAACAATGGTGAATGGGGTTTTGGGTTTGATTTTAACTCAAGCCATACTCTCTTTTAAGAGCTTTTTATGGCACTTGATGATGCATCTTCAAACGCATAATCGAAGAAACATTTTTTCAAACTTTGCAGCTTCTTAATGGTCGTTCTTATGATCAATATTCAGTTTTTGAAAAGTGCTACATCTGATGGTGGAGAAGAAGAAAGAAACAAATATTGAATAGTTAAAACTATGCTTTTTGCTCTACTGCTTTAAGCTTTTAATATTTGGGTTTATTTTGTTTTTAGTTTTTTTCTCTTTGCATACTATATTTAATTCAGTTGGATTTGTTGTTTAATTGGGTTAGTTCACGTTAGACCGTCACCTTCTTTTATAAAACGTGGGAGTGTGACCTGATTTTTGTCCACTATGTTGTGATTATCCTGCCATTTTTTTTTCTCTTGATTTTTGTTCTCTTTGACCAGTCTTCTCTGTTACTTTGTGTTCTGGCAGTGATGACTTTCGAAAAATCTATTCAACCCAATATTTCGGGTGGGGGTTCTGCCGATATTGGGCCATTGTTTTTGGGTAGCGGATACTCAACTACTAACAAGCCAACACTGGCCTCTTTAGCCCTCACCTATCAAGTATCAAAATCCGTTTTCTTTGAAGTTCCTAGCCCTGACGTGGGTGTCGTCGATGCAGAGGGCCATTCTAGTAAGGTAGCCCTATACCCTTCCATGTTTTCATGCGACTTGAGATTACCATTTCCTCGCCCTATCCGTGACCTTTTGGACCGTCTCGGCTTGGCCTTTTCCCAACTGCACCCGAACGCCTAGAGATTATTGATTTGTTGCAGCATTATTTGGCGGCGAGCTTTGTTGGAATCCTTCCTGGATGACTCGGACCTTACTAGCTGCAAGTTTCTTCTTGCCCACTGGGTGCTACGCCTAAAGGGGAATGTATGTAGCTTTAAGGCATCCCATGCTCTAGTTACCTTGGAGACACGATATCGCAAGGTGAAAGATTGATCTTCCAAGTTCTTCTTCGTATCTGGCCGCAGATGGGAGTTTTTGGTGGGCCAGGTGAATCGCCGAGAGTTTCTCATATGGATAGACTGGTGAAAATTTTCAGATGATAATGTTGTGCGTCCGATGGGCACTCCTTATGAAGTGTAGTGTCTTGCAATCATGCGAAAATGGGTGCAAAACCATCCCGACAGTGCTCTTTCCGAGGTCCTCCTTTTTGAGGAGAGAAGGAAGGAGTTCTCTGCCTCCTCTGGGACACCTTCCTTCTGATGATAGGCCGGTTGCTACATGGCCCTAAGTTGCTCCACTTCGGAAGCGTTTCTCGAACCTTCCTCTGCCTGATAAAGGGAAGAAAACCCGCTGGGAGAGTATTCACTTCGGAAGGTAAATCTTCTCCAAATGTTGTAGTCCTCGGGAGTCCGAAGAGTCCTGCTGTAAATTCTTTTGTCCAAGCCGATGATGATTCGAGGAGTCCGGTCATTGATCCACTTGTCTAGGTAGAGTTTTCCAAGGGTGGTAGTTCGTTAGGTGATACAGCCGGTGAGAACCTGCCTGATGAACCGCTCACCCAGGCTGAGTATCCATTGGCGGATGACTTTCATCCTGATGCCTCGATCGGCCCCCCTGAGGGTTTAAGCGAGGACCCCTTGCTCCTCCTGAGGTTTCTGGGGGACTTCCTGAATTTGCAGGTCTTGCTGAGACCTTTCCTTCTTTGCCCCAACTGACCATAGAGGGGAGCCGAGAGGAAGCTATTAGCTGGGTTGTTGAATGCTTATTGGGTTACTTCCAAGAGGTTTGATCGTCCCTTTTCCCCTTTTTACTTTTCTTTTCCTTCCTTCTCCATTTTTCTTAGTCTTTTCTTTACGACGCTAGGGTACCTCTCAGCTTGCGGCTTTTATCATGGATGATCAAGAGGTAGCCGCTTAGAAGAGCTTGGATCGTGCTCTCGACGACAGGGAGGAGAGGGAACAACTAAAGAACAAACTTGAGAAGACGAAACTTGACCTGTTGGATGAGTGTAAGAGAGCAAAGAAGCTAAAGTGTCGTTAGAGGAAGTACAAGCAGAAGTGGAAACGGGAGAAAACACGATTGGAGCAGCTTAACCAGAGTCTCCAAGGCAACTTATCTCGAGTGAGGGAGGAGAAGGACCAGTTGGAGCAACTGAACCAAAATCTTCAGGATGCCACCCTTTCCTTACAAAGGCAGCTAAGGTGGTTCCCAACACTTCTCGACAAGGCGTGGGGATGCGGGGTCGTTAAAGGTCATAAATCAATGTGGTCATTTCTTCTAGAGAGTCTAGAGCAGCTTTCGAGATCTTTCACCAAGTACCTGCAACGGCTTGTGCTTGGCGATATTCCCACCAATGAGGCATCCTTTGAAACCAACTACGAACTGGGAAGGAAAGAGATGCCGAACGCTTTCCTTCTTCCAACTGCACCCGCGCCGACATTAGTGGAGCCGGCTGACCTTGTTCTTGCTGCTGCTAGGCCTCCAACCTTGCTCCCGTTGAGTCGCCAACCTTGCTCCTGTTGCTGCTGACGTCGATGCTCCTGGCGTTGAGACTTAAAGGCTTTATTTGCTTCATTGTACTCTCCCTTTTTTCAAATGTATCCGCATTTTGTTGCTTAGCGGCTTGTACACATATATACACAGACTAATGCACATATCTTTGTTCACCATGCCTTTGCCTTTGCTTATTTTTCTTTTCTTCTTTTGTTGTCGTATGGCCAGCCTAGAGAACCTTGGTAAAGGGGGTTCGTAGAGCTCTTACCTACCCTGCTGGCCTGTGACGTTGCGCTTGCTTATCTTCTATGGATAGTTGTTCTTAGAATGTGGCCTTCCTTTTAACCATTATTTGAGCGGCCGTGTCCGACCGTACCTTTGAAGTTTCTTGGCTTGTCCCTCTGGCGTCCAGTTTAATCTTTCCGACCCTGCTAGCTACTTTAGCCTTTGAAGTTTCTCGGTTTACCCTGTTGACTATCTCTTTTTTTTTCTTTGTGCAAATTTTTGGGTTCTGAAAGGGGCCGTAGATTGTCAGGCTGACTTACCTTGTAGTTACCTTACTAATTCTTTCTGGACAAGTCCAAGAGGAATTCTTCTTATCCCCCCTTCATTTATGTACTATCAAATTCTCGGCCTGCTTGGTCGCATGCTGAGTGACCATTTGTATTTTACATACGTGGCAACATAGTGCCAATTACGCTTTTGCATTAAATGGTGTTCCTTTGATTTCTACGTTATGGATCCGTTCTTTACTAGCATTAACTCTGCACATCGTATTAGTAGATATGCTCTGCAGCGGTTGGATAATCGAGGTATTTTGGTTCTTTGGGAGGGACACTTGGAGACTTATGGTGATTTGTAGAGTTATGACAACTTGGTAGGCCAAGCGCCCACTCTGCCTATATAAGGACCCTTCTCCCAATTAGAAATTTCATTATACTCACTTTTGTCTTTCTCTTCTATTCTATGACTCTTGCTTTGCTGCTTGAGTTCCTAGTTCTTTTGCTTTCCTTTGCTTTTTTTCCAAAGTTCATTTGTATATGCTTTTATCTTTCATGGTTTTGATGAATCCTTTACATCCTAATGGGTGACAGGTCCTCTGGTGGGGCTCAGGCCACTACTGGCTGTGGCAATTTAAGCTTCAGAGGGTGGAACCACCCATCATTTGTTGTTGGGGTCATGGACCATTTATTCTCATTCTTGCCCTTTTGCTTATTATGCCTCATACGTTCTCGCCATTTTGCTTACGGGACTCGATTTCAAAATTCCTCTCCTCACTTGCTGCCTATTTGGTTGCAGTAGAGAAGGGCTTCTATTGTTGTGGTGCCGTGGTGGCCGTCGCTGTCTAACCCCAAACTCATTTCTTTCACCCAGAACGTGGTTTGTAGCTTACCTTTTGGTTTCTTTGGGTTCGAGAACAATGAGGTCTTCTAGATCTTTTAGATTATCCCTAGCAGTTTTACGGTTAGGGTCAGGCAGTGGAACTTGTTTTATAAGCTTCACGACGTAATTTGCTCTTTGTAGTCCTGCGGCCTTGTGCGGGCTTATGATGTAATTTGTTCCTTGTAGCTTTACAACTTTATGATGTAATTTGATCCTTGTAATCCTGCATAATTGATAAAATGATTTTGTGTGTTCGGTTGTACCATTTTCGCATTTTCCTTGCTGTATTTTTTTCGCATTTTCCTTGCTGTATTTTTTTCGCATTTTCCTTATTGTATTTCTTCTTATACTTTCCCGCCCTCCCTTTTTTTTTTTTGTCTCATTTTGCGCTTATTAACTTTTGTTGTATGCCATTTTTGTTCTTGTTTGTACCTCTTGTCTTGGTATTTGGAGAGTTTATAACCTTGATCTGTTTTTAGCTTGTTGATGCTTTGTGCGGCCTTTTTGCAGTACTTTGCTTCATTTCTGTAGATTCTTCTTACTTCGATCAATCGTAAGACTTAAACTCGCACTCCAATGGGGAGGAGTCAGGCTACCTCAAGCTAGCCCGCCCCTTTTTAGTTCCCCAATGAGGTAACTTTTTCAGGCCGCCATCAGGGTAAGCTTTTTAGGTTGCCTCGAAGGCAAGACCCGCTCTCATCTACGGGAGGGATAAGGTTACCTTTAGGCCAGCCTTTCCCTGTCGAGTCCTACAGGGAGATAAGTTGTTCGGGTAGTCTTTTACTAGACCTGCTCCCGCTCGTTGACATGACAAAAAATGTAACAGTTTGGGTCAGGCTGGTACTAGACCCACACTTCTCTCGTAGTGGAGGTCAGAGTAAGTTTTCAAGTTGCCGCAAGGGCCAAACCCGATCTCTTCCACGGGGAGGACAAGGTAACCTTTTAGGCCTACATTTCTCCTTGTATCCCGTGGAGAGGTAAGTTATTCGAGCAGTTTGTTACTGTACCCGCTCCCACCTGTTGACACTCACAAGGAAGGTATATTTTCTAATTTTAGGTAGCAGAGGACTAACCTGCACTTTGTCACTGGAGGGACAAGCCAACCTTAAGGCCTATCTTTCCTTGTGGTATCTCCCAGGGAGGTTAGTTTGGATAGAAATTTGGCTAACCGCTCTTCGTAGTGATAGGAGCCGGGGTAAATTCTTCGGGCCGCCTTAAAGGCAGGACCCACTCTCCTTTACGGGAGGAATAAGGTTGCCTTCAGGTCAACCTTTCCCTATTGAGTCCCACGTGAAGGTAAGTTGTTCGGCCAATCTATTACTGAACCCGCTCCCACTCGTTGATATTACAAGAAAGGTAAGTGTTGGGTCAGGCTGGTGCTGATCCCACTTTTCGAGAAGGCCGTGGAGCATGTCCTGCTCTCCTCTATGAGAGGGAAAAGGTCACCCTTGGGCTGACCTTTCGGACAGTTTGTAATTGGACCTGCACCCGCTTGTTGACGTCCGCAAGGAAGGCAAATTTTTATCTTTGGGCTGCCATTGGTTGACCAGCACTATGTTGTGGGAGGGATAAGGCAACCCTTAGGCCTGCCTTTTCCTATGGTGCCCCGCTGGGAGTTAAGTTGTTGATAACCTTGCCGCCATAGATTTCGTTATCCGAACTTTTTATTGTTGGTGTCTTACTGATAATATGAGAGTGGAGCAGATATTTTGCATTGTCCTGAAATGTTGTGTTTCATTAAATAAAAATGAATGTACAAGCTAGGTAAAAAGGAGTTACAAAATTTAAGGGACACGAAATCCCAATCTGGGGAGGTCATCGCCCATCCTTCTCTCCCTCAAAATTGGCAGGGTGAGGTGTAGTCGGAGGCTTGCTGCAGTTTCTTTGATGGTGCCCTGCTTACTTCATTCCGTTGTTGCCATCCAAGGCAGCCCCTTGATCTTTCTACTTCAGCTCTTGGACGTAGTATTCCTTTGTCGATATCTACTCTTCTCGAAATTCCCCCACTTCCTAGGGAGTTGGATATTTCATTTTGAAGTGGTAGGTCAACATGATGACCCATAAGCTGTTGAGGATGGACCTCCCGATGATGGCGTTGTATGCTGACAGAGTTTTCACCTCCAAGAAGTTGACCATAACATGGGCCGAGCAGGAGCTACTTCCCACCAGGAAGGATAGCGTGATGGTTCCCACTGGCTGGACAATGTTTTCAGAGAAACCTTTTAAGGGTGTGGGTGCGGGTAGCAGCCGGGAGGCCTCAATGCCCATCTTGACGAAGGCTTCCTAGAACAGGATGTTCACAGAGCTCCCATTGTAGATGAGGATTATGTGGGTGGTGAAGTTGGCAACGAGCATTGTGACCACTAGGGCGTCGTCATGAGGGTACAAAACCCCTACTTCATCAGCCTCTATGAATGAGATTACCAGAGTAGAGTCTCCCTTTTGTTTTTTGGTGGGATGATACTCAGCCAAGTATACCTCATAGTATTAGGCCCGCCAGGCATGTGCTTTCTTACCCGACGAAATGATGCCCCCGCCTGTAAACCCTCCAACTATGGTTTGAATCTTCCCAAGGGGGGCTGCTGCCTTTGTGGCGAATGGGGGTGACCTGGTGGTGGCTCCTATCGCTAGTCGTTGAGGGTTGTTCCCTTGTCTGTGCTGGTTACCATGGTCCTGACTCCTTTCCCTCGATCTTCCCTGTGACGCCCCCAAATTTCGCTTGGGATTGAACGGACATTTGAAGCGTCGAGACATGCAACACAAGGTTACGTATCTCCGTTCATGACATATAAGATGCAATGTTCTTAACATACATCTAGCATTATGCAATATTCGCAGCGGATAATTTTTTTCTTTAGCAATACTATGCACCAAATTCAAATATCCCAAAATGCTTAAAATATACTTCATACATAAAGGCATACTAAACATCAGAGATCACAATACTAGTCCAAAATGATTGTGATCAAATGAGTACTGAAGATGTAACTTCATAGTACATATAGTAATTTTAAGTTAACTACTATATTAACCTTGAAACCGCACTGTCGCTTAATCGACCGTGTCCAGTTGGCTATTTTCCAGTTCTTCTTTAGATCCTGTAACAAAATCTACCATTCGGGGGGAGTGGTAGTTGGGACTACCATAGTGAGATTTGATTACAAATCTCAGCAAGTTAACATAAAACATACACACAGATTAATAATGCATGCATGACAGTAAAAGCATAAGTACATAATCAAAATCGTAAGTAATCATAGCATATGGCATAACTTAAACTTGAAACATAACATGAACATGAATGAACTGAACTTGACTTACTTGTCATAGACTTGATCTGACTTGACTTAACGTGACATGAACTTGAAATATAACATTGTCATGGATTTGATCTTACTTGACTTAACTTGACATAAACTTGAAACATAACATGAACATAAGCTTGAGCATAACATGAGTTTGAATTCTTTTTCATTTAACTTGACTAACGTAACATGTGGGTGCTACATGGGTCCCCTAGAGCCATGTGTCCCTGCCGATTACCGCATCACAACACAGGTATCTACACCAGCTGTGAGTGCGTTAATACATACTCCACAATTGTTGTGGCCCCATGTATTCTACGTGTCACAATTGCTGTGTCTCACGTAGTGTATGTGCCACAATTGCTGTGACCCCATACTTCATGCTCCACAGTTGTTGTGGCCCCATGACTTATTAAAATAAAATGTGGCTCCATCGGCGTTAGTGCCTGGTGCGCTCCAGTGACCAGCTAGTTAGGTCTCATTCGCAACCTGTTGACTATATTTCGTCAACCCAGGAAATTTCACACCTATTTAGACACTCCAGCGTGAACAAAGGAGTTTTACTAGGATATTTTCTCATCCTAGTACTTAGGATCGTGATTGACATGAATAACTTAACATGATTGTTCTTGAAATACATAAACTGTATTAGAGACAGAATGTGACTTGAATATGAAAGGTCAAAAGCCCTGACGTAACACAACATGACATCTTTAACATAACATGCTTGCAACAGTGAATATACCTTACATGATATTCCTTTTTTTTTTTGATATTATCTTGATGAATTTTTATCGTAGAAATGAATAGTACTCACTAAGTAAGTTCCCAGGAAAGATCAATCTTTCCTAGACATAACTTCTAGATTCCCAGGAAAGATTGGAGGGTCACGATGGACACACTTAGGAATTTCCAATCTCCTTAGACAGAATCTCCTTAGATTGTATGTATCCATACTACTTGCAATATTTAGCAATTCATGACAGAATAAATTATATGTAACATATAAACATGTAATGACTTGGCATAGCACATATAATAACATACATACATATATTGTAGTTCATTTACTTATCACCCATACATAGTAAACTGCTAGTAAGTTAAAAGCTAACTTACCTCTGTCTTTGCGTTTCTAGGTAAAACTCAAGTGCGATCACGAGAGACTGAAAGTAGTGATTTTTAAAAGTTATAACTTAGTCACTAACAATTAGAAATATAGAAAAATATCAATTTAAGAGTAAAATTATTAATTCACCCTCTACATGTGGAAAAAGACCATTATATCCCTAACTTAAGGATTTTGTATCCTAACTCCAAAAATCACCAAAATTTATATATCTCATGTAAATTTTATTCTGAACTTAAATATGAATTCAGAAAAATTTAAAACTAAACACAACTATTAAAATTCTATAAAAACCGAAACTTATATAGGTCATTTTCCTTGATTTTTGTTTCTAACTTGTTTTGATCAACCTCTTGATCCATGACTTATAAAGATGTGATCTTTAAACCAAAACATCACATGGTTTTAAAAGGTGTCCTAAAACAGATCTAAGCTTTAAACTCAAGATCACATGGTTAAAAATCAACCAAAACATTAATTTAGCCAAGAACATCATCACTTGGCCCATTCGAATATCTCCTTGCATAAAAATTTCATATTTTTGAAACTAATATCAAATATCCTCAAAGCAACATTATATCATGTTCATAAGAAGCTTAGGATTCTCAAATAAAAATATCAAAGCCATTGCAATAAGATTAGACCATAAAAGATTTAAACTTTCTCAAAACTGAAACTGTTTTTCCTCTTCCAGATTCGAAGTTTCTAAATCTAAGAAAATCTTTCACCAAAACTTTTAATCATGCAACAAATCCTCAACCCATAATCATATACCTATGTTAACAATAGTCCATAATAATTTCGGACCAAGATCAATCCATTAACTTTGTCAAAAACTCCAAAATATAACATACTCTCTGGTTATCGCCTAGAATGACCTTTGTGGGTTTTAAACAACTTTTGACTGACCAAATGATCTTCAAATAGAATAAATAAGATGTCTACGTAAACTAGACTAAAAAATAAACAACTTTCATGAAGGAAATTTTGTGAGAAAATACTTACAAGAGCTTCAAATAAGGCGTGCAAAAGAGTTCATAAAAACTGCCCGAGAGTATTTTTTTGTATTCTAACAAAGCAAAGTGTAAAGGAGGGATGATTTTCGTTAGAAGGGGCTGGAGGGCTATTTATACAAGTTTTGGAAGATGATAGATCTGAAATGGAGCTTGAGTATTGATCTTTTCTTCCAATAAAATATACAAGATATTATTTTTGAGTCTATAATTGAAAGAGTGGGGTGTCCACTTAGTCATCCACTTCAAGAACATTTTAAGTGCTCTTGAATAAATCTGATAAGGCAAGTGGAGGGTGAAATATCTTAGACAAAATCATTGTTAAGGTGGCTAATTTCGTGGGCCTTAATGGGCTTAAACCGAAAGGGCCTAAATTCATGGGTTTTAAGAGGGTTTGAGTTGCTATCAAGCCCAAATCTGATTTCTATTGGCCCAATCAAATATCCAAGGTTAACTAAGTTGAATAATGATGTTCTAACACAAATTTAAAAGATTAATAGCATATGAAAATAATTTAATTAAACAATTAAACACGATACTAGAAACTGATTCAATAAGGTTTTGGATAAAACCATATAGGATTTTTGATTTCTAACACGCTTATGGGTTCTTAGTTGGATTCCAACCATATAGGATTTACTATGGTTCCTAAAGACAATAGAAATTCTATCATTGAATTTCTAGCGGCTGTTACATACTCCCCTCCTAAAAAAAAAGATTTCGTCCTCGAAATCAATGCAAGTAACACCCAACAAGTTACAAAGAAGATGATGCATGCCAAACCATTGTCTATTACTAGATAAATCATCATTGATTGGTTTTGGTGTTGATGCACCAACGTCCATTTTCATAGTACACAAAAAAAGGTTTACGGAACTCTAGAATGGAAACATATACTTTATTGATATCTAACTAATGAAATACAACATCTGATATATTCAGCCTCATACTAAATGAACCAAACAAAACTGGATTAGGTGTCAAATAACTGAGGGTACTTAGCTCGCATATCAACTTCCTTCTCCCAAGTTGCCTCTTGAACATTATGATTTCTCCAAAGTACTTTAACCAATGGAATTTTGCGGTTCCGTAACTCTTTATCCTTTCGATCAAGGATCTGTATTGGCTTCTCCTCATAGGTCAAGTTGGACTGTAAAGGTACACTATCGGGATCCACCACTGCTGGAATCTGATTCCCAAAACTCTTCTTCAAAGAGGATACGTGAAATACATTATGGATTCCATGGAACTCATTTGGCAACTCCAGACGATACGCAACTGCTCCCACTTTCTCTACTATTTCATAGGGTCCAACGTATCTTGAACTTAATTTTCCTTTTATTCCGAAACGACTTACTCCTCTCATTGGAGATACCTTCACATAGACCCATTCACCAACTTCAAAACTTATACTCCTCCTTCGGTTGTCAGCATAGCTCTTCTGTCGATCTTGTGCTGTTTTCATCCTTTCTTTAATTATGTGGACTTGGTCCTTTATCTCTTGTAAGACTTCTGGTCCAATCACTTTACTTTCTCCTACTTCGTCCCAATATAATGGCGATCTACACTTTCTACCATACAAGGCTTCATATGGTGCCATTTGAATGGTGGTTTGAAAACTATTATTGTAAGCAAACTCTACTAGAGGTAGTTGCTTCTCCCAATTTCCTTCATGACCTAAAACACAGGCTCTTAGCATATCTTCCAGAGTTTGAATCGTCCTTTCTGTTTGCCCGTCTGTTTGTGGATGGTACGCACTACTGAACTTCAAATGAGAACCCATCAAATCTTGTAAGCTTTGCCAGAATCGTGACGTAAAACGAGAGTCTCTATCTGACACAATCGTCTTCGGCACTCCATGTAATCTGACAATCTCTGCTATGTAAATTCTCGTCAATCTTTCTAGAGAATCTGTATTCTTGATGGGTATGAAATTAGCACTTTTCGTCAAGCGATCAACTATCACCCAGATAGTATTATTTCCGGTTGAGCTCTTAGGAAAACCCACTACAAAATCCATCGAAATATCCTCCCATTTCCATTCCGGAATTGGCAGTGACTGCAATTCACCTGCTGGCTTTTGGTGTTCTGCTTTAACTAATCTGCAGACATAACACTTGTTCACAAACTCAGCTACGTCCTTCTTCATTCCTTCCCACCAGAAATGTTGCTTCAAATCTTGATACATCTTTGTACTACCGGGATGAGCAGTGTACGGTGTGTTATGAGCTTCCTTCAGCACCTTTTCCTTTAACTCTTGGTTTGCTGGGATGATCCTTCGATTCTTATAATACAAAGTCCCATCCTCTTTGAGACTTAAATCCATTGGTCCTTTTGACTTCTCGATTTTCCTAACGACTTCTGCAAGTTTACTGTCTTTCTTTTGTTGGTCTTTCAGATCTTCCCAATCCAATGGAATGAACTCTTGGATTGCGGTTAGCACAATTTCTTGACTACGATTCCCGATTAGCAATTTCCTCATACTGGATAAGAGGGAATTCACTTCTGACGATGGAACAGATGAAATTTCAGATCTACTCTTGCGACTTAAAGCATCAGCTACTACGTTGGCCTTTCCATGATGGTACTTGATGTCGCACTGATAGTCGCTGATTAATTCCAACCATCTCCTCTGCCTCATGTTAAGGTTCTTTTGCTCAAATAGATATTTGAGACTTTTGTGATCCGTGAAAACTTCACACTTCTCGCCGTACAAGTAGTGTCTCCAAATTTTAAGAGCAAAAACTACTGCAGCTAACTCCAAATCATGAGTAGGATAATTCTGTTCATGATTCTTCAGTTGACGTGAAGCGTAAGAAATTACTTTACCCTTTTGCATTAGCACACATCCAAGTCCTGCTTTAGATGCGTCGCTAAACACTACAAAAGGTTTAAGAGGCTCTGGCAGTACAAGTACCGGTGCAGTCGTAAGTCTTTTCTTTAACTCAAGAAAACTTATTTCGTACTTATCGCTCCAAACGAACTTCACATTCTTCTTAGTCAAGGCAGTGAGTGGTCCAGACAAACTGGAGAATCCTTCCACAAACCTCCTATAGTAACCAGCTAGTCCTAAGAAGTTTCGAATTTCATGCACACTAGTCGGTCTCTGCCAGTTTGTTACAGCTTCAATCTTACTTGGGTCCACTGCTACTCCTCCACTAGAAATCACATGACCTAAAAACTTTACTTCTTCTAGCCAGAACTCGCACTTACTAAGTTTGGCATAAAGCTTCTGATCCTTAAGTATAGTCAAAACCATACTTAGATGATTTCTATGTTCCTCCTTGTTCTTCGAGTAAATTAGGATGTCATCAATGAATACGACCACAAAACTATCCAGATAGGGCTTGAATATTTTGTTCATCATGTCCATGAATGCGGCTGGAGCATTGGTTAACCCAAAAGGCATCACCAAAAACTCGAAATGGCCGTACCTTGTCCTAAAGGCAGTTTTCGGCACATCTTGTTCCTTGACTTTCAGCTGATGGTATCCGGATCTCAGGTCGATCTTTGAAAACACTGTTGATCCTTGTAGTTGATCCAACAAATCATCGATTCTGGGTAACGGATACTTATTCTTAATCGTCACCTTATTCAACTCTCTATAATCTATGCACATCCTCATAGATCCATCTTTCTTCTTCACAAATAGCACAGGTGCTCCCCATGGCGAAGAACTGGGGCGAATAAAACCTTTTTCCAAAAGTTCCTCCAACTGCGTCTTAAGCTCCTTTAATTCGGTAGGGGCCATACGATACGGCGCCTTGTGAGTCGGAGCTGTTGCGGGTTCCAACTCTATCTTGAATTCTACTTCTCTATCTGGTGGTAAACCGTGTATTTCATCGGGAAAAACTTCAGGAAAGTCTTCAATTACGGATATCCCTTGGATTCCTATATTCTCGACAGTCTTCTCTACAGTCATCAATAGAAAAGCTGAGGCTCCATCCTTGATATATTTCCTGGCTTGTAAAGCCGAAATCACAAGCGGAGAGGCTTTAACTGATGCACCTGAGTAACTCATCATGTTTTCATTTGGGGGTTCAAACACGACTTTTCGTTTCCTACAATCTATCTTAGCGTAGTGCTTGAAAAGCCAGTCCATCCCCAAAATTAGGTCAAACTCCATTTGACTGAATACTAATAAGTCGGCCTTCAACGTCCTTCCTTTCAACTCTACAGGACAATCTTTAACTAAACGGGTACAAGCTACTGTATTCCCGTCAGGAATTAACACTACAATCGGTCTAGGTAATAGCTCAGTTTGTAAACTACATAACCATGCAAATGTCGTAGACACAAAAGATTGTGATGCGCCCGAATCGAAAAGCGCACAAGCCGTGAACCTTAATAAATTAACGTTTCCTATTCAAAAGGAAAAAAAAAATATAATGCGATACAATTAATAACAGAAATTATAATACTCGAGTTAATAATAAAACATAAATTCTTAAAGGAAAATACCAGTGATGACGCCAGCTTCCTCAACCTCTGTTGCGTCAGCGTCGATATCACCTGGGGTTACAGCATACACGCGCGCTGGGATGTGGGGCCTTGGTTTGTGATCACTAGCTCCACTACTTTGTACAGCATTGGGACAGTTTCTGATCAAATGTCCAGGTTTCCCGCATCGATAACAAACTCCAAAACCGAGACGACATTCTCCGCTATGACGCTTTCCACACTTAGGGCATAACGGATAAGCAGATGGCATTTGTCCTCCTGTCACTATTCCCTTGCCTTTCACTGGGCTAGAAAAAGACCTCTTCTTCTCGGCACTACCACTTGCAGCAAATGGTATAGTCCTCTTTCGTTCAAAATTGATGTGGATTGCCAGACCTCTCTGCTCAGCCTCTGCTATTGCGGCCACATTTACCAACTCTTGGAAATTCTCTATCCTTAAGCAAGCTACTTGACTACGGATTCTTGGCTGAAGTCCTGCTTGAAACTTCTGCGCCTGCATCCTTTGAGTAGAAATCAAGTGTGGTGCAAACCTTCCTAACGCCACAAACTTAGCAGCGTACTCTTCTACAGTCAAATTGCCTTGAGTTAAAGTTGCAAACTCCTGTGCTTTCAACTGTTTGACTGAATCCGGAAAAAATCTATTATCAAACTCTTCCTTAAATCTCTCCCATGATAGTGTAGCGAGACTTCCTAGTTCTCTAATTAGAAGCTGCCTACGTGTATCCCACCATATTCCAGCTTCTCCTTGAAAAAAGGTATCCAGCATAAAGAACCTTCTGGTCTTCAGTACATCCACAGATCTCGTAGGTCCTCTCAAGATCCATAATCCATTTCTCAGCTCTCAGTGGCCCTTCATTACCAAAAAAATTCGGGTAACGGTAAAGTAAAAACTTCTCATACAGACAACCCCTAACTTCGGGTCTGGGTATCAGCGTTTGCTGCTGTTGCTGATTTCTAAGTACGTTAGTCAGCATACGTACAGCTTCAGCTAATCCTCCATCCGTCGGTAAATTATGATTCTCTTGATTGTTGTCTCCCTCAGGGTTCTGAGGTATTCTACCGTGATTCATGTGTTGATTCCTAAAACACACGAGTACATGTATTACAATCATGTACTACCTCTCATACTAATAGAAATTCAAGCCTAATGAAGACTAAAATATCAAGCCTAATATTTGGTGCATTTCCTAAGGACATGTGGATTTATAACCCAGAGACGTATTGCTCTGATACCACCTGTGACGCCCTCAAATTCCGCTTGGGATTGAACGGACATTTGAAGCGTCGAGACATGCAACACAAGGTTACGTATCTTCGTTCATGACATATAAGATGCAATGTTCTTAACATACATCTAGCATTATGCAATATTCGCAGCGGATAATTTTTTTCTTTAGCAGTACTATGCACCAAATTCAAATATCCCAAAATGCTTAAAATATACTTCATACATAAAGGCATACTAAACATCAGAGATCACAATACTAGTCCAAAATGATTGTGATCAAATGAGTACTGAAGATGTAACTTCATAGTACATATAGTAATTTTAAGTTAACTACTATATTAACCTTGAAACCGCACTGTCGCTTAATCGACCGTATCCAGTTGGCTGTTTTCCAGTTCTTCTTTAGATCCTGTAACAAAATCTACCATTCGGGGGGAATAGTAGTTGGGACTACCATAGTGAGATTTGATTACAAATCTCAGCAAGTTAACATAAAACATACACACAGATTAATAATGCATGCATGACAGTAAAAGCATAAGTACATAATCAAAATCGTAAGTAATCATAGCATATGACATAACTTAAACTTGAAACATAACATGAACATGAATGAACTGAACTTGACTTACTTGTCATAGACTTGATCTGACTTGACTTAACGTGACATGAACTTGAAATATAACATTGTCATGGATTTGATCTTACTTGACTTAACTTGACATAAACTTGAAACATAACATGAACATGAGCTTGAGCATAACATGAGTTTGAATTCTTTTTCATTTAACTTGATTAACGTAACATGTGGGTGCTACATGGGTCCCCTAGAGCCATGTGTCCCTGCCGATTACCGCATCACAACACAGGTATCTACACTAGTTGTGAGTGCGTTAAAACATACTCCACAATTGTTGTGGCCCCATGTATTCTACGTGTTACAATTGCTGTGTCTCACGTAGTGTATGTGCCACAATTGCTGTGACCTCATACTTCATGCTCCACAGTTGTTGTGGCCCCATGACTTATTAAAATAAAATGTGGCTCCATCGGCGTTAGTGCCTGGTGCGCTCCAGTGACCAGCTAGTTAGGTCCCATTCGCAACCTGTTGACTATACTTCGTCAACCCAGGGAATTTCACACCTATTTAGACACTCCAGCGTGAACAAATGAGTTTTACTAGGATATTTTCCCATCCTAGTACTTAGGATCGTGATTGACATGAATAACTTAACATGATTGTTCTTGAAATACATAAACTGTATTAGAGACAGAATGTGACTTGAATATGAAAGGTCAAAAGCCCTGACGTAACACAACATGACATCTTTAACATAACATGCTTGCAACAGTGAATATACCTTACATGATATTCCTTTTTTTTTTTTTGATATTATCTTGATGAATTTTTATCGTAGAAATGAATAGTACTCACTAAGTAAGTTCCCAGGAAAGATCAATCTTTCCTAGACAGAACTTCTAGATTCCCAGGAAAGATTGGAGGGTCACGATGGACACACTTAGGAATTTCCAATCTCCTTAGACAGAATCTCCTTAGATTGTATGTATCCATACTACTTGCAATGTTTAGCAATTCATGACAGAATAAATTATATGTAACATATAAACATGTAATGACTTGGCGTAGCACATATAATAACATACATACATATATTGTAGTTCATTTACTTATCACCCATACATAGTAAACTGCTAGTAAGTTAACTTTGATTGATCTTTCCTAGGAACTTACTTAGTGAGTACTATTCATTTCTACGATAAAAATTCATCAAGATAATATCAAAAAAAAAAAAAAGGAATATCATGTAAGGTATATTCACTGTTGCAAGCATGTTATGTTAAAGATGTCATGTTGTGTTACGTCAGGGCTTTTGACCTTTCATATTCAAGTCACATTCTGTCTCTAATACAGTTTATGTATTTCAAGAACAATCATGTTAAGTTATTCATGTCAATCACGATCTTAAGTACTAGGATGAGAAAATATCCTAGTAAAACTCCTTTGTTCACGCTGGAGTGTCTAAATAGGTGTGAAATTCTCTGGGTTGACGAAGTATAGTCAACAGGTTGCGAATGGGACCTAACTAGCTGGTCACTGGAGCGCACCAGGCACTAACGCCGATGGAGCCACATTTTATTTTAATAAGTCATGGGGCCACAACAACTGTGGAGCATGAAGTATGGGGTCACAGCAATTGTGGCACATACACTACGTGAGACACAGCAATTGTGACACGTAGAATATATAGGGCCACAACAATGGTGGAGTATGTATTAACGCACTCACAGCTGGTGTAGATACCTGTGTTGTGATGCGGTAATCGGCAGGGACACATGGCTCTAGGGGACCCATGTAGCACCCACATGTTACGTTAATCAAGTTAAATGAAAAAGAATTCAAACTCATGTTATGCTCAAGCTTATGTTCATGTTATGTTTCAAGTTTATGTCAAGTTAAGTCAAGTAAGATCAAATCCATGACAATGTTATATTTCAAGTTCATGTCACGTTAAGTCAAGTCAGATCAAGTCTATGACAAGTAAGTCAAGTTCAGTTCATTCATGTTCATGTTATGTTTCAAGTTTAAGTTATGCCATATGCTATGATTACTTACGATTTTGATTATGTACTTATGCTTTTACTGTCATGCATGCATTATTAATCTGTGTGTATGTTTTATGTTAACTTGCTGAGATTTGTAATCAAATCTCACTATGGTAGTCCCAACTACCATTTCTCCCGAATGGTAGATTTTGTTACAGGATCTAAAGAAGAACTGGGAAACAGCCAACTGGACACGGTCGATTAAGCGACAGTGCGGTTTCAAGGTTAATATAGTAGTTAACTTAAAATTACTATATGTACTATGAAGTTACATCTTCAGTACTCATTTGATCACAATCATTTTGGACTAGTATTGTGATCTCTGATGTTTAGTATGCCTTTATGTATGAAGTATATTTTAAGCATTTTGGGATATTTGAATTTGGTGCATAGTATTGCTAAAGAAAAAAATTATCCGCTGCGAATATTGCATAATGCTAGATGTATGTTAAGAACATTGCATCTTATATGTCATGAACGGAGATACGTAACCTTGTGTTGCATGTCTCGACGCTTCAAATGTCCGTTCAATCCCAAGCGGAATTTGGGGGCGTCACATTCCCCTTGGCTTTTGCTCTTGCCTTCTAGCCGGGGAGTGGTGTCACCTCTTCCGTTCTGCATATTCCTTCCTTCCTCCCAATGAGAAGCAATCTTCAATGTAATATGAGGTGGACCGATGATATGTGCAGTAGCAGTGCATTGCTCTCCATTCGTTTTTCTTTTGGATGGTGAATGTGGGCCGATCATACCGTGGTGCAGGCCCCTTTGTCGGGACTCTCTCACAACTTCTCCTAGGAGCCCTTTTCCCATTTGTCATGGGACTTGGCCTTGGTCAAGGCCTTCTCTTTCTTCTCTACACGCTCCACTTCCTTCCTTCATGGCTTTGCCAACGCTCAAAACGTGTCTTCCTCATTGATGAAGCAATTGGCCTCATCCATGAATTCCCTCAACGTCGCGGGAATTCGTCTGGCTAGTTCTGCCATGAATTGGGAGCATGGCCAGACGCCTCCCAGATGCACTGTCAAGGTTATCTTCTCATCTTGGTTGTCGGTGGTCATGCGCTCTTTGTTGAATTGGGCCAAGTAGGACTTCAAGCTTTCGTCCTCTATTTGTTTGATAGTGAGGAGGTACGTAGCCGGACACCGCCTCATCTGAGTGGACATGAATTGGCTTAGGAACAGCCTGGCTAGCTTGCCGAAACTATCCACTGATTTAGGTGCTAGTGACCCAAACCATACACGTGCTGACCCCTATAGGGTCAGCGGGAATGCCCTACAAGCTATTTCCCTGGGGAAGACATGCAGCGTTATGTGAGCCCTAAAAGTTTTCAAATGCTCGAGAGGGTCCCTTCCTCCGTCATACATCTCCATTGTGGGGACTCTAAACTTCGGTAGCAAAGGAACCTCCATCACTTCTTTAGTATAGGGTAGACTCGTGCTTGTGAGCAACTGGTCCACCGTTGACGACATACCCACTTTCTGCGTTATTTCCTTGTACTTCCTTTTGAGGCTACAGAGTTCGTCCTGCATGTGTTTCTGCTCTTCTTCCTTCTTGGGTGCCACTTGTGTGTTTTGGGACCCCATGTGCTCAGTGTCCCTGGCCTCCTTGCCATCTTGCTCTTGTTAGGAATTTCTGAGCTCCTCATTTTCTTTGCGGAGTACCTATACTTCACCAGTTAGTTTCGTCACCTACTCCTCCATGGCTTTTAGCCTTGTTTCCATGGCGTCTCCCATGTTTCTCCTAAGTTGTTTAGAACGGGTTATCGCAGGCATGAGAAGGACATACAAGATCTATTATGATCCCACAAACGACGCCTTTATTAACGTCGTGTTTCGCACTCTTTTGGGCCAAACTCCAACAACTCAGGTTTTCGAAAATGAGCCTTACATAGCGTAGAAAGTAGTGCGGCTTTGAGAGGGTGGCCTTGGGGCCAAGTAACCTCAGATACCAAAGTTAGTATATATTTTTGGAGTGTAGTAAATAAGTAAGAGAGATTTTAGAATCAGAGAGTATCCTCATACCTGAGATTAATTATTTATATTAAAGGTCTGAAGAGCAGATCATACTCGCTTTCATGAAATCCGAGTTCCCCATACTGTTCGTTTTAGTCTTTAAATGTGGCATGCTCTACAACGGTATCATTAATGTGGTGTGACTCTACGACGACGTCATTAATGTGACGTGGCTCTGCAATGGCGTCATTAATGTGGCATGTTGTCCGGGTGGCAAAGCCATTAATGCAGTGTGATTCTCCAACCTTCTCCTCTTAGTCTGCCTTCCTCCTAGTCCATTCATGCCTTCTCTGTCAATAGATCAACGGTTCTTCGTATATTACGTCTGTCGTATGGGCGGGCACTAGATGACTAGACACTACTCGAGGGGTTCTCAGATTGACGAGTCACTTCCTTTGCAGCACTATCTCTCCTGCAGGTTACTTACATGGGAGCCTTCTAATGGGCTGGGTTCATAGCTTTCTATCCTGAGCCGGGCTTGATAGGACCTTTTGGGCTTTGAGGGGAAAATCCCCTTACACCCTATATAGAAAATAGTTAATTTTAATTACTATAATTGAATCAGATTTTGTGATTAGTAGACATTAAGAATTAGGCAATAATAACGTTTTGTTTTGTTTGGATATATATACACGTGTGTAATTAAAATTGAAGAGTTAAATACACGTTTGAATGCATAGGACTCAATCCAATAATACTCCCCTCCCGATTTCTCACTTTTATCTTATTTTGTAAATGTGACACTTTTTATTATTTTTTAATTATCTCATAATTTAAAAATAAAAATTATTCAAGAATTTATAAGCAATTTCACCGCATCTTAATGAGATGGCGGAGGTGTATGTAGAATTTTTCTAATATGAGTAAGAACTTAATATCATAACATATATGATTTATAACTGGTTGAAGAAAAAAATACATTGATGGGGTTATATAGTACCGTTTCCTCATGATCAATGGGCTCATGAGATTGGATTTTTTGTCTCCTAAAAATATACCCTATAATTGTATCTAAATATATACTTTCACTTATATAATAGTCCCTTGAAATATAGATACAAATCAATAAAGCCGAAAAATATGGGATTTCCGAATCTTTGTTTTTCTAGGACGAGTGGATATATCATGAGTACGTTCCAAGAGATGACACAGAGGAAGACATAGAAAGTACTAAATTTAGGCTATTTTGGGAATAGTATTAACGAGATGATTTGAATTAATATCTTTTATTATTTTATTAGATTTTGAAAAATAAGAGAGAAAAAATTTAATAAAAATAATACAAAATTAAAAAATTATTTGAATATAACTTTTTAATATTATTTTTATTTTGAAGTTTGAAAAGGTTGTACTAATTTTTATATTTTGTTTAGAAGTTTATAAAATTTGCATTAGTTTTTGTGTTTGAATATTAATTAAGTAATGATTAAATAGAAAAGTTAAAAATTAAAAATTAAAAAAAATTTTGTGTTTGAAGATAAAATTAAGAGAAATTTTAAAAATTTTGAGAGTTCCATATCTCTTTTTCGTGTCCAAACATTCCTTGTATTTTCTACTCCTGAATATCTTGATTATGTGTCAAAAAAACAAAATGGACAAAACGTGATCAGGAATATGCAGATTAGAGGCAAGTTGGAGTATTAATTAATACTTAGGGTCGTTTAGATAGTGAGATAAGATAAGATAGTTTTTAATAAAATTTAAAATTTGAATAAAATATTGTTAGAATATTATTTTTTAATATAATTATTATTTTAAGATTTAAAAATATTAAATTATTTATTATATTTTATTTAAAAATTTAAAAAAATTATAAAATTGAGATGAAATCATTTCTTTACCGGGGCGTCGAGGGTAGGGCATGCATGACTAACATTTTCGAATTAGTTGGGAGCTGTGGATGCCATTATGAGGTCGCCGCCTATTAACCATTCCCTAGTCAAAAAGAGTTGAATTTTGCACCACTTGAGTGAGCAATTAATTTGTAATCCACAATAGCAGCCATGCACGCGAAATTAAGCAAGCAGATCATCACCTCAACTGCATGCATGAATTAATGTTCGATCTCCTCTATAAAAGGCACTGCTACTTGATTTGCTAACATCAAGCAAGCCTTTCTTTCTCTTATACTTCTATCGTACGTACATTTGGTTTCCGGAGAAGATGGGGAAGCTTTCCAAGTACCTTGGTCGTGTGTTTGTCGTGATGTTGGTGCTGTTGGTGATAGGCCTTGCAGAATGTCGGAAATTGGAGAAAGATGAGTTCTTTGATGGCAAAGGAGGTGGCTTTGGAGGCGGTTCTGGTGGAGGCTATGGAGGAGGAAGAGGTGGTGGTGGAGGCTTTGGAGGTGGTTCTGGAGGAGGAAGAGGTGGTGGTGGTGGATTTGGAGGAGGAAAAGGTGGTGGCGGCGGCTTTGGGGGAGGAAGAGGGGGTGGTGGTGGATTTGGGGGAGGAAGAGGAGGTGGTGGAGGTTCTGGAGGAGGTTTTGGAGGAGGAAGAGGGGGTGGTGGCGGCTTTGGAGGAGGTTCTGGAGGAGGGTTTGGTGGAGGAAGAGGAGGTGGAGGAGGCTTCAGAGGTGGTTCTGGAGGAGGAAGAGGTGGTGGTGGTGGGTTTGGAGGAGGTGGTGGTTCTGGTGGGGGAATTGGTGGTGGTTTCTAATTATCTAAAAACATTAGCGATCTTAATCGCGATATCATGTAATGTAAATCTATGCGCCGGCATGCATGGATAAGGTACTTATATGTAAGGGGTGGAATAAAAAGGAGCTAGTAATGCATGCAAAAATGTAATCACCGGTTGAATAAATGTAATCTGGCCTCTAGTTCCATATACCATCGTACATATTTGTCAAAAAAAAATATATATATATATATACCATCGTACATAACTAGCCAAAGGTAAAAAGTCACTTGGCAGGCAACTCAATTTTACCTACTACAAAATGATTAAAATAAATAAAAATGCTACAATTATAAATAGATCTTATAAAAATAAATTTATAAGCTGATATGATTTTATATAATACGTTAGATTTATTTTATTATAAAAGTAATTTTACATCAAATGTACCATATCAAATTACGTCAATTTATAAATTTACTTTTGTAGAATTTTTTTGTGATTCAAGCATTTCTTTTATAAATTAAAGATAAGATCAGATAGCCAAACTAACAAAACTAGAAGCACGGTGCACGCGTGGTTTAATTAATTATGTGTGTGTGTGTTTTTCAAGTGGCATTCATTAATTACTATAAGAAAAAGGCTATTTTCTAGCGTTGTAATTAGCTGCAAAAAATTCCAAAGATCGCCGCAAACAGACTTTTCCATTGGTTTCTCATTTTGACTCAACGTTGGATGCCAACGTTTCTTTGCACTATATTTTAGCAACGATTTCAAATAATCGTTGAAAATAAATATTATTTCCAACGGGCTGAAACTGTTGTAAATAGTTCCTACAAATGCTAGGAAAGAGCCCAACGGATGAGCATATGAACGTTGGGAAAGATAATTACTAGCAAATTTGTTTTGCCGCAAATGCAACAAATTACGCCGCAAAAATCAACTTCTCTTTATTTAGCGTTGGCTAAAATCGTTGTTTATAATTGTCGTTTATGCATCGTTTGCAACGACTTATAGTCGTCGATTTCTCCATGACTTCCATCGCAAAAAAATTTTCCCTACACTTTTCTAAATGCTGAAATTATGACTATAAATTGTATCAACTGTGATAATTCTTGCCACTAATTTGGTAAAATCGCTGAAAATATTCACATC
Organism: Cyclocarya paliurus; assembly: GCA_029856935.1. Classification (NCBI taxonomy): domain Eukaryota; kingdom Viridiplantae; phylum Streptophyta; class Magnoliopsida; order Fagales; family Juglandaceae; genus Cyclocarya; species Cyclocarya paliurus. Next base: position 14,514,151 of record CM056952.1, on the reverse strand, counting down.
TTTTGTCAATAGTGCATTCAATCGCTGATTTCAATGTCTTTTTTCAGCGACCTATTTGCTGGTATACTCTCAACCATTACTTGCCCTTCATTAGATTGTCTTAAACTTGTCTTATTGCTGCTTTGTCTTAGTGCTTTACTTGCCTTCTTAATTGTCTCTTAATAACAAAAAAGGAAAGAAGAAGCCGCTAGTACCAGCAATTCTTCAATGTTTGTATTAGTTAGAATGCAAGTATCCGCAGTTTCAATGGTAGAATGTCAGTGAAATGCCATAAGGGTAAATACCAGTCTTAGCAGTTTGAAATGCTTAACATCAACTAGTTGCTCTAGTGCCAATATAAGAAGTTCTTCAATGAGCTTTAGCTCGAACACCAACATCAGCTCTCTTGCAGACCCTGCTTGCAAATAAAGAGAAAACTTATTAGTTAGAGCTAGCAGCAGATGTACATTTGTCATTGGAAATGCTTTTTTGCAACGAATTAAACTTTTTGTTGCAAATAAAATTTCAACATATATGCCCAAATAATTTTAGGCCTATTGGTTGCGACAGCTAAATAAAATGCCGGTAGGCTAATTTACTTATTGATGCAAATGGGTTTTTCTGGCAATTATTTTCTCCTCTCAAACAAACATCAACCCCTTTATATGTGTGTTTTTTCAACTCACCAGAAGCCAGATATAGAAATATGTATTTTTTAAGTCAACCTTTCCAAGTCCCATCAGATTTATCCATAACCTCAAAATTCCACAACTATCCCAAAACACAAATCCAAATTCATTCCCCAAAATTCCTGCCAATATACACAAACTGTAGTCCACAATTACTCCCTCTAATAGACTGAACCTCAATTTAAACATGAGTTAAAGAAAAACTGAACAACATAGACAAGAGATAGGATCCACATGAACATGTACATGTGCCAAACATAATCAATAAAGTGCTCATTCATTTAGTCAAGTTTCAAAAAACATGAGTTCAAACATTGTTTTTGGATACATGAATAACAGCAAGCCCCCCTATTATAAGCCATCCATTAGTTACACATGTACTAACATATAAATATTATATACTGGTGCATTCATTCATGCAAGCGTCAAGACATCAAGTAATACATATCTCTTACATATTAAGGGTAAACTTTAAGAACATCAATTCTGGGCAGCAATAATAGTATACTTTCTGGCAGGGGTGGGTGAATTATCTTCAACATCACTTCGACCATATTGTTGCAACTCTGTCTACTACCATCAACTTCAACATCTCAGCCCAGAACTCCATTAGCAGTTTTCCAGTTCACCATGAAAGAGTGTTGATATGAAACCACGTATGTCAACCACTATTGTCTCTGGTACACATCAAACAAGAGGCACTGCCATTTTTGCAGGTGACATAAAGCTCCATGCATTTGAGTATAAAACAACCAAGAAGAAGATAAACAAATACTGCTAAATTTCTCTAACAAGTGGGCCTATAGTTTAACTTGTATGAATAATTGGGGTTTTACATTTAATGCAAAGGGAGTAACTATAAATGTCTGGTGTAACACACTGCCATGCATTTTGGAAAATACAACCTCGATTTCCTGCCCAGAAAAGGAGGTAGCCCCATTGGCAATCACTTGTTAGAGCCATAACAATTTGATAAGTCAATTCTTTACACAATTTGTGATACTTTACTTATCACTTACTCACACTCATTAGAAGCTATGAATTAGTCCATGTCATCAATGTTCTTACACCCAACATATTTTGTTGATTAGACAATAGTTCAATGAAAGTGGGGCAGTTGGAATCAATTTCTATAAAATAAATATAAACAAATGTGGACTATTTCCTAATTGCTTTTTCCTAGTATCATTTGTAAATACCCCCCTAAACATAACCATGCCCCTCACAGCAGCACCAGATTTAGTTGGGGGGTTGAGAGAGAGCAGGAGGATAAGAAATCAACTTTAGTTGCTCGGATGTTATTCGGTTTGTGTATAATAGTAACACAACAATACATCCATTAGAGCTAAAGTTGTAATTCCAAAGTTCATCTTAGCTGCTTGCATTCGCCAACGTGTCATAGTGGCCTGAATAATTGAGTGATATAAGTATTTCCCGATTAATCATAAATGTGAAGCCTAGCCCATATGAAGCCCAAACCAAGACTTGAAGCCCATTTCCCCTCCTACTTCCAAACGGCACCGTTTCATGTCTAAGGACTAAAAACCCTAACTATCTTTTTCCTCTTCTTTTATTTTCTCCTTCTCCCTTCTCCTGTGCGTCGCACCATCCTCCCCGCAACCTGTGAGCTATACTCTGCCACCTACGCCAGCCATGAGCTCGCTGGCCGCACTTCGTCTACCCCATTCGTCTAGCAAACCCCATCTCTCTCTCTCTCTCTCTCTCTCACTCATTTTCATTTCGTCGTCAATCCAGCAAGCTGCGGTCACAGTCCACCACGCCTTGACCCCACACCCTGTCGTGTCATGCCCATTCGACGCGGGCCACGGTGAGCATTCACCTGCAAGCTTGTCGCTGCTGGTAAGTCGTCCATCGATATCTCTGTTCCTGGGTCCCTCCTTTGATTTCCTTTCTCTCTAGCGACTCTCCTTGTCTCTCTCATAGCTCCTCCATCACCGCTTGCCTTGCTGTCCAACATTAGCCATGGTGGGCTCCTCGATCTCGACCTTCATCCCTCAGATCCCTCCATTTTCTCTCTTGGATCCTCTTCCTCCTCTCACTCTGTTTCTTTCTCCTAGGGTTCCCCTGTGCGCCGCCGTGGTCTGCCACCCTCAAGCGCTCACTAAAGGTCGTCCGACCATCCACCACCTCCATCCTACCTCTCGACCTCATCCTTCTAAAAAACCCTATTTTGATTTTGACTTTTTCTCTCTCCTAGGGTTTTTTGACGCTGCCAACCGCCACCAACCACCGTGGGTTCTCTCTATTAGACCCTTTGTTCTCACCAGATTGTTTACATCTCGTTCCTCACTGTAGCACCACTATCATAACCCAGATCTGCCACTGTCCACTGTGCCCTGCCATCGCCACCGCCACCGCCATATTCCGCCCTTCCAGACGCCACCATAGTAAGCCTTTCTACCTCTTGCCTCTTACTTTAAATTTTTGGTCATGTTCAAATCAATCTAACCAATCCTGTCCGTTTATGCAGCGACACGTGCACGCCACACATGCACTGTTTTCTCTCGATTTGAGAGGAACCACCACGATCGTCAACTTAGGACTCAGCACGCCCCGATCATCTAAAAATCTCCTCCACATTGGTAAGTAAAACCTCGGACTAACTCTTGGACTACTAACGTTGGAAAAATCATTATACTATGTTTTACTATAAATCTGGTTGTGAATGCTAAAGTGGCCAAGGGCATGTGGGGCATTGGGATAAAATGTGTTGTTGGTGATGGATTGTTGGTCGAGGGTCGGGTGAAGCTTTGGGAATTGCGTATAGTTGTGATTTGTGAATCTGTGTGTCGTTTGCCATTGTTGATGTATTTATTGTCATGTCATCCAATGACTGTCTGTTCATGCATATTCATTATTAATTATTATTATTTATCATTATTGTATGAATTGTACTCTGATCCATGTTTGTGTTGTGTTTGAATTATTAATTGTGCTATGTTTTATGGTTGTGCCGTGAAACCAGAATAATTGTGTTTTGGTGTCAAAAGATTAAAATCATATTTTGTAAGTGTGTCTGTATCACGACCCTAAGTTGAGATGTGATATTATCTCAATGGAGCTCCTCTGGTTATTCAGAAGCGTGTAAAACTGAGTGACGTATCCTGGATTGTCACTGGAACACAACAGGCTTGAACGAGATGGTAAAGCTCTAGAGCCCGTTTGTGTTTAGATAATGATTAAGTAATAATTAGATGGAAAATTTAAAAATTTGAAATTAAAAAATATTTTATATTTAATGATAAAATTAAGAGCAATTTTAAGAATTTTGAGAGTTGCATATCTCTTTTTCGTGTCCAAACATTCCTTGTCTTGTCTAGTACTTAATATCTTGATTATGTGTAAAAAAACAAAAAGGACAAAACGTGATCAGGAATATGCAGATTAGAGTCCAAGTTGGAGTATTAAATATTAATACTTAGTGAGGGTGGGGCATGCACTAACATTGTCGAATTAGTTGGGAGCTGTGGATGCCATTATGAGTTCGCCACCTATTAATCATTCCTTAGTCAAAAAGAGTTGAATTTTGCACCACTTGAGTGAGCAATTAAATAGTAATCCACAATAGCAGCCATGCACGCGAAATCAAGCAAGCAGATCATCACCTCAACTGCATGCATGAATGTTTGATCTCCTCTGTAAAAGGCACTGCTACTCGATTTGCTAACATCAAGCAAGCCTTTCTTTCTCTTATACTTCTATCGTACGTACGTTTGGTTTCCGGAGAAGATGGGAAGCTTTCCAAGTACCTTGGTCATGTGTTTGTTGTGATGTTGGTGTTGTTCGCTATAGGCCTTGCAGAATGTCGGAAATTGGAGAAAGATGAGTTCTTTGATGGTAGAAGAGGTGGCTTTGGAGGCAGTTTTGGGGGAGGAAAAGGTGGTGGTGGCGGCTTTGGGGGAGGAAGAGTAGGTGGTGGAGGTTCTGGAGGAGGGTTTGGAGGGGGAAGAGGGTGCGGTGGTGGCTTTGGAGGCGGAAGAGGCAGCGGTGGCGGCTTTGGAGGAGGGTTTGGTGGAGGAAGAGGAGGTGGATCAGGAGGCTTCACAGGTGGTTCTAGAGGAGGAAGAGGAGATGGCAGTGGGTTTGGTGGAGGCAGTGGTTCTGGTGGGGGAATTGGTGGTGGGTTCTAATTATCTAAAAATATTAGCGATCTTAATCGTGATATCATGTAATGTAAATGCATGGATAAAGAACTTACAATGTAAAAGGCGGAATAAAAAGCGGCTAGTAATGCATACCAAAATGTAATGACCGGTTGAATAAGTGTAATCTGCCCTCTAGTTCCATATACCATCTTACATAACTAGCCAAAGGTAAAATCACTCGGCAGGCAACTCAATTTTACTTACTACAAAATATTAAAATAAAATAAAAATGCCACAATCATAAATAGATTTTATAAAAATAAATTTAAATTTCATATAATACGTTAGATCTATTTTATATTAAAAATAATTTTACATCAAACATACATATCAAACTCTGCTAGTTTATAAGTTACTTTTAGGGGATTTTTTTGTTATTAAAGCATTTCCTTCACAAATTAAAGATAAGATAGAGAGCCAAACTAACAAAACTAGATGCACTGTGCACGCGTGGTTTAATTATATAACTATAACTATATATATATTATATTTATATATGTATTGTGTGTTTCCAGCGTAATTCAAGAATTCAGATTTTCAAGGTAGCCTAGAACAAGGAACATCTACCATAGATTTAAATTTTAAAATTAAATTTACAAATAGCATATGATTGTTCAAGAATACTAGAACTAATCATGTGAAAATAGCATATGTTGAACACTAGATTTAATATGATTAAGTTAATGATTTTTTATGAGTTATTTAGTTAATTTATTAAGGCCAATACTAGGGCGACCGAGAGTGGGTTCCGATACTATCCACAAATAAGGTCATTTCACTTCTTCTTCTTTTTCACTTTTCTCTTCATGTATTTTTAAAATTTTGTTAAACATTTAAAAAAATTCACAACCTCGTTTAAAAACATTTACTTAAACATTAAGTTGAAAAAAAAAAGAGGGACCCATTATCGGGAAGAGAAGCATTTCCCATTTATTAATTACTTAATCTTATATAAAATAAATGGTTAAATGCTAAACTGACCTTGCGTGCACTAATTTCATTCGCGCACATATCGATGGATCTTTGTCATGCTTTCATTTGAGCTTCTAGATATATTAGTATACTACTATACTACTACTAGTTATAATATATATATATACACACTACTATATATTAGTGTATATATATATATATATATAGCATATACTAATATATAGTATAACTACTTGTATTATATTAGTAGTAGTGTAGTAGTTATATTACTAGTAGTTATAATACTGATATATAGTATAATATAGTATACACTAATATACTAATATATTAGTATAATGCTATAAAATGCATTAATATTTATATATATAATATATATATATTTGCTCATATTTTACTGTGTGGTATAATATAGTACTTCTTTCAGGCGAAGAAATATTATTTCCTAATAATTATTAGTGTACAAGTTTAAATAAATTTCAATCGCACTCCACACCCAAACTGGCTGCAACATGCTTATTTTAGCAAGATCAATCGTTGCAATGGGTTTGATAACCTTCAAAGTTTTTTAGTACCAATTATATCGAATACATGAACACAATCACGGCATACTTTTTCAGATTTTCTTAAAAAAAATAATATTTACAGTCGTAGAGTATGCAAGTGTCGTACAATTTCTTTAGAAAAAGTGAGAAAAAATAGGACCTACATAAAAAATAAAAAATAAGAGTGAATTCCACTATTTTTCAAAACGTTTGCACGACGCTTAAGTATTTCACGACTATATGTAGCATTACTCAATATATATATGTGCATATAGTATAGATTCAACATATAGTAGTTAAGTATGTAATTATATAGTATACTTATATAGCCATTCGAATGAAGTATTGGCCCGTTCAAACGGATCGAGATCATGGAAAAAATGAGAAGTTTTATGAATTCACGTGTTTGAACAGGGTCGTACATAGTTCGACAGGCTAAATTCTCCGTTCGAACATCGAAATTTATATTCAAACAAAATAAAATAAATGATAATGCATTCGTTCTAGATAATACACATCGAACGTTATTGATTGATACAAAATACCTAGTTTGAATGTCGAACGGTTTACATTTGCACAACGTCGTTTGAAGCCCATTCTCCATTGTACGCTAGTCATCACCACCAACTCATCCGTAACAGGCTATTTTCTGCCATCTAAGATGTAACGCCTCGTAATATAAATAACATTTTCAAATATTTCATAAACATGAATTCACATTTTCCAAATTAAACATAAATACAATCCTCACAAAGTTTTCAATGAAATGGCCCAACAGCATAAATGAAATATTCCTCAAATTCTCCATAATAATAACAAATCTTCCAACAAATTAGATCAACATAATATCAACATCATCAATACTAGAGAAATTACAATCATAACCATGGTACTCTTAGTCACTCAATAATTAATCTACGGCTAACTCCGCCCATGCCTCTTAATTTTGGTTCTCAGCAGTATCATCAAAATCTTTTGAAATATTATGAAAATAAGGGGTAAGTTATCAATAACTCAATAAGCAAAAGACATTTACCAGTATGCAAATATGAGTATTTACTGAGTACAATATGTAGAACAAATTATCTTTCAAAATTAGCATGCAAAACAAAACATGTTTTCAAACGTAACAGAGCGATGGTTTTAAGACACATAAAACTCAGAGTACTTTGGCATAACGAAATTAAGGATCATCATCACATCAAAACAGAGCATCTTACAAAGTAGAGATCATGTTTAACCCTCGTAATAGGATTGTGCTATTCTCAGTGGCCAAACTGAGTAAGACAAAGGTGAATTTTTTCTTTATTATTCTCGGAGCCCTGAGTGTATAAACAAGAAAGACTACCTAAAACTACTTTGTTTCTAAAGTGGGTGCACTCAGAGACAGAGAAGTTGGTACCAACTCAAACAAAACAGAGACAGAGTCAGATACAAAATTAGTACACTATGCCAACGTTTTCAGATGCCATATCAAAAGAAAACAGAGTGTCGAAACATATTCAAATCATTTTTACATATTGAAAACAAAAGTCAGAGCATTTTTCTAATCAATGCACAAATTTTCAGATTTTCAATATCGTTTTTTTTAACATTTCAGAGACAACATTACAAAATAAAGCTCATGTCTATACAACGCATGTCAGAAAATATTTTCTCTCTTTCATATGATTTCATGAGTAATGCAAATAAATGATCGAGGTTTTTTTTTCCAAGTTCTAATTTCATAGCAAAACATGCAAAATTTTCAGAATGTCAACCCCAGTCTAAACAATTCGTCTAAAGCCTAGCATAGAAATCCCGTTTACCAGACTCTCGTAGTGTATTTTCTAAATCTTCAATCTGAACTCTAGCAAACTCCCACACCTGTACGAAGGGATAAGCAAAGCACTGACATATTAACAATCTACCGAAATTCCAAAACTACTCAATACAACAACTACCCGATTCAAATGATAGATTAACAAGAGTCCAAAATTAGTAGTTAATACATCACATCAACCCCAAACTCACAACATGTCTACACAACCAGCCAAACACACTTCGTCAAACGAAACCAACCATAAAAACAATCTCGACTGCTAATATCAACTCAAACCGCAACTTATAACCCACAAGGAAACAATGTCAATTCAATAGTCAATATTTAAACCCAAAATAGAAACCAACAACCCCAGACAGTTACAAAACTCCACCCACACAGCCATATCAAACTCAATAGCCACCTTTTTTAGTTCTTCTTCAAAACAACTCACCAACAGTTTACATAACCTTCAAGTTCAATTATAAAACAATAGAAAATTTCCAGCAATCATAACAATATAAGCCACTATTTTACACCATGTCAAAATGTAAAACGAACACTTGGGTTACCTTACCTAGATTTCGTACGAACGAATTATAAAGCTGTGTTCAGTTGTCTAGGGCGTTGAAATGCACTGTACCACAAGTCCAAAGTCTCAGGAATGGAATTAAAGAGTGGGTAAACACACTATGTTGGAGCTAACAAAAATAGACAATAAGAGAAAGGCATTACCTTGGCTGTATTTTGATACACAGGTTATACAATGCTATTGTCTCCGTTAATCATAATGGCGACCCTAACAAATGAAATAATTTGGAATTTTAGAGATTATGAGAGGGAGAGCCCATAACTGAGAAACATGAGGGACAGGGCAGTGAGCTTACCGGTGTGTGAGGAAAATCAACCAGCAACACAAAATTGAAAAAAAATACCCAACAATCGCAGCACCAACAACAAACTAAATCAAATTAGAGATCCACATGACCCACGATCTACATATTCGAAACCCATTTAGCATAATTTTCATGTGAGAAGGAGAGAGAGAATTCGAAGTGGTTGTGTGAAAGTGCGTAATAAAATGTAAATCTCGAAGAGAGAGAGAGACAAAGATGCTTATTGTGGTAATGGCGGATCGACGAGCGTTGGCGTTGGCAATAGGTTTCAATTTTCGTAAAAGGCGATAGGACTAGAGAGGGAGAGAAAGTGAGTCTGTTGAGAGACTTTAGTTTTTTTTAAAAGGAAAACAAACCACAAGGGGAAGAAGAGTTAATATTCGCATCCGCCAATATTTGAGCTCACCGACCCACACCATTATAAAATGACCAAAATACCCTCATAATAAAACTCACTTTCCTTTCCTTTCCACATTTCAAACTCTGAATATTGAGAAGGATGATGAAAGAGAATAAGAAGGTGAGAGAGAGACGAAGAGAGAGAGACCGAGAATGAGAGAGAGACGGTGAGGGATGAGAGAGAGAGTCGAGGAGAGAGAGAGACAATGAGGGATGAGAGAGAGTCGAGAATGAGAGAGAGTCAAGGAGAGAGAGAGACGGTGAAGGATGAGAGAGAGTCTGAGGATAAGAGGATGAGAGAGAGAGTCGAGGAGAGAGAGAGACGGTGAGGGAGGAGAGAGAGACCGAGAGGATGAGAGAGAGACGGTGAGGGATGAGAGAGAGTCAAGGAGAGAGAGAGACAATGAGGGATGAGAGAGTGTCGAGGAGAGAGAGAGAGTCGAGGAGAGAGAGAGAGACGGTGAGGGAGGAGAGAGAGAGTTGATGAGAGAGAGAGAGACGGAGATTGAGAGACGAGCCGGATGAGAGAAAGAGAGATGATGAGAGAGGGAGACCGAGTTGAGAGAGACAAGTGGTTGAGAGGATGAAAAAAAAAAATAGGGGATTGCCACGTAGGGTGTGGAAAATTGCACATCGTTACAGTGGCGGATGCCTATCATAACTCGGGAAGGAAACTCTTGAGAAGGGAATAGTGGGATTGGGGGAGAAATTTTCGGGAATGAGAGAAAAGGGGTAACCGTCGGGGGTGGGGGGAAATATAGAAGGGAGATGGTCATACCTGATTAACAGCGTCGTTTGGGTGTCCAAGATGGGTTGGATTTTAGTTGACGGGCTGGGCTTCACATAAGAGGTATGGTCCTAACCTAGAATGTACTGCTTGTATTTTTACCTTATATGGATTTGAAAAGGGAGTCGGATTTCGAATCCAATCTGACCCCTTTTTGGTGTTTTTTAGTTGCCGCACACAAAGTTTGGCCGTAGAAATAATGGAGTGAAAGCTTCACTCCATGTTAATTTGGATTGATTAAAACCAAGGATTCTTCATGGATCCTTGGTTTCCACGTTCGATGCTGAGTGGGCTCAGCCATTTATTTCATGGATAATCGCTTTCAAACAGGTTTGTTCGAACAACTTCAAACTTGTTCAAACGCGAATTTGCCAAACAACCATTTTAGTGTTCGAACATGAAAGAATATGTTCGAATGTTAAAAATTGAGCTAATGGTCCATTCGAATAGGTTTGGGTCTTCGTTTGAGCGTAACATTTATGTTGTTCGAAGGTCATAGAATTATATTGTTCGAACAACCTATTTATTCATTCAAATGGGTAGTATATGTTCAAACAGGTTAAATAATGGTTATATCCCGTTTGAATACCGATTGATAATGTTCGAACGATATTGTTTAGAGTTCAGATTAAATACCTGATCGTTCGAATAGATTAGTTCCAGTTCGAACGAAGTTGTTTCTATTCAGACATCACAGTATATAATATAATTAGAATTTTATATTTTATTTATATTCATTGTTATTTTATGAACATTGAACTAATGGCAAACATGTGAAGAAAATGTGGGAGAGAGGGCCAACCTAGCGGTGAAGCTAGTTAGACGAGGAGGCCGATACTGGTAGAGTGGGAGATCATTATAAATGACTTTCATGATTTTGTTTGGGATGGATTGAGCCTCTTTTCTATTATCAGCGATAGAGGATGGAGCTCGATTTGTCAATAGAGGGGTGTGGCCTATCCAGACATGGTTAGTGAGTTTTACCGGACAATAGGTCAGATGGAGGCTAATAAGGAGTCCTTCACGTTTACCATTCGGGGAGTGAGTATTACTATCTCAACAAATATTATTGCTGATTTTCTTGAGATCCCACGTGAGATTGGTGCATATCCTGCACAACAACCGACTGCAAGGACAGATGGTGAAATGCCATCAAAGATGAGGTTCTAGCAGATGATGATCCCACACACGATGAGATTCGTCGATTGATGCATGACGATTTGGCTTCTCCATATGATGACAACAAGGTGATCAAAAAGATGGATTGTATTGCATTTTTTCAAATGCTGAATTTAATTGTTTTCCATAATATTGATCCGAAGAAATACAAGACTAACTTTCGCATGGAACGAGCTAGATTTATGTTACGGATAGTATGAGGAGAGTCGATTGATCTGCCATAATACTTCCTCGATCTTAGTCACGGTATCCGAGTGAAGGTAGTTTGCCATATGCATTGATGATCTCTAACCTCCTAGTCCAATTGGGGGTTAATGTGCTAATGACAGAGCAGAGGCAACCACAGATCAGACCCCTTAACAAGATCACCTTCAGCAAGAGTGAGGGCCACTTGCAAAAGGTTCAAATTAATGTTCCAATGGCACAAGATAGTGGCACGGAGCGTGATCCAACTTCTACTGATGCCGGTGTTGATAGACAAGTTGCAAGGGCTACTATCACGGAGATACGATCCTTGGTCGAAGAGCATCGCATACTTTTGATCCAGGACATGGAGAGGATCATTATGCCCATCAAGGTTCGACAACAAGAGATTGAGGGATGCATTACTGTCATCCAGGAGGACCTAGATAATCTTACACAGTAGTTTTATTTTTTATTTGACTTTTTGTGTTGTATTGAACGTTTTAGATTTAATTATTATATCGTTTTTATTTGTTATATATAGCTAGCTTGTTTATTTCCAAAAATCATTTTTCTTATTTTATTTACCATTCATGATAATATAAAAAATGACACTCCTTAGAAGGTAATTTTTTTTAATTGCAAATTTTTATTTACCACAATAAAACTCATTAGTTAATTTTTAAATTAATTATATAAAATTCTTAGAAATATGAAATATTTTAATTTACAATAAATAATAATAAATTTGTATAGGTAGATTTTTTATCTTTTAAAAATGATAACTAATAAACTCAAATAATATTTATTTTTAAAATATTTGAATGTCTTTCAATAAATTTCTATAATTAAATGGTCCCGTTCGAACTAATATTATGAGTATTTTAATGGTTTATAGATCTGTTCGGGCATAAAGTTACCATTCAAACTACGTTGCAACCGAATGCTCAAGGTCCCTTCTTTGAGGAGTAAGGCCCATCCTCTCTGCACCAGACAGAGAGTTTTTCCTCCCTTCGTACGTCGTGGAGTTTCTTTAACATGGCTGATACGGATCTTTCCTCTCTATGGGAGGATCTATCTCTAACCGAAAACGAAGACCAAGCTGTTGTTCTTTCAAAAAAAGCCCTCGAGGAAGCAGATTTGAAAGGCAAAAACTGTCTTCTAGTGCTGGTTGCTACCAACATAAACCTCAATAAAGAAGCTTTCCGTTCTACTATGCCCCAAGCTTGGAGATCAGAAGGCTGGATACATTTCACTGATGCAGGTGAGTACAAGTTCCTTGCTGAGTTTCAATATATCTCAGACCTGGAAAAAGTCCTCAAAGGCCGATTCCCCTATGAACCTTTCTGGGTACAGTTACACAATGTCCCTCTAGCAGGAATGAATAAATTTTATGGTGAACAAATTGCATCTGGTATAGGACAGGTCCTGGAAGTGGAAGTGGATGACAATGATCTGGGCTGGGGTCATTTCCTAAGAGTGAAGTTGCTTGTTGACATCAATTCTCCTCTAACCCGTGGGAGATGGATAAAAGGAACCGATCAGAAAACTTGGATATCTTTCAAGTATGAACGTCTCAACAATTTCTGTTTCAAATGCGGAGTGATCAAACACAAAGGAAGGGGCTGTCATTTGTTCAAAATGGATGACAAGTCGCAGATCCAATATGGCCCATGGCTGAGGGCTGGCATTTCAAAATCCTGTGTCAAGGAATCCAAAAGATATGGGGGCAAACCAGAGGATACACAGACAGGGAAGGACTCAGGCCACCACCCTTCCACGGCTAAGGAGAACATAATCAACAGAGGAGGTCATCCTGTGTTGACGGACCCACCAAGAGTCCAACAATCCAACCAGAAGGCAGCTTTCATGGGTGAGTCTTTTTCTAATCCCACAGTGTTTCCATCTACCTCACCTCACTCTCCATCTCCTTGAGATCTCCATCCCTTCACTAAAACTCCATTATCCCTTATAGTGGCCCCTACCACCAACACCTGTCCCTCCAACCACACTTTTGACATCAAAAAAAGCCATTTCCCCTCCACCCACCATGACCTTTTTACTCAACATGTCGCGGAGCCTTTTTTGATGGCCAGTATCTCAGGTCCCACCCCTATGGCTCGCCCTCCATCCTTAGTGGACGAAATGGTACATGAACCTAGCAATTTTTGCCATTCCTCTACCATACCAGTGGAAAAAAAGAGAGCAAAATGGAAGAGACTGGCGAGGGAAACTCCTCCTACTAAACCAGCGGAGGAAATTGTAACTACCGGAGCAATTAAGAGAAGTTCCAGTTTCATCCCTTTGGCCCCCATTTCAACAACTCCCAATGCCAAAAAATCAAAGCTCCCACACTCATCCGAGGCTCAATCCTCTCCCTCAATTCAGGTGAAGGCTGCTAGACAGCCCCACCTCACATTATGATTTGCCTTAGCTGGAACTGCCGAGGGCTTAGGAACCCTCGGACAGTTCGGGAATTACACCATTTGGTGTATCAAAAGTGCCCATCCTTTGTTTTCCTCATGGAAACAAAGTGTACAAGAAACAAAATAGAAAAAATTTGAAACCACTGTAGATACTCTCACAGTTTTACAGTGGACTGCAGTGGCGTCAGTGGAGGCTTAGCTTTACTATGGAAAGGGGATTACGATGTTAAGTTATTATCCTATACCAAATTTCACATATCAGTAGAGGTTTTCAACCAAGCAAGAAAACAGACTCTCACACTCACAGGCTTTTACGGCCATCTTGAGACAAGTAAAAGACCAGGCAGTTGGGAATTACTACGAGTCCTGAAACCCAAGGATGATCAGGCTTGGATTTGCCTTGGTGATTTCAACGAAATATGTTTCCAGTATGAGAAGTTAGGGGCAGCAGAGAGATCCTACAGAATGATGGAGCAGTTCAGGTCTGCAATTGTAGAAAGTGGTCTTGATGAGGTTCCCTTTGAGGGAGATTTTTTTACTTGGAGTAACAGACGAGAGGGCTCCCAATTTACCAAAGAAAAACTTGACAGAGCCCTTGGTAATCTGTCATGGTTTTCACTTTTCTCGAACTGCAGCGTTACTACTTTGAGTGCCCAAAGCTCAAATTAAGATAGTACGGGACAATATCCCTCCCCAAACCTCAAAACTTCAGGAAATCTCAGATGGCCTACTTCGTTGCCAAGACCGTCTGCTGCAATGGAGCAAGAACAATGTCAATCACCAGAAAAATCTTATCAATTCAAAGCTCTATCTATTAAAACAGATTTAATATGCTAACAAAGGGGATAAGAACGAGATCATAACAACTCTGAGCTCAGAAATTGATAGCCTCCTCGAGGAGGAGGACATAAAATGGAAGTAAAGGGCAAAGCAAACTTGGCTTAAGGCAGGGGATAGAAACACTAAATTCTACCATTTGTGTGCAAATCAAAGGAAACAAACCAATGTCATCAAAAAGGTTTCCAATGACTCTGGTGTATCAGTTGAAAAGCCTGAGGAAGTTAGTGCTATGTTCCAAAATTTTTTCTCAGACCTCTTTACCTTTTCACAACCAAAGTCCATAATTTCCTGCTCACAAGCCATGGAGCCCTTGGTAACAACTGAGATGAACTCCTCCCTCACTCAACCAATCTCCCCAGTAGAAATCAAACAAGCTCTTTTCAGCATGCAAGGTCTAGGATCCCCTGGACCCGATGGTTTCCCTGCCATCTTCTATTAGAAGCACTGGGATACAGTTGGCCAAAGGGTGTGTTCAGCAGTTCAGGAAGCTTTTAATTCTCATTCCTGGCCTAGGCAGTTTAATTCAACCCACATTGCTCTCATTCCTAAGGTAAAGAGCCCCTCCAAAGTTTCTGAATTCAAGCCTATTTCACTATGCAATGTCATTTACAAGATATTGGCAAAAGTCCTAGCCAACAGATTAAAACCACTGTTCCCTCAACTGATCTCATCCTCACAGAGCGCTTTTGTCCCTGGGAGATTGATTACAGATAATTCCATAGTAGCTTTCAAAACGTTACACACCATGAGAAATCATCTGAGAGGTAAAGAAGGCTTTATGGCTCAAATTGGACATGAGCAAAGCCTATGATAGACTTGAGTGGAATTTCCTAGCTGCAGTCATGAAAAAGCTAGGTTTTGACCCAAAATGGATTGATGTGATTATGAGATGTGTAAGCACTGTTTCATATTCCATCCTTATCAATGGAATCCTCCAAAACACTTTCTCTCCATCCAGAGGAATACGTCAAGGAGACCCTCTTTCTCCGTATTTATTCATCATTTGTGCCGAGGCTCTTAGCAAGTTAATTCAATAGGCAGAATCCACAGGTGCAATTATGGGTGTCCCTATAGGCAAATTAGGCTTACACATTAGCCATTTGTTCTTTGCTGACGATTGCCTTCTTTTCTGTAAAGCAAACCCTCTAGAGTGGAGTAGGCTACTCTTTTTACTGGAAACTTATGAGCAAGGATCAGGGAAAAAACTCAATAAGGACAAAACATCTATCTTTTTCAGCAAAAACACAAGAACCGAAGTCAAGGAGCTTATCACTGCAGTAGCAGGTTTCAAATCATCACAACCCTATGACAAGCATCTAGGCCTACCACTTCAGCTGGGTCGTGACAGAACCAAGGGCTTCAAAAACATCATTGACCGAGTGAGAAGCCGCATTAGCAATTGGAAAATGAAACACTTGAGTCAAGCTGGAAAGGAAATCCTTATCAAAGCAGTCCTCCAAGCCATCCCAACCTATAGTATGGGACCTTTCAAACTGTCACAAACTATTGCCGAGGAGCTTAATAGACTAATTAGGCAATTTTGGTGGGGCTACCAAGAGCACAAGGGCAAAACTCACTGGTGTTCGTGGAACCACTTGTGCAGCTCCAAAGATACAGGTGGTCTCGGATTTAGGGACTTGGAGTTCTTTAACTTAGCCATGCTTGCAAAGCAAGGCTAGAGATTGGTCCATAATCCAACCACTTTAGCTGCCAAAATCCTCTCTGCAAAGTATTATCCAAATGCTCATTTTTTGCAGGCAAAAGTCAAGAGGACAGCTTCTTTTATATGGAGAAGCATCACCTCAGCCAAGCCCCTTCTGGAAGCAGGTCTCATTTAGCGCATAGGGAATGGAAAAAATACGAGCATATGGGAGAACAAATGGATCCCTCATCCTACTTCTTACATGATTCAAAGTCCCCTCCAGAACTCTGACCCAGAGGCAAGTTTAGCTTCTCTTATTGACCCTATTTCCCTGACTTGGAAAGTGGACATGCTACATACACTCTTTTTTGAGAATGAAGCTAGAACAATCCAGCAAATCCCAATCAGTATATGCAACAACCCAGACAAGATAATATGGAATGGTACTAAAAATGGGATCCTCTCGGTCAAAAGTGCATACCACCTGCAAGTGTCTATCCACAGGTCTTCCCAAGGTCAATCCTCCATGGCCTGCGCCAAAGAACAATGGAGACGCATCCGACAGCTACCCATCACCAGGTTTGAACAAATGTTTCTCTAGAAAGCTTGCTATAATGCATTACCAACCAAAGCCAACCTGAGGAGGAGGGGGATTGTTGAGGATCCCTCATGTCCTATATGCTTCCAGTCTAACTAAACAATAGAACATGCTCTGTGGGAATGTTTATCAGCCAAAGATGTATGGAATTACTGCTCAGTGCATTTCCAAAAGCTGAAAGCCTCCCAACCCTCTATTAAAGACATGGTTTTTACCATGCTAGCAGAAATGGAGGAGGCCTCTCTGGTGGAATTTTCAGTTGTGATCTGGAAAATTTGGAAGCGTAGAAATGACCTCATCTTTAACAAGAACTTCACCAATCCCATGACCCTATCCTTTCAGTCTAAACTAAAGATGGACCAACTGGAAATCCTACAAGACTACACTCTGAATACCCCTCCCATAGTTCGGTTCCCAGTCTCCCAATGGGTAGCTCCTCCCCATGATTGCTACAAGGTTAATTGGTGCACTAGTTTTCAACATCGAAACCACACTACAGGAATTGGAGTGGCCATAAGAAATGACAAAGGCCATTTCATAGCCACAATGAGGATGCTGAATTCTAGTTTTTCAAAACCTCATCTTGCATCATCATATGCAGCTCAGTAGGTGGTTCTCCTAGCGTCGAGCATTGGCCTTTGAAAGATTATCCTTGAGGGCTCTAACTTGCAGGTGATGCAAGAGATCATGGGAACAAAGGAGAACTGGACCCCAGTTGGACTCATCTCATCGGACTCAAGATTTCTTCTAAATCATTTTACTTTATGGTCTGTACAACATGTTAACCGAGCATCCAACGAGATAGCTCAATTACTAGCTGAAAATGCACTACTTTCTGATGTTGTACTCATAGATCTAGAAGAAATTCCAGCTTGTATCAGCCATCTGGCCTTTTCTTGATGATTAATATATCCATACCATTTATAAAAAAAAAAACTACATTGCAACCATCCCCGCCAGATTTATTTATAAGTCCCCACCAAAAAGTTTGTTTGAATGATTAAATATAGCGTTTGAACGAGATCTAACTGTCCCCGAGCACAATTGTGTATATGTCCCTCCCCACCACGACTATTATTCGAACAGTTACGTCAACATTCGAATGTGAATTAAAATACTGTTCGAACTTGTATTGGAGCGTTCGAACACTATATCAACATCCCCACCAGACTTATTTATAGCTTTCCACCAAAATTTCAATTCGAATGATTAAATATCTCGTTTGAACAGTTTCAAACTTTCTTCGGCACAATTGTATAGATTTTCCCACCGCGACTATTATTCGAACATTCATATGTAACTATTCGAACGGTCATTAAAATTCTGTTCGAATGTTTTTATTTACGTTCGAACTATTTTCTTTTTTTGAGACGCTATATTTCATCACAAAAAGTCTAGTTCGAACAAATATTTCTCTGTTTGAAGGCATATAAAACGGCATCCATGTTTTGAGCTGAAATTTAATTTTCATCCCAAATAAGTACTTTTTTAGGGATGAAATTTAATTGATCCCTAAAAGACTGTCTCTAAAGATGAAATCTCTTGTAGTTCTATATATGGTTATGTCACTCCGAATCGAGTGATTAAGGCCATCGTTATAATCATGTGGCTATAGATCATCACGCGCATAAAGGTTGAGCTATATATATAGTCGTTAATTAATAGGGAAATTATGCACATCTAGACGACATTTTTATACATGATGCATGTCCCTACATCAATTAATAGAAAGTAGGAAATAAATAATATATATTTTGCATCATGTCCCTACATGAATTAATAGAAAGTAGGAAATAATTAATATATATTTTGTTCAAGGTAATTAATTGTACGTTCATGTTAAACCTACATCAATTAATAATTACAAGAGTATACAGATGATGTATAATAAGTACTCTCATCTAAATTCATATGCTTTTTGCTAAATTAATATATCATGATCACAACTTCTTTAAGAACTAAAAATATAATAAAATTAGAGATATAGACATATGGAATGAGGTAGACATGATTAATGTCTATTTTTCTCGTTCTAAATTCTAAAATTCAAATAAAATTATAAAATCTGAATCCATATTCATTAGAGACAAGTTTAGAAAATGAGTGACGGTGGAGTACTGTAGAGTTGTACTTTGGAATTAGTTGGTAGGAGGGGCTGCCATTATGATTTCACCGGCCATTTATGACTCCTTTTCAACATGAGTTGAATTTTTCGCCATCTCACTGAGTGAGGGCTTAGCAGTCCACAACCTCATGCACGCAACAGCCAGTACCACTGCGCCTCAACCACATCCATTAATGTTTTACCTGAATCCTTCCCCTATAAAAAGCACTGCTACTCTATCTGCCAATTATAACACCCTTAATTTCTTCCCATTTATTTCTCTTCATTGATTTCACCAAAAGATGGGGAAGCTTTCCAAATACCGTGGCGTTTTTTGCGTGATGTTGGTATTGTTGGTGATAGGATTGGTGGAATGTCGGAAAATTGAAAAAGATACATTTTCTGATGGCATAGGAGGTGGTTTGGGTGGTGGCGGCGGCGGTGGTGTTGGTGGAGGTGGAGGCTTTGGAGGTGGTGCTGGTGGTGGCATTGGGGGTGGAAAAGGTGGTGGTATAGGAGGTGGAGGTGGTGCGGGGGGTGGCTTTGGAGGTGGGAAAGGAGGTGGAGTAGGAGGTGGAGGTGGTGCAGGAGGAGGCATAGGAGGTGGAGGCGGTGCAGGTGGTGGAGTAGGAGGTGGTGCCGGAGGAGGGGTTGGAGGTGGAGGTGGTGCAGGTGGTGGAGTAGGAGGTGGTGGTGGTGTCGGAGGAGGGATTGGAGGTGGAGGTGGTGCCGGTGCGGGTGGTGGCTTTGGAGGTGGAAAAGGTGGAGGAGTAGGAGGTGGAGGTGGTGCAGGTGGTGGCATTGGAGGTGGGAAAGGTGGTGGAGTAGGAGGTGGAGGTGGTGCCGGAGGAGGGATTGGAGGTGGAGGCGGTGCAGGTGGTGGCATTGGAGGTGGAAAAGGTGGTGGTGTTGGAGGAGGGATTGGTGGTGGACATGGTGCAGGTGGTGGCGTAGGAGGTGGCGGTGGTGCTGGAGGAGGCATTGGAGGTGGAGGCGGTGCAGGTGGTGGTGCTGGAGGAGGGATTGGTGGTGGAGGTGGAAAAGGTGGTGGCTTTGGAGGTGGGAAAGGTGGTGGAGTAGGAGGTGGAGGTGGTGCCGGAGGAGGGATTGGAGGTGGAGGCGGTGCAGGTGGTGGCATTGGAGGTGGAAAAGGTGGTGGTGTTGGAGGAGGGATTGGTGGTGGACATGGTGCAGGTGGTGGCGTAGGAGGTGGTGGTGGTGCTGGAGGAGGCATTGGAGGTGGAGGCGGTGTAGGAGGTGGTGGTGGTGCTGGAGGAGGGATTGGTGGTGGAGGTGGAAAAGGTGGTGGCTTTGGAGGTGGTGTAGGAGGTGGTGGTGGTGCAGGTGGAGGTGTGGGTGGTGGCTTTGGGGGTGGTAAAGGTGGGGGAGTAGGAGTAGGAGGTGGTGCCGGTGGTGGTTTTGGCGGCGGTGGTGGTGCTGGAGGGGGAATTGGTGGCGGTTTTTAAATATTGATCCCAAAATTTATAAGGATCGTAGTTGCAATGTAATATGATGCCATGTTCATGCATGGATATATACTAATATCATCCAATTAGAAGGTCGAATAAATTGAGGCTACTACTTTATGCAAAAAATGAGATCTTCCAGGTCATGCAATCATATCTAGCAACTTTCTTCTAGGTACACCATAATAATTACAAATGGGAAAAACAAACCAACAAACTTAGTAGAACTATATATGCGGGCTATGACATTGTGTTACGTACGTACGTATCCAATGCCATAAAAAAAAGTTTCAAGGTTTCAAGGCAGCATATAGAACCAGAAGAAACACATATACATAGACGTATTAATGAATTTTAAATTAAAAATGTGACGATACATGATCACTCGCATTGCACAATATGATATGATTTGGTTATACTCTTATCCGCAGCTAGAGCCCCAGCTGATCATGGCCTGGTGCTAACTTGATTCACCAAATTAGCTTAAAACTGTATGTAGGCTAAAAGGTCGATCTCATGATTTCGAACAAACTTTGATGATTAAGATCAGAAGAATGCGTAATATCACATGAATCATATAACTCAAAGGTACTTCATGAGATCAGAGTCTGATCTGTCCTGATAAATGATTTATTAGCCGCACAACAATTTTGCTTTTTTGATCTACTCGTTATAGTTGTGGCGAACTTTCATAGCCAAACTGGAAGCCATTTCTGGCCATCAATGTAATCTATTGATAGGAAAGGAGCAACCTCTTTCTCGCTCAGTTGTTTCGACCACGAAGAACGCTGCTTTGAGTCTGCTCCTGGTCCATGGCACTCATACTCCGCGTGGTATAGATTCCTGTTTTAAATTTTAATGCACATTAATGTCATGAGTATAATCGGAAAACCTGTATATATATATGTATTATATATTGTCAAGGCTGGCTTTCTTACTCTGTAGTGCCGTCATAACTCCAATTGGTCCAGCCTTGAGGTACAATGGTCCGAGAGAGGTATGTATTTGCAAAAACTACTCTGGAATAGGCACCTTTAGCTCTCCCCAAAAACACACCACCAATACCATAAACCTTTCCTTTGACAAACACAAACCCAGTATTCTCGCTTGCACTTTCCCTGTTTTGAGCTGTGACGGATCCATGAATCTCCACCCTCCTGTCTCCAATAACAAACATCTCACAGCTCTGCATCATGTATATATAAACAATAGTAACGATTATTAGATCAAAATTTCGAATGAATGGTGGGAAAAAAAGATAGGAGAGTTCAGTAAATTTAATTAATTGATTACATGGAAGAGGGATCTGCCACGGCCAAAGATGAAGTCGATTGAGCCTTGGATGTAACAGTTATCGTAATAATGCCTTCCTTTGTAATCAAAAAGAGTGTTATGCGTACTGTAGAATCCGCAGTGGTAAAATGCTACTTTGTCTGCAGCAACAAATGCTGCTACTGATTGATTCTGTGGTGTAGAAGCAACCCCAGTGGGAGCATCATTCTGCATTCATGTTGAAGACCCAAAAAAAAAGAAAAAAGGGACAAAAAGGGTT
The DNA here is from genome assembly GCA_029856935.1 of Cyclocarya paliurus. Taxonomy (NCBI): domain Eukaryota; kingdom Viridiplantae; phylum Streptophyta; class Magnoliopsida; order Fagales; family Juglandaceae; genus Cyclocarya; species Cyclocarya paliurus. The sequence continues at coordinate 14,491,969 of CM056952.1, read as the reverse complement.
AAAGGCAAGTACTTTAAGGTTGATCATTGCCAGGAGAAAAACAGAGAGACACAAATTTAAGGTTGATATTCATAATTAACTATGTTGATCCTTTGAGTGGATGGAGTACTACTCATCAAATGCTTTTTTTTCGAAAATACTTGAGCTCAAACTCCAAATCCAAACTTGGAGAAATAAGGTTCAAAACTGAAAATTAGGTCTGTATACTAGTCATTTCTCCTTTCATTTGTAAGAAATTTCTATATACGTGTACTGATCTAAAATAAAGCATTTTGTATAAATTATACAAAAGTAATACTACAAACTGATATAGTTTCATTTGATCCGTTAGCTCTACTTTACAATAAAAATAATTTTATAATATGACGAATCACATCAAACGATATCAGTTTTTGAGATTATTTTTATATAATTTCTTTGTAGCTAAAATATTTTTTATTTAGCATTAGAGACCGTACGTGAACTTATTTATGTTGTCTCATGATCATCGTATTAGAAAGTGGATTCTTTGTGTTTCTAGCTTTTCATGACCCTTTGCGGACGGACAAACCTTGCAGAAGAAACCCTTAAATTTCGGGGCTGCCAGTGATTGCGTTAGTCAAGCTCTTTTTTCTTCTTTGTATCAAGGGAATCAGCATACTAGATAGACGTCAATGTTGTGTGTAATTTCTAGGCAGAAAAAAAATAGAAGGTACGTAAATGTCGGGGAGGAAACCCTTGGGTTTCGGGGCATTAGATTCTCACCGATATTTGCTTCACTTATGATCAAGTTCTTCTTTTTTTTTTTCTTTTTTTTTTTGTTTTTTCGGTGTCGAATCAGCTTACTAGAAGTTGTTGGCTGTAATTTCTAGGCAGAAGAAAACGTGTAGAGGTACTATTTTTAGTACGTATTACTTTTAATGATGGAAAATGCTATTCTTACTACTTTTTCTTACTGCTTGGAGTTATTGTTATGATTTTTATTTTATTTTTAAATTTTTTTTTATTTAGTGATTAAGGAAGTATTTTTTTAATAATATTGTGATTTTTTTATTTTTTAAAAAAATATTTAAAAGTATTAAAAAATATATGTAAGAAAAAAAAATGATAATATAACTAACGGTAACTTTAGGAGCGGTTGCTGTAGAGCTACTCTTTAAAGATATTGCAGATTAAGGGCTTGATTTTCAAAATTCTCATCTAATCTATTTTCTAAATAGTACTCAAATATAAATACTTTCCAACTAATTATTACAACTTTTTAAAACTAATCTTACAACTTTTTAAAACTAATCTTACAACTTTCTTAAACTTTCAAATAAAAAATAAAAGACAATTCAATTTTTTTAAATCTTTAAAAAAAAATAATATTAAAAAAATATATTCTAATAATATTTTAATTTTATAATATTTTTTATTCAATTTTTTTCCCAATTTCCCAAAGTATGTTTAAAAACTAAGTGATTAAAAAGTATATTTAGAGATGAGATGAGATAAACCATTCTATTTCCAAAGAACCCCTGAATGTTTAAGAATATTCAGTTAAATCATATAACATTAAGAAAAAAGAAAGATATTTATTATATGGAACGTTAATTAACTTAAATAATGTACCTTGAAGCTAATCCCGAAGGCAATGAAGTGGGGTGCTTCGACCTTAAAAGTTGCAGACTCCACGTTGTTAGAAGAGCTTTGGGCCCATACAATAGCTGTTCTTCCTTTCCCATTTCCTCTCAGGAATATATAGGGCTTGCTTTTTGGTACGTGCACCTTTTCTCTGCCATGCAGTACGTCAAAAATAAACAACAATGTTATCAGTTAATAAGCTCCTATATATCATGGCTAGATCGCAGGCATGCATGGCATTAGATCATTAGACATGAATTCACGTAGAGAGATATATCACCTGTAAACCCCCTTCCTAAGATGGATGATAACCCACTGAGAGTTGCCTTCGGGAACAGAATCAATGGCTGCCTGGACGGATTTGAAGTCCCCATCGCCATTAACATCGACCTTAATCGTGCGGTTGGTACCAATCTTTTGTGTCAATAAAGGAGAGTCAATGACTGTCTGGGCGTCCAAGCCATTGACATGATCCAGAAAAGAGATGGAGACAACGAAAATGACTGCAATGGCAATGTAAGAAGAGGTAGACATTTTTTTTTTTGGGGGGTGGGGGGTGCAGTACTTCTGGTGAAAAAGAGGTTCGAGGTTGAATCTTGAAAAGGGCAGTGAGAGGCCGTACTCCTTAAGCGAAGAGGTTTTTGTTCATTTTTGGGGTGTGCATGGTTGTTTGGACGGTAGGAATTGGGTGTCAGAAACTAAATAGGAAGAGGGAAAGTAGTTTGGGAACGTACTCCCTATTTTGGAGGGCCTCCATTGGATTCTTGTGCGGTTCACAATCACTGTTTAGGTTTGGTGAAAATTAATTATCATGTAAGTTGTCGCAATAACTTTTGGTGCAGCAAATGACAAAAGCCAAGATCACGAGGAACTGCATCTTAAGACCTGTGTCCAATGGACGGATATAATTAGGCTGAGCCTGCCTTTTCTTTTGGGCCAACTTGGATAAGTTGACTTCCAATTTAGGTTGGCCAGGCCAGCACCTTTCGGAACATAATTTTTTGCAAATAATCTATTTCCAAGTTATGTTTTGATACACCAAGCTGACACATTAGTGATCATATGGAGGATATAAAGATAAGCAACGTCAACTTAAAAATAGATTTTTGACTTTTCTACAAGTAAAAGATCTTTTCTACTATGTGGTATGTTGAAACATCAAACTTGCAAGTAACATAGATAGTTCTAATCTTTTATATGTGCCGATGGCCACCACTACCTGCCTCCAAGTTCGTGATAATGTGAAATTGACCAATTACCTTGGGGATCTTATTTTCAATTAGATGAAATATCGCATTAGTAAGTTAGTGTGAGTGACATAACATTTATTCTGCTAACATGTTGATAAGATTTACAAGGTAGCTTGTCATGTGGATCGAGGGTGCATGAATTCTCAATACCGGCTTGCGAGTACAACTCTTATCACCGTTCTCTCTCACGAGGGCATATAGATCGATCAAATCATTAGTTGAACCCACATGGTGATGGTGGCCAATATTTAGCTGATTATATTCGCAGGAGACATGATTTGCTGATCATAAATATTACAAAGGAAAAAGAAAAAGCTCGATCAGTGGCATGCACTTTGTTGATGCACTCACCCTGCATGCACAAAGAAAGAAGAAGAAAGAAAGAGTGACACTTTGATATGTTCCAAAATGCGACCAAGAAAGAGTGACACTCGTACAATTGAAAACTATATGGTTGAGATATAGGTAGCAGTCATTGTCAAACCCAGAACCAATTCTCTTAATTACACCTTTTGGCTTTCCTAAACTTTATTCGTATCGAGAAGTTCTCGAGAGCAGGGAGCAATAACAACTGAATCCAAAATAGAAATGAGATTGGATGGAATCGTAGGAAACCAAATGCAGAAAATTTACCTGTGAATGCAGAGAAACCATACTGATCTGAGTCACCTTCACGCTCTACAAGAATCCTCACCAGAAATGTGAGCTTTTTATCAATTAATGACTATAATTTTCCCAACCAAAACCGAAAAAAGACGTAGATGAACTATAAGTGGTATCTCATAGGCATGAGCCTAGGGTTGTAATCCTAATCTTGCAGTGCAAATTTATTAGTGGTGACAGTGGTTATTGCCTTCCAACCGTGTGTTCCTCTATTAGCAGTCACAATTTACTGCTAAAATATTCAAGTAAGCTGGCATTTAAATGTATCCAAAAGAAGCTTGGCTCTAGAAGTACAATTTCTTATAGGAATCAAGAATATAACTTACATCACCACCATGACATGAAACATAGAACCAAACTAAAACTGTGAAAACTTTAGTCTCTTGCTTTTAAGTACAAACGCTACCATCCCCTCGCTCAATGTTTAACTTTGTGAACCGAGGGGAAAAAACATGTTTATTTTGTGAAACTATAGTGCTAATTGGTGGGAGTGTTGTATTCTAGGGGAAGACCAAAATGTCATCTCGATAGTGAATAGTAGTGAGATTATTGATTGAAATTAGAGGAGATGAGATGAAATGAGATGAGATAGTCTGTATCCAAACGGGCTAGTCTATGACAAGTGTTCTCCCAAACTTTTCAAACTAATACCTAGCCAAGAGGGGCTAATTAATTGCCGTCCCCCCCCTAATTATTCTCTGGTTTCTATTAATCTCACATCTACCTGTTTCTAAATTATGACATGCTTGTTATCATAATTCATTACTCATCCAAGCAGGTAAAAGTGTTTAATAATATGGGAAAAATTATTTATTTACTAGGACCAAAAAGACCTCTGATTTGCTTAGTGATACTGTGGTGGTCCTCTGTTTATAAATAGCGCAAATCTGAATTTGAGTTCTTAAATAATTTGGTGCTTGAATAAGATGGATCTGAAAACCATGGTTTTAGTGATCCTTATGTTTGTATTCGGGATTGGGGTTGAAGGGACTGGTGGTCTCAGGTACAACTTTTATGAGAATTCATGCCCACAACTTGAAAACATTGTTAGAGCTGGCCTACTTCCAATCTTTCTCACTGATCCCACCTTACCTGCTTCTTTGTTGAGGCTAATGTTCCATGACTGCCAAGTTCAGGTCTCTCTCTCTCTCTCTCACACACACACACACAGAGTAACACACAGAAGTACCTAATCCTTTACCTTTTTAAAATGCTTTCCTCCTTCATAATAACAGGGCTGCGACGCTTCCATTCTTGTTGATCCTGTTGAGGATCGACACGTGACATCAGAGATGGCTTCAGAGAAAAACTTTGGCATTCGAGGGAGGGAGATAATCAGCATGCTGAAAACCATGGTTGAAGCAGCCTGCCCCAAACAAGTTTCTTGTGCTGATATACTTGTACTGGCTGCCCGTGAGGCAGTTGCTATATCTGGAGGGCCACAAATAAAGATTCCCTCGGGACGTAGGGATTCCTCTATTCCTCCAAGCTATGAACTTGCCGATGCTTCGATCCCTCCTGCAACTGCTGGAGTTGACAACATGCTTCATATTTTTACCAGTAAAGGGATGACCACTAAAGAATCAGTTGCCATTATGGGTATTTCATGAAATCATTCTTTCATAGGCCCATATAATATATATCCACAACATGATGCACATGCATGCGTTTGTACTCGGGTGCACACGCAATTAACTTATATACGTTCTCAGTATACTTTAGCATGATTTTGAATTTTGCAGGCGCACATACTCTAGGAGTTACACATTGTTTAAACATTCTGAAACGTCTGTACGACCATGAAGGTGACGAGGATCAAGGAATGGAACCCAGATTTGAAGCATTCTTGAAGTTAAATTGTCCTAAAGGATCTTTAACCTCGAACTCGAGTTTTGTTCTTAATGATCCAACCACATTAATGTTTGATAACCAGTATTACATGAATGCAATGGAAGGCCGTGGCTTACTGAGAATTGATGCTGAAATGGTAATGAATACTCAAACGGCTCGAATCATGGAACGTTTTGCCACTGATCAGGATGCTTTCTTCCGTGCATTTTCTACTGCCTTTGTGAAGCTGTCCACTTCAGGTGTTCTAATTGAGGATCAAGGTGTTATTAGAAAGAGTTGTAACGTAATTGATTGAGAGGTGTTAATTTGAGCTGCTAGCAAGAGATCATGGCAGTTTAGAAATTTCTATCATCTTATCCCATTATCAGCCTTTTTCACTACTTTCAACAAGCTGACCAATTTTAGGTCATGACCATAACATTAATATTCTTTGGCTGTCTCCTAACCAAGTGTTGTCTCAAATCGCAAGATTACTTGGACCCTGTCTGTCTCTTAAAATGTCTACCGTATGCATGTTTTTTACATATATATATATATCCATGTCTTTTTTGCAAGCTTGTCTCTGGGCTTTCAGCAAGACCGAAGTATAAAGATCCTTAGGTTGGAGTGTTCAGGTTTTATCATGATAGTAATTTGAAGCAAAATCGGGATTTACGATTTGATAGACCTTATTTTAGAGACCATAAATGTCGAACAGTTTAATTAGACAGTTTATAGACTGATAATTCGAATAATTTCAGGGACAAGCCTTAAATGTACGAGTCTTGCGTAGGCTCTTTATAAAAAAAAATGAACCACACCAAGAAAATTAAGTGAGTAAAGGACCTGCTTGAAGCTTGTACATTTAAGCTTGTATATATTATTATTCTTCTAACGTAGTCTGATTTTTTAATAGCTTAAAATTGATAATAACTTTGTGATAAAATTTAGAGATTAGATGAAGGAATTAAAACTCAGCAAATAAGTTATAAGCTTTTCATGTAAAATGAGAACTATGCGATTGTATATAGTATCCCAATATTTTTATTCGAGTAATGCTAAATACAATCGTAGAATATGCAAGCGTTACGTAATCTTTTTGAAAAATAATTAAGTCCACCATTAAATAATTATTATTTTTTTTCATATGAGTCTGATTGTAATTACTTACTTTTTTTAAAAGGATTACGTGGTGTTTGTACAGTTCAAACTGTAAATATCATTTCTCTTTCACTTTAGTACTAACGAGCTGGTTTTTATAAGCTACATTAAACAATTAACTTACCGTTTGATGATAGGACGCTGATTTCTCGTATTTGGATCAAAATCTTCGTTCAAACTCTTGGGTCTAAAGATAAAATACATGAGAGTTTATAATATTTATTGATCAACTTTTGAATAATATGAGATAAGAAATTTGTGAATAGTAATAAAATGGTTTAAATTAAGATGTTTATTAGATTTTGGAAAATGAGAGAGAAAATGTTGAATAAAAATATTATAAATTTAAATACTGTTTGCATATAATTTTTTAATATTATTTTTGTTTTAGAGCTTAAAAAAATTGAATTATTTTATGTATTTTATTTAAAAATTTGAAAAATTTATAATAATTAGGTAATGATTAAATGAAAATTTTGAAGACTCAAAATTGTAAAGTAGTTGTGTTTGAATGATGTTTAGAAATGAAATTTTCAACTTTTTATTTTTTTATCAAATCATTGCAATTTTTCCAAATTTCCAAACAAAACACAAAAAATAACTAAAATTTTTCAAATTTCAAAACAAAAATGGTACTAAAAAATTATATTATAACAATATTATAACTTTATAATATTTTTCCTTAACTTTTTTTTTCTCATTTCCCAAAATCCTATAAAATATATTAACTCAAACTATTTTATTACTATTCATAAATTATCTCACTATTATTCATATATTTCTCATTTCATCTATATAACTAAACGAGGTCTAAGCACAATTAAACAAATCTAAGCAAACCTCTTGGTGGTCTCTGTATCTCTACTTGTTTTATCACGGAGCTTGTCGTCTAGGACCTTAGCTGGTGATCTGGGTTATTTTTCTCTCAACAATAAAACTTAACACCTATCACCTCCAGACCGACCTTAACCCTATTATTTTGAAATAATATCTAATATCAAAGAGTTTGTCTTGATTCGATACCTAATGAAACAATTAGGTTTTGTCCCAAAAGGCTCCTCATTTTCTTTTTCTTATCTAATTATTGGTGAGGCTAAGATTAGTTCGTCTGGAATATGCAAGGAAGTTGGAAAATTGTTTGGGTTTCTTAAATTTGGTATAAACTCAAATCAGTTGTCTCTTAAGAAGGTTTCAGGCTGGGCTAACTTGAAGTATTAGTTGCTGCCTTACTTGGGTCAACTTCGCTCATGTGCATGCGTTTGTCAAAACCATAATTTTGGGTTATGGATTTTGCATACTGCCCCCCATCATCTACTAAAGCAGGCCCTCCTCCTTCTTCCTCGGTACCTGGTGAGGAGAATTCGGAGGTTCCTCAACCTTTTCCAGCTGACTCCTTTGAGGCCATTATCGCGTAGGCTGAGGCTGAGGTTGATTTAGAGTTGGTGTTGGAGGTTGAATCTGCCTTGTTGCCTGTCGAAAAGTTGTCCCTCCCTTTTCTCCTTCTTATGGAGTCTGAATTGATATTTTTGGGTCGAATGAGGGTGAGATAGTTGTAACTTTTGACCCCACTTTCTTGAGGACTCCTCAAGTTGTCCCGGGTGGCCCGTCGATCCATTTCAATGAATTTGGCGAAGTGTGTCTGGCTATGGGTGATGAAGCGCTGATAGTTGAGGTTGTAGCTACCTCATCCACTTTTGTTGTTGCTTCGCCTATCTCAGGGGAAACGACACTTGTGCTTCTTCTTTTTTTCCTGAATTTCTCTCAGAGGATCCATGGGAGTAGACTTTAGCAAAGGAAAGGTCTTCATTCCTTCCTCACCCTTTAGTACCTCACCTACGGGAGGGGAAGTTCCCTCGCCTAAGTTTTCCCCCCATTAGTCTTTCACCAAAGTCCCTCTAACTTTGATTGGTCAAGCCCAAGGCAATGTTACGGGTGCTCCTCCTTCTCCTTGGCCTGATGTTCTCACGTCTCCTCCCCCTTCTCGCCAAAGTTTCTCACCCCCACATGGCTCAAGCGAGATGGGTGGGTTCATTCCTCATCCCAAGGGATCCTTTAACTTGTCGGCTGCACGTGGGCCTTCAAGTTCTCGACCGAGGGCATTTCAATCTTCCATGCACGGATTTTGAGGGGAGGCCATCCAGGACATGGTGTGTAGGCTCAGGGAGATTCTTTCTCCAATAAATTGCCCTTCCTTGCTCGCACCATTGTTACTCATTCCTCATTTCACCATTCATTCTTTCTCCAAGTCAGCTAGACTTGGAAGAGGAGAACCAGTTGGTGTGTGCCTTTATTGGCCGAGCTCACGGAGTTGTTCTAGCTACTCATGCTGAAAGGGAAGAGATAGCAAAAAGTTTGTCTCGGGTCGAGTCATACTCTCATTCGCTCAAGAATCAGGTTGCTTCCCTCTATGGGCAGGTAAGTAGTCTTTGGTTGGACTTGAAGTGATCTCAAGAGGAGGTGAGCCAATACCATCATGAGGCCAAGGCTCGAGAGGAGGAATGAGAAGGTCTACTCAATCACCTTGGTCAGGCAAAAAAGGATGCAGAGGTACTTAGGCAGAAAAATGTTGATTATCTCACTTGCTTGGCCAAGTCTGAAGAGGATCAGTAATAATTATCTGTCCAACTAAGTGTTGCCAAAGGCGAGAAGGCCGGAGCTGGGACTCAACTGATGGAGGTGAATAGGGATCTCAAGAGCTACAATCAGCATTACTTATAGTTGAGCGAGGTTGTTGAATCTTTCAAAAGGTGACTATCTCACTCGGAGCTCAAGGTGACTGAATTAAACGATGAGTTGGCTTCTTCCCGAGAAGAAGTCTTTCATCTGTTGCCTTAGCTAAGGGCTGCTCACACCTTTCACAACCAGGCGTGGGGTCTTGGATACTGTTAAGAGGGAAAAAGGAAGAGAAATATTGGACTGAATTGTTGTCTATTGCGTATTAAGCTTGGCAAATAAATAGATGTACAATAAGCTATGTATGGAAATATATACATAAGGAAAGTGGACTAATGTAATTGAGTCCTAAAATTAAGCTAATTACAAGATTGTACAAGTCTTGATGTTGTGCATTTTTGGTAAGAGATCTATCAATACTCCTTCTCAAGTTAGTGCATGGAGATCCGTAATGCCCAACTTGCATGAAAAATGGTGAAAAAGTTCTTGTCCCAAAAATTTGATGAAGATATCGGCAACTTGCTCACTGGAAGAAGTGTGGACAGCTTTGAGGAGGCCCGAGCGAATTTTGTCGCGAATAATATGGCAATCAATCTCAATGTGTTTGGTACGCTCATGAAACACATGATTGTGAGCAATATATAGTGCAAATTGATTGTCACAATGCAGAGTGAAAGGTTCGGGATGAGAGATACGAAGATCAGTAAGAAGCTGTTTTAACCAAGTGAGTTCATAGGTGGTGATGGTCATAGCGCGATATTCAGCTTCAGCAGAAGAGCGAGCAACTGTACTTTATTTCTTAGTGCGCCATGACATCGGGCTGGTGCTTAACTGAATAAAGTAGCCGGTGGTGGAACGGCAGGTAGTGGTACAATTGGCCCAATTAGAATCAGTATAAGCTGTGACATGTGTACTGGTGGTAGCCTTGATCGAGGCAGCCTTTGATGTAGAAGAGAACTCTAGTGGCAGCAGTCATGTGGGGAACCCGAGGAGCATGCATGAATTGACTGAGGGTGTTGACTGTATAAACAATGTTTGGTCTGGTGATGGTTAGGTAGATGAGACGGCCAACAAGTCGACGGTAAAGGCCAGGATCAGGGAGGAGGTCACCATCTTGAGTATTAAGTTTCAAATGTTGCTCCATAGGAAAATGAGCAGTTCAAGTACCAAGTTGTCCACTGTCAGAGAGAATGTCGAGAACATATTTGCGCTGATTAAGAAATATACCTTTGGGAGAGCGAGCAACTTCAAGGCCAAGAAAGTACTTTAGAGAACCAAGATCTTTTGTCTTGAAGTGAGTGGCGAGAATTTTCTTGAAGGCCTCGATCTGAGAGAGGTTGTTACCAGCAACTAGGATGTCATCAACGTAAACAAAAACAAGAGTGATGCTGGTGGAAGTGATGAGAGTCAACAAAAAATGATCTGCCTGAGACAGATGAAAACATGCATCAAGAAGCACATAGGTTAGTTTAAAAAACCAGATCTTAGAGGCTTATTTGAGGCCATAAAGGGATTTTCTGAGGTGGCAGACATGGGTCTCCCCCTAAGAATAGTATCTGAGTGGTGGGGTCATGTAGACTTCTTCATCAAGATCGCCGTGCAAGAAGGCGTTGTTGACATCAAGCTGATGGATAATCCAATTTTTGGTAGCTGCAACTGCCAACAAGCAGCGGACCGTGGTCATTTTGGTGACCGGAGCAAAAGTCTCATGATAGTCAAGCCCTTCAACCTAAGTATATCCTTTGGCAATGAGCCGAGCTTTTTACCTCTCGATGGAGCCGTCGGCTTTGAGTTTAGTTTTGAAAACCCATTTGCACCCAATGGATGTTTTACCAAGAGGAAGAGGCTCAAGAATCCAGGTGGAATTATCCCCTAAAGCACGAAATTTAGCAGTCATTACCTCGCACCAGTGAGAGTGGCGAATAGCATCAGAATAGCATGGGGGTTTAGTACAAGAGGTAAGAGCAGTCAAATAAGTAATATGAGAGGAAGAAAAATGAGAATATGAAAGAAAAGCTGATAAAAGGTGAGCAGTACCTGAAGCTGGTGAAACAGGTGTAGATGCCGTAGGCTCCACATGTAAGGTGGGACAAATATAGTCGTGAAGGTAGGCGGGACGAGTGATGGTGCGACAAGGGCGAGGACCTGGTGGAGATGTGTTGGATAAGGTCGTGGGTGTTGGGGAATCAGGAGAGTCAGGGATGTCAGGAGGAGCTGGCGGATCAGGCGAGTCAGGAGAAGGAGACACAAGACGTGCATGGACAGGAAGAGGAATAACATAGGCAGGAAGAGAGGGAGCATCAGGAAGATCTTGAAAATGGAAGATTTGTTCATGAAATGTGACATCTCGAGAGTCGAAGACAGACTGAGTATTGAGGTTATAGAGCTTGTAGGCTTTATGTGTGTTGGGGTAGCCAAGAAAGACACAATTGGTCGTATGGGGAGAAAACTTGTCGCGATGAGCGCTGAGAGTTTGTGCATAACAAAGGCATCCAAATACATGAAGATGATCATAGTTGGGTGGTTTATTGAACATAATTTCAAAAGGGGATTTGTTTTGGAGAGTGCGACTAGGGGTGCGGTTGATGAGGTAGGCGGCGGTGAGGACACAATCACCCCAAAAAGATAGGGGCAAGTGTGCTTGAAGACGAAGACTGTGGGCAACATTTAGAAGATGCTGGTGTTTACGCTCTACAACGCTATTTTTTTTGTAGAGTTTCGACACAGGTATGTCATGAATGATGCCGTGTTGGTGTAGGTATGTTTGAAATTGATGGGAAATAAATTCTTGTCCATTATTAGTTCTAATAATTTTGACGGTAGTATTGAATTGATTATGGACAAGAGCGAAGAAGTGAGTTAAATGGGTGTAAGCTTCAGATTTAAAATGCATAAGAGATATCCATGTGGTGCAAGAAAAATCATCAACAATCATGAGAAAATAGTGAGCTCCACATAAGGATGTGGTGCGATAACCACCCCAAATATCACAAAAAATGTGATTAAAACAAGAATCACTTTTATTGGCATAATTGAAAAAAGGTAATCTTGTGTGTATAGAGCGAGCACAAACATTACATTTAGGAAGAGTACAAGGAGAATTAAAAATACTGGGAATAGTAAAACTGGAGGTATGACCTAGATGTTGATGCCATAGGGTCTTATTTGCAATAGATTGAGCGGCAAAAATGACGGGAGGGTCGAGCCGGTACATGTAGAGCCTATTGCATAGATCACCCACTCCAATCAGCTTCATCGATTGAGAGTCCTGAAATAAACAAGTGTTAGAGGAAAAAGTAATAACACACAAATTATGAAGGGCAATTTGAGAAACTGAAAGTAAATTGAAGGACAAAAGGGGAACATAGAAAACGTGTTTTAACGTGAGAGAAGGGGAGAGAATGCAAGAACCCAGCCCTTCGGCTGGGATATCTTACCCTGTTGGAAGCCGAATGTGATGAGGGGAATCAAGGGTCTTCAAATCGGCAAAGGCAGCACGTTGGTGGCAGATGTGGTGGCTCGCACCACTGTCCACCACCCAATGGAGGTGCCGATTGAAGGAGAAATCAGAGGGTGAGAAGAGATTACCAGAAAAATTCGTGGGAGAGTAATCAAGTGGAGGTGGCAACGGAGAAAGGAGGTTGATCTAATACAGCTCTGGAGGAAGAGAGACCAGGTTCGCCGTTGATCTCAACAAGAGTGGCCCTAAGACAGACGGCCTTGATTTGGGGGTACGAGGCTCTCGGCCTGGAGGGTACCCGACGAGGGTCCAGCAATAGTCATGTGTGTGGCCATCTTTGCCACATGCGGTGCATTTTAGAGGAGGTCGTGGGCGAGCAACAGTGCGGGTAGCCATGGCCATGGTTTCAGATGATGATGGTTGAATATTAAGTAGCCTCTATTGCTCTGCTTGAAACAAGATGGAGAAGATTTTGCCTATGGAGGGAAGCGGATCCATGGCCAGAATTTGGGTGTGAAGAGGAGCAAAGAAATCATTGAGCCCAAGAAGAAATTGGAAAACACGTTCATCATCAGCCTGTCGTTGCATGTCTTTGAGGCCAGTTGCGGTTTGGAGATGGCTAAGTTCATCCCACAGCTGTTTGATTTGGTTGAAATAATCATGGACATAATTTGTGTTTTGGTGCAGGGAGGAGAGGGCTCGTTTTACATGATAGATGTGGGCATTGTTTCCATGGCAGAAATGGGAAGAGAGATCGAGCCAAACAGCGCAACGATCAGTATGATATTTGAGGAAAGGGCTGATGGAGTTGAGGATCCAGGTAAGGACCATGTCCTTCATTTGGATCCACTGAGTACATTCTAGTTTGGTAGGTTCAGGAGGTGTGAGGGTGCCGTCGACAAAACCAAGTTTATTCTTGGCATTAAGGGCTCTGGTCATGGCTTTTTGCCATTTGGGGTAGTTGTCGCCTGTGAAAAGGCCATTGACAAGAATTAAACCAGGAGAATCTGAGGGGTGAAAAAGATAAGAGGAGGGGATCGGTGGGGTGTTGGTGTCGGCCATGGCAGAATGGTTGGATCTTTTTCTTTAGGCTGATACCATGTTAAGAGAGAAAAAAGAAGAGAAATATTGCACTGAATTGTTGTCTATTGCGTATTGAGCTTGGCAAATAAATAGATGTACAATGAGCTACGTATGAAAATATATACATAAGGAAAGTGGACTAATGTGATTGAGTCCAAAAATTAAGCTAATTATAAGATGTGTACAAATCTTGATGTTGTGCATTTTTGGTAAGAGATATCTCAATAGATACAAACTCGGGATCAATCAGCTGAGGGAGTATCTACTTGCACACCCGAATGTGGACTTGAACTTGCTAGACTGGAAGTCCATCAGAGCTAGCCGCGCGGCCTACCATGTTTTGACTCCTTGGGGCAAGACACGATGCCGAATGCCTTTCCTCCCCCTGCTCCTCATCTTTAATTTTTTTTTTCCAAATTTTCCTTTAGTGGATTTGACTCGTGCTTATGTAAAGCAAATATTTGAACTATGATATATGACCTGCGTGGTATGCCTTCTGTTATAAATATTTGGAGTAGATGTTATATTTTTATATTGCTTCTTTGTTAGTTACCCTGATTACTCAACTTAAATCTGGCGGGAGGACATCTCTACCACAAAAATATGGGTAAATAAAAGTATTTGGCCTAAGTATAGCGGGAGGATGCCTCTACCGCGTAAATGTGGACGGGTAAGGGTACGCAGCCTAAATATATTCTCTGTTTTGTCATGAGGCGATATTAAATGTGGGACCTCGCTATATAAGTCAATGGAAACCTAAACTCCTTGGATGTTTGTGCGCTCCTTTCAACTAATATTGTTTTATTTTCTATTTTTCTTTTATTTTCTTGTCATTTCAACCATAAACAGTGCCGGATAAGCTTGGAAACCTCGTAATTCAAACTCAAATCTTATAAATCAAATTCTAAGATGTTTGGCCTTATACTTGGTTGTATTTTTGTGTTCATTTCTTTATTGTTTTTGTTTTTATTTGTATTTTTTTGGACAAGCTGCACAGGATTAATTTTTGTTTTTGTTTTTGTTTTGTTTTTCTGGAACATACAGAGTGAAGTAATCCGACACCTAGGTTCGGGCACCCATTATTCAAAACGTCTGCGCGTTAGGAAGCCTGCAATTAATCTAGCTCAAGTCTCACCTTTCAACATTAATCAAGAATTATTGTTGCAGTTTAATGTAGCTCAAGTCTCACCTAGCTTAATGTATGAATGAAAATAGCGGCTTAAACAAGAGAACACCCCACACCCCATCAAATCTTGCAGTTTCCCCGCTCCCTACCATCTTGTCCCCGCTATCTGTAAAATCAAAAAAACAAAATCCTCAATTCATCATCTGAATATGAAAGTCACAACAACGATAAATGCTCATGTAAGATATCTTCATCCATATAAAATGTCCTCAAAGTTTTTTTTTTTTTTTTAAAAAAAAAAATTGTCATCCCAAAGATGAAATGGCGTGCCGTTATGATCATGAGATTTGGAGGTGAGTGTGGTTGTCAACAAAACTTACCAAACCCATTAACATGTAGTGAGTAGCCATAAATGCTGCATGATATGCCACCCTTTCCTCTTCCCTGTACTGCAGCACCAAAACAGTAACGATATGGGTGTTTTTTTTTGTTTTTCTGGTCCAAGTCACCATTTCTAAGTTGAATCAGGTGCATTGAATTCGTCCTGCTGCTTTGAAATCCAAGCAGTCGTTAGGTTAGGCAGCCGGGAAAATTCATAAACGTTTGCTGCTGGATAACCATACCCCAATGCAGACTTCCACCCTACGAGCCTGAAAGTTCAGTTCTTTTTTACTTAGCTTCGATATAATACATACATATATATATATATATATACATATATATATGCACATTGGAATTTTAACAACAGCTTTATCACGGGTTGGAGCTGAATGTGCAGTGCATTTAATATGCACACCCCATCCCTTTAATTTTTTTCACACATTATAGATCACCTAAAAAATAAGGCTATGTTTTAACGTGTCTCTCTATGAATATACATTGGTATGATGTAATCTTGTTTGAGATTCCGTTCCTCAACGGTTTAATAAAATCCCATGTACCTTCTTTTGGTAGTTTGTAGTCTAGTATATATATCTTGAGTGAGTTTTGGGAAAGGTCAAGAGTTCTGTTCGATCTTCTTCATACTTAGTTGTGTTAATGGTTGATGTTGACCATTTTTCTTCTTCAGTCATATTCATTCTGAATGCTTACTGTATTTGCATGAAAGCTTCCAATTTACATATCCTTTTTGATTGGCTTTCCAACTGAGTTTTCATGACCTGTTTTAGTCACTACATTCTTCAATAGTTTCTCTTGCCTCTTATAGGTTAGTTGCAGCTAGAGGATTAAGGCCGCGCTCAAATTTCCCAACAAGTTTACAACTGAAAGAGCATCTATAAATAGATTTATGGTATCTGTATTGCTTGTAATGGGTTTCGTGTTGGATAACCAAATCATTGCTCGGATCATGCCGGGCATATTGACAGCCTCTATCCTGGTTGGGATCTGCTTTGCAAAGACTATTCCTGCTAATTTTGTTTTTGGGGATTCCTTGGTTGAGGCTGGGAACAATAACTACATTCCAACACTCTCCAGGGCTAATATTATTCCTAATGGGATTGATTTTGGAATGCCTACGGGAAGATTCACAAATGGAAGAACAATTGTCGACATCATAGGCAAGTACTGGTACTCCCTTTCTTTGCTCAGTGCAGCTTCCCATAAACTACTGGCTGTAGCAATGTTATGTAAATTGCTCATATATAGCGTGTTTTCTTGTGTTTTTTTCATCATTCATCAAAATTTTCTCACCAGGTCAGGAATTGGGTTTCAAAGACTTCACTCCTCCCTACTTGGCTCCCACTACAACAGGATCTGTGGTTCTGCAGGGTGTCAATTATGCTTCAGGCGGGGGTGGTATTCTTAATCAGACTGGAAAGATCTTTGTAAGGTTTCTTTTTTCTTTTCTTTTCAGTAATTTCATCAGTGTTTTCATTTCTACTGAAATTGATCATAACTGTGAATGACTTGATAACATTCTAAGTTTCTTTCGAGTTTGAAGACTTGTTTTCTTTCTCACTGGATGTTCATACTGCTGTTCCCCCTAAGCAGTTCAATGATTACTCAAGAAGCTAAAGCGATAAACTTCCTAGTAAAACAAATCGATTGCACCCTTCAAATGTCGAAATTAATTGTCATATCTTTGTTGAAAACATAATTCAAAATCAAGACTTTGAACTGCCCTGCAAGTGTCTCCAATGTTTTGGATGTACAGCTATCTATAGCTTTACTTTGACAATAACGTGTAAATTTGCATGTGATGAATAATAGGGAGGTAGAATCAACCTGGACGCACAGCTATCTGATTTTGCAAATACCAGGCAAGATATAATAGGGAGCATTGGTGCTCCTGCAGCCCTGAACTTGTTTGGAACAGCTCTCTTCTCAGTCACAATTGGCTCGAACGATTTCATCAATAACTACCTAACACCAGTCATTTCAACCGCTGAGCAGAAGCTGGTTTCTCCAGAAGTGTTTGTTGGCACCATGATTTCCAGATACAGACTACAACTAACGGTAAATATTCAGGAATCTAGCATGTTCAATCAAGTCAAATTTCTCCAAAAAAACAGCTCACTTGAAATATACTCTTTAACATGTCTAATTCTGATTTAGAGACTCTATGATTTGGGAGCTAGAAGGATTGTTGTGGCAAATGTAGGACCTATTGGGTGTATACCATATCAGAGAGATCTAAATCCAATTGCAGGAGGCAATTGTGTAGATTTCCCAAACCATTTAGCTCAATCATTTAATGCACAGCTGAGAAGCCTTATCACAGACCTCAGCACAAATCTTCAGGGATCCAAATTTGTCTATGCAGATGTCTACCACATTGTAGCTGATATCCTTCAAAACTTCATATCATATGGTGGGAATGCTGTAGATTTTACTGCTAGTTCACATTAGATTACCTTGAATATGCACTTTTTATCCTAAACCGACACTTCATGTTTTGTTTAACAGATTTTGAGAATGCCAATTTCTCATGCTGCTATTTTAGTGGGAGATTTGGGGGCTTGGTCCCATGTGGTCCCTCATCACAAGTTTGTATGGATAGATCAAAGTATGTGTTCTGGGATCCATACCATCCTACTGATGCTGCCAATGTCATCATTGCCATGCGTCTCATGGATGGTGATTCTAATGACATAACTCCGATGAATATTAGGCAATTGGCTGAATTGTGATCTAATGACTTATTGGGACGGATTCAGAGGATAATTTAGCAATATTTAGTAGGAGATTTTGTACTGTTTGAATGACAATAAAAGGGCCATAGTTTATAGATATTTATCACTTAATAGTCTAAGTACCCCCAAGAATGGTGATTACTAAGCTTATTATATCCAACACACGTCTTTCTCTGTTTCAAGTGGAAGTACATGTTTGCCATGGCCCATGGTTGTGTAGTTTTGGGCTAGAGCTGACACTTGAGGGGGACGAACAAGTTGCATCTCATGTATAGCCAACGACAACTTAATCCTTCCCTTTTTTTTCAAAATTTTTTTTTGGGGGGGAGCACAATAAAGCCTCGCAAGGGAAATGATTTAAACGTGGGGAGAATTCACGAAATAATAAAATGGAGTAGGGGTGTGCATGTGACCTGAGCACCCGCTGGAACCGAACAGGCCGACCCGAACCGACCCGTCTTTTTATCGGGCATGCACTGAGCGGGTCTCAACCCGACTAAATAACGGGTTTGTTAATCGGTGTCAACCCGTCCGACATCGGCAAGTTTGAACAAAAAGAAGAAATTCACAAAAAGGAAAATGGGCTCTTGGACTTATAGATTTGAGGAGGATTCTTCGAGTGATTTTACGAGAACTGAAGGATTCTTCGAGTATTTTTCCGAGTGTTCTCGTTCTCTATTAACGACTTCTATGTGCTCCGGTTGTGGTCTAGTATTTTGGGTTTGCTATGCAGAGAAGAGGAGAAGAAGAAAAAGCAAAAAATCATCTTCCAACAACAACCATAAATTAAATTCCATAGCAATTGTCCACCATTAGTATAGCCACCCTCCTCTCCAAAATTAGAGCCGGATCTGAGCCCTCGAGCCAAGAGAGAAGCAAAAAATGATGAGCTTTTTTGAGTTTGCTATGCAAAGAGGCTATTTTCCAGCCAAGAGGCTTACAGATCTACAAATGAGTGACGTCTCTTGAGGCTGACCAAAAATAATCTTTATGCTGACCAAAAAGAAGAAGATGAGAGCTTCCTCTATGCCGGGCAACTAGTAAATTTGCTTGTGCTGGCCATGGCCCTGCAAACGGCCATTGAGCTTGGCGTTTTCGAGATTCTGGCCAAAGCAGGTCCTAGAGCCAAGCTCTACTTCTCGCACAGATGCTGGACTGCATCCTCAGGATGCTAGTGAGCCATTCCGTGGTAAGATGCTCTGCATGTGCAGATGACGCTGGGTTTCGTTACTTTCGTAGTGTATAGTCTTCTTATTGACGAGTTGGTGCTGGGCAGGTCGAGCCCCAATCAGCTCGAGTTCTTCTCCTTCGATCCCAAATTCCCAAGACCGCTTCTCTCTTCCTCTCCCTGAATGTTCACGTTTCTGGAAGCATCGAAAGGAAAAGTAAAATAATGTCGGTTTTAAAGGTCGGTTCATAACTACATACGGGTTCGACCCGACTTGCTTTTGTTCGGATCGGTTTGGCGCCTTAAATGGAGCCTTTCGGGTCGGGTCGGGCACAAAACCGAAATTAAGAAGGTGGGTTGCAGGCCTAAAATGGAGGGCGCAAAACAATGCTTTTATTTGGTGGATTCTTTCAGTGATTTTGGCTACTAAGAATATGAGAGAAATTACATGTAATGTGGGGGAAGTTTCACGAGTTAGCATATAATTTAATTTTGAAGACTTATATTAATTCTGAAAACCAATTTGCAAAAGACAATTTTGCTGAATTAGTTGTTAATAATGACATCAAGGTATTATAGGGATTTCGGATAATACCACCATTAGGACTGGGCGGCAGGCTTGTGCAGGCTAATTAGAATTGGTACGAAGATGGGTGTGCATTTTGCCTGCATGCGGGTGCAAAAGGAGTAGGATTATAAGTTTATTTTATAAAAAATATTAGGATACAAAAGAATCCCATAAACTTATTGATTACACCTAAAGAATAACATGGTAGTTGTAGCACAGTTTTGAAGTGTCGATTTCACAGAGAGACAAATTAAAATAATAGCAAAAGGAACAAAAAAACTAAAGAAAAATATTAAATGATTAATAGAGAACCAATATTAATTTAAATGTAAATTAAATTGAAGCAAAGATACTAATGAAAAAAGTACTCAAGTTTGAAGAACAGTAAAGCATTGGGAATCCTATGTACAAACCCGGTATTTTAATTATTCTTAATTCATTGAATAACTCAATTGGGAACTCAATTCCAAAAGTTCTTAATCGGAAGGTATAGATTTATAAGCCAAAATTAAACTAAATGTAACCCTTTGAAAAATCATTCACCACTTTTAAAATATGTAAATTATTATCACTATTGAGAAAATCCAACGATGACAATATACTCAAGGAGCGATGTTGCAGCAAAAAATTAAATCAATATAGATAAATAATTGATCTAAACATAATCAAAGAACTAATTCATTCAATAGAAAAAGCATGACTAAATCTATAAACATAATAAATTATATGATTATTTGGGGAAGAAAACATCAACAATGAATTGAGAATGATAAAACAAAATAATTTTAGTAATTGAAGACCAAATACATAAATTAAAAATACCATATAATGTACAAGTTCATCCCTAACCCTACTTGAGAATTTAGATACCCATAAATATAATGGTCAACAAAAATCTTAATAGAGAAATAAAACAAACGGCGGCCATGGCAATTAATTTCATCTCCTCCTTCTTCAATCTGGTTCTCCTCTTTCTTTAGTCTGGTTGTACTCCTAAAAAAACCAAATTTCGTGTCAATGAAATGCTTATATAGGGTAAGAAATAAACCCTAATGCCTTCATATTCCCGCATACAAAATCGTCGAAATTTAAGGACTCCTCTTGGCAGCCACGTAAAGTTTGAATTTAGAAATCCTTAATATAGAAAAATTTGTAGCCCTTTAAGATAGCTTTCCAACGCATTAAGAATTTCGTCAATCCGATATTTGAGTGAAAAGTTACGATCAAAATATTAAAGTATATACAGGCTGTCTTCTAACGAATTTCGGACTAACTTTTTTTCTTGATCTGGATTATTCTCAAACCCCATCATTATCCTTATTTGAAGAGTTCTACACTCATTAAAAGTTATTAGGTTATTACAAAGTCTTACCCACTTGAAAGTCCTTTGAATTTGATTGAATTTTGACTTGCTCTTTTATAAACTCTAAAATTAAACATAAAAATCTACTCAGGAGTATCCCAAAGTAAATAGAAACTCAATTCAAGAATACACATTAATTCTTATGATTTCTATTCATATTTTAGCATTTTAATCCAATAATAAGGTATTTAGAGTGCAATTTCGTACACTCATCACACCCCTCAACTTGCTTATTGCTAGTTCCTAGCAATTTATATACTGAAGAGATGAAAGAGATGAGAATTACTAAAATAGGCCACCAATTCACATTTTCCATATTCACATGTCAAAACACACTAAGGAATCCAATAACCCATCTAGATCAATCCACTTATAGCAAATCACAGAGTATGTGTTTGTTCCAAACTATATCTATCTAACCAGAAACTCTGACACATGCAACATCAATAACATCTCAAGCGAAAGGTTCAACTCTATAACTCACGAGAATAAAAGTGTTTCGTGTGAGGATTCTCTCTATGGAGTTGGCAATGGGTGTACACACACTCTCATGGGGAATTAGACAATTATGGACAAGTAACAAGTAAATATTGATCTTATGATAGGAATACTAACAAATGAGACTTCCACCACTCTTTACAAAAGCTTACTTAGAATCAGAACGATCAACACAAAAGGTTGTAACGTGATTTGGGTTCGGGACTATATGAAAAAATGATTAAATTGATTAAAAAACTTCCAAGTACATACAAAGGGAATCTCATTAAATATCTCAGTAGACCAGACTTCTCACTTGATGTACTCTCCAACTTTTTAGATCATCGAATAATAATGATTTTCCTTCTTTTTCCTCTTTTTTTTTTTCAACAATTTGGTAAATAAACACACGCCACTTTGGTATTCTTGCCATTTCTACCCAACCTTCACTTTTTTTTTCTTTTTTTAAATAAAAAACCCAACACAAAAGAAAGAAAATGCAAATTCCACACTTAATATACACTTGGAAGTAAAAAGGGTAGAAAAATCAGTATATAGGCTATGCTCCAATGTGGAGAGGCATGGCTGATGTGGGCATATGAAAAGAAAAAGTTACATGTGTTATTAGCTCAAAATTGGCTACTAAGGGTCTATGATAGAAAAGGTTAGCTTAAAAGGCTCAAACGTTAATTCTAAGTTGACTTTCATCATATCCCAAGTACATCCACCATTTTACCACAAATCATGTAATGATATCCTCAAAAGAAGTGTCCAATTCAACAAATCAATAAATATTTATCACAATTTGCTACATTTGTAGGCTCTCAATCCTCTCTAAAACTCACATAAATACTTAAATAAAAGAGTTCTTTAGCTACATGTGTCGAATTACCGTCTTACCACAAAACTTGGATGAGTGCATTAGGGGTTCTATGAATGCTTCAACAAAAAAATGATTATGATGGGTTTGGTGAATTCACAAAAATGGCTATGAATGAGAATGAGTACACATGTGAAAATGTGCACGTGTGATGCAAATTAAAAAAAAATGACACAAGAAAATATGCTACAGAGTTCCAACAAGCATTTTAAATACTAAATTTGCACCATCACCCCAACTTAAATGAAACATTATTCTCAATGTTTAAGAATAAAATTTGAATAGAAGTAGCTAAAAATGGTAGAATACATCAGATGAGTGATGTGGGTAGCTCGCTAAGCACCAAAAATGGTAACCTAAAATGACAAAATGAAAGTAGCCTGCAAAACAAAAACAAAGAAAACAATAGCAAACAAAAAGGAAAAGAAAGAAAATAAGAGAAAACAAAAACAAAACAAATAAAGAAAAAAAACATACATATGTGATGTGGTCAAGATTGATAGACCGGATCCATAAGTGGAATGTCTTCCACTTCTGGACCTTGCCTATCAATTAATACTTTAAGGCGTTGACCATTTACTTTAAAGATCCGACTATCTTTAAGATCCTCTATTTCTACTACCCCATTTACAAAAACATTCTTCACTATAAAAGGGTCGGTCCACCAAAATTTTCCTGGGTGCTTATGGAGTGTAGAATCATATAAGAACACTCGATCATTAGGCTTAAATATTTTTCTCAAAATATTTTTATCATGAAACGCTTTCATTTTAGCCTTATAGATTCTAGAGTTCTCAAAAGCATCATTTCTCAACTCCTCTAAGTCGGTCAACTGAAATTTTCTAAACTTACTTTCTTCTCTCATGTCAAAATTGAAATGTTTGATGGCCCAATAAGCTCGATGCTCGAGCTCCACAAGTAAATGGCAAGGCTTTCTAAAAACAAGCTTATAAGGTGACATGCCCAAAGGAGTTTTGGAAGATGTAAAGTAGGCGCAAAGTGCATCAACTAGTCTCAAAGACCAATTTTTGCGATTTGAGTTAACCATTTTTCTAAAATTTGCTTAATTTTCCTGTTTGCTAGTTCTACCTGCCCATTTGTCTGGAGTTGGTAAGCAGTAGAGATCTTATGTACTACTCCATATTTTTTAATCAAATCCTCAAAATAACGGTTGCTAAAATGTGTACCCCGGTCACTAATGATAGCACGTGGTGTACCAAATCGAGATAACACATTCTCTTTTAGAAACTTAATTACCGTCCTATTATCATTGCTCCTGCAAGCTGCTGCATCTACCCATTTTGACACATAATCTACTGCAATAATAATATATTGATATCCAAAAGGAGGAGGAAATTGTCCTATAAAATCAATGCCCCAACAATCAAAAATTTCAATCACTAAAATTGGGTTTAAGGGCATCATATTACGACGGAACATAACTCCTAACTTTTGACAATTTTCACATGAGCAAAATAGATGTTTGCATCCTTAAACAAAGTGGGCCAATAAAATCCACACTGCAGAATTTTTACAGTTGTTTTCTTCATTGAAAAGTGGCCCCCACAAGCTTGGGAGTGACAAAATTCCAAGACGCTAGCAATTTTCTCATTAGGGATGCAACGCCTTAAAATTTGGTCAGAGCAGTATTTGAAAATAAAAGGATCATCCTAATAGAAATTACGTACCTCAGTCATGAATTTCCTCTTGTCCTGAACACTCCAATCCATCGGTATCTCACCCGCAGTCAAATAATTCACAATATGAGCAAACCATGGTAGAGAAGTAATGGAAAGTAAATGCTCATCAGGAAAATCATCTCTGATTGACAGGTGGTCAGAAGTATCCTCAAATGTAAGCCTCGAGAGATGGTCAGCCACTACGTTCTCCACTCCTTTATTGTCTTTGATGGTGATGTCAAATTCCTGCAAAAGTAAAATTCATTATATTAGTCGTGCCTTAGCATCATTTTTTGTAAGAATGTACTTAAAGGCTGCATGATTTGTGAAAATAATAATAAGAGAACTAATCAAGTAAGCATGAAACTTATCCAAAGTAAACACTACAGCTAACAACTCTTTTTTAGGGGTGGAGTAATTTATCTGAGCACTATTTAGAATTCTACTAGAATAGGAAATGACAAAAGATTTCCCCTCCCTTTGTTGTCCAAGAATAGCACCTACAGCAAAATTACTAGCATCACACATGATCTCAAAAGGTAAAATCCAATCAGGTAGCTGCATTATAGGTGCTAAGGTAAGTTTTCCAATTAGCATTTTAAATGCCTCTTGACAAGCTTGTGTCCACTCAAATGGGGTATCTTTAGCTAGGAAGTCACATCATTGTCTAAATATGGAGGAAAAATTCTGTATGGACCTCCTATAAAAACCCGCATGACCAAGAAAGGATGTCACATCCTTTACTGTCTTGTTGTCCAAGAATAGCACCTACATCAAAATTACTAGCATCACACATGATCTCAAAAGGTAAAGTCCAATCAGGTAGCTGCATTATAGGTGCTAAGGTAAGTTTGCCAATTAGCATTTTAAATGCCTCTTGACAAGCTTGTGTCCACTCAAATGGGGTATCTTTAGCTAGGAAGTCACATCATTGTCTAAATATGGTGGAAAAATTCTGTATGGACCTCCTATAAAAACCCGCATGACCAAGAAAGGATGCCACATCCTTTACTGTCCTAGGTGTAGGCAACTTTGAGATTAATTCAATCTTAAATTGATCAACCTCTATCCCCCTAAAAGAAATAATATGCCCTAAGACAATACCTGAAGGTACCATAAAGTGGCATTTTTTCCAATTTAAAACCAATTCCTTCTTCTTACAATGAGTTAACACTCTCTCTAAATTCAATAAGCATGCATCAAAAGAAGATCCAAAAACAGTCAAGTCATCAATAAAAACTTCCATACAATTTTCAACCATGTCACAAAAAATGCTCATTATGCAACGTTGAAAAGTAACAAGTACATTACATAATCCAAATGGCATTCTATGAAAAACATAAGTACTAAAAGGACAAGTGAAAGTGGTTTTTTCCTAATCTTCTAATGCAATTTCAATTTTATATTAACCAGAATAACAATCCAAGAAACAATAGAAAGGATGACCAGCCACACGCTCAAGAATTTGATCAATAAAAGGGAGAGGAAAATGATCTTTTCGGGTGGCAACATTCAATTTTTTGTAATTAATACACATCCACCACCAAGTCACAAGTTTTGTAGAGACTAACTCTCCCAAGTCATTCTTCACCACAGTAACACCTGACTTTTTAGGAACAACCTGTATATGACTTACTCATTTACTATCAGCAATAGGATATATGATTCCTGCATTTAATAGTTTCAACACTTCATTTTTCACCAATTCTTTCATAGTGGGATTAAGCCTACGCTGGGGGTCTCTATGAGGGATAGTTCATTTCTTTAAATTAATTTTATGAGAACAAACCAGGAGACTAACTCCTTTTTTATCACCAATGCTCCAACATAAGGCTGACTTATGCTTATTTAGGATACAAATTAATTTCTCACCTTGAGACTCAGACAATTCAGATGAGATAATAACAGGAAAAGTATCACTTGGACCAAGGAAAGCATGTTGTAAACTCTTAGGCAGAGGCTTCAATTCAACTTTGAGGGCTTCCATACTTGAAGGAATTTGTTTTTCACTTTTCTCAGACAACTCCTCAAACTTCGGTTGCCATGCCTGAGTACCATAATCCTAAGTTCTATAAAAAATAGCACAAATATTAACTACATCAAATGGATCACTAATATAATCAAACTTAGAATTAACAAGAAAATACTCAAGGAGATCAAAATCATGAGCTGTAGAAACTCCCATATCCATGAGTGAGTCAATCATGTATGTCTGGTGGCTTTCATCATCATCATCTGGTTGTTTTGCAATATGGAAGATATTCACCTCGAGAGTCATGTTTCCAAAAGACAACTTCATGAGCTCATTCCTGCAATTAATAAGAGCATTAGCTATGACAAGAAAATGCCTATCTAAAATCAAAGGAATTTTAGAATTAGTATTAACAACAGAGCTAATGTCAAGGATTAGGAATCAACAAGATAATAAAATTTGTAAATTTGAATTAGAACATCCTCTACCACACTCCGGGGTATTTTGACTGAACGGTTAGTCAATTGTAATACCACAGTGGTTGGTTTGATTTCTCCCAACTCTAACTGCAAATAAATAGAATATAGCATTAGATTCATGCTAGCTCCTAAATCTAGCAAAACTTGCCCAAACTCATGATTTCCAATGCTGCATGCAATGGTTGGACAACCAGGATCCTTGTACTTAGGAGGATTCCACTGCTCACTTAAAGAACTAACTTGCTCTATCAGAAATGTTGTCTTCTTCACATGGTGTTTCCTCTTAACAGTACACAAATCCTTGAGAACTTTTGCAAAAGTAGGAACTTGTTTAATCACATGCAAAATAGAAAGATTTATTTTTACCTGCCTTAGATTCTCTAGGATTTTATTGTTAGGATCCAAAGTTCACTTGCTTGATTTTAAAGCTTAAAGGAATGGTACCTTAACAAGACTCTTTTTCATCTCAAGTTCCTTGGGCAGCTCGACATCACTAGTATCTTGATTTTTTTTCACATCTTGTGATTTGTTCATTATTGGGATGTGTAATGACTTACCATTTCGTGTCATAATGGCATTCACATCTTTCAAATTCTCTTGCGTCATGTGTTGACCATGGAGCGCGTACTGAGTTTGAGAATGGAACTTACCTCGCTTATTCACACTCAAGGAGCTCATCAATTTGGACACTTGACTCTTTATCTCTTTGTTTTCTTCAACAATCTGCATAATTAAATAATCAAACTTTTGGTTAGTTTTATCCTGTACCTCAATAAAAGCATGAAAAATGTATTCTAAAGGACTTTTGAAAGATGAAGGTGCAAGATATGGTGCAGGATATGATCTAGAGGGTTGTGCAGGTGATTGGTTTTCAGACTTCTAGCTAAAATTGGGGTGATTGCGCCACCTCAGATTATAGGTATCAGAGAAAGGTGAAAAATGCTTCTTGTACATACCTAAGGCATTACATTGTTCCTCATACATCCCTTTCATCTCAGCAAATGTGGGACACTCTTGGGCGATGTGATTTACCCCGCCACACACAAAACATGGTCCAAAAGACTTTGCATGATTAGCCACGTGTGTTGGCTTTAAATCCTTAGTCTTTAACACATTTAGCTCCCTAGTGAGCATCTCAACCTTAGCCTTTAGGCTATTCTCTTTCCTGAGATGGTAAATTCCATCACCATTTGGGTTTCCTGCAGGTCATGACCTATTTATACTCTCAGTAGCACTAGGTTTAGTCCAAGTGTGAGCTTTTTCAGTAAGCTCATTGAGTATTCTATGGCCTCATCAAGATCTTTCTGTAAGAACTCACCATTACACATTATCTCCACAAATTGACGTTCTCTAGGTATAAGTCCCTCATAAAAATAGCTCACTAAGTATCAATTCTCATACACATGGTGAGGACACATACTCAACAACTCCTTAAATCTCTCCTAAGACTGATACAAGGTCTCACTGTCCTTTTGTGCAAAGGTGGAGATTTGCCTTTTTAAAGCGTTGGTCTTATGTTGGGGAAAGTATTTATTAAAGAAGACCTAAATTATCTCATTCCATGACCCAATAGATCGGGATCTCAGCGAGTATAGCCAACTCTTGGCTCTATCCTTCAAAAAGAAAAGAAAGAACTTAAGTCTCACAATGTCATCAGTTGCATTTTGACTATGAAAATTTGCAACTACTTCCTCAAACTCCCTAATGTGCGTATATGGATTTTCATTTTCCAAACCATGAAAAGTAGGGAGTAACTGTATCATCCCTATTTTAAAATCCAGTTGGCGAGTATTAACTGGAAACATGATGCATGATGGTGTGGTTGTGTGTGTAGGGTGGAGGTAATCCTGAAGGGTCCTAGTAGGTTGATCTCCGTGTTCACTCATTTATTCGGGACTAGATGGATTGTCAAATAAATGATTTAAAAAGTTAGATTCTAACTTTAGCAGAGGCCTACAAGCAAATCTACCCAAGGCGTCTCTATATCTGTGCATGCAAGGTAAAAAAAAAATAAAATTACTAGAAAAAGAAAGAAAAAAGAAAAAAAAATAATGTAAGAAGCTAAAAGAAGGAACAAAGTTACCGCCTCTACAAACTGTTGAAAAGAAAAACTATCTAGCAATTCTTTTACTGTCTCCCCAGCAACGGAGCCAAAATTTGATTGCGCTCAAAAAATAATGCGGTAGTTGTAGCACAAATTTGGAGTGTCGATTCCATAAAGAGACAAATTAAAAGAATAGAAAAAAGAACAAAGAAACTAATGAAAAATATTAAATGATTAATGGAGAACAAAGATTAATTTAAATGCAAATTAAAGTGAAGCAAAGAGACTAATAAAAAAAAGTACTCAAGTTTGACGAACACTAAAGCATTGGAAATCCCTTGTACAAATCCGGTATTTTAATTATTCTTAATTCATTGAATAACTCATCACTCATCACTTTCATACACTCATCACTGATGTTGCTTGCAACTCCAATTAAATTCTTTTTTCTGTTTTTCTCCTCTCTCGAGCAAATCATTTCCCCCATTTCCCTTCCCAAACTTCTCGCCTACAGACATAACTGATCATGATATATTTATGGTTAGTTAGACACATGTACAGAAATATTAAGAGTATAAGAGAAATTATGCTTGCTCAAATGATTACTAGACTTGGTCGGCAAGAGTATACACCATAGTTGAGTTTGTGACTAAATTTTGACTATGTGCCGACTGGAGTTATTATTTAATCATTTCGCAGACACTAGATATATTTTTTATGTTGGGAATAATTTTTGATAATTCTTCACCTTGCTCTTGTTGGCTGCAAACAATGGAAATTAGTTTTTTTGCTCGCTCTTGTTGGATGCTGGAAGGGATATTTAGGGCCTTGGGGCAAATAAGCCCATGCGTTGGAAGGCCTAAGTTTGAGACCTCATGAGTCGAATCAGAACTACAAGCCTAGAGATTGGATCTTTAACCACGTGGTGAATAACATAAAAAATAGATAACATCTTCGATGGATCAGGAGATCTATCCCACTGATTTATTTGAGAGTTATCTAAGATGAACTTTGGAGTTAGTTGTTATCAACATCTTCATACTCCTAGGCTCCCAATGCCACCATCTTATTTGTTACAGGTTGTTTGTGCAAAAACACATTCTTAACAATAGTACCATATGTGGGATCATCACAAACTTTAACGTGATTTTCACATGCCAACTACCACGCAACCTCAAGCAACCCATGATCAAAAGATCGTTATGTATGATGGATCCTGAGACCCTATAGATCACTTAAAAAATTTTAAAGTACACATGACTCTCCATGGCTTCTCGGGAGAGGTGGCTTGTCGTGCCTTCCCATTAACATTAAAAAGAATAGCATAGGGCTGGTTTGGAACTTTACGACCAGGTTCTATTAACATCTTTGAAGAATTGTCCAAGCAATTTTTAACATAATTCATGGCAAGTATGAGACGTGGACGGCTTGCCGCTTATCTTCTCACTATTAAGCAAAGGGCAGAGGAAAATTTGAAAGCGTATTTGACCCTATTCAACAAAGGATAAACTGACTACAAACGGTTAGGATGAGAAGATCACCTTAGCCGCCCTTTTAGGAAGAATATGGCCTCGAAGTCCATTCATGACCGAGTTGGCCAAGAAAACCCCCTTGACTCTGAGGGAGTTCATGGATAGGGTAGATGACTATGTTAACATCGAGCACGTTACAAGCCCTCTAAGAATCCAAGAAGCAATAGTTAAAGTGAGAGACCAAAACCTCGAATAGTGTGAGAGACAGGAAGAATGCCGGGCCAAGTCATCAAGATGGGCAGAGAGAAAGGTATTCCACCCTGCGAGACCAAAAGCCTCACCTCATCCACAACAATATGCGTGTACAAGAAAATGAGGAAACCACAAGGAAAAAAGCATGCCCACCCACAAGGGCCAACGTTATTGCAAATACCACCAATTGGATACTCATGATGGAAGATTGGTCAACCATGAAGAAAAAAGTGGCCAGATTGGCAGAAAGTTGAACTTGAGCGATGCTAGCTAACA
Source organism: Cyclocarya paliurus (assembly GCA_029856935.1). NCBI lineage: Eukaryota > Viridiplantae > Streptophyta > Magnoliopsida > Fagales > Juglandaceae > Cyclocarya > Cyclocarya paliurus. Next base: position 14,461,354 of record CM056952.1, on the reverse strand, counting down.
CATCAAATTGAGAAGAGAAGATAGCTGAGGGCAAGAGACCTGGAGGAGCAATAGTCCAAAAAGATAGAGACAAGAAAGAGAACAGATACATGACGCCCCCCACCAACCTCACAACCAAGGCCAATCTCCACTCAAAGAAATTCACACCATAGCATGAGGATTTGCTAGCAAGGGTGCGACAGCCTCCAGTAGAAAAGCTCATGCCCATAGAGCAAGGTACCACGAGGTATACATAGTGGATAAACCTTCCAACCACCCCCATTGAGTACCACGCCCACCATCTCTTTTGGAGATGAAGACTGTCAAGGGATCCTCTACCCACATGATGACGCCTTGGTAGTTACCTTGTTAATTGCAAACTACACAACTAGGCAGATACTAATTGACAATGGGAGCTCAATTGGCATCTTATTCTGGGATGCTTTCGTCAAGATGGGCATTAGCCCCAACAAGCTATGCTTGTTGCCAGCTCCCCTAAAGGGATTCTTTAACGAGGTAGTACAACCAATAGGCATCATCACACTACTAGTCACAGTCAGTCAGGGTTCACATATGGCAACAACAATGACAAACTTCTAAGTAGTTAAAGCCCCATCATCATACAACGCTATATTGGGACGTCCCACTTTGAATAATCTGAAGGTTGTGACTTCTACCTATCACTTAAAAATGAAATTCCCAACAGAGACAGGTGTCGGCGAGGTTCGAGGAGAACAAATTTTGGCGCGAGAATGTTACATGCAAGAATTTAGAGCAAGGCACCAGGTGTGTGTATCACGAAAAGTTTCGAAGGGAAACCGCTGCCCCCACCCTTAATCACAGCCAACCAGGACATGGAAGTAAGGGATGAGAATAACTTAATGCAGGCAGAGGCATGAGCCTCTAGAGATTGTAATCGTACACCAACATCGGCTGAACACCATGACACAGGTTGGAACAAAGCTCTTCTCGAATATAGGGAGGTGTTAAAACAACTGCTAATTAAACACGTAGACGTGTTCGCTTGGAGTCATGAAGATGTGTCGGGAATTAACAATGCCATTATAGAGCACAATCTATGTGTTGACCAAGCAGCAAAGAAAGTACGCAAAAAAAAAGAGCTTTCAGCATGGAGAAATGCACAGCCATAGCCGTGGAGATAGATTGTCTCCTAGCTGCTTGGTTTATAAGAGAAACATACTATTTAAAATGGCTCTCCAATGTAGTGCTAGTCAAGAAAGCTAACGAGAAGTAGATGATGTGTGTAGACTTCATAGACCTAGATAAAGCCTGCCCCAAGGACAGTTTCCCCTTGCCACATATAGATATTATCGTTGACGCCACAACAGGACATCGAGTGCTGAGTTTTATGGACGCATATTAAAGGTACAATCAAATCCGCATGAACCAAGCAGATGAAGAAAAGATGGCATTTATCTTTGATAGAGGTCTTTACTGTTACCGAATGATGCCTTTTGGGCTGAAGAATGATGGGGCGACTTACCAAAGGCTGGCCAATCAGATGTTTAAACAACAAATTGGAAAGACTATGGAGGTATACGTCGGTGACCTATTGGTGAAAAGTAAGGAACCCACCCAACATTTAGAAGACCTAAGAGAATCTTTTGTTATGCTTCATAAGTATAAAATGAAATTAAACCCAGGGAAATGTGCTTTCGAGATGATTCGGGAGGATTTTTAACCTTCATTGTCTTAGAAAGAGACATCGAGGCAAACGTTGAAAATATTGACGTCATCTTGAACATGAAACCACCTCAAAACATCAACGACGCCCAACGGTTGGCGAGTAGGGTGGCAGCATTGAACCGTTTCGTGTCAAGATCCACGGAAAAATATCTTTCCTTCTTTAGAGTCTTATGAAAAATACATCCATGGAACAAAGAGTGCGCTCGAGCTTTCTAGAAGCTAAAGCAATATGTATCTAACCCACCATTGTTAAAGCAACCCAAACAAAGGGATTCCTTGTACGTATATATGGCAGTATCCCTCCACGCCGTCTCCGCGGTCCTGGTCAAGAAAGAGGGAGCAACACAATTGCCAGTATATTTACACAAGTTGTGCATTAAGAGGTGCTAAGCCAGATACCTCAAATGAAAAATGTTGGTATTTGTATTAGTGACAGCCTCTAGGAGATTACAGCCATATTTCCAATCTCATCCCATAAATATGTTAATAGAACACCCCATCGGGAGAATATTGCAAAAACCTGACAACTAGGGAAGATTGGTTGTGTGGTCAGTGGAACTCAATGAATTCAACATCAATTACATGCCCAGAAGTTTAGTGAAGGGGCAAGCTTTGGCAGATTTCATCATTGAATTTATAGACTTCCTAGCAGAAGGTGAAGTTGCACAACACCGACAACCCTGGTTGGTGTTCGTTGATGGATCTGCCTGCCAAACGGGAGGAGGAATAGGGGTTTACATCGTAGGAGAAGCAATGCAAGAACACCGCTACATGGCCATACTTACATTTAAAACTATGAATAATGAAACAGAATAAGAAGCACTAATAGATGGGTTATCCATTGCAGCTCTAGGCGCCATAGAGATTGAAGCAAAGACGGATTCCCAAATTGTGGTAAACTAGGTAATCGGGACGTATGCCACGAAAGAGGAAAACGGAAAAAATATCTGAATCAGGTATTGGAGATCCGTGACCAGCTTTCCTACTTCAGTCTTGAGTAGATACTAAAGGAAGAGAACACCATAGCAAACAGGCTAGCCAAAGCTGCCTTTGCGAGAGAAGAGGCTAATTTATCATGGGAGGTACAAAGGAAAGTGACAGAGATCCTAGCAGTCGGAGTACATGTAAACTAGGTGGGGCCCACGGGGCTAGAGTGAGCTAAGGCAATATTAGAGTACCTGGACATAGGTAAATTCCCTGAGTAAAAAGAGACACTGAAGAAAATCATGAGAAATGTAGCACGTTTTGTCAAGATTGAGGGAATCTTTTTCAAAAAAGGTTTTGCCGCCCCTTTGTTAAGATGCATCTCACCAAAAGAAGTATAATATGTTTTGACAGAAATACACGAGAGTGTATTCAACAATCATTTTTTGCAGAAAGGCCATGCTGGCTTAATGCCCTAAAAAAGGTCAAGTACTTTGCAAAGAAGTGTTTCGAATGCTAGATACACATCATTTCGCACTGTTACAGGTTGTTAGTACAATTGAAGGTGTGAAATATGTCCTTACCAGAGAGACTGACGGGGAAATAATTTTTCAACTCGCATGTAAGTTAGGGCTGTGCAGAAAAGCCCTTGGACCCGATCCGTCCGTTAAAACCGACTTGGTCCACCCGACTAAAAACGGGTTCATCGGGTCAAAGTTTAATAACGGGTTTTAAACTATCAACCCGTCGAAACCGAGTCTTCTATTCAGTGAAACCCATCGAATACCCAGCGAAACCCAAAAGCGAAAAGTCTTCTCCCCATTGCAGAAACCCTAGAGACTGTCGCCGTTCTCCGTCTCCATCGCTTCGCATTGTCAGTTGGGTTTAGCTCCTCAGCTGAGAAATCTCCCAGACCCTCGCTTCGCATCTTGGCGAATTCAACACAGAGAGCCCGATTCGTTGCTTGGCGTAGAGAGTCTGTTTCGGTTCGGCAACTCCAACGACCACGAAGTAATAATAGGATGCGAATGTATTTAACATTCGAAATAATTGGGGTTTTGATGAGGGGGTTTCTTTGTTGTTGCAGTTGAGTATATGAGCTTACCAGCGAGTCAACTCGGTGCAGCAAAAAAGGATGATTTTTTTTAGCTTGCTATGCAGAGAAGAGAAGAGAAGAATCTAGAAGACGCCGTTAGACGCCGACGTTTACACATCTGCTTTAACGTAGTGTTGCTCGAGCTAGACGTCGCCGTTTACAGATCTGTTGTCGCCGCTGCTGGTGCTGGTGCTGGGCAGGTCGAGGTTTGGGGATGCCTCACCTTCTCAGCGAGATCTTCTCCTTCGATCCCAATACGGCTTCTCTCTTTTCCTCTCCATGGTTTGTAAATCACTGGATTTCATTGCTTTTGTTTTTCTTGAAGAAAATTAGTTTTCGTTTCTGGAAGCATGGAGAAGGAGAACGACTTGCTTTTACAGTCGGGTCATACGGGTTCGACCCGGTTTGATTTTATCGGATCGAGTTGGTTCGGGTTGGCGCGCTATAAGTAGTTCTTGCGGGTCGGTTCGGGTCCAAACCCGGCTTTAACAGGCCGGGTTGCAGCCCTAATGTAAGTGTAGGACTCGAACTGCTAAAACGACAAAACGTTTGTATATTCTAGGCTGTGAAGGGCTGACACGACCCTGCCGTATGAATAAACGACGATGAGGTAGTCCCCACGTAACTGAATCACACGTCATCGATAAGGTTACACGCAAACCAAGGCACCGTGGTCCGTCACGCACACTGGATCAGATCCCATTAACCCTAACGCTAACCCAAAATCCAAACCGAAACAAACCCAAGTCAGTTCTCCCCAAATCGGAAGAGAAAAAAATGGACCGGTCTGCACCGGAAAAACTGATCCTTGTGAAGCGGGGGCCGGAAGGGATCGCGTTCGTAACCATCAACCGCCCGAAGTCGCTGAACTCATTGACCAAGTCTATGATGACGGACCTGGCCCAGGCCTTTAAGGCGCTGGACCGGGACGAGTCGGTCCGGGTGATAGTCCTGTCCGGGTCCGGTCGGGCTTTCTGCTCGGGTGTGGACCTGACCGCGGCGGAGGACGTGTTCAAGGGCGACGTTAAGGACTTGGAGTCCGACCCGGTGGCCCAGATGGAGCGTTGCCGGAAGCCCATAATCGGAGCCATTGGAGGGTTCGCGGTCACCGCCGGGTTCGAGATCGCGCTCGCTTGTGATATTCTGGTCGCTGCTAAGGGAGCCAAGTTTATGGACACGCACGCTAGGTTTGGAGCTCAGTTTTTTTATCCCTATCCGGTTTGTATACTTTGTTCATTTCTGAATGAAATTACTTTTTTTAATCTGTTGGACTCAATTATAGTGTCTAAACAATATTTTCATTGTGTATATATCACTTTTAGAAGATGTTTATATGTCATGAAGTTGTATACTAGGTGGCGGAATCAGAGCCGTCGCAGTATTCTCTGTGAAGAGTTAAATACACTTCAGACAGTGGCAGCAGGCATGATGACTGTTATAAATTCTTATTGTTGGGCACAAACCATTTGCCCAAATGTTTTTGGGTTTAGTTTCCTCCTCCTTTCATCTTCCTACACGAGCCATTTAAGTGAAAACAGTGGTTAGAATTTTGATAACCTGAAGGGTCGATGATTTTGCATTGGATTTGCAGTTTAGAGGATATTGTTTATTGGCTGCTTCATAGGGTTGATATTTTCCCTCTGGACTTTGGTTGATTTTGGTTAGGCGGCAGAATGATGCCTGTTTTTAGGACTTTCACACGTGTTTCAAATAAATTTTTGTGGGCACAATTTTTTTCCTCTCAGGTTTGGAATATTTCCTTCATGGGGTCTCTCTCAGAAGCTTTCACGCATAATTGGTCCCAACAAAGCGCGTGAAGTTTCTTTAGCAGCCATACCACTAACTGCCGAAATAGCTGAGAGGTTGGGCTTCGTCAACCATGTTGTTGAAGAAGGTGAATTGTTGAAAAAAGCCAGAGAAATTGCTGAAGCCATTGTGAAAAATAATCAGGACTTGGTGTTGAGGTATAAGTCAGTCATAAATGATGGCCTCAAGCTGGACTTGGGTCACGCCCTTGCACTGGAAAAGGTGATGTTTTTATTTTTATGGTATAAAATTAACAATTCAATTTGACTGTGGTAGTGGCAGTCTGCTCCGACCTAGCCTTTTGGTGTGTTTATGGATTCTTTTTCCATTTTGTTCCTTGTTACCTTTTTTCTTCCATCCTGTCAATCTGTTTTTGCAGTTTAAGATCTTTTGCTCTCTATTTTTCCGTAGTAGGAGACTTTTACATGAATTTCCAGATGGCCTGTTGTCTTCATTTACTGTCTTTTGAAGCATGTACTTAATTACTTGCATAATTTCTGTATATGTATTTAAAAGCTCACGTTTCTCCTAAGATCACTTTATGGGTTCTAAAATTAATTTGCATTGTTTAGCTATGCCAAACTAACTTATAGATGAATTGCATGGCTCATCTTTTTTGTGTCATCACTTTGTTCTTGTTGTGGGGTCTAAAATTAAATTTGAGTTGTTTGTAATACTCCGAATTAGGTATAGAACAATGCTGAATGAGATAACGCATTGGTTGGGAGGGAAAACTTCTTGCAGTTTATAATGATTCTATGAGGTCAATTGTAACATTGACCAATCCTTTCGGAGCATAAACCTAAATATGGCTCGTGTTTTCCTAAATATGGCTCAAGTTTCTTGTAACATCAGATTTTATGCCTGTGATCTTCAGATTTCTTGTAACCTCACTTTCTCTGTCTATGATCTTTGAGAGCATCTCAAATTTGCATTATTTTAAATGGTTTGAACAACCATTGTAGGAATTAAACAAAAGCTTATTGAGCTTGGAATTCGTTTTTAGCTAAGCTAGAAGTATTTGATTGCAGTATGTGACCATTCTCTGCCTGGATCTCACAGAGCAGGTAAGAATTAAATTACACAACTCATAAAACTCAGCATCTATATGAGCTGTAAACAAGTCATACACGCGTCTACTAAGTACTGCTTTCTGTGATAGATTGTACGAGTTCTTTGAATAGTATTTACAATATGTTGCCGTCTTCTTTGTTTGATTACTGGTTGGAATGTAGAATCCGTTAAGAATCAGGCTTCCAATTTTCTTGTCTCCCCTAGCATATTGTACTCAATCATGTGCATTGTTAATGCTATTTTCAGGAGAGGGCTCATGAGTATTACGATGGAATGACCAAAGAACAGTTCAAGAAGATGCAGGAATTCATAGCAGGCCGGAGTTCAAAGAAACCTTCTTCAAAGATGTAGAATTTACCCATGTATCCGACCTCTGTCGCAAAAATAACACCCACTGCCTCTCTTTTAGGCAGAAATTCTGCATATCAGTTGTAGAATGCTATCAGGGTAATAATGGTGAAGTCCAACTCTAATGGCTAATGGCAATTTTTCCTCCCCCCTTCCTCCAAATTCTAAACAACATGAACATGTGTTTTTATATCAATAAATGTTGGGTCCAATTGTATACTTCAATTTGTGACGAATTTGGTTGTGACATTGTAATTATAGAGGAAGCAGCAAAACAAAGTACTTAAACACTTATTTTGTAGTTTTGCAGAGATTGTTTTGTTCAGCATCACGAAGAGACTTTCCCACATTTTTTTAGTTGTTTGTTTATGAGTGCCACATACTGGTTTTTTTTTGAGAAAGAGAGCCACGTACTTTATTAGTAGTTTGGAGATGATACATATTACATACGCCGAGTGCTGTATGACATATTTTAGTAGTTAAGGTGTTAGTAGTGATCCCATTCCACGTATAAATTAATAAACATATAAATAATAATAAAGATTAATATGAGCCAATGATTGGTTACTTTTATTAGCATTCAATATTTTATAGCTATAACGATTATGAATTTATTAATATTTAGAATATCAAAATCTAGCATTTAAAAGATTTAGACTGTATTTGGATGTTGAATTGAGTTTAGCTGATTTGAGTTTTTTATAAATAGTTGTGAGTTGAGTAATGAAGAGAATTATGTGAGATCTATCTAAATTGGGTTTAAAGTGTGTTTGGATGTTAAGATGAATTTAATGTTTTTATGAGAAATTGAAAAAGATTATTGATCCACGTATAAAGATGTTTTAAGTTGAAAAAAATTATAGATCTCATGTGTAAGAATGTTTTAAGTTGAGATGAATTTAGTAATTTAAAAATTGAATGTTTAAATATTAAATTTAATTTAAAATTAGACTTAATTTAAAATTAGATTGAAGTAACCAAACGAAACCCAACTTTTAGAGCGTTGAGCTCCTTAAATTGAGAAAGAAGTTGAAAACGCCCAACGCCCAACAAAAAAGGTACACATCTCAACTGGCATTCAATGACTTAAATTCTGGGGTTTGAGGTTTGTATAAATATTTGTCTAATATACCAAACAACTTACGAACCCAAACCCAAAAAAATGTGGCCTTGAATGTTGATGGAGTAGGACTTTGTCTTTGAGAGCAAGAATCCCGGGAACCTTACCAGTATTTCGTTAAAATCGTTGTGTAAAGGTTTCACTTCATCCCTGTATAAAATGCTCCTCCGGTAATCTCACCTACCACTACAGCAACAAGTCGGAGAACAAAAATGGCTTCAGGTACGTACGTCTCTTTCATCCTATCATTTCAGGCACCATTATTCTGTCTACTTCCTGAAGTCTGCAGAAATGCTCTGTATTATCATTATCCTTGTCCTTTGGGTTCTAAAACTTAACAAGTTAGGAGCTTTAGGCATTTTTTATACTTGGAAAAGTGTGATGGTGGATGAAAGTGAACATCTTTGAACTACTTTCTTCGTAGATATTCAGAACCAAAGGACGTATGTACGTGCTTGATACGGCTGATTGTTATCTGCATAATCGTTTTCTCTTCTCTTTTCTTTTTCTTTTTCTTTTGTTTTTGTTTATGTTTCTTCTTGTTCTTGTTCTACGGTGTTGTTTGCGTGTTTGACCTGCAAGGAAGACAGCAACTCATTAATTAGCAGACATGCTGGGCGGATCTAGAGATATTTCTACGGGAAAAGCTACTCTTTCCGCTTGTAGGTACGGTTAGTGGCGATGGGATTTTTTATTTTTATTTTTTAATTTAATAATTAAAGAAATATATTTTAATAATATTATAATATTTTAATTTTTTTAAAATTATTTAAAAGTATTAAAAAATACATATAAAAAAATAAAAAAATAAATATTAATATCCATGCCTTATAGAAATTGTGGCTGTAGAGTCATCCATTTTCTATTTAAAAAAATCCTTACCCTTATTTCTTTAATAAAAATATTGCTGTTGAGCTCAAAAGAATTCAAAACAATCCCTTGAATACCTATAATTCAAGGACAATCATAATTTTAAAGGAAAAAAAAAAGAATAATTCTACACATTACTCATTTTCTTATCATTCTTTCATCATTTTATAATGTGATATTAGATGATTAGATAATATTTATTATATTTTATTTGTAAACTTATCATTAAATGCCACGTTATGGAATGATAATAAGATAATAAAAAAAATAGATGATGAATAGATTTTTTTTTTTTTAAAAAGCTTATAAAATATATACCTTTAGATTTTTGTGAAAATTCAAACTAGGCTTAAGCCAAATCTTATAAAGAAAAATGATATTTACAACTTTATATTGTGTAAGTCTCTCACATTTTTTTTGAAAAAAATGTACGTTTGGGTACTGAGAGTACTTGAAGTGCTATCAGAATATCTCACTATTATTTTTTATTTTATTATTATTATTTTTATTACTATTCACAATCATTTTCAAACACTTTTATTATATCATGAAAAAATTATTTTTTAATGATGAATCTTACCAATTTTTTTAAAAAGAATGTCTGAGACGTATACATCTTATAATTGTATTTAGTATTACTCTTATAAAATAATATTTATTTTTTTATTTAAAAATTGATTACATTTATTTACATTATTGTATTACACCTGTAGCACAATAGAAGGAAAGGACGAATTAAGGACTTCAACTGGATGCATCATGATATCAGAGTTGAAGCAATTAAATTAGGTGGGCCATGGTCCATGGTCCATGAATGAGGCCTAGAACACTTCATTATTAATATCTTTGCCTTATGATCACATTCAATAGACAACGAGAGTTATATATATATATATATTTAAAGACAACGAGAGTTATCGTGTTATTTATAAATCTGGTATATGACACACTATTTACTGAAAGATTCGTTTCTCGTTATGTTCGTAAAAAGAGTCAAAGACTCAAAATCCCATAGTACTTATGTAAATGGTACAGTGAGTTTTCACCTCAATAGTATTTTTAGAGATAATAAAATGAGATGAGATGAAATGGTTTTAAATGAATTGAATAAAATATTATTAGAAATATTATTTCTGTAGTATTATTATTGTTTTATGATTTTAAAAAATTAAATTATTTATTATATTTTATATGAGAATTTAAGAAAGTTATAATGATGAGATGAGACAAAATTATTTCTCTATCCAAACAAGCTCATAGTGTCAACAATTAGGCTTACTATGAGTTTATTTTAAAGAATTATTCTATTATCAAATTGGTGTATAGAGCATACTATCCACTTTATCTCAATCAAAATGACCCCCGAAATTTTAGCATCTTACAACAGGATCCCCCAACAAAGCTACAACAGTCGAAGAAACAAAACGTTTCACAAAAATTATGACAAAGAACAACTTGTTCTTTTCCTTTCCTTAAAATTGTCCATTACATTTTACATACAAAGAAATCAACTAAAGAATTTCAGGACTGCAACTAATACTAGTAAGTACTGGTGGTGCAAGAATCGAACGATGTTCTCATGAAGAAAACCATTGTAGTGGAAATTGAAAACAGTGCTAGAATCATCAGCGGCCGCCGCTGCTTCTTAATCGTCAACGCCCAAGTGCCTTGCTTTCTCATTCTTGTAACTATCTTGCTGCTAAGGATTTTCGCATTCCAGGGTTTCGAAATCCAATCTAGTACGAGGACTCGAATAGCGCAAATGGCGGGACTCCTTGGCACGTGAACGAAGAAAGGGGACTCCCCAGTTTTGGACTCTGATTATCGACTGAGGAGAAGAGAGAAAAACAATGTCGACAAAGGAAATGGATAGGAGGATGAACTATGGTGTTCTAAGATGAAAATATATAGAAGGAGAAAGCGGCGTCGTTTCCTCTTCTTAAAAAAAAGTTTGCAAAGCATGACTATCTCTGCACGCACGGGGAGAGGGGGCTCGAATGCGATTCAGAACTAGTGTCTCAACCAACTGTTAGGCCACCCAACTAACTGCCTATTATTTATATTACAATATTAAATATATTAAGTATAAATATCGGGTCAGAGCTTATACCGATTCCTACTCCGACTGTGACTATTTTTTTAGAAGAACTCCAACTTCAAATTCCTAATTTTGCGACAAAGTCGGAGTGGCTGCTCGAAAGTTTTTACCACCCTGCACTGGTAGCGGCATCGGCAAAATGAAAGGAATGTATAAAATTTGAATGGAACGGGAGTGCAGACGCTGGCATTGGAGTAGCTAAAGCTCAAAACTCGAACTTTGAGCTACAGGAAATCTATCTTCGTCTTCATATTTGAAGAGTTACTATTCATAAGTCTATCCCATTATTTTATTACAAAATACAGCAAATTATTATTTTGGGTTTGAAAATTAATTTGTGAAATGTGTTTGTTAGGTAATTAGGTTGAGAAAAAAAATTAGTTGGGAAACAATAATTTTAGTATCAAATTAAATTATTAATGTACATATGGTTAGTATAATTACAAAATATGAAAAAATAAAAATAAAAATATTATTATTAAAAAATAATATTATATTATTATTTTGATGAATCTAATAGCTAATCCAATGTGAGATTATGGATATGGAAGTTTTGAATTTATGAAAAACATGCACTTTTCATCAAATTTTGAAGATAATTTTGATGATGCCAATACTAATGCTCTAGTGATTACTTAATATTTGCTATAGAGTCACTATAGCACTCCAACCGAAACGTTGTGGCTCCCCCATCATGGCCATGCTTTTTGACGTGGTCCCATGGTTATTTTCCTTGCGTACGTGGTCAAGAATGGCTTCTTGGTCTGGATCATATACTGTGCTTGTTTCATTGCAAGCAACATCTGATCTGCCTACAGTGAGATTGAGGACTTCTAATTCCCATGCATGACATGAGATCCATAATTTGGCTCAAACTTCTAAGCGATCTTTCTGTTTTTATTTACCTCAACAAAGGGGAAAATTCTTTTTATCTCTCTCTCATCTGATTTTGGACAGTGGAATATTTCAGCATTGCAGGAAAATGATCACGCGATTCATGATGAAGATCAGGCTAAGTTCAGACAATTTGATGTCGTCAATGATTGCTCCGACCATTACTTCGCCAATTCAAAGCATGCAGCGTACAAGAAAGCTTGCTTCACCAGCACTGGAAATGGAGCTCTATACAAGAAGATCATGCAAGATTGGAGGATTCTTGAGAAGGATCTCCCAGAATCTATCTATGTACGTGTCTACGCTGGACGGATTGACCTCCTCCGGGCAGCGATCATCGGTGCTCGAGAAACTCCCTACCACGACGGCCTTTTCTTCTTCGATTTTGCATTCCCTTGCGATTATCCAAATCGGCCTCCTCTCGTATATTACCACTCTCACGGTCTCAGATTGAATCCAAATTTGTACAGTGGTGGTACTGTTTGTCTGAGCTTGTTGAACACCTGGTTTGGCACCGAGAATGAGAAGTGGAACCCTTCTGTCTCTACGGTTCTTCAGGTTCTGGTTTCACTCCAAGGGATCGTGCTAAATGACAAACCTTACTACAATGAGTCCGGATTCAAGATTTCTGGGTCTTGGGAAACTTACAATGAAGATGCTTTCCTGTTGTCGTGCAAGACAATGCTGTTCTTGCTTCAAAACCCACCAAGAAATTTTGAGGCTTTCGTTGTTGGGCATTTCTGTGAGCGTGCAAACTCCATTCTAAGGGCTTGTAAGGCTTACCAGGATGGTCATGTGAGGGTCGGTCTCTACGGTGATGAAAATAGGCCAATTTTTATGAGTGAGATCCAAGCATCAGACAGGTTTAAGAAGTCGATGGACAAGCTTTACAAGGATCTCTTAGTGGGCTTCGCGAAGAATGGAGCTTCTAATCTGCAGGATGATCTTATCAAAGAGTTTGAGGATGAGATTGAAAATATCTGTTTAAAACAAAAAAAGGTCATTGAAAAGAAGAAACTTGGAGAATCTTGCGAGATTATTGTCTATTTGAAGAGCATTTTGGGACTGAACAAGGGCGGTAAGAAACTAAAAAATAACGCAAATGGGATCAAAATGAACACCTCTTGACAGATCTTCTGCAAGTAGCTGCTAGTGGTCTATTCAATTCAATTAGGAAGAATAAAGGAATGTGGACAGACAATTTTCTTGTTTTTGGAGTAATTACTAAGTAGGGAAAGGCCTTTTTTGTAGAGCAGAGAATACTTGAGCATGAGTTAGTAAACTTCCTTGGCTCAATGATAAATCAAATGAATATCTTTCGGTTCGATCTGTTGATGATTGATCAAGCATAGTTTTCTTATTTGTATTTAATTATAATATTTTTAATGTCTGTAACAGTAGTACTCTAGGCACACAAGATTTATGATTTCAGATGCTATTCAATATTAATTACACATATACTCATTTTGATCTTCGTATAAATCATGATTTGTGATATTCAAATTTTAATTTTTATCTTCCAAATTAAATTATGTCATTAAGCACCTTAATAGGTGTGATGATCTACCCACAAACTTGGAAATAAGATTTTTCATCAAAGAATATTAATGACATAATCTCCAACTTTCCCATATATATTAATGACGTAATAGTCAAATGAGATGAGTTGGTTTATGAATAGTAATAAAAACAAAAGTTAAGATATTTTAGAAAATGAGAGAGAAAAAAATTGAATAAAAATATTAAAATTAAAATATTGTTAGAATATAATTAATTTTTTAATATAATTTTTGTTTATGATCTGAAAAAGTTAAATTATTTTTTGTATTTTGTTTGGAAAAGTTATAATGATTAGATAAAAAAAATTAAAAAGTTAAAAACTTGAAATTGAAAAGTGTTTGTGTTTGTATTGTTTGAATGTTGAGATGAGAAGAGATAAGAAGATCTTGCAATCCAAACGGGGTCTAAGAGTAAGGCTATTATGCATTATAATTTATACCACTCACTTTATCTTCTTGACTTGACACCACACATAGCTTACATATATTTAGAACAAAACAAAATGATGCCCCAAAATTAAAAAAATAAAATAAAGTGAAAAATTAAAATCTTAGATTCCCTTTACCATACTACCATTTTTATGTTTGTATTTTCAATTTTTTTAAATAAGCCACATGTGGTGTCACGTCAAGAGGACAAAGTAAGTAGTATAACTTATAGGATATAATAATATTGAGTAATACTAAGTACAAGTCGCATGTAAGTCATTTGTAAAAAAATAGATCACATTAATTAAGAATAAATTTTTTTAAGATTTTCTTAAAATGGAGTCTACTCTTTTACGAAGACTTGTGCAGTACTTATTTGTTTGACGTCTTTCCCACTCTGCCCTATTTGAGTCCCCATGAGCAGGGTGCGGCTGAGCAACGTCAGGACTGTTCGTCCCATCAGCCATCACTGTTCACCTTCCCTTGCAGACGACTTACTTTGTGAGCAAGTTTGGGCCCTGGGACTTGGCATCAGGGCGAAGCCCATTACTTCCTAGCCGAGTGCTCAATGGGCTCATGAAGTGGAGGAAATCCCCTTACAATTACCTTGCCAATTCCTATCAGACGAGTCTGATGGGAATTCTATCTTTCATTCCTTGATTAATCAACTTTTGCAACTTTGACTATCCGGCGTTTTCTTTCCTGGGATGGGGGATTGCAGACTTCTCGGTGCTCACGTGTTGCACTTCTGCTCCCCATCAATATCTGAGTGGCCTTTTTGTCTTTACACAATACTTGGCAACGATTCGGCTTCAACTTGTATGGCTTTACTTTGATGGTTCTGCTTTGCATTAAATGGCGCACCTTCAATCCTTTCGTCATTACTCTCGCCGGGTGATTACTTATTTCCCATGTCGCATTACTAGATACGCTTTGCTGGAATCGCGGTGATCACAGGATTCCGGTACTCTTTGGGGCGCGTGGGTTCCTACTGCCTCGGGATGTCAATCATCGAGCTTGCCTATATAAGGTCCCCCTCATTCTTGGCAATAGGTTACTTTGTCTATTTTCTTTTCTGCTGGATATCCTATGTTCCTCTCCCTCTTTCAATCACTTCTTATTGCATCGTTCTCTCTGATTCCTCTTCTTTTTTCAAGTAATTCCTTTTCTTCTTTCAAGCACTTCTCCTTGTGTTGTTCCCTCTGATTCCTTTTCTTTCTCCTTGGTTGCTAATGGCTCCCAAGAAATTCTTGCATCCTTTCAGGTTGGCAAGAACTTTCGACGCTACCCATGTCGCAGACGGATAGGGTGACACCGCTCTAGAAGAGTTTGCTAGTTTCTCATGGCATTCAAAGGTGGCTTCCGTTGAGTTGAAGTCCTTGAGGGAGACCTATAGGGTTTGTCAGACTGTGCAACTTGAGGTGCCTCCTACTGAAGGGGTAGTAGATTCTGAGGGTTTCGCCTCCAAAGTGGCGGTGTACCCTGCCATGTTCTCTAGCGGCCTCAGACTGCCCTTCTGTTGTCCAGTGCGAGAAGTGCTGGACTTTTTCAAGTTGGCGCTTGCTTAGCTCCCTCCTAGCGCGTGGAAGATCCTTGTGTCATGCTGTGTCATTTGGAGGAGGCCAAGGCTGACTACCCGAATCTCACGGTGCGTGAGTTATTCCTCACCCACAATCTTCTGAGGTGAGGTCGCGACACTTACGACTTCAAACCAGTCTAGTGGGTTTGGATGGAGTCACAACATACTACCATGAGGGGGTGTAGTCACATGTTCTTTCTTTTGTCTGGCAAGGGGTAAGAGTTCCCTGTTGGCTAGGCCAATGTCACGCATTCCCTGTTTGCTCCATATGGGGGTTGTGGGTGATGACAAGGATTGTCATCCTACTGCAACCCCAGTCGAGACACTCATGATCGAGGTTGTCAGTGCTTGGGTGAAGGCCCATCTGGATGAGGTTCTTTTGGAGGTTCTGCTAACTGAGGACAACCTTCATCAGCATCTGGCCCCTCGACCAATTTGCTCTCTGACGTAGCCTTCTTGTTAAGGGAGGTCATGTCCTGGGTCCATAGCCGCTCTCCCAACCTGTCGGTGGAGGGAAATGGAAAAAGCCTCGGAGGATTCCCCCCGTCAGAGTTGACTTTGACGATCTTCCCATTCCTCTCAGAGGTCCTTCTGTAGAGGTGCTCATTATTTGGCTAGAGTCGTCATCGCCCAAGAAAGCGATGACGATCGTGAACCTTCGTGTCCTTGAGTCTGCCATTGAAACCGTTCCTGCCACCTCGCTTGGCCCTTTGGTTGCGAGGGGGCCTTTGGTAGTCACCTCGTTCCTCGGCATGGACTTCTAGCGGGTTCCTTCTCCCTTGCCCGTAGATCTTTTTGCCAAGGACGAGGGGTCCCTCGAGCGGGTTTCCATCTCAGAGTCCGCTCTACTACACTCTCCCAAGGTCGAGGTCGCCTCAGCTGGTGATGAAGTGGCAGGGTCATTGCTTGGTCCAAGGAGGTGATGGCGAGCGTTCCTCTGGCTGAGGTATCTGTAGTGTCTGTGTTCCTTGGCGCGGATGAAGAGGTTGTTGATGAGGTCCTGACGGGCTTTTGGCCGATAGTTGATAAGAGCTGTGCCGATCGTATTTGCAAGGCGAATAGCAGGCTCAAGTGTATGGGAGAGTGTATGGGAGCTTCCCTCGGATCAAGACTCATATCCTTCAAAATCCCCGATGCAATTTGAGGGCTTTGAGTGTATGGGAGCTTCCCTCGGATGAAGTGTAGTGGAATGGGCTGCTCTCCTCGAGAGGGATCTAATCCCAAGCACCCTTAGGGGTAGCTCTGCCAAATATAATCCAACCCATTGATGGTTGATTCTCCTTAGCTGCACTCTGACTAGCTCTTCTGATGGGTCTTGCTCTTCTCTGCTATTCGAGGCTCCAGTTTCAAACCTCCTCTTCCAAAGCTCAACCTCACTTTCAGCCTTCATTTTTGAACACTCTAGAACGCAATGCTTCTTCTAACGCCCCAAAGATCACTCTCCTATCGTCATCTTGTCGTACTGTCTTCACCTCCTCCAACAATTTCTCAACCCCTTCTATCGTCATCAACTTTTGGCAGCATCTTGGCGGTTGTTGTCACCGTACGACTCAATTAGTTGTCTTATTACATTCCTTGTTGATTTTTTTTTAGGTAACCTCTAGCATTATAGGCATGTCGTAATGATAAAGATCATTGTCTGCCATTTCTTCTAGAATTTTCTTCGAGGTAACCTTTGGTGTTATCAACACGTGATATGATAGAGACCCCTGTTTGCCACTTCTATTGGAATATGATTTGATCAGGCTTCGGTTTGCTTGCGCCTTCACAATTTTCTGTTGTAACTTCTAATTATTAATGAAAGAGCCTTATACTTTATTGTGCCAGGTTGCTTGTCTTTGCGTATTCTTCTCCGATGTTTCCTTCTTCTTATTCCCATTTTTCTATGGTTGACCTAGGGGGTTTTCTATGACGACTCCGTTGGCCAACAACTATTCTGCTTATATTGTCTTCGTTCACTCTTGTTAGGCAGTTGTCCTCTTGGGGGCCTTTAGCGATATTATTTGACATGGCCGATGTCTCTCCACTTCTTCCTTATCTTGATTTCTTCATTCTTGTTGTCTGTCTCTTGGATGCGCTTTACCCCACCTAGTCCTTCAGTTCTTCCATCTTGTGTTGCAATGCTTTATTCTGGTATGTAACTGAAAGAAGAGAGAAGCAACATTAGCGTATGTTGGTCCTTGCTCACTGTCGTCGGCTTGGAGGGGATGGAAATTCCCTCTTAAGAGTTAAGTCTCGTCAGGGAGACTTTGATTGCCTCCTTGGGGGGAGAGGCCCGGAAGTGTTCTGCTAACCCGCCTCTATGCCCCTCTAAGTAGCACCGTGGCTGTGGAGTTGAATATAACTAATTCAGGCTACTCTTTGCTACAATGGGAGCCTAGGTAGGTTATCCGCGACCTGACACCATGAATCTCAAAAACTTCCCTGATCCGACACCAAAGGCGAACTTTGTAAGGGTCAACTTCATCTAGTACTATCTCAGTATTGCGTAAGCCTCCCTCAGATTGCTCAAGTGTTGTTCCGAATCCCATTTTTAACCAATAGGTCATCTACATAGACTTTCATGTTTCTTCCTACTTGATTTTTGAACATACGGTTGACCAGCTGCTGGCGGGTGGCCCCTGCGTTCTTCAGCCAAAAAGGCATTGCCGTGTCAGTTTGCTGTCGATCCTTGCCATGGCTTCTGGTTGATCTGAGCTTAGGGAATGAACTCCAATGGCTCATTTGGTTCCACCTTTCTAAGCCTCTGCTCATTTGAATTTCACCTTCAGCTGGGGCATAGACTGGTAGCGATGGAGAGGTGCAGTCATCACCATAGGGCATACCGCGTTCACCCTGCCACTCAAAGGCATCCCTTCCTAGGTATGTTCCCGTCTCTCTTCCGCGGTGTCTCCTCCTCCAATGCTGGGAGTTTGGCTTTCTCGTTGGTCAGCTTCCATATTCATTAGCACTATTGGTGAGCTTCTGAGTCTGGAACGAGTTGTCACAGGCATACGAAGTACACACAAGATCTATAAGGATCCCACAAATGGTGCCACTGTTAACGTCATGTTTCACATGCATTTGTGCCAAGTTTTAGCAACTTAGGTCTTCATAATTGGGCCTGCGAAAATAGAGAAGAAAGACACATGGAGAGGGTGGCCTTGGGGCAGGAGAGTCTCCGATGCCAAAGTTAGTAAAGTATTTTAAAAGTTGTAAATAATGAGAGAGTCTAGGAATCATAGAGTTTCTCGTACCTGGAAGTTGCTTTTTATATCGGGAGTCTAGGGGGGGACAGATTGTGCCTACCTTAGTGGAGTCATTGTCCCTTATATTGTTCCTTTTGTCAGAATCTTTTAATGCGGCGTGGCTCTGTGATGGCATCATTAATGTGGAGTGTAGCTCGGGTAGTGGTGCCATTAATGCAGTATGGTTCCCTTATTTGCCTTACTATGTTGACATCTTTGGTGGTCCATCTATGTTCCCATGTTAGAGTATCAAAGGTCCTCCGTCTTTTCCACTCTGTCCTGTACGAGTCCTCATAAGTGGGGTGCGGCTAAGCAGTGTCAGGTCTGCCGGTCCCATTAGCCATCATTGTTTACTTTTCATTGCAAACGACTTACTTTATGGGCAAGTTTGGGCCTTGGGATTGGGCATCGGGCGAAGCCCATGGCTGAGTGCCTAGTGGGCTTTTGAAGTGGGGGAAATCCCCTTACACTACCCGTATTTTAAAGTGTAAAAGGTTTATCTTGGCGTATTGAAAAATTTTATTTATTATGGGAAATGGAAATAAACTTAAAACAACCTGTAAACTACAAAGAAAAAAAAAACACAAAATAACCATATGTTGAAACAAAGTTGGATGTTTATCAAACATGAGACGCTTGTGCCTATTCATGTATAGTTCATTTTCTAAAATTTAAGATCGATGAAAAATAACAAATTTCAACCACAATTCCTAAACAAGATTTCAACAAAGTTATCAATTGCTAGGTGGTGGAAACCCACCAAACTTACGCCTAGTTTGGTTATCAAAATATCTCATCTTATCATTACAACTTTCTCAAATTGATCCCATACAAAATATAATAAACAATTCAACATTTTCAAATCTCAAAATAAAAATAATATTTAAAAATTATATTCTAACAATATTTTATTCATTCTTCAACTTTTATCTCATCTCTTCTCATCTGTGTAACCAAACGAGGTCTTAAAGTACGCAGTCAAAGTCTTATGATCTCAAACTTTCTTTGGTCTTTTTTTTCTCCTTATCTTATACTAAAACTAACTACATTGAGAATTTTTTTTTTGGAATATATAGATAATTGGAGTGATAGTGCAAGTGAAATAAGCAAAGAAATGAAAGCAGGGTCAGATAACTGGAATCAAATGGAATTAATAATAACGAGAATGTTGAAAGTAAGTAGAAATAATGAATGCTAATAAAAATATGGATTCAAAATAAACTTATTCAAAATAACTTACAAAAATATCTACTGGAACAAAGAGAGGTAAGGAACAAGTGCTAAGAAAGATGGGAGGAAAAGATGATGAAGAAGAAAGTGATGCCCTTTCTAGAGCTAGGATCCCCTTTTATAGATGAAGAGGCATCTTTACAATTATTTGATCAGAAGTGAACAATTGTTAATAGTAATAAATAGTACATGCAAGTACAATGAACAGTGGTGAACAACAAAATTGACTTTTTCTGCTATTCATTTGACAACTAAAAACAAACTTCTTTTGTAGTAGATGACTTTCTTAGCTGAAATTGCGAGAGAGCAATTTTTCGTCTTCTTATATTGAATCAAGAGCAATGGGAATCTTTTAGCAAAAGCAGGAGGCCAATTAGTCCTTTGAGGGCGGTAGCCTTCTAGTGCTTGTATGCATTTGTTGGTTTGTATTGATGGATCAATCATCAGATAGCCTTGGAGTGTTTCATGAATCATATCCAAATATGTTACTGTATGGATCAGTGACTAAAGCTTCTAATGATACTTCAGAGCATTATTAAATTTATCAGAATTATCATTGTCTTGCTAGAGGGACTTATTTAACAAATAAATAAAAAATCAGGAATATGTTTTGGGGAAGTTTCTATGAAGTATAGGGATGAGTTCCCCAATCTTCTTCAATAACAATATTTAGAATGTAAGCACTATGATAGATCAATTTGGTTTTGTCGATCTTGTCATAGATGGGTTTAATAATGAGGGATTCTATTTGGAGCAAAATACTGGAGTAATATTTAAGGTTTTTTGTGAGATTCTCAGGGATCTAGTGAAAACCAGGGGGAAAATATCCAGAAGCAATTTTGAAGGTTTCTGTATACATAGACCTATTTGGTTCAATGTAGAACAGATTTTGATAAAAACGTTTTTTTAACAGAATCATATTTGGAAGTAGGGAAATATTGAGCATGCTTAGCAGAATTAATAGGCTTGGCATAAAGGTCATAAAGAGTACTAAGGGCGGATGAAAATGAAACAGGTTTAATAGCAGGCATACTACCAAGAGTAGTAAACGTGTTTGCAATGTCCAAAGGAGTAGCAAGTTCATGTTTAACAAGTTTGGTGTCAGAAATTGGGGGAGGAGTGACAATCTTCTTCCCTTTGTCTTTCTTGCTCATGTTTTCTGTAGAAATTCATGTGTAAGAAAATCAGGAATAGAATTATTGGATCCGCTTAATATACTCAATATCAAAATCAAACACACTTAAAATAGATTGCCATATGGTAAAAATATATTTTCATGCAATGTTTTCAACATCATTTTCTAAAACATATTTAGCACTTTTACAATCAATGCGTAATAGAAATTTCTTGTTTAGTAAATCAATTTAAAATTTAGAAATACATAATACTATGGATAGTACTGATGTTCTTATATTTTTCAAGTCTATTGATAAACACTGGAAACATTTGCATTCATTTCTTGATATCAGTAGACAAAATGGTCTTATTGTTTATGCTAAAAATATTAAATTGTTTCAAAGGAAGATTAGATTCCTTGGTTATGATATCTCTGAAGGTAAGTTTCAATCCAGTTTGGAGGTAATAGCATTAGTGAAACATTTAATGGCTTTTTGAAGTTTTTTAAGGAAAGCTTAAGGAATAGGATCAAACTGGTTCCACCATCTCAAAAACCAAAGAGGGAAACTAGTCTTGAATTTTTTTTTATCAAAATTCAAAAACCAGGAATGTGTCATTTCTTTGGTTTGGAACAACATGGACTTGAACCAGGCATCAATATAATCAAAGAAGATATCCACACACACAAGATGCTATTGATAATGTTACCAAAGACTTTCCCCATACTTCACTAGATCTCAAAAGTATTGAGGAATTTCCTGTTGTTAATCAACAATCAACTTTGCTTGGATATCCACTTGTCGAATCCACTACTACTCAGCAGATGGTAAAAGCTACTTCCTCTTCTACAACTGATAAATCAAACAAATCATCTAAGTCCAAAAAGAAGTCTATTATCCATCAATAAAATTTTCTTTTTAGTAAGGCTTATGACTATCGTCTCTAAGCACTACTCTAGATATGAAAACATCTTGATACCATCTATAATCAGATATTTGACGGCATCTCAAATTATCCAAATAATCACTAATATGGTTAGAAATATTGGAAAGAGTTCCAACAAAATGTTTAATAATAGTGTAAATCAAACTATTAATACCATCAGGAACTCTCAATCCTATAGTTTCATAAAAAATAGGTAACCCTTTGTCATTATGCTTAAAGATGTTTATCCCACAAACGTCGAAGCATTCTAGAAAAACCAGCAGTTAGAATAGTAACCATCTTAGGTTGTCTAAGATTGTTGTTAATATAAGCATTTGCAATCATGGACATTTTACTCATGGTATTGAGGATCTCCTGTTCAGACAATCCATCAATATTCCATTCATAAAATTTATCAGCAGAAATAGAAAATTGGGTTTGAAAAATTCTTTCTTCAAACTGTAAATCAGGAGGTGCAGGTCTGGGATACCAATTATTCGTCACACTCATTGGCTTGGGTCCTTTTGAGGAAAATTTGGCAATCTCAGATTTTAAATCAGATTTTAAATCTTTTTTGTCTCCATTGTAATAGTAGCATTTGGATTAGTATTGGGCATCTTAATGGGAGAGGCTTTTACCTTAGTTCCCTTATGAGAAATAATAATTGTCTTAAAAGGAGGGTGTCTAGATTTAACCACCACCTTGCTTTCTTCCTTGACAAAACTAGTTGTTACAACATTCAAACTATGTTTAGAAACATACTGGTCTCAAGAAAATCAAAGAAAAGTATATGCTTTTGAAGGGCATACATTTTTCCTTTCCATTTTCTTTTAACATGTAATTTTTCAGAATTAGAAAAAGGAGCGTGATAAATTTTTCTCTTATCACGGTTTTCAATAGAACTATATTCTTTAAACAAAGAACCTAAATCAATTTCAAAAGCTCTATTTATCACAATAAGCTGGCTGTGATGAATAGACGCAACCATATTTGAAGCTGTTGGATATAAAGATGAATAATCTTCTTCTTCTTTATCAGCTTCTTCCTTTACGGTTTTACCTTTGGATGTTTCGACATCCTTGGTAGTATAATAAGTAGAAGTAACCTAATAGGAGGTAGAGACTCCTATCAGTTTTAAATCAGGGTTAGCAGGATGAACTGTTTTTATAGAATCTTCTAGAAATTTTTTGAGATTTTGGTCTATTCTTTCTGGGTTTTTTGAAATGGAACCAACAAAAGAAGATCTAGTCCCAGCGAAAGAATTTCGGTAACATTATCAATGACATCTTGTGTGTGTGGATATCTATCCCACCACTTGAGAAACCAATAATGGACCGACATGTCATCACTCCGATCATAATTCCATTTCAAAATTCAAGAAACCTTGTATCTTTTGCAGAAATGGAGGGAGTAAGGGAATTTTTAATTATGATGATCCAGTTTGGAGGTAATAACATTAGAGAAACATTTAATGGCTTTTTGAAGTTTTTTAGGGAAGATTTGAAAATAAATGGCTATTCCTAAAGTTTTCAAGAAACTTTGGGAAGATTTTAAAAGAAAAAATCAAAAGATATTTCTACAAATCATTTACAATGTTGAGTTGGTTTTATTAAAAAAGAAATTATTGAACTCAAAGCTGAGATTAACAATCTCAGATCTAAAAATGATTCTTTTAAACAAGGATTATTGTGTTTAAAAATTGATAAACAATTTGATCAAGAAGTTCCTTTTGATAATGAGCAAACGAATGATTCTGATTCCAGTCAAAAAGAAAAGAAATCTTCTGATAATCAGATCTGTTTAATTTATCATACTATTCCCCCTAAATGGTTTTCTAATGTTACTATAATTGTTTGTCATGAATTTCAATTTTCTGTGATTGTTATGATTGACTCTGGATCGGATATGAATTGTATCCAGGAAGGAATAATTTCTAGTAAATATTGAGAAATCTATTGAGAGATTATTCTCAACAAATGGGTCTCAGATGAAGAGCAAATATGAGCTTAATATTGCTCAATGTTTGTCAGGATAATGTCTATTTTAAAATTCCTTCTATGCTTGTTAAAAATATGACTGATAATATCATATTAGGAATTCCTTTTATTTTTTCTTTATATCCATTTCTTTTTGAAAAAGATGGTATTACTACTGATCCTTCTGGATAGAAAGTTAAGTTTAAATTTGCTTCAAAATTTGAACTCTTTGCTTTCTATTAAAACAAAACATTTAAATTTCCTACAATAGGAAATCAAATTCAAAAAGATTTCCAAACTATTGTCTAACAAACTACTTTAGTAAAAAATCAGTGATTTTAACAAAAACTTGGTTGATATTGTTTGTTCTAATCTTCCAAATGCATTTTCGCATAGGAAGAAACATGTTGTTTCTTTGCCTTACATTAAAGATTTTTTTGTAAAGAACATTCCAACTAAAGCTCAACCTATTCAAATGAATAGTGAGACTTTAGAATTTTACAAAAATGAAATCCATGATTTGCTCACTAAGAAAATTATTAGGCATAGTAAGTCTTCCTGGTCTTATGCTGCTTTTTATGTCTAAAAAAATGTAGAGATTGAGAGAGGGACACCCTGCCTAGTGATTAATTACAAACCTTTGAAGAATGTCTTATAGTGGATTAGGTACCCTATTTCCAATAAGAATGACTTAATTCATAGGCTATGTGATGCAGTTATCTTCTTCGAGTTTGACTAAAAATCAGGATTTTGGCAAATCCAAATCAGTGATTCAGATAAATATAAGACTGCCTTTGCTATCCCATTTGGACACTAAGAGTGGAACCTGATGCCTTTTGGCCTAAAAAATGGCCCTAGTGAGTTCGAAAACATCATGTATGATCTTTAAAATCTTGTAATAAATACAATAAATTATGGCAAGAGATTTGCTACCTTCTTCCATTTCATAACCAGAAGTTAAAATATTTAAAGTTAAAGCTTTCAAAATATTAGAGTCATCCAAAGCAAGAGTTAAATAAAAAAAAAACAATCAAAGTGGACAGGACCACTAAACAGAGAAGATTGAATCATGCCTAGGATACTAGTTTCAAATTTCTTGAATCTAGCATCTCGTAAACAAAGAAGTACTGAAGCATTGATACCTTTTCTCCTCATAGGTTTAACAACAACTTGAACAGAACAAATATGCAGAAATTTATAACCTTTTACTAGAAAATCTTGAATCGATTTTCTATTAAACAGGCAACATTTTTTATGAGCTTTTGAAATAGCATAGGTTTGTTCAATAGTTTTAACATTGAACTCAATTTTAAAAGCAGATTGGACCCAAGTGGTTTTGTAAATAGATTTGGCATCAATCTTTGGAATACTCCAACGATTAAAATCAATAGAATCAGTTCAACAGAAAAATCCTCTTCATTAGTGATGTCAGGTGGTATACTAGACCTGGAACTAATAGATGAATTAGATCTAAACATTTTGTTCATTATGAAATCAACCAAAACATAACTTAATACTTACTAACCCTATCTTCATTCAGATCTTTGTTGCATTTCGTAACACATACCCTTGGTCCAACCTTGTACCCATTCTTTCCCTACACGCCCTCTTGGCAAAACGGGCCTTACAGACACAGTTCTAGGTTGTCAATTATAGACGGGATACCGTCTACAGAAACAGGAATTAAAAAAGAATGAGTAAGCACGAAGCAGAGACTTGGAGATAACACAATAAGCAGAATGAAAGAAATAAGCAATCTACCAGTAGCCAAATGGCTCTGATACCACATATATATAATTTCAAATTGGTCTTTTTTTTTTCTTAATAAAGTAAATTCATTGGTACTAAAATATAAATATAAATATTTATTTATTGACGTACGTGGTTGTCACATGTTGCGTAAAAAACTAAAGAAATAATTACAATTAGAATTCATGCTAGCCATTTAAAGAACAAAACAATTATACCTAATTAGCATGCCATTCTGAAAAGTAAAAAAAGTAAAATTAACATAAAAAAAAAAAAACCAAAACTTAGAAACTTATATTAAAATTTAAAAACATTATAAGAATTTAAATAAATCATAAAAGGTTTATCGTGGTTCCGTGAAAGAATATTATTTATAATGGAAAGTGGAAATAAACTTATAACAACTACTAGAAATTAGGAAAAAAAAACCACAAAATAATTTGTAAGTTCATATGAAATAAATAATTTTCTTAACATAATATATGATCAACTGGAAGACATGACTGGCACTTCAAGTTAAAACCCGTCCATTCACCAAGACCAAGGTTCATCGATTCTTAGGGACTTTCAAATTTTCTTGGGTCTCTTTTTCTTCTTAATTCGTTGAAATTAAGATCACCAACATAAAGATCCTGTTGATATATTAAATAATTTTCTTAACATAATGATCAACTGGAAGATATGATTGGCACTAAAAGTTAAAACCCGTCTATTAAGGATGTGTTTCACACCATCAAACTCACGGATGACTTGTGGCAAGGATGAGATGGCGCTGGTAGCCCATTGTAAACTTCGATACTTAAGTCAGTAATAGTATGAGAATAAGTATATAAAAGATGAAGATAGAAGATGTTACCTCCACCGCATTATTTATACAAGGATGCGGCGTGGTGGCGGTTAACTCTGATCACTAGTCCTTTGTGCTTATCCTTTATTTAAATAGAGAGGGTATCTCCTGTTTTGTAGGAGTTTTCATGCAAGATATTCGTACTTCGTTTTGGGCCTCATCCCCAACTCTTTAGGGTTATCTCACCCGTAATTGTGGTTGTGAGTACTTTACTAGTAGGGTCTTTTAGCCTTAAGCCATTCACAAGTTTTCTTGGGCTCGCGGATGGACTTGGCCTCAGATATGGGCTGGCCTTAGATGGGCTCTCAGCCCAGGGGTCTAAATGTCCCCTCCAGTTACCTCGCTAATTTCCTTTGTGCTGGTACATGAAAAATTAAACAACCAGGCTTTGGCCTTTCTTTCTTTTGTTGGTTAGTTACCCCACTAGTATTTTCATATCAATCCACTCTTTTTTTTTTCCTTTTTAGGAAAGACGTGATTTACATTAGCCATAACTGTTCCCGCTCATTTAATGGGTTTTCAAAGCGGACTGTGACTATCGGCACAGCCAAACCTTTCGGATTCCCCAAGATCTTCATGATTACCTTTCTTGCGTGCACTTTACACATTGTTTCACCTCCCGTCATTCTTGCTTTACTCTCATATGCTCTCTCGTCTTCTTCATCTTCCCATTTACTCTGTTCTTCAGATTCCCTTGCTCCCCTTCTCTTATCCCTGCATTTCCTTTCCTTAATACTTCTTTAATGGCTAGTCGTAGTCCTGCTATGAAGGTGGCTAAGTAGAAGCTCGAATCCTCTCTAACCAGTCAACCCATTTCCTTCGATGGGTAGTCCTGGTGCTTGGTTCTGGGTGTGGAAGATGTCATCGAACTGAGGGAATCCTTCTGTATTCCTGAATCGGCGGATATGAATTTCCTGGAAAGGGGATGTGTTGATGAAGAAGGCTACGGCAGGACGATTTGTTCTCTTACGAACGAGCTTCTCTTTCCTTTCATCCGCCCAGTGCACGATGTTTTGCATTTTTTGAAGCTCGATCCTGCCCAGCTTCACAGTAAGGCGTGGCGCGTGCTGATGCATGCCTGCATCGTCTTCCATCGTGTTCTGGAGCCTCTTGGGGAGGTGTACCCTGATCAACGAGGTGGTGTCCTTGTTGGGGAACATTTGTAGCTTCCGTGTGTATGGGCAATGCCTGGCAGCCTTCGAGGAGCGTTACTCCAACGCCAAGCAGTGGACCAGTAAGTTTTTTTTTTTTTATCTCTGGTAATGGTTGGGAATATCCCGCTGATGAAAAGCTCACTAAGGATTACCATGTCGCGGCCAATTAGGGGCGCGTCCCTGATGACAAAATGTTGCCGTTGGGGTTGACTGGTAGTTAACAAAATTGAGTGAATGTTGTCCGTGAATGGGTGAAAGACCATGACCGCGATGGTCTGTGGTTGGACGACCTTCTTTCTAACTCAAGTATTGATAGGTTTTATCGATGCCTAGTTGCACCTATGTCATGGGGAAAAAGTTCAAACCAATTCCCCCCCCCCCCCCGACAAAACGGAGTGCTCCCCAGATTGAGGGGCAAAAAATGAAACGCCCTTGTACTAAAGGCGCGAAGCCTAGTAGCTTCGTTGGCTCCCCCAAGAGAATGACGGAGGGGGTGGGTGTGGATGTTGTTGTTCCTGGCTAGGCCACGCTAGTGGTGTCCCCCGAGAAAACCTCCCCGTTGTTGGGCCCCGGTCTTGATGACCTGGGTGCTTTGATGAAATAGGCTCTTGAGGATCTCTCATTGGCCTATGATCTTGGGCTCCCTTCGGGGAATGATTCTATGGGTGCCCCTTTCGAATTCCCCTTAGTTCCTGTTGCGGATTCAGTGCCTGGTGGCGGTAGTGATTTGAGTGCCATATATGCTGCCTTTGCCTTGATATTCCTGCCCTTGCTGTTAGCCACCCCATGGTTGAAGCATTGGGTGGTGGTGTGGGCTCCAGTGGAGGGTTCGGTTCCTCTTCACATTCTCTACCCTGCACCACTTCAGGGCCGGTCCATCCCTTCATCGACACCGTCGTCTTTTGGTGGGGAGGGGGATACTACTCCTCATGAAGGTGGGTAGGTCCTTGAAGATCAGGCGGTAGTGGAGGCAAGGACCTAGGGTGAAGATTTGGTTGGTCAGCGAGCAGACTTTTGCCGAGATGAGTTTATTGGTAAGCTGTTTGGCATCACGTTAAAGGTGGCCTACCCATGCCCACGCTTGAGGTTGCAGCATCCTTGGATCTCTTGTTAGGGCTTCTAGTGCAGGCTGGAGCTGGTTTGGTGGGAGATGTTTCCCGGGTGGAAGATGCCAATCCTTGTATTTCTTTGCCTCCCTCGGAGGCAGTCACGAAGATGACAAGGCTCCTAAGTAGAATGTTGGCCCCAGTAAAGCTTCTTCTCCTTCTTGGCTACTTTTGTTTGCATGCGCTTTCTTTTGGCTCCTAACATTACTGTGTTTGTGTAGAATGTAGAAGCCCTGGTGTCTTGGGTCATGGAGGAGAGGTCCAGTTTGGAGGAGGAGGTTCAGGGAGAGGTGAAAGTTCTCATTTTTGGCCAAGCAAGAGAATAGCCACCTTAAGGATTTGAGGAATTACATGCACTGTTGTTTAGAGCAGGCTGATGGTCATGTCCAATCCTTGGAAGCTGACCTCAATTCTCTTTGCGAGGAGTCATCTAGTCTTCTGTTTGAACTGCTTTGTGTTGAGAGCCTCCGAGCCCGTGACAGTTTTGTCCTGCATGTGGCTAAGATGAAGAGGGCCACCATTTGGGTAGAGGTTCTGCACCTTAAGGGGGCATTGGACTCCTTTAAGAGCTCTAGGGCTGGTGCTGAGAAGAAGCTTGAGGAGGTGGCTCCTGCTTTGGCTTCTTCTGAAAAAGGAACATGAGAGGGTGGGGAAGGAGTTGGCTGAGAGGAGAAAGGCGTTCTGGAAAAAGTGCCATGAGAAGGACTCCAAGATATCTGAGCTACTAAGTGACTTGGACCGGGAGAGGGCTGCTTTCGCCTAGTACAAGAAGGAGCGCGTCATGATTGATGCTCGCCAAGATAAGAATCTGGCTAGTCTGGAGAGGTTGTCTCTGGAAGTGAACAAGTCAAGGGTGGCGCGAGGGAGGCTTGATGCTGAGCTGACTGTTGTGAACAACGAGATTGTTCGGCTGCATCCCTAACTTTCTGCCACCCATGCAGTTCGGGACAGGGCCTTTGGATATTGGTACGGCGCGGGGTTAGCGCGCTTGAAAATGCATTTGTTGGCCCACCCCTGGACTGACCTGAAGAGTTTAAACTTAGCAAACTTTATGCCTGATGCTGCCGCCTATCAATATGCAGACTCAATAGGCCGGGATGTGATGCCAAATGCGTTTCCTCCTCCCCCCACATCAAGGATGAGAAATTTGTTTTTGCTTGTAATGACTTCTGGGCCCCTATTTTGGGCTTTCTTGTGAATCCTTGTAAGCCTTTTTTGGACTTCAATTTTTATCATTCTGTTGCTTTTTGCCTTGAATGTGTTTGTTGATTTTGGTTGGCTGTTGGGCAAGTGGTTTGTTTACACTGCCTTATCTCTTTTTGTGCTTTATTCTTTTCCTTTGGCGATATGGTCTTTTCTTTTCCTTTGGTGATATGGTCTTCTCATGTTTTCCTTGTGGTATTGGTAGTCGTTTGGTCTCCTCTCTTTTTATGCCTTCGTGGATTGTACTGGGAGTGCGTTGGTCGGGGTTCCTTGCACCCATCTTGCTATTTGAGGGATCGTGGGGTATTCTGACCCTCATGCCAGTTTGATTGCGCTGCTAGTGTGAAGTTCAACTTTTGGTGGCTAACCTTTGAGAGGGGTCATGTGGTTTTCTGACCTTCACGCCCATTTAATTGCACCGTGAATGTGAAACTCAGCTTTTGGTGGCTAATCTTTGGGACGGGGTTGTATGGTCTTCTGACCTTCCCGCCCGTTCAATTGCACCACGAGTTTGAAACTCAACTTTTGGTGTCTGACTTTGGAGAGGGCCTTGTTGTCTTTGCGACCTCCATGCCTGTTCATTTGGAGAGGGTTGTGTGGTCTGTTCGACCTCCACACTCGTTCGTTTGGAGAGGGTCGTGTCGTCTGTTCTACCTCCACGCCTATTCGTTTGGAGCGGGCCATGTGGTCTAAGCAACCTCCACACCTGTTCGCTTGGAGAGGTCCGTGTGGTCTGTTTGACCTCCATGTCCATTCGTTTGGAGAGGGTCATGTGGTCTGTGCAACCTCCACGCTTGTTCGCTTGGAGAGGGTCGTGTGTTCTGTGCGACCTCCATGCTCGTTCTCTTGGAGAGGGCCGTGTGGTCTGTGCAACCTCCACACCCGTTCGTTTGGAAAGCATTGTGTGGTCTTTACGACCTCCATGCCCGTTCGTTTGGAAGGGGTTGTGTGGTCTGTGCGACCTCCACGCCCATTCATTTGGAGAGGGCCATGTGGTCGGTGCAACCTCCACGCCCGTTCGCTTTGGAGAGGGTCGTGTGGTCTGTGCAACCTCCACGTTCGCTTTGATTGGAGAGGGCCTTGTGGTTTGTTCAACCTCCACGTCCGTTAGCTTGGAGAGGACCTTGTGGTCTATGCAACCTCCACGCCCGTTCATATGGAGAGGGCCATGTAGTTTGTTCGACCTACACGCTCATTTGTTTGGAGAGGGCCTTGTGGTCTGTGCGACCTCCACACCCATTCGCTTGGAGAATATTTGACTGAAAGATCATATATTCCAAAAAAGAACAGAATTTTGTATTTGGATTAAATAAATATAGATGAATAAAGAGATAGACTTTTCTAAGGATAGAACCTTTTTAGGTGCTCGACGTTCCACAGGTGTTGCAACTTTTTCCCCTCACTATCTTTGAGTTGATATGATCCTAGGCGATTAGTAGCTGTCATTACGTAAGGCCCTTCCCACTGCGGACCAAGCTTCCCTTCGTCTCGTTTGGTGACTCCTGCTTCTTTTAGGACTAGGTCTCCGGGTTTGAACAACCTTGGTTTGACCAGTTTGTTGAAGTATTGCTCTATTCTTCTCTTGCTAAGGATGTTCTGGATTTCAGCTTCCTCTTTTATCTCTTCAAGGAGGTCTAGTTGTTGGCTAAGAGCTTGGTCATTCCTTGCCTGATCAAAGTGGCTGGTTCAGTGTGTTAGTAAGCCGACTTCTGTGGGGGTGACTGCTTCTCTCCCTTATGCCAAAGTGAAAGGTGTCTCCCCTGTTGAGGTTTTCACCAAAGTCCTGTATGCCCATAAAACCCTTGGTAGCTCTTTTGCTCATTCGCCCTTCCGATTGCTTACTTTCTTCTTCAAAATTTTGAATTAGGATTTGTTTGTGGATTCTACTTGCCCGTTTGCTTGTGGGTGGCCGAGTGATGAGTACTTCACTTTTATCTTGAGTTCTTCACACCATGCCCTATAATGCTCAGAGTCGAATTGCTTCCCATTGTCTGAGATTATTGTATTGGGGATCCCAAACCTGCACACAATGTTCTTCCATAAAAATCTGGTTATGAGCTTAGCTGTTATGGTGGCTAGTGCTTCTGCTTCTGCCCATTTCGTGAAGTAGTCAACTGCTACAACCAGGTGCTTCACCTCGCCTTTTCCAGGTGGAAAAGGACCGACTAGGTCGACTCCCCATTGGGCAAAGGGCCATGGGGAAGTGACGGATGATAATTTTTCTGGTGGGCAGTGGGGAACTGGGCGTACACTTGACACTGGGTGCATCTCCTGGCGAACTATTGGGCGTCCTTGAGGGTGATGGGCCAATATTACCCTATCCTCATGGCTTTCCTTCCTATTACTTTTCCACCTGAGTAGTTGCCGCAAATGCCTTCATGTATCTCTATGAGTATATATTGCGCTTCTTTTGGTGAGATGTACCAGACTAAGGGTGTTGCAAAGCCCCTCTTGTACAGAACACTATCGATTTTGAAAAATCACGCTGCTTTCTTCTTAATCTTCCTTGTCGCCTCCTTCCCTACAGAGAGTTTTCCTGTATCCTGAAATTCCTCTATTTCCTTGGCCCATTCTAGCGTTCTGGGCCTTACCTGTGCAACTGAGATTTTGACAGATAGCACTTCAATTAGTCTTTGCTGAGCCTCCTATGGTAACTCTACTTAGTCTCTGGTTGAAGCCGCTTTTGCTAATTTGTGCGCCATAGAGTTTTCTGCCCTCAGAATTTACATTATGGCAAAGTGTTCGAATTGGTCGCGAAATGCTAATACCTGCTCAATATATTTTTTTAGCTTTTCCCCATTAGTGGTGTAGGCCCTTGTGACCTGGTTTACTACTATTTGAGAGTCCGCCTTGACTTCTACTTGCTTGGCACTTAGCGCTCTGGCGGCGGATAACCCTGCTATCAAGGCCTCATATTTTGCTTCATTATTGGTGACCTTGAAGGCACGCGTTGCCATAAAATAATGGTCTTGTCTTGTTTCCGTGATGATATGTACTCCTATGCTGCCACCCGCCCGGCATGCTAAGCCATTGATGTAGATTGTCTAGGGTTTCCCCCGCGGTGGGGCTGTGGTTTCAGAGGGTAACCACTGAACTCCGCAACAAAGTCTGAGAGTGCTTGGCCCTTGACAACGTTTTTGGGTGAGTAGCTGATTTCGAACTCACTGAGCTCGATGGACCACATGACCAAACGCCCAGAGGAATCTAGTTTTTGCAACACTCTTCCGAGAGGATTTTCTATTAAGGCCTTTATTAGGTGGGCCTGAAAGTATGGTCACAGCCTTCTAGCGGCCACTACCAGCAAGAATGCTAGCATTTTCATCTATGGGTACCTGACTTTGGCACCTCATAGGGCCCTGCTTGTATAGTACACTGGCGCCTGTGTCCCTTTTTCTTCTTTTAGAAAGACAGCTGGCATGACTTGATTAGGTTGCTTTAGTAGGGGTGGACAGGCTAAATATTTCTTTAACTCATGAAAAGCTTTGTCACATTCTTCATTCCAAGGGTGCATTTCCTTCAAAACATGAAATAATGGGAGATATTTATTTGTGGATTGGGACACAAATCTGCTTAGAGCCATTATTCTCCCCGCTAGGCGCTGAGTATCATTGATGGTTTGGGGCGGCACCATTCTCAAGATTGCCTCTATCTTCTCTGTGTTGGCCTCTATTCCTCTCGACAAGTCTATGAACCCCAGGAATTTGCCTGAATTTACCCCGAACGCACATTTGGTTGGGTTCAACTTCATTTTGTATTTTCGCAATATTGCAAAGTACTCCTTTAGATCCGTTAGGTGCTGTTCGACGTCCTTACTCTTTACTAATAAATCATCTACATACACCTCCATTGACTTTCCAATTTGGTGCTTGAACATCCGGTTGACCAGCCTTTGATATGTTGCTCTGGTATTCTTTAGCCCAAAAGGCATTACTCGGTAGTAGTAGAGTCCTCTGTCAGTTATGAATGCCGTCTTCTCCTCATCTTCCTTGTTCATCCTAATCTGATTGTACTCGGAGTACACGTCCATAAAGCTTAAAAATTGGTGTCCGACTGTTGCATCCACGATGACATCAATTCGCGACAATAGAAAGCTATCTTTGGGGCAAGCTTTGTTAAGGCCGATGAAGTCTACGCACATCCTCTACTTGTCATTGGCCTTTTTGACTAGTACTACGTTGGAGAACCATTCTGGATAGTGTGCCTCCCCTATGAAGTCCGCCGCTAGGAGTTTCTTGATTTCTTTTACTACAGCCGTGCACTTCTTAGCACTGAATGACCTCCTCTTCGGCCAACTTTCTTGGCTTCAGGATCAACACAAAGGTTGTACTCTATGATCGAATTATCGATCCCATGCATTTCTTCATGGCTCCAGGTGAATACATATCTATGCTTGATCAACAGTTGTTCCAGGGCTTCTTGATACTCTGGCGGGAGTTTGGAGCCAACCCTTGTGGTGGCAACTGGGCGTTTTGGATGCAGCTTCACTACATGCAAGGGCTCATTGGCTTTAGCTTGTAACAGGCTATCTTCATCCTTGGTCTTCATGTCTTGCCCTTCTTTCAGTTAAGGTGCTGGCTGTAACTGTTCTTTTAACTCTTCTATTGAGCATACCGTCAGTGCTCCTGTCTTTAGTTCTTGAATATAGCAATCTACGACTAATATTTGCTCTCCTCAGACTTCGCCTACTCCCACTTCTGTTGGGAATTTCATTTTAAGGTGGTACATGGAGGTGGCCACCTTTAAGTTATTGAGGGTTGGGTGCCCTAATATGATGTTGTAAGACGATGGGGCCTTGACTACTAAAAAGTTAGTCATGCTGGTGGTTGTGTGGGCGCCTTGTCCTGCTTTTACAGGAAGGGTGATGGCACCGACAGGTTGAACAACTTCTCCTGAGAACCCTTTTAGTGGGAAAGGAGATGGTTGCAACTTGTTCGTTGGGATCCCCATTCAAACGAACACGTCCCAAAAGAGGATGCCTGCAGAGCTTCCATTGTCAACCAAGATTCGGTTGGTCGTGTAGTTGGCGATTAGTAGTGTAACAACCAAGATGTCGTCATGAGGGTACAAAATCCTTTTGCAATCCTTGTCCTCAAATGAAATGGTTGGGGTAGTTTCCGCCTTAAGGTACTTTTGCAGCTGATCTGCCACTGCCAGCAAATCCGCTTGCTTTAGTGCGGATTTCGCCCAAGGGGGCCTGCACTTGATCTCCCCTGGGTCGTGGGAAATTATTTCTTCTATGCTCCTTCTGTTTCTGGCGCTTGGGGCTTCTGCCTCGTCTTTCCCGATTTGCCTCCCTCTGTGGCTTCATGTAATCAGCTAGCATTCTTTCCAACTCCCCACTCCCAGTCATTTCTTCAATCCGCCTTTTCAGGGTGATGCAGTGTTCGGTCCAGTGGGTGTAACTTTGGTGGTAGGTGCAATGGTATTGTCCTTTGTCAGGTATGAACTCTTCTTTTCTCGGGTTTCTACCATCTTCCTGTATATTGTGGTTGTTATGCACAAGTCGATGCCTATGATCTCGCCTATCATCTGGATGGCTTCACCCGTTTGGCTTCTTGTCTTCGTCTTTAGAGTTACTTTGGTTTCTGCCTTTGCCTCCTGCTTCCATGGTTCTATCATAGCCTGTAGAGTATCTTCTGCATTGACAAAGTCATTTGCTCAATCCATGAACTCCCTTAGGGTGGATGGAGTTCATCTAGCTAGTTCAGCCATGAAGGGGCTTCGAGGCCAGACTCCTCCCAGCAATGCAGCTAAGGTGATTTTCTCCTCCTAACCCTTAGTGATGAGCCTCTCCTTATTGAAGCATGTTAGGTAGTTCTTCAGATTCTTCCCCTCTTTCCGTTTTACAGTTAATAGACAGGCCACCGGTTTGCGGTGTCTTCTGCTAGCTATAAACTGCATAAGAAAATGTTTAGCGAGCTCCTCAAAGCTGCTAATTGATCCGGGGTGAAGGGCCCTAAACCATCCCTGTGTTATTCCTTTTAGAGTTAACGGGAAGGCACGACAAGCCACCTCTTCTGGGAAGCCATGGAGAGTTATGTGTGTTTTAAAATTCTCAACGTGATCAATGAGATCTTTAGATGCATCGTACATGTCGATTTGTGGCACTTTTAATTTAGCTGGTAGGGGGACTGCCATGACCTCCTCGCTGTAAGGGAGGTTTGTGCGTGTGAGGAGTTGCTCCATGGAAGAGGTGCCACCCATCCTTTTAGCAATCTCCTCGTACTTGTCTACTAAACTGCGTATTTCATCATGCATCTTCTTCTTCTCCATCTCTTCACTATTAACTCCTTCGACACTATGTGCATCCCCTTCAGGTTGCCCGTTCTGGGCAGGGGGATTATCCCTCTGCTACTTTAGTTCCTCGTTCTCTTTTTGCAGTTGTTCGACAACTGCCATCACTCACTTCAGCTTTTCCTCTACTTCCACTAACCTTCCTTTTGCCTCTGTCATGCTTGGTCCCAGATCTCAGTCGACTTGTGATCTTGTGACGGTTGGCATGTGAAAATCACGTTGAAGTTTGTAAAGATCCCACAGGCGGTGCCATTGTTAAGGACATGTTTCACACCACCAAACGCATGGATAACACTTGCGGCAAGGATGAGACGGCGTTGGCCGCCCTATGTAAACTTTGATGCTTAAGTCAGTAATGGTATGAGAATAAGTATATAAAAGATGAAAATAGAAGATGCACCTCCATCGAGTTATTTATAGAAGGATGCGGCGTGGTGGTGGTTAACTCTGATCACCAGTCCTTTGTACTTATCCTTTATTTAAACAGGGAGGGTATCTCCTGTTTTATAGGAGTTATCTCATACAAGATGTTCGTACCTCATTTTGGGCCTCATCCCCAACTCTTCGGGGTTATCTCACCCGTAATTATGGTTGCGAGTCCTTTACCTGTAGGGCTCTTAGCCTTAAGCCATTCACAAGTCTTCATGGGCTTGCGGATGGACTTGGCCTTAGATCTGGGCTTGGCCTTAGATGGGTTCTCAGCCCAGGGGTCTAAATGTCCCCTCCACCGTCCATTCACCAAGACCAAGATTCATCGATTCTCAGAGTCTCTTTCAAATTTTCTTGGGTCTCGCTCTTGTCCTTCTTAATTCATTGAAATTAAGATCACCAACATAAAATATCCTGTTCATATATATATATATATATATCAAATATATATATCAAACTTCAAATTTGTTGACATGTTACTCTCTTGTTGTATCAAAACTAATCACGTAATATGCATCGTTAAAATACATATAGTTTGCATTTTAAGAGAAACTAAAATGCCTAATCAACATGCCATCATGTTAAAAATTCTAAAAAAATTCAATTAACAAAAAATAAAATAAAGTAATTGAAATCAAGAAAATCAAGCTAAAGTTGAAAAGAAAGCCTAATATTTATACAAATGTTTTTAACTCAAAAAACGTTGAACGAAAAAAAAAAAGCACAAAAATAACTTGTAAGCTATTTACCAAACAACTTTCTTAACATAAACACGGTCGGATATTTACCACATATAAATTTTATGCCTATTTCCTAATACATTTTGCAGAAACCTAAATTTAATTAAGATGAAGAATAAAATCTTCTAATGACGTTGGCCAAACAATAGATCAACTGGAAGTTTGGACTTGTGATCATGCCGTGGAAGACGTGATTGGCAGTGGAAACCCGCGGCCAAGACGATTAATGTGCATCAATTGTCCAAGTCAAACGGGCTTGAGGCAGCCCCAAGGTGCCTGTAATACGACAGCTAAAACGGAATTTGTGTATGAAAAAGAAAGAAATGACGCAATCTTTTTTCCCTCAAGGCACCACTAGATAAGCATATTTCATTTGACCCCTAGCAAAATATTTGCCTAAAAGATTTGAAAACCCAAAACACTTAGCAGTACCAATTATAAAATATCTCTCTCTCCGTAACAATTCCTTGTGAAATGTAAATTAATTTTGTAATGAAAGAAGAGAGAAATGATAGAAATAAGAATCTTTCGTTTTCTTTCTGGATGATTTTTGCAGAGCATCACTGTTCATACATATAGCTGGCATATTCTAACGGTATTGTTCCTATCACGGGCCTCGGCTCATGATCAAGCAGCTGGCATATTCATTACGTAGACGTAAACAAGACCATTAATGTGCATCAATTGTCCAAGACAACTGATCTCAAATTTTCTTCCGTCTTTGTTTACGTCTTCTAGGCTGAAATTAACATCAACTCATGATCAAGCAGCTGGCCTGATTCCCACTAAATGGTGATGTTTGTTAATTAATTGTTTGATAGGATGGAAAGCAAGGGAGCCTCTTTCCTATATATATATATATATATATATATATCTGTCTCTCTCTCTAGCTAGCCTGTTAGTACTGCTAGCTCTTCTCATTATTCTCCTAGTGATCTCCAAATTACTAAGCAAACATTTCTTTAAACAAGTTTTTTTTTCAAGTGTCCAATGGTTCCCCTAAGCACTCAAAGAGCCTCATCATCAGTACCACCGTCTTCTTCCACTTCTCCAAGACCTCGATGGATATATGATGTTTTCCTCAATTTCCATGACGAAGACACCCGCAAGAGTTTTGCAGACTATTTATAGACTGCTTTAGAAAAGAAATGCATTATCGCCTTTAAAGACGACGAGAAACTTGAGGGAGGGAAGTATATTTCTCAAGAGCTCTTGAAAGCAATCCGTGAATCCATGTACGCCATCCCCATTATCTCAAAAAACTATGCTTCCTCAAGATGGTGCTTGATTGAACTTGCCCAGATTGTCGAATGCATGAGAGAGATGGGTTTGACAGTTTTGCCTGTTTTCTACCATGTTGATCCCTCTGAGGTACGAAACCAAACTGGAGCTTTTGCAGAAGCTTTTTCTAGGCATGAAGAAAACCTTAATATTGATAGGGAGAAGATGCAAACGTGGAGAGTTGCTTTGAAAGAAGTGGGCAACATATCCGGATGGCATTTTCATCTTAGGTAACATTTTTTCTTCTATTCTTATAGCGAGAGCATGGATTTATTGGAGATTGTAATGTTTTCTCAAATTTGGACCCCCATAAAATTGGATTTTGGCCCTTTAACGTACCAATCAAATTTAATTGGATCCATAAAAATACACATGTTACTCTTGTTGAGTTAGCGATTTGTGACAAAAATTATGAATTCTAGATGTGAAATATAATCCCTTTAATTAAATAAATTGAACATTTGTTCCTTATGGATCTATTACTTTTATGTTAGAGAAGTGCTACTGCCACGATTAGGTTTGGATACAAAAAATATTTCATCTCAATCTCATCTAGATCATTACAAATTTTTTAAATTTTCACATAAAATATAATAAATAATTTAACTTTTTCAAATTCCAAAACAATAATAATATTAAAAAATAATATTCTAACAATATGTTATTCAACTTTCATCTTTCATCTCAACTCATCTCAATTTACTATCCAAACCTCCCGTAAGAGATTTCATAAAAATAAATTTACAAACCGATGTGGTTTTACGTGATACGCTAGATTTATACATAAGATTGTAAAGAGATTTTATGTTATACTCGTGGTTATTTGTAAAAAAAAATTGTAAATTTAGTTAGGGGCCTACCTAGACTTACCCTACCCCCTAGGGCTATAGTGCGGGGTAGCCCCCTCCCCGCCCCCCGCATCCCGGGGGCGGGGCGAATTCCCAATCCATCCCGCCCCCGGCCCACTTTAATAAAAGACTACATTTCACTAGACTTAAAAATTATTTTTGGGTCCAAAAGTGATCAAAAATACATTTTTGGACTCAAATTGTAAATTTAAATTTGTAAATATGACTATAATTTAAAAATTATGTAGTTTTTAAATTTGTTAGCGCATTTTGTCCCACACCGCTTAAGTGTGGGACTTGTATTGTCAAGGCAATCTGTAAAAGAGTCACCCTATTACACTACGACTTATACAAAGTATTAAATAAAAGTTCTACTTAATACATATTAATATAT
Organism: Cyclocarya paliurus; assembly: GCA_029856935.1. Classification (NCBI taxonomy): domain Eukaryota; kingdom Viridiplantae; phylum Streptophyta; class Magnoliopsida; order Fagales; family Juglandaceae; genus Cyclocarya; species Cyclocarya paliurus. The sequence goes on along the minus strand of CM056952.1, from coordinate 14,421,353 downwards.
TTATATATAGTAAAAATAATAAATATTTATATAAAAAAATTAGGTGCGGACGGGGGACGAGGCGGGGCTTGCTGGGGCCATACTGCCCCCTCCCCCGCCAGTGTCCTGCCCTGCAGAGGCAAGACGAGCGAGGTGCGGGGCCGAGCTGCCCACCACTACTACCCTTACCTAAATCATCTAATTTTCTGGCCACTAGGAGAGTATTCTCCCTTCCAATAATAACCTGTTCACTAGCTTCATTATACCATAAATTAAAAAAAAAAAACTAGACAGACATTTAAGCCAATGATGCACCCTCTTTTTCTTCTTTGTCTGCATAGCTTCTTTCCTATTCGTCTTATCTCCATCACCTTAATTCTCTATCACACGTGGGACTCTGTGTAAAGAAACTCTCTTTGGATTCTTTATTTTTTAAAAATATTTGTTGCATATTTGATGATCTATTTAATGTTTCTGAATCAAGATTTGTTTGATTGCTTTTGGTTGTGGATGACCACGAATTTAAGGAGATGATAAGGGAGATCTGCCTACCCATTCAACTAGTGCTTGCCCCCAAATATTAATCGTTTGACCTTCAACCATTGGCCATTTTGCTATTTGGATTTTTTAAAAAGATGTATCATTGTTTGACTATTAATTGTATCATCAGTCATGGTTCCTCCTCTCTAGGGACTGACTACCTTCTTAATTTTCATCCATATCTATTCCTCTAAAAAGTAAGCATTTCTATGGCTTCCCTTCATCCTCAAAGCTACAACTTCCTTCCTTTGGCATTAACATATGCAAGCATTTCTATGGCTTCCCTTCATCCTCAAAACTACAACTTCCTTCCTCTGGCATTAACATATGCATCAATTACTTTTGACTACATATCATTACATTGCTCCTGTGAGGCGGGCCCTTTCGAAGGGAAGGGAAGCTGGGACCGGAATAACCACCCAAGAAGAAAGGAAGTCAGGACCACGATGGGAAGGCCCATATGTAGTGACTGCAAACAACTGATCTAGCTCCTATTGCCTCAAGAACAGTCAAGGACTCGAGCTTCCCCACCCTTGGAATGTCGAACATCTGAAGATGTACAACGCATAGGGGCATGGAACGATGCAATGTATGAAAATCGTGAACTTACTTGATAAATGAGAATGCCAGTTGCCTCAAAACTCCTTGTCGCCTAAAATTTAGAAGTAACGAAGCTGACTCCCTAGACTTGCCATGAAGTCGAGTCCTTAGACTCACCGCGGGGTAAGACGAAGTCCCTAGACTCGCCGACTCCCCGTTCAACAAAGCTGAGTCCCTAAACTGGCTGCGGGGTCAAGACTAATCATCAGATCCTGAGTCCTCGAGGCTGGGCAACGAATCCCGAGTCCTCATCTAGGCCTTGCGACCAAAAAAGTCGAGTCCCTTGAGACACTGCAGGGTAAGGCCAAGTCCCCAGACTCGCTGACCCCTCGTTCAACAAAGCCAAGTCCCTATACTTGCCACTAAGTCGAGTCCATTGACTCGCTGCGGGCTAAGGCCAAGTTCCTAGACTCGTCAACCACCCGTTCAATAAAGCCGAGTCCCTAGACTCGCCACGAAATCGAGTCCCTAAACTTGCTGCAGGGTAAGGCCAAGTCTCTAGACTCGCCGACCCCCCATTCAACAAAGTCGAGTCCCTAAACTCGTCGCAAGGTCAAGGTTGGGCATCGAATCCCTAGTCCTCGTCAAGGCCTCACGACCAAATAAGTCGAGTCCCTTGACTCGCTGCGGGATAAGGCCAAGTCCTTAGACTCGCAGACCCCTTGTTCAGCAAAGTCGAGTCCCTAAACTCGCCAAGAAGTCGAGTCTCTAGACTCGCTACGGGGTAAGGCCAAGTCCCTATACTCGCCAACCCCTCATTCATCAAAGCCGAGAAGATCTCGGGCACAAAGAGATCAAGCCGCGAAGACCTTAGGCCCGTCAGGCGAAAACCTAAGGCAGGCTAGAGGCCTAGACCGGGCAATTGCATACCGAGCCCACGGCCACAGGCCCGTACGAAAAGGTTTTGGCATCAAGTTTGGTAGCACCAAAAGGCACACTGTGGGGTAGTAATTGCTAGAGGGACTGGGTGAACTGCTGAGTCCTGCCATGAGGCACATTTCAGACTATAGCTGTTGGGCGCAAGCGGTAGGGCGTGTCCTATCGCGGGCATGATTGCCCGTGGCACGTCACATTCAATGCGTGTGAGGGAACTCAGCACGCAACAACTTGCAGCCGCTGAACAACTAGGCCACGATTGAACACCCTGCCACGGTAGGAGGGTGGCGGCAGGCCTGACTTGAACACGACTAGACATACTGTTAGGACAAGGAGGAGGTGGCAAGTCTAACCCAAGCACGACTTGACACGTCATGATCTACCTCGACAGTCAAATCCAAACCAAGTATAAATAGCAGCCATCCCACTTACAGGAGGTCTCTGTCTGAATCCTTTTTACTATTTCTCCCTTTACTTAATCTTCTTCATCAGATACCTTCCATTGACTTTGGCATTGGAGTGACCCCGAATGTCTCGAGGGTTTGGCAGTTGTGGAGCTACTCGGGTTGTGAAACATGACATCAACAGCTCCCTAAGCTGATTCCCTTGTACTTTACTATCAATTATAATAAACTGCATCATGCCTTGTCCCTTTGGATTTGGCATCAACAACAACTTCCAGATCATCAACGTACCAAGAAACCCTGATTCCTTATCAAAACCTATAATTCTCTTATGGATTCTAATTTAGAAACACCCCCAAGCACTCCTAATTCTCACCAAAAAACAATGGAAAAGTAAGGGTCAAAAGCTAAACATTATTAGGCACTGCAAGAAAACTACTTATTTGCGACTAGTTATTTCCAGCGAAATGACTATTTTCAACTAAAATGAGTCAGATTTCATCGCAAAAAAATAGTCACAAATATCCATTTTTCTTGCAATAAGGGTGCTATAATATTGTAGATATGAGAATGGCCTAACTCTAATTTTATTTATAACCCTTATTTATAGTAGAGTAATACCTTATACAAAGGGAGCATGGAGGTTACAACTAAAATCCCAAAACCATGCTCCTTTTTTATTTTTTTTTTATTTTAAGAGAGAGTGATCACATGTCCATGAGTGATCCTCGCCCAAGTTTATTAATGAGTCCTTAACTTATGGCTAAAGAATACCATATACACAGTTCATCAAAGCTGGGGACTTACAAATAAAAACAACAACAACAAAAAAAATCATCAACCCCGCTGAACACTTATTTCCCCTAAACTAGTGAAATACAACCAATGAACAAATACAAGAATCATTATGAACACACACTAATATAAGGAACACTTCTTATGTCAAGTCTAATTAAACCTTTGATTGAAGCTGGAATTCCTTCATTTTCGACCCATAACTTATTCAAACCTTTTGCACCCATTTTTGAAAAAACATCTGCAATGGCATTAGATTCTCGAAAAATATGATTAATAGAGAACCGAATCCCCTCCAATCTCTGCATTATCTCTTTCCAAAAATCCTCAAAATACCATAAACTACACCGTTTCTTCTTCAACCATTCCACCACTAGCTTTGAATCCATTTCTATTTCTACTTTTCTAAACCCCATTAGACTCACAGTTCAAAGGCCATGCAAGATGCTTAGAATCTCTGTAGCATTATTGGTTTGCTCACCCAGGAAATTAGCAAAGCCACAAATAAATTTACCGTTGGAGCTCCGTATCACCCCGCCAGCACCAACCTCATCCGAATTCCCCATAGAGCATCCATCAATATTTAATTTCACAAAATTTGCTGCCGATCTCCTCCATTGAACAAACTTTACTCTGTTATTAGGAGGAGGGTTAAAAGGAATTTGCAAATTCCTCAACACAGTTCGTCACATGCACTTATTATCTTGGACTCCTTAACTTTCAAAGCCACCCAAACTAGCCAAAATTTAATCGCAGCAACTACTGAATCAAGAGAAACTCTTCTATCTTCCATTCTTGCTTGACATCTTCTCCACCACAATCTCCAAGAAATTATAGTAGGCAAGGTACCAACCAGTTGTCCCCCTTTAGCAGACATCTTTGCCCTTCTGTGAAAGAACTCAACTTTCTCCCTCCATGATTTTCCCTGGAAAGAAGGTAATCCAACCACTTAAACAATCTCGTGCAAACCTGTTCGGCCAGCTCTCCTTTACCTAATATATGATCAATATCTTCCTCCTGCCCAATTAAGTAGCAATTGCATTTTGATACCATAGGGATATCAAACCTTGAACCTCCTCATCAACTGGTAAACATTTATGCCTAGCTCTCCACATTGTTATTGAGATTTTCTTTGGTAATGCCGGATGCCAGATCCACTTTGCCCATGGAAACACTAGAACCTGAGTATGAATGCACTCTAGTGCACTACTAGTTGAGAACTTTCCACTATTGTTCAGGAGCCAAATAAGGGTATCAACACCGGGTTTAATTCTGCCAAGCCTCTCGACAATCTCTGCAGCTTGCTCATTACCCAATAACCTAGAAAATAGCTCTTTATTCCATCCTCTTTCATCCTTACATGCCTCCAACTACAGATCCAGCAACTCAGAGATAGATTATGTAGCAACCAGAGTACCAAAACCTAACCAGTTATCCTTCCAAAATGAGATCTTCCCATCTCTAACCTTCCATCTTGACTTTTCCATAACCAACAGAATACATCTCACCATCTCCAGAAATTCATTCCTTTGCTCGAATCAATCTCTATTATATGCATACCTGCTACATATTTTTTTGAAAATTTTTTTTCCCAAAGAGATGATAGAGACAGCAAATTCCAGGCCAATTTCATGTGCAAAGACTGTTGGACTTCAAATAAATTACGGATGCCCAAGCCTCCTTTAGATACTAGTTTACACATCTCCCTCCATGGGTACCATTTCCTCTTTGGCTTTCCATCTATGCTACCCGAAAAGAAAGTGCTCATTATGGAATGAAGTGTATTAATGACTTGTTTTGGCGTGTTCAATACCGAAAGCAAGTGAATCGGCATACTTTGGATAACATGTTTAATAAGCAACAGCCTAGCCTAGCTTGATAGCATTTTTGCCTTCCAACCTTCTAGCCTTGCTTGGACCTTTTGAATTATAAAATCAAAATGCCTAACCAATAATCTACCTAAAACAATCGGAGCTCCCAAATACACGATAGGAAATTTTCCTTCCGAGAATCCCAAGATTCTAAGCATGCTTCTTTTCCGAGGTGCTAAAATATGTTTAGAGAAATAAATGGAGGACTTACTCTTACTTACAACCTGACCCGACCACCCTTCATATACTTTGAAGACATTTGCAATTGCCCTCAACGACACCTTTCCTCCATTTGAAAACAAAACAATATCATCCTCATAAAGGAGATGTGAAATAACAAGAGGACCTCTTGGATGGGAAAAAGGAACAATCTTGCCTAGCTCAACCTGCTTCTTTATCAACCTGGACAAGACCTCTTCCATTAATATGAATAGATAAGGCAAAATTGGATCCTCTTGGCGCAAGCCTTTTCCTCATTTAAAGAAACCTTTGGGGATTCCATTAAACACAATAGAATTCCACGAAGATGATATACATTGACGTATAATCCAGGAAAAAAACTAAGAGAAGCCAAAGGCCTTCAACACCTTTAGTAAGACACACTATCATAAGCTTTTGTCATGTCAATTTTTAACATTATATTCCCTCTGTGACATGGCTTGTGTATCCCATGAATTAACTCTTGAATCAAACTAATATTTTCATATATGCTACAACCTGTAATGAACGCACCTTGCTCCGGGGATATAATGTTATGGAGAATAGGCGAAAGTAGATTCACCAAAATTTTTGAGCAAATCTTATAGAAGACGGAGCATAAACTGATCAGCCTGAATTTTTCAAAGCTTGTAAGATTGTTTACTTTAGGAATAAGCACAAAAAATGTTGCGTTATAGAACCGTGGAATAGGAATCCCATTAAAAAACTCCATAACTGCCTCAATAACATCTGGACCCACAATATGCCAACATGACTTATAGTTGTGCCAAACCCATCAAGGCCAGGACTACTATCCACCGGAATGGAATCCAAAGCTTTAAAAATTTCCTGAGCTGAAGGGAGGCTACACAACCCCTCGTTCTCGAGTTCTGAGACAATAGGCTGCACCAATCTAGAAAAATTAGCTAGTGCACTATTACTACCATTTACGGAGAGGAAAGACTGAAAGTATTGGATAGCTCCATTATGTATATCCTTAGGATTAGACAGAACAGAACCATCTTGTAAAGACATTGATAGGATTTCTTGATTTTTCCTTCTCGAAATAGCACAAAAAAATTCTAAAGTTACCTCCCCTTTAGATATCCATTGCTGCTTAACCATTTGGGATACTCGCACTTGCTCTCTCTCATTCCACATTGATAGTTCTACATTAGATCCAATAAGATCATCCTCAATTTCTACCGAATAATCTTCTTGCAATGACGTCTCTAAGCCTTCAATGCGAGACTCAAGATCAGCTAAATAACGCTCAGTTCTACCAAACGTCCGCTTGTTCCAATCTCTCAAAACAACTTTTAATCGCTTGAGTTTAATCATAAGCTTCACCAGGCCTCCAACCTCCTTCACTAGATCCACTTGCCAGGACCTCATAACACACTCAAAGAACAGCTCATGAGATACACACATTTGTTGAAATTTAAAAGATGGGAAGCCATACCGAATATTATCCCCCTCCAACTTTATAACCATGGGAGAATGATCAGAGGAAGTTCTGGCTAAGTAAGTCCCTCTTACCTCAGGAAACTCATTTAAAAAATTAATGTTCATCAAGACCCAATCCAACCTCGCCCATTGTCTAGACATACCATAGTGACCGTTACACCAAGATAACAAATTCCCAGAGAAAGGCATCTTCATAAGACCATTAACTTCTATCCACTCATTGAACTCTTCCATAGCCAAAGCTAAATGTGGGCGACCACCCCTTCTCTTTTAATCCACACGTATAATGTTAAAGTCACCAGCCACAATCCAAGGCAACTGGGAGTACCTTGAATTAGCTAGTGAATCCCACAATCTACGTCATCCCATGTAAGAACATTTCGCATACACAACTATCAATAAAAATTCTTGCAGATTATAGTTAATCTTAACAGATACAAATTGATCATCCATACACAATACTGAGAGGTTGACAGCATGATTCCAAAAAATCCAAAACTTACCACCCGCAACATTGTTAGATAAACAATTTTCAAATCCCAGTTTTTCCTTCCATAAAACCAAGTGAGTGTCCTGCAACATGGGTTTAGCAATTGCAACAATTTTGGGCTCGTACTTCTTTATTAACAACTTTATTCTCCTTCTTGAGGTCCTTAAACCTCTAGCATTCCAATAAACAAAATACATTATCAAATATCCAATTTATAGGGCTTACGAACCACCCTCTTAGAACTTCTCTCCTTCCTTGCTTTTCACTTATCATCAGTTTCAATCCCAATATCAAAATCAGAAACCACCACTTTGTTTTCACCAAATGCTCAACCTCTACAAATTGATCTACCTCTCCTACCGGGAGATCAATCTCACCTGTTTGACCCTTAACATATTTAGGATGTACTGCCCCAATAACTCTTGGTCTATGGAACATAAACATACTTCCCTCAAATTGTTGCGGTGTGACCTCCCTGTTATCCAGAAACTATACTTCAGCTGGGGCCTCCTCCACTGAATCTTCCACACCTTGCCTTCCAATCTGTATCTTTATATCCTCTCTCAAACCTCCGGGAGCTTCTCCTCACTCCAAATTCATCAGAAATGGCTCTGTGGCAATTTGTTCTTTGACAACAGGCTCTGTCTGCATGACAGAAGCACTACCTAGCAGAGTACTACACTTAGCATCCTGAGGACCCAAATTCCCCTGTTTATTGGATTTTCCTAACTAGGATACAGATGAAAATTCTTTGTTGGGCTTCTGTACCCAGATTCCAGCGATTCCCCTATCTTTCGTTCCCTGTTTAACACCTTCTTTCTTCTGCTTCAATTTCCATTTGCACGTTAGTTCATTATGACCTTGCACTTTACAATGCAAAAAATACGCAGGAAGAGTCTCAAATTCCACTTCTTGATAAAAACTAAGAGGATGATGAGGAGTACCAATCCATATTGCCTTGAGCGGATCTTTCGATACATCCATCTCCACACAAACACGAGCCCTATCTATTCTGGTCGTGCATCTAGTAGAATTATCCCTCTTAAAAAACCTCCCAATCGGCAACGTAATATTTCTCAGGAGACCCTCATGGTAGAAATTCAGTGGCAAACTCGATAAGTTTAACCACACCGGTACCTGAATAGGTTCTTGTTCCTCATGATAATCAATAGTCTAGTGGAAAGGCCTATAAGACACACTGTCAACTTCACAACTTTCCCTAGCAAATGCCTTCACAAAATCTTCCTCAGTTGTCATACACACGAAGAAATTTTTAGGTTTCCTCATAGAGTAGACAATCGGTTGCTTACTCAAACCCCATCTTGCATAGATAAATGACCGGATTACATCCAATGAAGGCCTTTGCCGAAGAAATTTCAATACCAGTGAGAATTGGAATGGTAAGCAGATTTGTCTAATTCTTCCTTAGAGAAAAAATGCAAACTTCTCCCTCCACCATCTACGGTGCCCAAAGAGGGACCTTCACCTCAAGGAGAGGTTGTGGAGGATCAAGTACCATATCCGCAAACCATCGTTGGCGAGGACCTGACGCCGAAGCTGAAGTTGTAAGGCCAACGACAGTGGCCTGAACCCTAATCAAAAAGATTTGACTCAAGATTCCATCGGCTAAATCTTCGAGCTTTCCAGCCTTTTTCTAGAGCCTGGACTTCTCCTCCAAAACCATGCCCCTTATAATGTTCTATATTGCACATTAATACATTATCATACATTTGGCTCTTGAAACGCCATCACTATCTCATAATAATTAATTATCTTATCATTTTTCCCAGGTATGAATCAAAAATTTTCCAAGAAGTCATTAAAAGGATACTTCAAGGATTGAGTTGTAACTTTTCAACTCTTTCGAAGGACCTTAATTGTTGGAATAGAATCCTGTGTGGAGGAAATGATGAACATACTTGGTATTGGATTGGATGATGTTCACTTTATAGGAATTTGTGGTATGGCCGGAGTGGGTAAGAAAACATAAGCAGAAGTCATTTACGATAGAATATCTTACCAATTTGAAGCTAGCAGCTGCCTGTATTAGAGAAGAAACTAGAAATCGTGGTTTAGTTTCTTTACAAAAGAAACTTCTTTCTAAGACCTTCATGGAAAGGGAAATAAATATATGGGACAATCGTGAGGGAATGAATATGATACGGAATAGACTATGTTATAAAAAAATATTTTTAGTCCTTGATGATGTGGACATAGAAGAACATCTAACAACATTAGCAGGGAGCCATGACTGGTTTGGTCCGGGGAGTAGAATCATTTTAACGAGCAGAGATAACCATTTATTGAAAAGACATCGAGTGAATGATATCTATAAGGTTAATGAGTTGAATAATGATGAAGCATTGTAGCTCTTTAGTTTGGCAGCTTTCAAGAAACCCTATCCTGAAGACAATAATGTGGATCTATCCACAGGCTTTGTGAAATATGCTCAAGGCCTTCCTTTAGCTCTCAAATTTTTAGGGTCTTTCTTGTTTGGTAGAGGAACAAATGCATGGAAAGGTGCTTAGGATCAACTGAAAGCAAATCCTAATAAAATAATATTAGATATACTTCAAGTAGGTTTTGATGGATTGGAGTATTTGCAAAAGAAACTATTTCTAGATATTGCTTGTTTTTTCAATGGAGAGGTCTTAGATAACGTTTTAATAGATATATTAGAAAGTTTTGGTTTCTACCCATACCTCAATATTGATATTCTCATGGAGAAATGTCTTATAACCATCTCATCTAAAAGGTTGAGGATGCATGACTTGCTACAAAATATGGGTCAAGAAATAATTTATGATGAATGCCCCGAAGAGCCTGGCCGACGTAGTAGATTGTGGCATTATAAGGATGTCCTTCCCATGTTGAAGAATAATATGGCCATCTCTATATGGCCAGCTATATATTAATTATGAGATACAACTCTTCATTCAAGCTATACAAAAGAGATCAGGTAAGCAATTCCAGATTTAATTCAGGTAAAATTTCCCTTGGGTTAACATTGACCGACCTTAGCAGTGTTCCTTTACATTTTTTCCACAAATTTCTAATATAACAATATCGACCACCCTCCTAAATATATGTGTGTGTAAAAGGGTTTATAACATATATCATTTACACTTCATTGGGGTTTCTTTTCTTTTTTTTCTCAACCCCCTCTGATCTCAATCTATAATTTGTAAAAATGGTTTTTATGCTCTCCAATCACACATCACCACGTCGTGATTTCATTAATTACTTGGCAATAAACCAAATCAAAAAATCCTAAAATATGAGCCCGAAAATTTTATAAATCTTAATTTTAGAATAATTCTTCGTATAATTTCATACACCACATACCATATCTCTTTTCTTTTCTTTTTTTCATAAAAAATATGTGATGTATGGATGATGAGTAAGAAAAAAATAAAACAAAAGACAACCATACGAAATATAAGAGGACAAAGAATGGAGAAAAAGAGTCTGAGAGAGTGTCGTCATGCGTTGTGGGTAGGAGAACCAGGTCTGTCGTCGTCATCATTTGGTAGGACCAAATCTGTGATGGTGGTCGTCGTCATGGATAGCCGAATCTGCATTTGTCGTTGTTGTGGGTAGGACCGAATCTGCATTTGTGTTTGTCGTCGTGGGTTGCATCTATGTTTGTCGTCGTGGGTTGAAGCCTGGTTCACTTGAGATTTTGTGCTCTTACAGGTTAGTATCTTTTTTCCCAGATTATCCATTTGGAAACGTTTCGTCTTCATCTATACCCACTAATCATTTTGATTCATGCTTTGAACGCATATTCTATTGGGGTTTTGATTTATTTTCTCGTATATTTTGGGGGTCTAGGCATATACCCATTTAATGGACTTAATTCTTGTTAGGAGCTTGAGGAAAAAAATGTTGAACAAGAAAAAAAAAAAACAGATCTGTGTTTGTGGCATGGCAAATGTGCTAGTTAGATATGTTGGGATATTCTTCCCCATTTGTATATCTACTAGATTAGTGTCACCTGTATATAACATGATCAAATTCTAGTTCAATAAACTTCAATATCACGTGTTATTGGTAGAAGTATGGATTTGTTACAGATGCTTGTAGATTTAATTGATTTTTTCATGACTTAGAAGATGTTGAGCTATGTACTTGCTATAGATCATTGTTTTCAGGTTCAATTGATTATATTTCTAACTTGGATTCTAATGTCATAGATTTTAATGTGTGAATTATACAACATGTATTAAATATTTAATATTATTGAAGAGATTTATATTGACAATAATTAATATTATAGAATCAATGCATGTGTCTCCCTCTCAGCATGGGAAAAGAGGAAGAACACCGATCTTCGCTAATACCATCTAGCACAAATCTCCCAACTGTGGTATGTTATATTCTTTTAAAATTTGTTGGAATGTGTTGAGTTGATATTTATTTTCAAAATACATGAATAAGTTGTCTAATAACATGTTAGGACATACCATCAATTTCTCCAAACTTCATAAGTTAGATGCACAGTTACTATGGACCACTTCCTGCACGGTCACCGGCTTTTTTGCCATATCCAGATGGCAAAGAATATCCAAGCAACATTCAAGTGATGATGCAACTGTGTTCTTGTATTTTTTTTTTTTTTTAAGTTTTCTCTTTTGGAAGTTTAATGTAATAGATTTTTTGTTCTTTTTGCAAAATGCACCATGTACCTCCTTTAGAGTTTAAGAAAGCAAAGGGGATAGACCAAATTCATGGGAAACTGAGGATGGAAGTACCGGGACACCTTAGTTAGTGCAAATGGATGGTGGTGATATGATTGAGGAGCCAAATTCAGGGATGGAGTTTAATTCTTTTGAATAATTAATGAGTTATTATAAGGAATATGCTAAGAAATGCGGGTTTGAGATGATGAAAAAAAGGAATGAGAGGGAAGAGGATGAGATTGTTAGATATGTCACCCTTTGTTGTGCCCATGGTGGGAAAGCCCGGAATATGATGTTGAATGTCGCCAAACCATGTCCGACAGGAAAGATGAATAGTAAGGCAAAAATTAATGCCTTAAAAGTCGAGGGAAAGTTTTGGTTGACAACAGTTCATAATATCCATCACCACGACCTTAGTCCAAAGAAATCCTGCTTTTTTTGATGTAATAGAGTAGTACGTGACTCCGTAAAAAATGGTCTTAGTTACAAACGACTTGGTTGGTATCCGAATGAATAAGAGGTTCAAATCTCTTGTCGTTGGCGCGGGTGGATTCAAGAACCTCCCATTTTTTGAAAAGAATTGTCGTAATTATATCGATAGGGTAATACATCTACAACTTGGGAAAAGTTGTACAAGAATAAGTTGTGCTAGAGCGCTTCGAGAGTATTTTTGTTTGATGCAGTACAAAAATAATGGATTTTTTACATTTATGGATTTAGATGATGATGGGAGGTTAAAGAATATGTTATGGACAAACCTCTGTAGTAGGGTAGTTTATCAATATTTCGATGATGTGGTCACATTCGATTGGCACCATATACCTAACAAATAGATATGGAATACCTTTTGTACCATTTGTTGGTGTAAACCACCATGGATAGTCAATTCTATTAGGAGTAAGATTGATTTCCAGTGAGGATATGAAGACCTTTGTGTGGTTATTTAAGACCTGGTTGCAGTGTATGGATGGTATAGCTCCAAAAGCTATTATCATAGATCAAGACAGAGCAATTAAAAATATAATTGCTAGTCTTTCTAGAAAGCCGACATAGATTCTTTTGTGGCATATACTGAAGAAAGTCCCCGAGAAATTTGGCTCCAATGGTTCCTACAAAAGTGGGCTGAAGGTTGGTCTTTGTTGAGATTCTTGGCTAAATTTCAACCTATTCTTTTGTTATGTTTTGGTGATTTTAACGAAATTCTCTGTCAATCTAAAAAGCTTGTAAGTGCGTGGAGATTTGCATCTCAAATGGAAAAATTCCAAAATGTTTTATCTCATTGTAAGTTGGACATCCTTGATTTTAAGGGACCGAGGTATACATGGAGTAATAATAGGAAGACGAAACTTTCACCAAGGAGAGACTTAATAGAGTTGTAGCTAATGAGGAATGGATTGAAACTTATCCAACTATGGAAGTCATTGTAATGCTTGCTTGTAGTTTAGATCATTGTCTAGTTTTGGTCCATTTGGTTAAAAAGTTTAAAGTTGTAAAAAGGAATAAACCTTTCAAATTTGAAGCAAGTTGAGCTTTATCTGATGATTGCCATCAACTTGTTGAAAATACCTAGACTTCATTTCAGACTTCTACTAATTAGGTTCAATAAACACAAGCCAATCTTGGGAGATGTCTCACTCATTTGAGGAAGTGTTGAATAGATACTGGTGAGGCTCCTAAGAAAGTTGTGCAAGAAAAGACTACTTTGATTTCTTATTGATGGTATAGCTCCAAGTTTACATTCTCAGATGATGTTGGCCTGGCTTTTGTTAATTATTTTTTCTACTGTACAGCCTACTGGTATTGACCAAATCCTGGAAGGAGTTAATTCAACTGGTCCATTGGAGTTTAATGCTCAACTTGACAAGCCATACACTAGAGAGGTGGTAAGAATTGCTTTGTTTCAAATTGGTTTTCAGCTTGCTTTTATGAAAGGTATTGGCATATTATTGGTGATTAGATCGGCAAGGTAGTTATTGAATTTCTTACTAAACAAAACTTGTGGGGGTCTATTAATGACACTTACATTTGTTTGATTCCAAAGAAGAGCCATCCCAGAAAGGTGACAGATTATATGCCAATCAGTTTGTGCAATGTATTATATAAGATCTATTCCATGGTACTTGCAAATAGGCTCATACCAATCATGCCCACATTATTAGTAAGTACCAAAGTCCTTTTTTTTTTTTGGTAGACTTATTTTAGATAACATTTTAGATACTATGAAACCTTACATTCAATGTCCACGAAACTGTATGGAAGGGAAGGATATATGGCCTTAAAGCTTGATATGAGTAAAGCATACAATCGAATGAAATGGCCTTTTGTTGAAGTTTTCCTGCTCAAGATGGGGTTTAATTTGAAACGGATCAATTGTGTCATGCATTGCCTCCAATGTGTTTCTTACTCAGTTCTAATAAATGGGAACTCTTATGATAGATTCTTTCCTTCTAGAGGACTTAGACAAAGGGATCATTTGTCCCCTTATTTGTTTATTATTTGTGATGAGGTGTTGAGTTCATATTTGTTTAGAGTAGAGCAAAATGGGTATATTAGTGGAGTCAAAATTGGAAGGGGGGTCTAAACATTAGTCACCTTCTATTTACTGATGGCAGTTTTTGCTTTTGTAAAACATCAGTGCAGGAATGGTGGTGTTTGTAGAACATTTTGAATGCTTATGCAGCTGCTTCTGGATAGATGTTGAATAAAGACAAGACCTTCTTTGATTTTAGTAAAAACACTAGATCAGAAGTTTAGTAGCATCTTCAATGTCTAATTTGTGTTCTTGCCATTAAGTGTTATGAGAAATACTTGGGACTCCTTGCCATGGTCAGCGAAGGTAAATTTAAAGCCTTCAAGTATGTTCTTGATAGAGTATGGGAGATAATTAGTAATTGGAAAACCAAGTTTCTCTCACAATCTGGTAAAGAGGTGCTTATAAAGGTTGTGGTTCATGCTATTCCTTCATATAGCATGTGTGCTTTAGCTTCCCAAAGGATTACTGTTAGATATAAGTAAGATGGTGCAAAGTTTTTGGTGGGGTCATCATAAGGAAAACAAAAAACTACACTAGGTTGGTTGGTCAAAACTGTGTACATCAAAGAAAGGGGGAGGCCTTGGCTTTCTAGACCTTGCATGTTTCAACAAGGATTTATTAGCTAAGCAAGGGTGGAGGCTTCTGCAGCATTCTGATTCTCTGGTATCACAAGGCATGCAAGCAAAATATTATAGTCAATGTTGTTTTCTGGATTCAAAACTGGGTTATAAACATTCTTATGCATGGAAAAGCATTCATGGAGCTAAAATGCTATTACAAGAAGGTATGGTTTGGAGAACTGGTAATGGAAATAAAGTCTCAATTTGGAAAGATAAAATGGCTCCCCAAACCATTGATATTTTTAGTTCATAACTCCTCCTAATACTCTTCCTAGTATTGCTATGGTGGAGGAATTAATTGATTATGACACAAAGAAATGGAGCTCAAAGCTGGTGAGGTCTATCTTTGATGACTACGATGTTGCAACTATATTCCAAATGCCCCTTAGCATGCAAAATAGTACTGATAAATAGATCTGGTATTATATTAACTCTGGAGTCTTCTCTATTAAAAGTGCTTACCACGTTCAGAAGTTGTTGATGGATAGAAGTGTAGGGGAGCCTTCTACTGGTAATACAATAAACTCTCTTTGGAAAAAGTTATGGAATTTGAACAGTCCCATAGCAGTCAAATTGTTCCTATGGAAGACCTATAATAATGGCTTACCTACAAGAAGCTAACTTATAGTTGAAGTTAGTAATTGACTCAAATCTCTGCCCTATTTGTGGACTTGTAAGAGAGGATGCAGTACATGCCCTATGGTACTGTGCAGCAACTGGGGATGTATGGACTGTCTGTTGCAAAAAAGTGCAAAAGCTAAATGGAGATTTTCATAATTTTCTTGACCTTATTTTGTTTCTTATTGATGCTCTTGATTCCCAGGATTTTCCATAAGTGGTTATCATAATGAGAAATTTGTGGTTTAGGAGGAATGATGTGATCTTTAATGATAGTCATGAATCCAAATATTCTGGTTTCACAAGCTATGGAACAACTGCATGAGTTTCAAGCTACAAGAAATGACAATGTTGATAGAAATTCATTGGATCAATTTGTATCAATTTAGTGGCAAGCTCCTCAAGAAAACTATTTCAAGGCAAATTAGGATATGTCAATTGATAAAGATCATACTCAAATTGGTATTGGTATAGTGATCATAAACTATAAGGGGAGAAGTCATTACTGTCACAAGGGAACCTAGTGTTTTTTGTTCTAATCCAGTTGTAGTTGAAGCTCGTGCAACACTTACAACTTGCATGTTTTGCTGAGACTTGGGTTTATCACATGTTCTATTATAAGGGGATGCAGTCGTGGTTGTTCATGCTGTCAACAAATCGGACATAAATCTCAACAACTATGGTCAAACAATGGAGGAAATTAGACATTTCTTTCATGGGCATGGTGCTTGGCTGTGTCAATATGTTAAAAGAGATGCTAATCAAGTTGCTCATGCTTTAGCTAAGAATGCATTATCTTGTAATGAAGTTTCTATAGATGTGGAGGAAGTCCATCTGTCAATGGACTCGATTCTATCTCACAATGTTATAACTTATAAACTGAAGAAATTGATTTATATGTTCTAAGCAAGTAACATGGGAAACCATTATTGACTCTTTGGTATAGGGGTTCATAATTCCTTTTAGGGTTTACCCATTACTTCATTTGAATTTTTTTGTTACCCTAGTAGATGTGTGTCATGTTGAGCTCTCTGATCGGCTTAAAGATGACCTAGCACTACCTCTAGAGCTTGTAGTCTTGCCCTTGAATGCAACCATTGCTGATGTTAAAAGTGAAACTGCTAAAGCTTTCCAAGAATTGTATGGCATGTTTAGAAGGTTTTAGACTAAAAAACTACTAGAGTGTGGCTTCATAACAGATTAAATTACTTTGAAATTCTTGATTGGATTGAATGCATCAATCCTAGTTCAAGGAAGATAGACTGCAAGGGAAAGAGAGAGAGAGAGATGTGTAATTGTCGGTGAGGGACAGGAACGATGATGACAATGTTGGCCATAAACTGACGTTGGCTCTAACGAATGATGTCAGATGTTTGCTGGGGACAAGAAATGTAGGAGCATGTGGTTTAGGGATGAGGAAGGCAGCCTTCTATGTGGAGAGATAGACCATGAGGGAGAAAAAGATGTGTACTTGTTGGTGAGGGTCGAGAATGGCAGAGACGATGTTGGGGACGGGAACGACAGTGATGACGTTGAACACAAACTATGCTAGCTTCAATGGGAATGTTGGGGAACATGGGTTAGGGACAAGGAAGGCTTTTACCCAAGGAGAAAATTGAACACAAGAAAAATGAAAAAAAAAAATTTAATTTGCTGACGCTAGACAAATTCCTTAATTTGCTTCCACATCTCATTCCTCCTGAACTCAACCTTTCATTGCTTCCCTTCATCCTTGAGTTACAACTTCTTTCAACTGGGTTCACCATATGCTTCAACTACTTTCCATGGAACAACCAAATATTACTCCCTAAGTTGCTTTCCTCGCACCTTGCCATCAATCATTAGAAACTATGTCATGCCTCCTCCGGTTGGATTTCAGTTCGGCAACCACTCCCAAATAAATACACAAGTAACCCTATTTTCCTTATCAAAACATACATCATGCCTCCTCCATGCAGGTTTGAAATTAGAAACATCACTCAACTTACTCAAACCAGCAAACATGCCTCATGAATTTCTAACAAAAACTAGTGGAAACTAGACTAAGATTTTCAAACCTTAAAAGGTGATATATTGTACATTATTATACATTTTTCTCTTTATGGTTATAGTTGTCTCATAACAACTAATGGCCTTAACTCCCTCTTTTCTTTTTAGGTATGAAACAATAATCATCCATGAAATCAATTAAATGTTTCTTTGCGGACTGATGTAACTTGTTGACCATTTCCAAGGATCTTAGTGGAATAGAATCCTATGTGGAGGATATCATGAACATACTTGGTATAGGGCTGGATGATGTTTGCTTTATAGGGATTCATGGCATGGGTGGAGTGGATAAGAGAATTTTGAAAAAAAGTCATTTATGAAAGAGTATCTTACCAATTTGAATCTAGCAGCTTTATTTGCTGTTTTAAAGAAGAAACTAGAAATAATTTCTTTACAAAAACAACTTCTTTCTAAGATCTTCATGGAAAGAGAAACAAATACATGGGATGATCATGAAGGAATGAATACGATACAAATTAGACTACATTATAAAAAGGGTTCTAGTGTCCTTGATGACGTGGATAAGAAAAACATTGGCAGCATTAGCAGGGAGCCATGATTGGTCTAGTCTAGAGGGTAGAATCTTCTTAACAAGTAAAGATATTCACTTGTTGAAAGACATGGAGTGAATGATATCTATAAGATTAAGAAGTTGAGTAATGAGGAAGCATTGCAGCTCTTTAGCTTGTTAGCTTTCAAAACACCTCATTCTGAAGAAAGTTTTGTTCAAAAGACGTGCAGCTGGTTCCACTCTCCGCCATGGGGAGAGAAGGCAGCCTCTGGCTCGACCTGTCTCCTTGGTCCGCAGGGAGGTAGGTTGTCCAGACAGTTTGGGACTGAACCCACTCCCGCCGGTTGGCATTGCATATTTAATTCTTGATTGAAAGATAAACATGTCATCATAACGTTATCCTTAGCTTTGTAGGAGTTAGACTTTGCAAACCTGGGCCTTCTGGCCTATGACGTGATTTGTTTGCTGCTTTTTAATGGGTTGTTGCTTTCCTCGTTCTTTGGTGCAGTATTCGGGTGGTCGTAGGACTCGGCCCGCACTTCGTAGGGGAGGGATCGGAATGCGTCACGCCAAACCACCCCTTTGCCCCCTGAGGAGGTAACTCAGATAGAGATGTGGCTAGTCCACTCCTTTGCCATGATGAGGGTTGTGGTAAGTATTCGAGCAAACTCGGGGTTGGACCTACTCTCCTTCATGGGAGAGATAAGGCGGCCTCTGGCTCAGCCCGTCCCTTTATTCCCCGCGGAAGGTAGGTTGTTCAAACAGTCTGCTACTAGTAGCCATGGGGCTAGTCTCGCTCTCCGCTGTTGGGAGACAAGGCAGCCTCTGGCTCGACCCGTCTCCTTGGTCTGCGGGGAGGTAGGTTGTTCGGACAATCTGTAATAGGACCTACTCTTACCTGTTGACACTTACGAGAATTGTAAGTCTTCATCTTCGAGTAGCTGAGGACTACCTGCACTCTATTGGGGAGGGGTCAAAATGCCTCAAGCAAAACCGCCCCTTTGCCCCCCAATGAGGTCATTCGGATAGCGATGTGGTTGGTCTGCTCCTTTGCCGTAATAGGGGTCGGGGTAAGTATTCAAGTAACCTTGGAGCTAGACCCGCGCTGCCGCGGGAAGTAGATTGTTCAGGCCATCTACTAATGAACCTGTTCCCACCCGTTGAAACTGCATGAAAGGCTAGGTTTTGTGTCAGGTTGGCACTGAACCCACTCTTCGTTGTAGTGGAGGTCGGGGTAAGTTATTCGAGTAGCTGTGAGATTGGTCCCGCTCTCTGTCGCGGGGACACAAGGCGGCTTCTGGCTCGACCTGTCTCCTTGGTCCATGGGGAGGTAGGTTGTTCAAGTAGTTTGCTACTAGACCCACTCCCACCTGCTGATGCCTACGACGAAGGTAGGTCTTTCCTTTCGGGTAGTTGAGGACTGACCCACACTCCACCACGGGAGGGATAAAGCAGCCTTAGGCATTACACTCATCCGTTTGGTACCCCACAGGAGAGGTAATTCAGACAAGGATGTGGCTGATCCGCTCCTTCACCGCAATGGGGTCGGGGTAAGTTTTTCAGGCCACTGGGGGGGGGGGCTGGTCCCACTCTACTGGATGAGGAGGTTGAGCCTCCTACACACCTATCATCCTTCGTGGGGAGGTAGACTGTTCAGGCAGTTTGAGACTGGACTCGCTCCCGCTCATTGACATCGTAGGAAAGGGTAAGTTTTGGTCAGACTGGTGCTTATCCCACACTTCATCGTGGTGGAGGTCGGGATAAGTTTTTTGGGTAGCCTTGGGGCTGGACCCGCCCTCCGTCGCTGGAGGGACAAGGTGGCCTTAGGTTCAACCTACCCTTTTGGCCCTGTCGAAGATACGTTGTTCGGGCAATCTGTAATTGGATCTGTTCCAGCCTGTTGACGCTCATGAGAAAGGTATGTTTTTATCTGGCGTGACTCGTCCCTTTGGTGTCCCACGGGGAGGTAAATGGTCGATGAAGATTTTGTTCATGTAGATTACGTTGATGGAGATTTTGTTATGTCCCTAAAACTTGACATTGAAACACAATACTTCTTTTATTAGGATTTGTAGTGTATGCATGAAAACATAAATTTATAATAATTAAGCTAACTTAGGAATAAATTTTCATAGATTTTATTGTGTTTTAAGCTACTATTTTCATAAATGACTTTTTTTTCAAAACTGTCTTATCCACTCTACCCATGCCATTAATCCCTATAAAGCAAGCATTCACAATTACCCTCTTTATGGGAGAACCTTTTGTAAATCGAAATCAACGGGATTTAAGAAGAAGGAATTATACACTAGAGTATAAATAGATGGTAGCAAGGGTTCCTCTACTCCATCAAACCCAATTATAAGATGTGTGCGCTATGCTTTATACATTCTTTAAAAGGTAATGATAGACCATGGGCCTCAATGGGCCCAATTGCCCAGAACTTGTTTTCATTTTAATTTTGGCCCAAAATCTATTTTTACTTCAATTGAAACTAAATGTATAACATCTATAATTAAAATTTATCTATAAATATAATAAAACAAATAAAGTTGCTAACTAATAATTCTTACATGTTATAAGTAGTATAAACTATTACAACACATTAATCTAAAAATATTACAAATTAATATAAAAATATTACACATTGTCAAATAGCTTGAATGAGTAACAATGTTATAATAATTTAAATACATTAAATAAAGGTAACAAAATTTAGCAAGCATTTGCCAAGTTCAAGTGACATCATAAACCTAAAAAAAGTAAAAAAATAATAACATATGTATAAATTAAAAATCATGTCAATTAAGAAAAAATAATAATATGATGTCTCAAAAAGAAAAGAACTTAAATTAGGAAAAAATAATAACATTATTAACATATGTACAAACTAAAAATAATTAATTAACAAAGTTAACAAACTAATGCTGGTATATCAAAGTCAAATTGCGGCCGATGTAGATTGAGATAGAGCATTTTTTCCCGAAGTTATCCTTGCAACAATTGAATTTCAAATTAAGTTTGTCAAATAAATTAAACACAGTCTATATAAGTAAAGGCAAAGTAATGAATTAAGAACGATTATCGCTTCTAGAGTGATCAACATCCTCCTCCTCATAGCACTTTGCAAAGTCTACCACCTCATGAAACTGAATTCGCTTCTCTTTGATTCAATTTAAAGTACAAATGAAAGCCTCCACAGTGTTAGGAGACAATGAAAATCGAAATGAATCCGATATGCATCCTTTGGTGCTAAATGTGGACTTTCAGGCTACTGTATAAATATGGATGACTAAAATACTGTGGGCTATCTCTCTAAGGACTGGATACTTTACATCATTTACCTTCCACCAAGCTAAGATATCAAATTAAATTGTCAACAATCTCTTTCCAAGTCCAATTAGCTGTCTAAATTCTTTCGAAGCTTGTGGATATTGCGCGCCAAACCTCATACTCCACTAATACTTTTTTGGCCTATCAGTTTCGGGAGGAGGCTATGTGGTGGATGGTGGGACCTTTATATTAATCAATTTGAATTCAGCAAACTCATCATACAACCTATTGAGGGTGTCTTTAACCCTCAGCACAAGTTGATCCACCCATCCCTTCCCGCTAGTGCTTTTGAAGCCATACACAATTCCATCAAAAAAAAAATTTTCTATCATGGGTCAAGAACAATAGCCGCAAATACCAGAATGTTGATCTTGCTCAAATCTCCCTAATATTTTCTATTCTCGAGGCTTATGCTCAATGTCATAATCTGTAAAGTAGGATCAACATTTTCACACATTTCATCTAATTGCTCTTTCGCCTAATAAAATTTTTGTCGATATTCATTGGATGTTATATAAAAATACCAAGAAATGGTGCATGTCACACTATAAGAAAGCCTAAGAAATTCTACAAAATTGTTGTGCTGCCCCAATCTCCCTTTGTCCTCATCAAAGTGGTGGTCTTATTGCATATCCTCCTTACCCATTGCATCAAATGTATTTTTATACTGCTCAGTCGTCTCGAATATCAAGAAGGTTGAGTTTCATTTTATAGGTATAAGGGAGGTAGCATTAGTGCTAGTATTCAAACTTGATGCACAATCACCACTACCCATAGATTTGACAAACCATAGAACAACTGGCATGATGCAAAACTCACACAAAAATCAAAATCATACAAAAATCACACTAACTGTTTTGAAACCCCAAAGTGAAATTCCAAAACAGTATAGAGTTTCAATTTTAAAACCCTAACCTAATTTAGGGTTTCAATCCAAAACCTTAACATAAATTAGGGTTCCGAATTGAAACCCTAAACTAATTTAGGGCCAAACCTCTAACCCAATTAGTTAGGGGTGAGTTAGGGGTTAGGATTTTAATCCGAACCCCTAAATTATTTAGGGTCTTGGGTTTGACACCCAGAAATCATCTAAGGGCTCAATCCAACCTAAACTAATTTAGAGTTTCGGATTAAAATCCTAATTTTTTTTCAAAAATCAAACTTCAAAGATCGAAATTCAAACACCCGAAAATCAAACTCCACAACATCCAAAACATAACAACATCCTCCATAGAAACAATCCCATCTTCCATTGTAAAAAAAAAAAAGAAAAAAAAGGGTTTTCGAAATTTCAAAATACTTAAGAGTTCAAAAGTTCAAGATACTAACAACTATAAGGTAAGATGAGGAGAAAAAGGGTTTTGGCGACGGTTTGTTTTGGAGATGGCGAGTGAGAAAGTTGAGAGAGAGGCTGAGAGAGGGTTTTGAGTTGGAGGGTGGCGCTCAGTGGATAGATGCCCCCTGATAAGTATTATTTTTATCACTCTTTTATTTATGAAAAATGTCATTTTCCCTTCAATACTATTGACTTTATTTTATTTCTATATATTTTTATTTATTTTCTTGGATTTGAAGGAATGAGAAGATTTAATGAGACCATTTTGGTACAAAAAAAGAGATTAAAGATCCATAGCAATGAGAGGCAACGAGATCTAAAGAGAGCCGATGAGATTTGGGAGATGAGCCTTGTCCTGTGGGTAGCAAAGAGATTTCTCTCCCCCAAAAGGAAGAAGACTTACCTTTTGGTAGGTGAGGAAACTCGCGACTAGAAGGCACGACTAGAAGGTGGGAAGACTTGGCGACAAGGCTCTAGTTAGTTAGATTGAGCGACTAGTCTAACCGACCAACTTAAAAGACCAACCTAAACGACATCATGGGCAACAACGAGACAAAAGGTGAGCAGATTTACCACTCGGTAGGTCGGCGAGAGGATTCTATAATCTCGATAGGGAGTTTGTTTACTTGGTAGGCGAGGAGACCAGTTTTATTTAGAGCACATGGCATCTACCTGATGGGATAATTCGTCCCGACTGGGATCAATCTGCTGCTGGCCACCAAATCCCAAACTCTGTAAATTAAGCCGCATATCACTAAATCTTCCATTTTAGAGAAGTTGGACGAAAAAGGCATGCAGGAAAATAGGAAAAGAAAGAATTGAAGGGGACAAAATGTTGGCTGGTGGAATCACTCACGAGGGAATCCGGAACCGTGTTTTCGACTGGAAAAGAGAAAAACAAATATAAGAAAGAAAGAGGCTAGCGAGGACGAGGAAGAATTTCTTCTATAAAGAGTGGAGTCTAAGTCAAAGGGAGAGTAGAGTTTTAGAGTCAAATATTATTCCAAAGATTATTTCTTTAAGTTTTTTTCAAGGAGGCAGATCTGGAAAATCAGAGGCGAGAGCTGCATGTTTCATCAACTGACTCCAACGAAAAACACTAGTTTTATTATTTTCTTTTTAGTTTCACTATGAACTAATTCTATTTTCTAGAGCTTTGATATAGCCTAGCATTGAACATACTGTTTATATTTCAAGTTATTTTATTTTCAATATTTCCATGATTGAGTGTTTATTCCTTGTTCTTAATGCTAACAATTTTTTAGCTAACTATTGTTCAATCTTTTGGATTGCAATGAGACCAATATGTGATTTGTGATTAAAACTATAGGATTAAACACCATTAGTTGAGCGAAAGCAGATATGCTTTATAGCAACTAGTGTGATTTTCAAGAAAAATCCAAAGAACTTAATAAGTCTCTAATTAGTTAAATTAACATAGAGATACGGAGTTATTAATTGGAGATATTTTTGACATTGTTCGAGAGAAAATATTGAATAGTTAAGGAATATTTATCATCAACTTTAGATAATTGGGATTCTATAACAAGGAAGAATAAATTGTGTGGGATTTGTTAGGTGAAGTCTAATGCTCTAGATCTATTCTTATTATGTTTAAAATCTTAATTTTAATGTTCTTTTTCTTTAGTTTAATTTAGATTAACCATTCTTCAAATTTTAGTTTTTCAAATAGTAATTAATTTAGTCAATTTCAATACTCAGTAGCATAATTATTCCTTATGGGTTCAATAACCGTTTTCTTTAAAATATTTTACTACTTGTTATGATTATGTGCACTTGTAGATATATTTTTATGCGAACAACCTACACCCCCACCCCCCCCCCCCAGCCTGCTCAACAGACTTATAAAATTATAAAATAGTTGTAAAAATCATAAGGTGATCATTTTTCTTCTTGAGATCTTTCCTAATCCTTTTGGATCACTCGAAATGCACCTAATCAATCTTAGATGTGTAGTGACTTGATTGTCGCTCTTAGATCCATATACTTTTTGGAGTTTGTGGACCCAGTTGGGCTTGATGATCAACTCAAATTTCTAGGACAATTGATGGATGTGGCTAGGGTAGACTCAAAATGAATTCCATGGATTATTCCCAAATTAATTTGAGAAATATTACCTTTGTTGAGAAATTACTCATTTAAACTGTTGCAACTACATAACTCTGTACATAAAGGTAAAATACACATCTAAAGTTCCCTCTTCCTTTATGAAGGGAGAAACAAGAAAGGTTGGCTGGTGCATGTGCTGAGAATTTAGAATCCTTCAACTACCTTTCCATCTTCTTCATTGCAAGAATGAATGTTGGTCAGTGTGCAAACATGTCGCTATTGTGTTAAAGAGCTTTCAATGTGTGACCTGAGATCTCTCTCTCTCTCTCTCTCTCTCTCTCTCTCTCTCTCTCTCTCTCTCTCTCTCTCTCTAGTTAATTACATTAATTCGACCACAGACCCATTGTCGTCTTACAAATGTGTGCTTTCTAGTGCCATTATGGCACTTGGCACTGGCCTTTGTTTTCCCTTATCTATTGAAAAGAAAATAGAAATTCTTTTACACTTAGGAGGATGTGTTCACTCAAAAATGGCAGAGAAAGAAGAAAAGTTAGAAAAACTAGGGATATTATGATAATTTATCAAAACATTCCAAACTCCACACTCTAGTAATGGACAAAGAAATAGCATATATAATATGTCTTCTTTTAATACAAATAACTTGCATACTAACATAAGATTAACTTCTTGCAAGGATATAAGTTGTCTATAGGAAGCAAAAAAGGATGAAGACTCAAAAAAAAAAAAAAGGACAAAAGATAATGCTAGAAGCTATTACACTCATCATAATACACATATATATATATATATATATTAGCATTTTTTGCAACACAATATGATTTACATTATTATAAGCCAGATCAGATGCTAGATATCATGCACTGCAACATACAGATGATGATCAAGGTATGCCTGAAATGATGGGATAGTAAGGAATATATAGGCTAGATGGTGCTAAGCCCCACTCTAGTGACAGATTCAGATTGATATTCTTTGAAGATCCAATCGGGATCCCTATCTGTACGTAGGGATCTTGATTTCTATTGGCGGCATTGCCTCGTGGCTGTAAGTGAGGGTGCATGGAGTTTTACCTGTTGGTATCTTCACTGTGACCCAGTAGGCCCACAGGACAGTAGGGAGTTCCTCTGCCCACGCACTCTTCTTGTCGTCGAGTCACTTCTTGAGCATTCCAATCAACATCTTGTTGGTCACCTCCACCTGCTCGTTAGAATGGAGGTGGCCCAAAGACGAGTACCAAAAATAAATCCCCAACTCCCGGCACTAGTTACAGTAGTGATCAGAATCAAACTGTCTCCCATTGTTCTGGAGTCCCACTTTTAACCAATAGGTCGTCCACGTAGATCTCCATGTTTATTCCTACCTAATTTTTGAACATACGGTTGACCAGATGCTGGTAGGTGGCCCCCAGTTCTTCAGCCTAAAAGGCATTGCCGTATAGCAATATAGCCTCGATCGGTGATGAACGAGGTCTTCTCCTCTTCCTCTGGATTCATGCGAATCTGGTTATACCTAGAGTAAACATCCATGAAACTGAGCATACGATGGCCCCCCATGGAGTCAACAATCAGATTGATGTGGAGTAGTGGGAAGCTGTCTTTTGAGTAAGTTTTGTTGAGGTCGGTGAAATCAATACACATTCTCCACTTGCTGCTCGACTTTTTCACGAGCACCACATTGGACAACCATTATGGATAGTGGCCTTCTCGGATGAATCCAACGGCTAACAGGCGGTCCACTTCCTCAACTATGACAACGTTCTTTTTTGCACTAACAGTTTCGCATTTCTGCCTCACCTCTTTGGCCTTTGGGTCTACGTTGAGGCTGTGCTGTATGACTTCGGGAGATATTCTAGGCATGTCCTCGTGGCACCAAGCGAATAAGTCTTGGTGCTTGACGAGGAGTTGCTACATGGCGCTCAGTGCCTTAGGCGTCAGTTCGCTGCCAATCCTTGCCATGGCTTTTGGTCAATCTAAGCTTAGGGGAACGAACTCTAAAGGCTCATTTGGTTCCACATTTATCACTCATGCTCTCTTTCTTGCCACTTTGACTTCCTCCATCTCATGTTGAGCCCTTGCCACTCTCTCATCATCTCCGTTATCGTCAACCTCTTATCATACGATAACAATTGCCACATCTTTGTTATCGTTAACCTCTTGTCATACGATAACAATCTTCCTTTGCACTCCTTGGTCCGCCAGTGAACACTGCGGGATCAAAATCTTAGGCTCCGATGTAACCACTTATACTTTTTTACTTAATGATATACTTTATTTGTTTAAAGTAATCAATTCTTGTAATTGTTGTAGAAGTGTGACTTTTCCTATCTAATGGTTGCAGGTCAATGTTGGCAATGTGATAGAAAAACAAAATTTGGGAGAGGGAGATGCTTCGGGCTCCATCTATTTCTTTTTTATTTTTTTTAATATTAAAAAGGCCATGTGGCTACAACCATGCCATCCTCGAGACCGAACGTCGGTGGCTCTAGCTTTTTTCTTATTATTTATATGATGGTTTAATGTACTTAAGAGATTTCCCATATCCATTTTACATGTGTTCTCCAATCATCACCAAATTAGGCCTCATTATTTTTTGTAGATGAGATGAATTAAGTTGAATTGAGATGAAAGTTGAAAATTGAATAAAATATTGTTAGAATATATTTTTTTAATATTATTTTTATTTAAAAATATTGAATTATTTATTTTATTTTATCTAAAAATTTAAAAAATTTAAAATAATTAAATTAAATTAATTATAAAAAATTATAAAAACAAACAAGATCTTAAAATCATTCCCAAGCATGAGAGAATTCGATCATCCGAGACAGTCGTGAAAACACGCATGCAAGACACAATAGGTGACATGTACAAATTGACTTCTAGGGGCCTTTTTATTTTTATTTTTTGAACTGGGCCTTTTTATTTTTATTTTTATTTTTTTGAACTTACTTCTAAGGGCCTTGAAGCATCATTATGTCATGTTGGATAGTCTATATATAATATATTAGCAACCTTACAAAATTTTCTCAACTTCCACACATCACAGTTTTTTAAATTTTTAAATTTTTTAATATTTTTTTTGAGTTTATTCTTTTTAAACTAATTCAATTCTTCTATTCATTATTCACATATTAAATATTTGATAAAAGAAAAAAATAATAAAAATTAAAAAAAAAGTACTGTTGTGTGAAGGTTGTGTAAATAATAAGATGTTATGTAGATTTTTTCATAATATATTATGATTCAAAATACAAATTTATGGCACAATATCTTTTTTTTTTTTTTTTTTGATTCATGGGTAGTGGGGGATTCGATCTTTGGTTCTCTTAGTGAGAAACCAAGGTGTTTGCCAATTGATCTAAAGGATCTTGGCATTTATGGCACAATATCTGGGCGTTTGTTTTTGGGCCATTTTTTGGCCTTTTTAAACCTTTTTTGTTTTTTTTTTTTGCCTTTTTGTGGCGTTTTGTTTTGGCATTTTTGTCTTTGGCTTTTTTTTTTTTTTTTTTTTTTGCATGTTTTTGGCTTTCATTGTGTGTACCATTTCAATTTTTTACTGTGCTTTTGTTACTGTGCATTCATTCATTTATTTTTGAAAATCAGAACTCCTCTTCTCATTCATTAACAATAAAAGAATTAATTTTTACAAGCCATATCTTTTATTACAAGAGAAAAATCTTAGTTGGTCCTTCAATCTAACATTGTTCTCTTTCTAACTGTAAAGTCCTCTTGGACAAACTATGAGTCATACTATTTCATTCTCTATAGATGATTGAGCATTTCAATTTGATCTTTGAGAGAAAACATGTCTTATGTCATCCATCAGCTGACCCATCCATGACCATTTGTCCTTACTATCTCATAAGGTCTTGATCAACTTTTGAGCATCACCATAAAAAATTACATCTTTTACATCAAGCTATTGAGATTTGGGATTGCTATTAGTTTGGATTATTCAAGAAGGTAAGGTAAAATTGTGAAACTTGGAATGGTAAGATCTTGTTATTCCAGTTTGGATACAAGTTAAGAATTATAAGTTTGTAGATGAATACCAATTTAAGGTGTTTTTCTTGGCTAGAAATGATTGTTAATAAAATTGAATTATAGAAATCTTTCCTAGATATCAATAAAATCTCAACAAAATATTTCCATTCTTACAATTAGTTTTTTTAATCTATTATTTGCGGCTGTTTTTTTTTTCCCGCGGCAAATTCTCAATTAAGACATCATGACTATCGTGACTTAAGGGCGAAGGAAAATCACGGGAGAAAGGTAATTGCGGCGATTTTTAGTACATTTTGCAGTGAATCTTGTCACCGCAAAATGTAATATTTCTTATAGTAATTTTACAATTTGAGGCATTATTACTTCAATGCATGTCAGTTTACTTTTATGAGATCTTTTTGTTATTAAACATTTCTAAAAAATAGATTATCGGTACTTTAAATAAAACAAAAATAATATAGAGGACTCTTAGGTATGCATCCATATTGGTCTATGCATATGCATATGCAAAGTCATATTTACATAATATGAGCTTAAATTCCTTTACATTGACTTATGCATATCCAAATATTTAGTTAGTTATAAACAATATTTATCTAAATTTGGAGAGCTACTATTCACTCTTCAAATGTTATTTACTAATTATTTCTCTCTCCTCCCACTCTCTCTCTCTCAATTCTTTCCTCTTCTTACTTCTCCCTCCCTAAACAACGCAACAAACTTTCATTGCACATTCATTTTATTATTATAATATTATATATATATATATTTTTTTTTTTTTCATTTTGTTATATTTTTAATGTAATATATAAAAAAATTATATTTTTTATTATTGTATTTGTATTATTAATATCAAATGTATGTAGTGGATGCCAATTGCAAAATATATATAATAAAAAATTGATTTTGGAAAAAAATTAATAATAATAATAATAATAAAATAATATTTTGTTATTATTTTCCCTCAAATATGCATAAGTCAATGTGAAAGTTTTGCTTGAATGGCAAAATGAATATGCAAAAGAGGTAATTTTGCATTTGCATATGTATAGAATAATGCTAATGCTCGGCCTCATTTGGATGTTGAGATGAGATGAGAAATCTATAAATATTAATGAAATGATTTGAATTAAGATCAATGTTTTATTAGATTTTGGGAAATGAAAGAAAAAAAAATTAAATAAAAATATTACAAAGTTAAAATATTGTTAGAATATAATTTTTTACTATTATTTTTATTTTGGGATTTGAAAATGTTGTATTATTTTTTGTGTTTTGTTTACAAATTTAGAAAAGTTGTAATGAGTAGATGAAAAATTTTAAAATTTGAAATTAAAAAATATTTGTATTTGAGTAATGTTTGGGAATAAAATAAGATTAGATAAGATGGAATGAGATGGATTGAGACATCTATCCAAACGAGGCCTTACTGTTTTGGATTTCCATTTGGTTTTCTTTTTTTATTGGACAATTTTTTTTCTGATTCTAAGACCTTTTAATTTTTATTTTTAATACTTCAGTCAAATTTTAGTTGAAATTTTAGATTGATCACGTGGAGTTTTCATGATCTCGAATCAGCATATCTAAACCAAATGACGGTAATGTTCTCTGAAATCCTATCTCCCTTTCTTTATTTTTCAATTGCGGGTTTTCACGTGTGTTTTCTTGTACACACTTAACATGCTATATATTTATAAAAAAAAAAAAAAAAAACATGCTATATATAGAAGTAGGTCTCACAAATTACAATAGTTAAAAATACTATTAGTTTTATAACTTTTGTTATAACGATATATATAATGAATTCCATAATAAATAAAGTGGCTTCTATAAAGTTGATCAAGTTGCTAGAAATAAAGTTGCAAAACTCTGTCCCTAGCTATACATCATGTTTCTATATAGAAATCAGGCCAGCTCATTGGAAAGGCCGGCCATTGCTTATTGGCCCACCCTATGCAAGGCCTTCAAAAGTAAAAGTGATGGATTTTATTTTTTATTTTTTATTTTATATAAAAAATTTAATAACTTTTATATTTTTTGTGCAAGACTCCTAATGTCAAATTTAATATTTAATATAATGAATGATTTATATTTTTAAATAATTTTTTTAAGATCTTGTTAAATTGAGGTTTCATTTTAAGTTGTTGTATTAAATATAAATTTAAACAAAATTTATTTAAAGAATTTTAATAAAATCTTATTTTATTAAAAATTTTAAAAATATTTTATATAACATTTTATATTTTATTATATTATAATTCTGAATGACTTATTTAAATTTCACCTACCATCTTAATTTGTATTGAGCCATTCCGATTGAAATGCAAGAATCGCGCATGTAGTTTGAGCTCATATACACAAAACATTACGTCATATATGAGTCAACCAAAATGTTCAGTACGTAGTACTTATCGTTTTAATGTAATCGGCATTATATAAATATATATATATATATATATATATATATATATATATATATATATATATATATGTTTAGGTTCCCTGGCCTAGCTAGTAGCCAGCGAAAGCAAAGGCTTTAAATATACATAATTTTCCGAGCGAATAAAAAGGAAAGGAATTTGCAACAATAATTAGACCCCAAATTATTAATGATTAAACAACGTACTTTAGTTTAGGAGGTCTGCATATATAATAAGGGTTTACCAGTTTAAAATATTTGTGTGATCAACATCTCGAAACATGCACGCTATCACTTTTGCTTGTTAATTAATGTTAATTAATTAGCCGGATATATACGAAGGGAACACGAAAGCTTCGCATAATTTTGTGAAATGGGAGAGGGCTGTTCAAGATCGCCCTTTAGATTCTCAGAAGTTTTGCTGTATTCAACTTTAAATAAAAGAATGTTCTTATTACAGTTTTTCTCCATCATCTGATGAAAAGCCTCGTGATCATTGATTTTCTTCGTTTTTGAGATCAACAGTTATTAATTTGTTTGCTGATCAGATGTTTTAATGGTACGTCCGTACAATATAATATCATGTTCATTCACAACATGCATAATAATTTAAGTATGATAATATAATATGATATTTATGATCTAAACATAAGAATTAGGTTTTTAATAATATATATAGTTTGATTATTTTTGTTTTACTGTGAAAGATGAGACTTACAAATTTGTCTTATTTTTAACATATGATGCTTTGGTGGTTTTTCTTTTACTTTAATTAAAATGATTTGCTACTTTCTTTGTTGTAAGAAATTTGGTGTTATTGAATATTGAATTGGATGAATAAATAAATAAAAAAAAAAAACTTTACACGTCAGGTGTGTGCTCGGCGGATGCGTATCATTTTTGTAAGAAAAATGATTCACATCCGCCCCTGTTGGATATCACCCAACCCACACTCTTGTAAAAAGACTAAAATATCCTCTATAATAAAACCAAATTTTTTACCCTTTTCACATTTCAAATTGTGAATTTTGAAATGGATGAGAGAGAATGAGAAGAGAGAGACGATGAGAGAAAGGGAGAGACGGTGAGGGATGAGAGAGAGAGTCGAGGAGAGAGAGTATCGAGGAGAGAGAGAGTGTCGAGGATGAGAGAGAGACCGAGAGGATAAGAGAGAGACGGTGAGGAAGGAGAGAGAGCTGATGAGAGAGAGAAACTGAGAGGAGAGAGAGGATGAGAGAGCGTCGAGGAGAGAGAGAGACCGAGAGGATGAGAGAGAGAGCTCGCGTTGAGGAGAGAGAGAGCTTCGAGGAGAGAGAGAGACCGAGAGGAAGGGAGAGACGGTGAGGGATGAGAGAGAGCTGATGAGAGAGAGAAACCGAGAGGAGAGAGAGGATGAGAGAGTGTCGAGGAGAGAGAGAGACCGAGAGGATGAGAGAGAGAGCTCGCGTCGAGGAGAGAGAGAGCTTCGAGGAGAGAGAGAGAGCTCGCATCAAAGAGAGAGAGCTTCGAGGAGAGAGAGAGCTCACGTCGAGGAGAGAGAGAGCTTCGAGGAGAGAGAGAGACCGAGAAGATGAGCGAGAGATCGAGAGGATGAGAGAGAGAGACTGTGAGGGAGGAGAGAGAGAGACGGAGATGAGTGAGAGAGAGCAAGGATGAGAGAGAGAGAGATGAGAGAGAAGGTCTGTTGAGAGAGACGAGAGGATGAGTGATAAAAAAAAAAAATCAACTGCCACGTAGGGTGTGCGAAAATGCACACCGCTACAGTGGCGGATGTGTATCACAACTCTTTTTGTAAATGTACAGCTGCTTCGTGCATGATTTTTCAGCCCGGTCGCCCTATCCTCTCCCCCACCTCCGCATCACACATCCTCTTCCCAAGGCCCCGTCGCCCATCCTCTGCAAAGTTCCCCAGTCGCTATCGACCCTCCCTCTGCCTAGCACCGGACCAGACGCCGTCGAACACCGGTCCCTTATGTCAGTTCTTCTCTTCAACTGAGTGCTTCATCCTTTCAATTCGTCTTCATCTCTTCATCCCTCTCCTCTTTGACTTCTTCATCTCCTCTTCTCAAATCCATCCCCTCCATTCCTTTACATTTCCCCCAAAATGTACATAAGCGACCTGCAATAGAAAGAATCCAGCCACGAGTCTGCGGAAGGGATCTGCCGGTCACACAATAAGGTATTTATTCGTGTAAATAATCTTCTTCAAAAGGATTATATGAAAATTCTAGGGTTTGTGACAAATTCTAGGATTTTTTTTATTTTTTCTGTAACTCTTGGGTTTAGGCATACATTTCGAAGTCTAATGTCTTTTTTCTCTTCATTTGGATGTGATTTTAAGGCTGCACACCAAACATTTGGAAGGTAGAACACGTCCCTGCATCCAAATCTGCATCTTGCCACGGTAAGAATCTTCTTCAAATTGGATTTTTGGAGTTTTTATATTCTGGTATATAAAGCTAATTCTTCTGCAACTCTTTTAATGATCAATGGATTTTTGGCTTCATTCTGATTATATATGTAAGAGCTTGTGATTAGGATGACGTTGTTTCATGCCTTTCTTATCTGGTTTTCACGAATCTGGTTTTCTGTATAATGTACGTATATTTGAAAGCAAAGTAGTAGAGTAATGGGTTTTCATGTATCTGGTTTTCTGTATAATGTATGTATAATCTGGTTTTATTGAAGTAGTAGAGTAATGGGTTTTGGGGTTTTGCAACTATATAATGCTTTACTGATTTTAAAGCACTTTCAAGATGATGATCCTAAGTATTGTGAAGTCGTTATTCACTTATAAAAAAAAAAGTTTTGTGAATTCATTATAATTGCTATCAATAAACCCCACTAAGGCTTCTAAAAATGGTTATAGACTTTATTGACGGAATGATTACTTCACCAAATGGATTTCATGCCTTTTAACTCAAAAATCAAAAAAGGCAGATTCTTCATTTGGTTATATGCCTTTTCAACACAAGAAATCAGATAACCAATCGAATCATATCTGATGGCACGTGCCAATCATAGATTTTTTAATTTTATAGTTGCCATCTTAGGCTAAGAACCTTGGTAATCGTTAGAGTATGGAGCTACTATAATTGTTCTAGTGCTTTAATTTTCCCATTGTTTTAATTCTCATAGAGTAAGAGATGTCAGTCTCATTCTTTTAGGAGCAGTTTCCTTGCTACTATAATGTATATATTTTTTAATTCCAGGAATACACGTCAAAGAAAAAAGTAGATATACGGCCAGTGCTCCTCAAATTGTCCAAAAACAACCTGAACTGGTCTGCCAACAACAATCCTTGGATACAGCTTGCAAGAAATGGTTTTTCAAAGGAGAACTTAATAGGAGAAGTCAGATACGGACATGTGTATAAGGGTCAACATAAAGATGGACATCAAAGTTCATTGCAGCAAAGGGAAGATAAACTAAGAGAGCAAGAGAGAGAAATGCTTAAAAGGTTGAGCTCGAACAAAATTTGTGAAGGCTTGAGAATAGAAGTGCACGGATATTATTGCTTTTGTACTAGGTTGTATCAATTGTAATAGATTTTGTTTTGTTTTGTTTGGATAAACTATAGGGCACATGTAAATAGGTGGATATTTTCTTTATTTTTCTTCTATGGATCAATTGTAAATGGTACTTCCCCTTGAATTGGGCAAAGCCTGATTAGTACTTGATCTGGCATCTTTTGTATAAGGGAAGAGGTACTGTGAAGGCTATGAAAAATCTAGTGTTTTTTGTCACTTTTCTGAATATGCTGGGCTATAAAGATTTTTTCTTAATCTGTTTTGATCACTTTTGAGCTTATATGTAACATTCTTGATAACATTTTTTTCCCA
This sequence comes from Cyclocarya paliurus, assembly GCA_029856935.1. Classification (NCBI taxonomy): domain Eukaryota; kingdom Viridiplantae; phylum Streptophyta; class Magnoliopsida; order Fagales; family Juglandaceae; genus Cyclocarya; species Cyclocarya paliurus. The sequence continues at coordinate 14,386,095 of CM056952.1, read as the reverse complement.
ATCTATTATACACAGGATGATAAGTGGAATAAAAATATACACCCTCTATATAGATTTTTCCCAATCTATTATACACAGGATGAAAACTGAACAAAAATCTGGACAAGCTATATAGATTTTTTCCCTAAACTCATGCATGTACAAAAACAAATTAGCTGAACTGACATTGAAGCATGATTGATTTCATATACAAGTTTTGTATGGTAAACTTTACAAAATGTGCTCCCAGTTCTTGATTTGGACACAAAACCTTGAATCACACCTGGACATAATCCACAACACAGTATACACAACTAGACACAAACAGCTACACAATCTACAATGTTTATTTACACAAGCTGCCAATATTTATATCCACAAACAGATACACCCTGCCTTGACAAAGCCAGGGTAGACACAATTGATGCAGAAATTTGGACTTTTTTTGCCACGATTCTTATGTAGGCATCCAGTGTAAAATCTCATTGCAGCCTTTTTCCTCTTAATTTGCACTTATTCCTCTTTGAACTTTGCGGCAAAATGATCCTAAATCGAAGAATTAGGGTGGCGAAACTTGAAGTCTGCAGCTCGTTTTCAGAATGACTAATACAATTTGTATCTCACGGCATCTAATATCTGCAATAAAAAAAAATGGCCATGAATTTTTAAATAGGGAAACTAGACATGTCTGCTCCTCCAAATAACAACAAAAAACAACTTTGAAAAAAAATATTTTCTTAATAATTCAGGACCTATAAACTCCACCACTTTACCATGCAATAGGTGATGTTTAATTGAGAAATAGTGCATGACAATAAACAAAAACATCATATAGAAGTAAATTATTGCAGATGGTTAGGATAGATGGGTGACATTTTTTTTTTTTTTTTTATGTTGGGAACCTCTCCAAGGCAAGGCCCTTCGGACCGTGACATGCTATTGACAGCCACGTGTGAACAAGGAGATGATTTTAAAAGCATCAACTCACAAAAATATTTTTCGGATAAGCAAACACATAAATTTCAAAATAACACCCGAGGAACACAAATGCTGTATATAAAGAAACAAAATATAGAAATTGTATAGTTTGGATGCAGAAAAACCTCTGCCAGCACATTGAAAACTTCCCTTTAGTCAACATATGTCCCTGTCCAAACCCAAATGCAAAAAACCCATCGAAATTGATATGTTCAATTAGTTCTCTGTTAGTTTCTCTGAAACAAAAGGCATATATGAACAAAACCTTCTATTTCCAAATTTCAAGATTATCTAATTTGCAGCAACAACAACAAAAGTAAATTTACATACTTAAACCCCAACTTAGTTATATGCAACACTTAATCCAAACCAAATCCGAGTCTTTCATCGTCTTATTTCGTTACCAAACACTGCTTGAGGAATCAAAAGTAAAAAATTGCAATAGTTCCAATTTTTTAAATTTGATTTTCTCAGAAACCAAACAAAGACAATAACTTTTTTACGACAGAATCAAACTGCCGAAAAGATGAAGCTTTGGGCACCGAGAAATAAATCTTTCCAGTAAGGATCGAAGATTGAAACTCTCATCCATGGTCATCTCCTATACTGTCACGCTCGTTCCCGGGGAGGGAGAGAAGGGGAGACAGAACCCCGATACGTACTAGTGTGGAGAGTAGTGAAGGAAGCGAGGGACGGAGGTGCTGCCCAACGGAGAGGACAAAGCGGCGTGGGTGAGAGAAAGATAGAGAAGGGGGGAACTTTACAACTACCGAGCGCCGGATGAAGAGGAGCATATGACAAGGGTTTTGGGGGGTGGCAGACGGAGGAGCATCGAGAGGTGGCACTGTACAAAGAGACGCCGATGCTGGTCCTAGCGAGGAGGATGGGCGCGGGATATGATTAAAAAATGAATGGCTTTCAGAAATGTAAAACCCGCCCACGATGCAAAACGTGCGTTTTGCTTAAATAAAAGCCACGTCAGGTGTGCAACGGATGATGAGCTACAGTTGCTAATTCCTAGTATTACTCTTACATTTATAGAGACGAGAAGACTACCAACTAATTTTTTTTTTCTTTTTTGAAATCAACATAACACTGCTAGTATTAAATATCACACGTTACAATGTTTTTCCTGCAACTCCACATTCATAATCTAAATGGGACATTCCTCCATCCAGATATGCTCTCCTAACAATGAAATAACTAATTTAGCCAACTCATGTCTAGCCAAGTTTATCTCCTTGTAATTGAATGACACTTTCCATCCCAACATGTACTTCAGCAGTCTTTTAATATAATGAATCAAAGAACTTGCTTCTGCCAAGCTTTCATGTGAAGAGTTGATTGCATTAATAATTTTTCGGATCAATTTTTTGAGTCAGTAACGGATCTTTTAATTGTTCTTTAATTCTTTTATATTTTAATTCTTATTTTAAGAAATTTATCAGTTTTTCTTTTCTCTTAATCATTTTTTTGTTAAAAAATTAATTTATGCTTTTAATGAATTAATTTCTTTTGATACAGGAGGAAATAAGAAATTAAATTGAGTTTCTTGTCCGAATATTTTAGTAGGAATTCTTTCTTCCGTTACAGAAAAAATGTAAAGTAATACAATAAATAGATTTCTTAATATTACTTTAGTGTTAATATTTTTCAGTCAACTTCAAAGACAACCATTGAGAAGCTTAGATCAGAAGAGAACATCAATGCTCCTTCTCAACGCCATTGCTTTTGCAACTGCTGGTTGTAATTTAGCATCTATGTTGCAGCACAGTGAAGCTTGGAATTCTCCCTCGGTCCTCAGCATCTCTAATTAATTAGTTGGTAGAGTAGGTTTAGGGAAGCAGCTAGATCATTAGGCATATAATTAGTGACTTCTGATTGTATAAATATATTAAAATTTTAAACTCATTTATTATTTTCAATAACAACATGATATGAGTTTAATATGAATGCAATTCATGTATCTATTGTCATGTATAGTTATTTTTTTTTGTCTTAAATATTCTTTTTCATTCAGAAGATGAGTAAAGTTAGATTATAAAGTAAGTAAAATGAGGTTACTACTTACCAATATAAAATACATTTTAGAATTATAAAATGATTTTTTTAGTACTGTTTTGTCATTCTTTTTATTTTATTATTATTAAATATTAATTAAGTTGTGAAAGGATTGGACACGAGTTGGTGGAGTATCATTATTCATAAAGTAATAATGCATGGTAACGACAGTATTTATTGATTTTTCATAATTTTAGTACAAAATTGCTCATTTCTCTCACAATGTTTTATCTTTCAACCAAATAAAGTAAAGAATTTATCTTTTATCCCTTTAACTTTTCTATCATTCTTACTAAACACAATAATAATAAAAATTCTTTCATATATATACATATCCAATTCTTTCATATTTTCATTAATTGATTATGCAACATATGCCAAAAAAATTATACAGTTTGAATTGTCTCAAAATTCTATGAGTCTATTTAGACTAAGGGTGACAAATCATGTTTTCGGATCGTATTCGCGTCATGTCAAGTTATGAGCATTCGACTATATGGGTCAACCCGAACTCAAACTGCTAACCTAAACGTGTCAACTTTCAAATCCTACCTTAACTCATTTACATAATGGGTCGTGTCGTGTCACCCGTTTTGACCTGTTTAATAATTAATTAAAAATACATTAACATGATTCGACTCATTTAAACCCGTTTGTTTCATGTAAATGGGTTGAACTAAAACGCATGACTCATTTGACCTGATTAACATAATTTCATATAAAAGCTAAAATCTATATTTATTAATAACCACAATATCTTAAAATATATATATATATATCAATATTTTTCAAATTTAATATATAATAAAACCAATATTACAAACCATACAATAACAAATATGAGCATAAGTCTAAAATTACAATTTCAATAATAAAAACATAAGTATATTGAAAAATACTAACATTACAACTTAACAATAATAAAATTTTAATTTTGAAATAAATTCTAAATGAGTTAAAACATGTTGATTTCGTGTTAATCAGGTTAACCCATTATTGACCCGTTTATAATCGTGATGTAACAAGTTAACCCGTTTTGACCCAAATTCGTTAACATCAAATCCAAACCTACTAATTTCGTGTTGTGTTCATATTGAGTTTACGGTTTATATTATATATTACCACCCCTAATTTAGACATTCTTTTTTTTAAAGAAAGAGCCGGTAGCCCCATGTTAGTGGCCTCGTCCCTAATTTATTAAAAAAGTCATCTCACTTATAGTAGAGGAATACCTTGGTTACAACCAAGTATCTAGGAGTTTACAAATAAAGAACTAAAAACCTCCCAAATACAAACCAATCAACCAATCAAGAAAATCAAATAAACAGGCCTATAAGAAAAAACCAAAGAAACTAAACGGGCCTATAAAAAAAAATGAATAAAATCTAGACAAGCCTAGAAAAAACCAAAACCAACAACCAAAAAAACCAAAAACTTTAACCAATTAAAAATGAAACGAAGGAAGTCCCAAATAGTCAATCCGAGCAATGCCTTTTAAACACCGAGGGAATCGTTGAATGCTATCATATATTTCATTTTTTCCCATTTCTCATTCTCTTACTATAAATTCCGCCGCATAGTTTGCTTCATGGAATTGATGTGTAACCATGTAATTCAACCCTTTCAACTCCCTACATAATTCTTGCCAAAAATCCAAAAGATACCACAACGTGCATCTCCCCTTTCGGATCCAATCGACAATAATTTTTTAGTCACTTTCAATAATAATATTAACCATTTGAAACCTTTTACACAGCTGAATCCCTTCCACAATAGCCTTCAGTTCCGCACCATTGTTGGTTCCCTCTCCGTAATGAGTTGAGAAGGCCCCTTTCACCATGCCATCACTATCTCTAATTATGCCCCCCCTCCCGTGTTTCCGGAGTTACCATGACAACTACCATTACAATTAAGTTTCATCCAACCCACAGGAGGCCTAGACCATTTGACAATTTTTCTTGGCCTTGAAGCATTTATAGGACATTGCACCCAAAAATTTTCAAGGATAGCTCTGTCATGATCTGAAAGAATACGGGTTGAGCAAAAGTTATCTCCCAGTAATTTTATCCATACTTGCACAGCTCGCCACACCTGTTCAGCATTTTCAGACTTCCCCTCCATTCTTACTTTACATCTCCTCTTCCAAAGACACCAAGTAATTAAGCAAGGAATTACTCCAATTAGCGTGCCTTTGACAGAAGACTTCTTCGCATAACAAAACCAGTTCAACACTCTGGTTTTCCAGGGCCAATGGTTAATCGACGGTACCCCTAATTCTTTACTCGCATAAGACCATACCTGAGCTGCTATCTCCCCCAAGAGAAAATATGATCCATGCTTTCCGTTTGACGCCATGAGTAGCAATCACAAGCAGAAACTAACGACACACCTTTTGCTTGCACTCTCTCATCCACAACCAAAGAATTAAACCAAATCCTCCACATACAAATAGATATCCGTTTAGGCAAACTCTTATGCCACAACCATCCATAGCCCATAAGTATCTGCCCTTTATTTCGTATCACCTCCCATGCCGTAGCTGTTGAGAATTTACCATCAAGGGATGGCTTCCAGACAACTATATCCGACCCTCTTTCTCCAGTCAGTACATTTTGGACAATCTCCATCGCCATGTCAATACCAACTAAATCCCTTAACATATCTATATTCCAAGAATTATTCAGCCAGCATTCCTTAATACACAACTTGACGTTGGCAATATCTTGCGCTCTTGTCGATAACAAGCCTGATGATAGCCATTTATCAAACCAAAAAGAAGCATTCCTGCCTCTCAGCAAAACCTTCACATTATCCATCACTTCCGGTAAAACTGAACTAATTGATTTCCAAAAACGAGAATCTGTAGGATGCCCATTACGGAAATACTTGGCCCGAAAGAAATCAGCCCACAAATTATTTACAGATAAAAGATGGAAAGAAAACTTCATATGGAGCAACTTCTGTACTCTTTAAAAATCTCTTACACCCAAGCCCCTTCTTTATAGGCTTGCACACTTTTTTCCAAGACAGCCAGTGAAACTTCCTTTTATTATCCATCTCCCCCCATAAAGAATTTGCAAAAAGTGAATTTATACGGGAAAAAATAGCTGCTAGAACATTCATCATAGACATCAAATGAATATGCATGCTTAACAACACATGCTTTACAAGAATCAACCTTCCACCTTGCGAAAGTAGCCTGAATTTCCATCTAGCTATTTTCTTTCTCACTTTTTCCACAAGAGTTTCGAATATCTTGGTTGTCAACCTGCCCGAGTTCAAGGGAGCCCCCAAATACATCACAGGGAAATTATCTTCCTTAAAACCCGTAATGCTCAACAATACCCGCTTTTGATTTGGTGCAATCCTCTTGGACGCAAATAGAGCTGACTTCTCGTTGCTAATTTTCAGCCCTGACCATTTTTCATATAACTCAAGCATATGCATAAGATTTTTGGTGGATCGTTTCCCCCCATTAGCAAAAATAAGGACGTCATCCGCATATAAAAGATGGGAATCCAAAGGAGCTCCAATTGGGTGATGATACTTTCCAATCCTCCCTTCCTCAAAATTCTTCGTCAGTTGTCTCATCAAAATTTCCTCCATGACCATAAACAAGTATGGAGAGAGCAGGTCCCCCTAACGTAAACCCCTGGAGGATTGAAAGAAAGCTTTAAACGTTCCATTCATCATAATAGAGTACCAATGAGACTTGACACAATTTTCAATCAGTCCATAGAACCTCTCCGAAAAACCTCTAAAAGGAAGTCCCAATTCACCCTGTCATAAGTCTTAGCCATATCTATTTTCACCATCACATTTCCAACGACAATTTTCTTATTCAAAGACTGTACCATTTCCTGTGCCAAAGTAATATTTTCAAAAATACTACGTCTTGGAAGAAACGCACCTTGTTCATGCGATACCACTTTATCAATAACACCTGTCAGTCTATTTACAAGTATCTTGGAAAAAATCTTACGAGCTACTAAACAAAGACTTATAGGACGAAACTTGTCAAAACTCGTCGGCTCAGGCACTTTCAGAATCAAAACAATAAATGATGAAGAATAAAACCTGGATAGAGGAATACCCCTAAAAAATTCTCGTGCTGCATCAATGACCTCCTCCTTTATAATATCCCAACATGACATCTAGAATTCGGACCCAAAGCCATTAGGGCCTGGACTGCTATTTTTTGGGCTAGAGAAGATGGCTTGTCTAACTTCCATCTCGGATGGCTCCACACAAAGCATCCCATTGTCCTCATCGGACACTTTTTTCTCCACCAAATCTGCCAAATCGTAATGCTAAGTTTCCGACATCTCATTTAGAAAGCTCCGAAAATAATTCTGAACACCATTGTGTACCGATTCAGCATTATCCAAGATCCTACCATCCACAAAAACCATCTTTTTAATCAAGCCCTTTTTGTGTCTCTGGTTAATGACTGCATGAAAAAAAGCCAAATTTTGATCTCCTTCTGTCAACCGGTTTTTCTTTGCAATTTGATCCAGGCGAGTGGCCTCCCTCTTCTCCCATAGTCCTAGCTCAATTTTTGTCACTAAGAAATCTGCCTCAGCCTCTTCAGAAAATTCTACCTAAAGTTGATTCTCCAAGACTTCCATTCTCTCCTCAAGGGCTCGTATATTACCTTCCACACTTCCAAAAACATTTTTGTTCCAGGCACGAAGGGCTACCTTGGTTCTTTTTAATTTGATAGCAAGCCTCATAAGTCCCGTCGCTTCATCTGGTCTACTCCAAACTTCCTTCACAAAAGGCAAAAAATCATTATGCAAACACCACATATTGAGAAAACGAAAAGGAGAGGGACCGTAATTGGTAACCGGCAAATCAGAAAAAACCACCAGTGGACAGTGATCTGATGATTTGTGATTAAGGTATTTAAACTGAGTTGACTGGAAATGAGCTGAAAAAGAATTATTAATGAGCACTTTATCAAACTTTGCCCAACTTCTAGAAGCCCCAACATGCCCATTGCACCATGACTGACGTTGCCCTGAATAAGTTAAATCAATAAGGCCACACCTGTCTATACATTCATTAAACTCTGTCATAGAAATAAGAGGCCATGGGTTACCACCAATTCTCTCAAAGTCCGTTCTAACCCCATTAAAATCTCCCAATACGAGCCATGGCTAATCAGCCATCTGCCTCTCCTTTAGTTCTTGCCATAAAACTCTTCTCTCCACATAAGAGCACTTTGCATGAACAAAAGTGACCAATATTTTTTGCCCATCCAACACAACCCACCTAGAAATCGATTGATTCGAGCACACCAGCACTTCAAAATATTAGGGTCATTCCAAAAGAGCCACAACTTCCCACCTTGTGCTTCATTCGAAATGTGAAAGTTATAATTCATATTTAGAAAATTCCCAAGAACATGCATGCAATCTTCAGCAAAAAATGGTTCCAAAATAGCAAATTAGCCTTGAATTTTTTGAGAAACTTTTTCAACCTACCTCTAGACCTACCCAACCCTATGATATTCAAGTAGAAAATCGTATCACTCATAAATTTAATTTTTGAGAGCAGGTATGCACCTGTTGAGACTTCCGCACCAATTTTTCCTCATGGTCAACCAATTTTTTGTCTTACAATAGTTGAATGTCTTTCTCCATCCGATTCATACAATTTTTCTTTCCCCATCAAAATTGGAATTTCTCCCTCTTCTCTCTCCGAAGAGTAGCTGAAGGCTAACTCCCCCTGTTGACTGTCTCTACCCGAATCATCCATACCATTTCTAGTTGTAATATCCTCAATCTGCACTTGGTCCGCAATCACACTTGGATTAGCCTTATTGTCGTCATCATGCCATACTTCTTCACACTGCTCATCCCCACTTTCATATTCCCTCTGAGCAACTGTATCCACATGTTGACCATCCTGATCTGGCTCATCTAGTTGTTTTCCTTCTCTCTGTTTTATCACTTCAACTTGTATTACTAGGATTGGGGAGCAAGGCAACACCACCGTTGTCATAGTATTCGGAGCCTCGGGTATGATAGTTGCCACAACATTTGCACTTTCCTCCTTATCCTTCAAATTACTAGAATTGGCCACAAGAGCCATACTTTGCACCCCTAAACCAATACTAGATTTATCCCTCCATAGATCCCTTAATAATTTTTGGTTGCCAAATCTTTTTTTTTCCTTCACTTTTCCTTCCTCCTTCCTCTTCTCTCCAACCCTACAAACCACAGAAGTATGGCCTTGTCTGAAACATTTGGAACAATTAAAACCAAATTTTTCATATTTGGCCTCTTGCCATAGGCATGTCGTGGGAGATCACACAATCGGAAAACCTTTTACTGGCTCCATTGTCAGGTCCACTTCAATACAAATTCGCGCCCCAGAAGCACGAGTACTATTAAGCATAGCATTGTTCGTTCCGAGGTAGTGACCAAACTGAGTCGCTAATATCTGTAAAAAATATGCTCGATATAGATGCATAGGTAATCTGGCCAAAAAAATCCATTGGGGTGCCAAAGGTGATTCTTTTCTAACATCAAAATCTTTGGTCCATTTGAATAGGCGAAAAGAAATTCCTTCCATTGTTCTTCCTTCATGTGCCCAGCCATGCACAAAGTCTCTCATTCTTCATATGAATCAACACATGGAAGTCATCCATAAAACTGATAGTCGGTATTTCACTCAGCTCCCAAGTTTTCACCACATTAAGTCATATTTTGTCAATAGATGGGCGAGTTCGCACAAACTTCATTACCAAAGCAAAACGAAATTCCTCAGCAGCTTTTGACATTTCAGATTCTGAAAAAATAAAGCCTATCTCACCATCAATTTCAACAGGACAACGCATAGGAATTTTGAAAGTAGAGTGTTTTGTCTTCTTATTCACCGCCTGTGCATAAGTTTTCATTACAGCAGCATCAGACCTAGCATTCCCCGCCGACAGAGAAGCCATTGGAGGGGTGAGGGGCACCGTCAAAAGGCAACCCTAGCGGCAGAAACTAGCCAATTGGAACGAAATTGGAAATCCTGTGAAAGACAGACTTCCCAACTTCCAGTTTGTAGAGCTCTAAGAAGATTTGAGATGATGGAGTGAAAGCCCTAATTTAAACAGTCTTAATTACTTTGATTAAACTGGTTTTGTGGTCGAATAAAAAAACACGCACTAAAATTAAATTGAGTTTTTATCGATTTAATTTGAACAAATCTAAATCAAATCATTTTTTCAAGCCACCATATGAGGCTAAAAGTAAAAAATATTATTTGCTACGTTTATGTATAATTCTTGCAAATTAAATTTCTCATCACCAGGGGATTGTATGCTTCTCCATTTTATTTTTCATGTAACTTACTATATATGATCAGTGAAAATTGATGATAGAGTTACTATGAAAATGATCTATCAGCTCGATCGCAGAGCCAACATACAGAGGTAATTACTTAGTTAATTAAAACATCATTAATTAGAAGATTAAACGTAACTGAAAACCTAATTTGAGCTTCAACACGACATGATCAATCAGTTGTATGCATATATGCATCTTTAATGTGGCATGAATAATTCAATAAACAACAAATTAGCAGCTTGTTTGGACTCTAAGTTTAGTAATTTAATTGTTCTAAGATATTCTCACACTATTTTATTATTATTCACTATTATTTTATCATTATTTACTAACTACTTTACTACCATTAACATATATATTCTAAAATATTCTTAATTTCTAAACGCGCTAAGCTTTCCACCTATATTGAGTTTTGTCTTGATCAGTAAAAGAAATGTGTGTGTATGTATATTAATTATTTTGAGCTGTGGCGCCCAAACAAGGTGGATGCAAGTACGTTATACAATGGTGGCTATACAGGGGAGTGCTGGGAATCGTAACTATGTAATATAGTTGTGTCTGAATTGTTTTCTTTCCTAAATACTGTTAAATTAATGACTCATTTGGTTACATTGAAATGAAATAAGATAAAAATTAAAAGTTGAATAAAATATTTTTAAAATATTATTTTTTAATATTATTTTTATTTTAAAATTAAAAAAAATTATTTATTATATTTTATGTTGAAGTTTAAAAAAATTGTAACCAAATCAAGTCAATTGGTCCTGCAAACCAACCCATGTTTCCAATTTGCTCCAATTTTATTTTAATCATCCATCCATGAAAACTTTCACAAACTTTAATTGGATATCACGTGGCCATAGAACATACGTAGTTAGTACTTAAAAAGATATTTTTTTTCTAACCCCGGGCGAAATTGTTGACCCAAGCTTTGCATGCTCGGAAAAGTGTTTATTCAAACCCTAAAACTGTGAATATATATATATATGCTCCGTCAATTACGGGCATTGGACGCAAAAGTGATCAATGTAGGTTAGAGATGAGAGCCTTGGATTCTATTAATTAAAATCTATAGGAGGAGCATACGGCCATATTTCCACGGGTTGGTTGGAACAACTGGAATTGGGCAGTGTGCAAACACTACATTTAAAAATAGTAATGTAGAAATGACTTGTACACTGGCAAGCCTTCTCGTACTGCCCTGACAGCCACTTGTATGATTGATTATCAGAGCTGCTTGCGTAGCTCCAAGTTTTCGGCTCATAGTCGCTTAAGCTCCTACTGATAGTTGTTAAAAGACTTTTGTAACCCCTCCCTCGCCTCAAAAGCAAGCGCCACCTCGAGACAAAGAAGACAATCCTCATCCCGGGACTTCGACAAGTCAATAAGGGCCTCCTCAACCTCTTCCTTCTTCTTCCGCTCCTCCATTGCACTGGGTAAAGTCAGTTGTGCAAGCGAATGAAGTGCTCTATTCTCACTCACCACCTCCTCTCGGCCATCCACAATGAATGCCACCAACACTCCAAGCCCTGCCATAGAAGTCTAGGTCAAAATCAAAGAAGGAAAAGGACAAGAGGCGCAAAGAGCTTACAAACAAAGATCTTACCCCAGTGAAAAGCTTCTTGAGCCTGCTATCTATGTTGAGATTCACATAGTAGGAATCTCAACATAGAATTTTAGATTCGCTTCACTTATATGATCCAACCTGGGGTTGTTGATCTATTTGATACAGAAAAAGTGAAGTTAATAGAGGTAAAGATCCATCTATTGGCACTAATTGAGTTTCCTTTAGACAACTGTTGATAGCATATTATTGGAACTTTTCTTGAATGTGTTAAATAGCTGATTCTCATAGGAGAATTAGATGGTTAGCTTTTGTGATGTTTAGGCATGAAGTACTTTGAGCGCATGATTGTTGCTAGTACTATTTTGGTACAGAAAGCAAATGAAAGCGGTGTTGTTTACATACGACCTAAACGAACCATCTATTCAAAGAGACCCAATGTACCTAGTCGTTTTTTATTAACGACATATTGAATAAAATGGAGTTCTTTGAACGCTGTTGACAATCTTAGAAAAATGTCATCCTAAGAGATATTGTGAACCGGCTGTCTTGAATAATTAATTGTCGCCTAATAATAGGTTTTCCATACTATGAGGTGATGGACATGGGTTTGTGAAAAGTAGCTAAGACTTCACGTCTTGTGAGACTGTGTATAAGAAAAACAGTTTCTATGAGCTCTTGTTCAAAATCCATAGATAATTAATGAGATGGATAGTGCCAAAGAATCTACTTTTGCCTATATATATTTAGTGTTTCCATTGCAGTTTGCTCATGAGAGTTAGAGGTTGAAATTTTGTTAAGGGGTAATATGACTTACTTGAAAGTAAGTTTGTGATGCGATTGTCGTTAAAAGTAATGACTAGACTATTATGGTTATCTTTGGGGGCAAAGGCCCTAATCGCTTTACTCTTAATGAAAAATAAATTATAGTTATCTCACATGATTTTGTTAAGCACAAGAGATTATATATAAAACCTCGAAGTCGCAAATTAAGTTTGTTGAATGACATTTGTGGTCACATTGTAGATTCTTAAAAGTTTGGACTTTCTAATTAGAATCTAAGATTTATATTGTGAATTTGACCCAAATGAGATTTGCGATGAGTCGTCGCTAACTTCATGGTTGTGCAAATGACTTTTATATGTAAAATCAAAGTCTCTTGAAATGAGCATGTTTTAGAAAGTTATTATACATAATAATGCGCAAGGAGAGAAATGGTCCTAAAACTTCACTTGAGTGTGATTTGATTATTTTTTTACCATGTAATTTCTCTTCGTTATGGTTTTGCTCGTCGTGCACATAACACTAATGTGTTCTATGATCATGTGACGAGGCTGGAAGCATTTTTTTTTTTTTGTAAGCACACACAGTCACCATAAATTTGGAAGTTATGGTAAAAAAGGTATATCAACAGGCTTAGATCGGCTCACTCACACGAACAATCGCCTTTGGCGCTACAAGAAGGTAGTGAGCAAAGATGAGATAATGTGTTACTCGGTACTTGTCCAATAAGGGATAAGTTGCAAGACACAAACGATATATCGCCTTAGTGGGAGCTAAGATGAGGTCCATCATATTTAAAAGGACTGTGCATGGTTACCCACAATCCATGTAGCCTGTAATTTAGCCAGATACGAGAACCTCTTTGACGCTTCGAATAGCGAGCAAATCGAGGGACTCGGGTTAGGCGCTGAGATAGCGACTAGACTAAGATCTGTACGGTGAATTGAGATTAGATATATGCTCTTTCTTAGGAAAGAGAACTTCACCGTAGTATGTATTTCATACTACATGTGCTTTAGCGACCAAAAGTAGAGGTGAGTGAATAATTCCCTACTTCCTCACCGTGTGAATCCTGTAGGTCAGAATTGATGATCTTAATTTATTTATACCCTTAGGAGACCTTCGACTATGTCACGAGGTTGATGTTTAGTGTTTGCTACTTTGGCATGTTATCTATGGCCATGAATGATACGGTCTAAAGAGGCATTGCTGGGAAAGCAATTGGACTGAAACTAAATGACATGAGAGCGAAGAGAAGACTATTTGGTAACACATCAATATTGGTGTGTACTCACTGCCGGCAAGTTATGTTGCTTATTGGAAGTTGTGATATAACTGTGAGTACATCATGTTTTTTGGAGATTGAGCATTGCTTTGAGTTATTTGGACTCGAGAGGGATTAGGGATGCTTAGTCTGATGTGACCAAATGAGTTGGGGCATAACGAGACACTTTTAGGGATGTTGCTATGCTGGTCTTCTCTCGAAGAGATTTGGTATAGTGCTCCCATTTTTCTTTTACAGCTGTGCTCAATGGTCGCACAACCTATTTACCAGTATGAACAAGATTGAGAACATATTGAGAGATGCAGACCTGAGGTCTTGCCCACTATGTGTGAGTGGGAGATGTAAGAAAGGGGCACCCATAGTGGGCACCCCTTCACCTTCTCTTGAAAGTTATGAAGTGGTTCTTAAACCACTTAATGAGGTTTGATGGCTGGCCATTAAGAGCCAGTTGGGGGTTATGTTTAGAGGGGCTATTTACATAGTCCCTCATCCTCTTTGGATTACACACTTGGATAAACAAGTTCTCTCTCTCAAATGGTTCTCTCTAATCACGGCATCTAGGCTGTGGAACGTGTGAGTGTTACTCTGGTATTACCACGTAGCACACTCCACCATCGATGTGAAGATCGTGGACGAACAACGACACTGGAGAATTCGTTGAACAATCACACTAGATCCGAGATATTTTTGACTAGGTAATATCGCTTCCGCTGTGCATTCTGATCTAGTTTTTCTAACAGCCTCCTCAGCAGTAATAATTAACAAACTTATGTTTTGGAACATCCGAGGTCTGGGCACCTGAGAAAACGTCTCAGGGGGTTGTCACGAGTGCAAAAACCTACTTTCCTATTTCTTGTTGAACTGTTTCAAGCTGATAATCTTTTGGAGCATTGAAGACCTCTTTATCCTTTGATGAGTGTCTGTCGAATGCTAATCAAGCAGGCAAGATTTGGTGTTTTTGGAAGTCTGGCTGGCAGGTGGATGCTATGAGGGTTTTGAATCATATTACCTTGCTTATTAATTCAAGTTTACTAATCTCGGCTGTTTATGCTAAGTGCCACTATTTAGATAGGAGGTCTTTGTGGGAATATTGGCTTGTTATAAACAACCTACAGTGGCCTCATGTGATTATTAGGGACTTTAACATTTTATGCAATGATAGTGAAAGAACAAGGGGACATCCAAGATTACTTATGGCAATGGAGGAATTTTTCTCTTTTATTGATAATGGCAGACTTGTTGAGTTGGCTTTTGTAGGCAATGAAATTTCATGGTGCAATGGTCAATTAGGGATGGCATGTTCATGGGCTAGGCTTGATAAAGCATTATGTAACTTGAAATTTATGGATTTTTACCTGTCAGGTAGACTTCAATACCTTCCAAGGAGGACTTCAGATCACTCCCTATGATTTTGGGTCTTTTAGAACCATCTCCTAGGTACAGTCATGTCTCCTTTAAGTTTCATTACATGTGGACAAGTCAAGAGGACTTTTGGAGATGTGTGTCTAGTTCTTGGCAGGTGGAAGCTAATGGAACTGGGTTGTGGAAGCTTGCGGAAAAACTAAAGAGGTTAAAACTGGTACTTAAAACTTGGAATAAGGAGGTGTTTGGTTGGACAGGGAAGCACATCAAAGATCTAAAAGATAAAGTGGAGGAAGGAGAATCTAGATTACAAGAATGCTACTCAGAAGACGTTGAAGCCGATGTTTTAGCTAACAAGATTGAGCTTGATGTCTGGCTAAAGAGGGAAGAATCTCATATAGCTCAGCAAGTCAAACAAGATTGGGTCTCACATGGTGAAGTCTCGACTGGTTTCTTTAAAGCTTGGTAGTCCCGTAAACAGAATGTGGTGACGAAAATGAGGCTCGCTGATGGCCGAGTACTTGCCTCACTAGAAGGTATTCGTGAGGCTGCGTGCATTTATTTTGAGGATTTCCTCAAAGTAAATGCAATGAGTTCATTGCCAGACTTGTTTGAATTAATATTGGCAGCAGTTTCGAATGAGGAAAATAATTTTCTTGGTAGTACTCCTTCTATTGGGAAAATTAAAAATGCCCTTTTTTCTATTCCTATGGAGAGTAGCCCTGGACCGGATGGCTTTGGGTCAGGTTTCTATTAGCATTGTTGGTCCTTAGTGCAAGAAGAGTTAGTGGAAGCAGTCAGTGATTTTTTTGGCAGGGCCGCATTACCAAGGTTTTACTCTACATCCTATATTGTCTTAATTCCCAAAGTTCAGAATCCTACGTCGTTTGGGAATTTTAGACCAATCAGTCTTTGCTCACTGGTCTATAAAATTTGTTCTAAGATTCTAGTGAGCAGGTTTACTTCAGTATTCAGCAGGATTAATTCTGTGGAACAAGGAGCTTTCTTTCCAGGTAGAAGTATTTTTGAAAATATTAGTCTTACTCAGGAGCTTGTTCATGATATTAATAAGTCAGCCCGAGGAGGTAATATTATGATGAAAATTGATTTTGCAAAAGCTTTTGACACGATTAGCTGGGAATTTTTATTTAATGTCTTGAGAGCTTTTGGGTTCTCCTCAAAGCTTCGCAATTTGTTAGTCCAATGTGTTACTACACCTTAGCATTCTATGGTGATGAATGGCATTGCAAAAGGGTTATTTAAGGGTGGACGAGGTCTCCATCAAGGGGATCATCTTTCTCCTTATTTATTCATATTAGTGGAAGAAGTTCTCTCTCGACTGTTAAAGAAGAAATTTGAAGAGGGAAGAATTAAATGTTTCTGACACCCAAGGCATGGTCCTCTTATTTCTCACCTTTTATATGCTGATGACATGGTGATTTTTGCCAATGGAGGGAAATCTTTAGTTTTAGAGATTATTGATGTTCTTTGTACTTATGCTTCATGGTTGGGACAATAGGTGAACGGCGCCAAATCTTCAATATTTTTCTCTAAGAAAATTAATTCTGCTAGACGTCGTCATCTCTTGTCAGTTACACAGTTTTCGGAAGGGGTGTTTCCGGTCAAGTACTTAGGGGTGCCAATTGTTTCTGGAAGATTAAAGTTAATTCATTTTCAGGATATTATTCAAAGAATACATAAGAAGATTGAAGGTTGGAAGTTGAATTTTCTTTCCACTAGGCCAAGAGTAATACTTTTAAAGCATGTCTTGTCAAGTATGCCGGTTCACTTGCTATCTGTGATGTAGGTTCTGAAAATGGAGTTGCTTCAGTTTAATAAAATTCTTAATACCTTCTTCTATGGCTCTATTAATGGGAGTCCTAAGAGAAAATGGATTAAATGGGATAAACTATGTAAACCGGTGGACGAGGGAGGGATTGGTTTGAGGAATTTTTTGGAAGTGCAAAGATCGTTGCATCTTAAATTTTGCCTGGAATTTGTTATGTTTAGAGTCTTTATGGAAGAGTTTTTTTTGTGCGATATACATGCTTGGACAACACCCGCTGCAGATTAATTCATCCAGAGGCACCTGGTTTTGGAAAGCAATTTCCAAAGAGATTCTTATGGTACTTTCACATTCCAAGTGGAAAATTAGGGAGGGCAATGTGTCTTTTTGGAGAGAAAGTTGGCTTAATTCTGGACCTTTGATGGAGCAGTATCTGATTGTAGAAGATCCAAATTTGAAGGTGAAGTAATGTATGATAAATAATAGTTGGGATATGGAGCAACTTGAGCAGTTAGTAGGGTTAGAAAAAACAAAGGAGATGGTCAATGATATTAGTTGTAGAAGGCAAGGTATGGATCAGCTTATTTGGTTAGGGAACTCGGATGGGTTTTTCACTACCAAAAGTGCCTGGTCTTTTGTTCGGGTTAGTAATCCGAAATGTCAATGGTCAGAGTGGATTTGGAATGCCACGTTACCAAAAAAATTTTGTGTGCTTATGTGGAAGGCTTTAAACACGTCTTAGTGTGGATGACCATATAAGGAGACTTGGTGTGCCTTTAGTCTTGAAATGTGAATGCTGTCTAGAAGGTTCCTTTGAGGATATTAATCATGTGTTATACAATGGGAATATTGCTACGATCATATGGAAATTTAGCTCAAATACTTTGGGTATCTCATTTGTTCCATTCCAGTCTTGGAGAGCAACTGTTGAGGCTTGTTTCGAAGAGCATCGAAGTCATCTCAGCTAGGTATTCTTATTGGTCTTATACTAGTGATCATTACTTGGAATTTATGGAATTGGCAATGTATAGCGCGGATGGAAGGAAGAAAAGAGAAGGTTCAAGTTTTATGGAGATCGATAAAGTATTGGATTCATTGGGTTGGTATGAAGGTTCAGAAGGCTTCCTGCCTAGTGGATAAGGATGTACAAATCTTGAGGTCTTTGAATCTTCCTATTAACTCAAAAAAGAAGGAGACATGAATGGCAGTGAGATGGGAGAAACCAAAGGAAAATTGGCTTAAAATGAATGTGGACGGCAGTAGTATTAATAATCCTGGAGTTTTGGGTGCCGGAGGAGTAGTTAGAAATGAATTCGGGAAGGTGGTCTTTTTCTGAGTCTATTGGTAACGGTAGCAGCACTCTAGCGGAAGTCATGGCTCTTCGGAAAGGGCTTCAGCATTGCAGAAGATTGATGCTTAACAATATAATGATCGAAATGGACTCTTTGTTGGTAGTTTAGTGCGTCCAGGAAGGAAGTTGTAGTCTTTGGTACTCAGAGGATTTTTGGGAAGACATTATAAATATGTTGGCAGAATTCAATTTTTCTGTTAAGCATATCTATAGGGAAAGAAATAAGGCTACAGATTTCTTGGCTCGTCTGGGTAGTAATGGGATCTCTCAGGAGTGGTCAGGGTAGATGGAGGTTCCTCATTTATTAAGAGGGATTCTTAGGACAGATTCATGTGGACTAGCATACCTCAGGAAGTGTTGAAGTGTTGAAGGGTTGAAGTGGATGGAGTGAGCTTGCGGCTCTGGTTATGTTTTTTCACTTTCTTCAATACAGTTTTCTAGTTAAATCCTTTATAGGCTTGTTTCAGTTATAAGTCTGGTAATAGATTTGTTTTTATTTGATTTGGTGCTTGGGATCTTGAGGTTTGAGTCTCCTATATTATTGTAAATACCAAGTGCCTTGTTTTTATCACGGTATTCCTCCGCCACAAGTGAGGGCTTATTAATAAACTTGGTTGGAGGTCACTATTAGACAGGTGACTACCCACTCTTTAATAAAAGAAAAAAAGAAAAAAAAATGTAGTATGTATTGTATGTGTTTTCCATGAAATGAAATGTTGAGGTTTATACTTGATGCTTTTAAATGATGCTTTAAATGATGCGATGAAACTATATTTAAATGACGCTATGAACTAATGTTTTAAATGAAACTATGAAATGAGTTTTAAATGATGCCATGAAATGATGTCTTAAGGATGCCATGAACTGATGTTTACGATGATGCTCATGTTTATGCTTTTAAAGGATGTTTTAAATGTTAAGGTTTAAACTTATGTTTTTAAATGATGTTTATAAAATGAATGGATTGATAAATGAAAATAAATGAAAAGGAAAGGACTGAAAGTAAATGAATGTTTTAATGTATGAAACTACGTAACGGCCATGACTGAATGAATGGGTACAAAAGGACTAGGCAGATTGCAATTCCAGGTATGTAGTACTGGCGGTGCACCCAGTGCTACCCCCTAACTGAGGGATTCTCAAGCCACTGCCATAGGCGAAATTAGGTCCAAAAGACCGCTATCCCCAACCCATGGGCATAATACTGTGTAACGGCCAAAGGAAAGTGAAGAATGAATGAATGCATGTATGCTTTAGTTTCTTTATGAATGAAAGTATGAGGTGTGGGAAATATTTTATGAAAGGAAAACCTTTTTAAAGAAAAAACCTCACCTTGTAATGTTTTAAATGAAATGAATGCTTATATAAAGTATGTAGATGAATGTGAATGCATGACTGAAAAGGTATGTTAGTATATTTTGGCTGTATGAAGTAATATTTACTAAGTATTCCACTCACCATAGTTTTTATGTATGTCCCTCCCTTTCTCATGGACAACATGAGGACGAAGCATCAGGACAAGCATGGCCCAAGGAAAGAGTGACTACAGTCTAGGCGGTTTAATGTAATGTATGAAAGTCCTATTTTTGTAAAAGGCCTTTTATTTAACTTAATGGTTTCCACTGCAAAACCCTCTTTTATATTTGTAGAATAGGTTTTAGTTTTAAACTTGAAATCTTTCATATGCTGGGAAGGAAAGAGAAATTTTTTTAAAAGGATTACTAATTTTCGTCTCCTTTTTCTGAAAAGCTATTTTTTAAAAGTCTCACCATGAGGACAGACGTTACAAAAGGTGAGAGAAAAAATCCAACAAGTTAATAGTGTCAATTAACCTAACAAAAGTTAATAATAAAAAGTTAAAATCCATATTTTTGCTTAAATTTTGTATAACAAATTACAACAACAAAACAAAGAACATCACTGTGAATGTTAACATTCAACTTGAATAACAGATGAATTTAATTAAAAAATACACAAATAAAGCTTCATTTCTATTTTTATAATTTTGTTTTCTTTTTGTTCGAATATCTCTTAAAAAGAATAAATGTTTAGTCTTGACAATAAATGTAACAATAACAAAGATGAATTTTGAAACAAAAATATCCAACTACATAAAGTTTGTTTTCTTTTTCTGAATATATGTGGTTTATTCTTGTATGAAAAAAAAAATCTGATTTTCTAATGTCTTTATTGTATTTGAAAATTTTGTTGAATGTCAATTCAATGAAAATATCAAAATCTTTCAAACCGATAGTGCTGGTGAGTTCACCAACACCCAACTCAATCTTCACCTTCAACAACAAGGTATTCTCCATCAATACTCATGTCCTCATTGTGGCACCCCCGACTTCCATGTACGGACCAGCGCGGAAATCGAGACACCCAGGATGATGACAACCGGTCACGCATCCCAACGACAAGTGTCAGTGTGTGCAACAAATAAACAGTGCACCAATAAAAACACAGCAGAAGGTAATAAAGTCTACTAGTACCAGAATTTTAATTAATACAGAAATCCAAAATACAAATACCTTAAAACAAAGCCAAGTCCCAGAAAAATAAAATACAAGTCTGAAATTAAAAGCTACAACACGAGTGATCCCAGATCACTCCTCCGGCGGAGCCAGATCCTCAGGCTCGGCATCTGCATCATCAACAAAGTCTGCAGTACCATGAAATGGTACCGCAGGTAAGTTATAACCTAACCAAGTCCAGAGATAAAATCATACCTAAACAATTAACCATGCATGCCCATGATGCAATATGAAATAATGCGACGCACGCTAAAAATCTCTTTGGCTCAAAAATCATTTCCAGTAAAATCAATTTCCACCATTTTCCCAGAAAATGAAACACAAAAATATATATTCATCATTTTCCCAGAAAATGATACACAAAAACACACTCACGCTATTTTCCCAGAAAACAACAATTTCCATTTAATCCCATTAAACCATATGCACCATGGCCTCCCCTATGGACCATCCGCACGTCCTGGCTACTTTACGAGAGATGCCCAATTCCGCACCCGGTGCGTTCGTGGCCAGGTCATCCTCTAGCCCCCGCTAGCAGAAGGGCCACGGAGTCGGCACGTCCAACGTCCGATCCCGTTGTCGTCCGGCGACAACCCAGGGGACGTCACTCAGTATGTTACGCTCCCGAGTGACCAGAGGAGCTCCACCGAGATAATGCCCCATCTCGGCTTGGGGTCGTGATACACACGCACCCATAAAGCCAATTCTCATGAAAACCCAGTTTTCAAAACAATCACATGAATATGAATGCAATACACGAAAACCCAGTTTTCAATTTACAAACATGATCATGCGTGCATATGCCATGAACCAAAAATAACCTCAATATCACAACCAAACCAGATCACAACATTCACACACAATTCCAACAATTAACCAGATCACAGCCAGAATATCCAATAACCAACTCCAATTCACAACATAATCAAATCCAACAATAAATCCAATCTCCCAAAAATCACACAACAATATATTTCGATCAATCCATCCACCCCGAACTCCTCGGACTCAGTCCGGAACCAACCAGGATACATATATATAAAATATAGCAGTTAATTGCAAAAATATAATTAAATCTCAAAGAGTTGTTTAGGAAATACTTACAATGCTTTAAAACAATTTTACAAAGGTTCCGAGGTACTGGAAAACGCCAAAACAGCAAAACCACACAGTGTAAAAACACTGGCCGAAATGCAATGAAATGGGAATTTTTCACGGTTTCAAACGGAGACTTAAAATTGATAGGGTAGGGCCTTTGGAAGGTGGTGAATCTAATGGTGGTGGTGGTTGGCCGAGAATAGCGGCCGAAATGGGCGGTTTTAAGGCCGAAATGTCAAATCGGAAGTAATGCTCGTATGACCGGCTCCGGCGACGGATCGGGGCCGGGTTTGGGTCAGTTAGGACGGAAATGGGCCGGTGGTGATGTGGCTAGGAGCTGGTGGCCGGAGGTGGCCGGACGGCGGCGGAACGGGTGAATGAACGCCGCGGCTTCGCACGGCTTCCGGAGGCTAACGGCGGCGCGGCCGGGGCTGGGATTTGGAGGGCTGGCTCGCCGGTGCACGGTGAAGCCAGTGGTACCGGCGGTGTCGACCACCGCCGGCCGGAGGCGACGCTGCACGGTGATAGGCTGAACGACGAGAGAGAGAGAGAGGGGCTGGTCGCGTGCGGGGAGAGAGAGAGAGGAAGAAGAAAAAAAAGAAAGAAAAAGAAGAGAAAAAGAAAATGAGAAGGGAAAAAGAGAGATCCAGACTTTTCAACTTGGGTTTCGAAAGTGATCCAACGAAAATGATTTTAAAATCACTAAATAGATAAAATAATCTAAACACAGTGAAATATTCAAATAAAACAATAACTATTTTTAAAACAGTTAAAATAAATAAATCAATTTAACTCAAAATTAACTAAAGTAAAATATTAAACTCTGACAAAAATATCCTTTAAAATAAAAATGGATTAAATTGCAGATCATTAATTAAAATAAATCAAACACAGTGAAATGCTTTAATAAAACAATAATAATTTTAAAACACATAAACAACCCAAATTAAATTAAAGATCAATTTAAATTCACAACAATAATTAACAATAAGAAAGCCCAATAAAATAATTTTCACAATTTAAAATATTCTAAAACTCCAAAAATAATAATTAATAAAAGTAGGAAAGTCCAATAAAATAATAAAATAAAACCTCTAAAATATTAAAACAAGAGAATTACACAATAAATATTTAAAATAAACCTTCTTTAAAAATACACTAAAATCCGAGATGTTACACTCATACCCCCGAACAGAATGGCTCGGTGGAATGACAACATCAAACAATTCATGAATTAGGTATGACGTTACTTTTCAAAGTGGTGTTCGAAAATGTCTTTGGGTCAAAGTTTTTTCAACTATTGCTTTCTTAATAAATCGTCTTCGTTCCACTACATTAGATCTTAACTCGCCATTTTCCCTTCTTCATGGTCATTATCCCGACTACACATCTCTTCGAGTCTTTGGGTTCTAAATGCTACCCATATACTTGGGACAATAAGCACAACACATTTGATCCAAAAACTCTCCCATGTATTTTTATGGGCTATAGTGACAAACACCAAGAGTATAAATGCTACCACCCCACCTCTCGTCGAACCTTCATGTCTTGGCATGTTGTTTTTTTTATAAATCCACCTTCCCTTACAAATAGCCTGGGAATCTCCACCTCCCTCCCACTTCTGACCAAAGTATATCAACATTTATGGATTGGCATTTACCAAGCTCTACACTTTCTAACCCAACAAGTGTCTCTAGTGTCTCTTCTGTGCAGGTACCTCTTCCACCATCTGATTCCATGTCACCCGTGATTGGCACCACTAATATACCATCTTTGACTCCTGTGGAGCTGTCTCCTCTGGCTTCACCCCCCGAGTTGAGCCTCCTAGTGCCCAACATGATGACCTTCCCCTCTTTGCCGAGCCCCCTTCCCACCCATTGATCCACTTGTTTCGAATCCTCCTTGCCATAACATGGTAACCCACTCTTAGGCTGGAATCCGCAAACCCAACCTGAAGTACGCCCACTATCACACTGTTGTTGACCTTCCCAAGGAACCAAACACAATAAGCTCCACCCCTAACGATGTTGACTGGACCAAAGCACTACATATGAGATCCAAGCTCTCCAAGACAACAACACTTGGACACTCGTGCCTCGTTCCCCTCACATGAATGTTATTGGTTACAAGTGGGTCATCAAGACCAAAATCAATTCCGACGGTACTCTTAATCGGTTGAAAGCTCGCCTTGTTGTTAAGGGCTTCCACCAAATTGATGGTGTCAATTATACAGAGACGTTCTCTCCTGTAATCAAGTTTGGCACCATCCGGATCATTCTCAGTATTGCCCTTGTTCACCATTGGAATATTCGCCAACTCGATGGTGATCTCCAGGAGGACGTGTTTATTTACCAATCTCCAGGTTTTATCCATCCTACTTTTTCTTCTTATGTTTGCAAGTTAAACAAGGCCTTATATGGCTTAAAATAGATCCCTCGCATCTGGTTTGATAAATTTAGTACTTTCCTTATTGCCTATGGTTTCCAATATAGCTCTGCTAACCCTTCACTTTTCGTATATAACTCATCTCTAGGCACTATTTTTTTACTCTTCTATGTGGATGATATTCTTCTCCCTGGTTCAAACCCCTCACATCTTGATGGCTTCACTACTACTCTTAGTCAACAATTTACAATGAAAGATTTGGTTCTCATACACCATTTTTTAGGCATTCAAGTCACTCGCAACTCCTAGGTGTAGTTTTATCTCAATTTAAGTATGCTGTTGAGATGTGATTAAGAAAGCGATTATTTGTGAATTTGTATTTTCTTTAAATGATTAAGGATGTTTAAAAAATACTTTAAAGAAATCACTTACATTAGTGTGCATATTTGAGAAGCACATTTGGTGCTGCCTAACATTATCCTAAAATAAAATAACAATATCTTAATAGGATTGGCCAGTCAACTCCGATCTAGATGGGACAGATAAATTGATTGCTAACTTTCTAAATATTAAAGGTGGAAAAAGTTGGCACATTCTTTTAAGAAAAATGCTACTTTGCCCACTTAATTTGCCCTTTTATTTTGCCCTCTCATGTATTTTATTTTTAATTTTTTTATTTACTTAATAGTTAAGGAAGTGACTATTAGTATATTGATATATTATTAATATTTTTAAATTTTTTTAAAATGATAAAAAAATATGGATAAAAAAATTGAAAAAAAAATAAAAAGCTAATTTTGGCCTAGTGGTAAGTTGCAGCAGGCTACTCTGAGCGGTAGGGTAGCACCGCTCTTTTTTAAATACGCTTGAATGGCCGTGAGATTTGGACGATCTCTCCAAGTGGCAGTTCGAATAGTGAATACAAAGCCTCTTAAAATTAAAATTAGGAGAGATGCTAAAAATCATCTCACACAGTACATTTTATATATTTTAGATTTTATTTTATTTTATTTTTACTAAACTAACTAAGTTGTTCTACTCATCATTCATACATCATATATTTTTTTATGAAAAAGAGAAAAAGAATAAAATATGATGTTTGGTGTATGGAATGATAAGAAGAATTATTATAAATTTAGAATTTATAAAAGTTTAGGGCTCATATTTAAGGATTTATTGATTTAGTTTATTGTAAAGTAATTAATGAAATCACAATGTGGTAATGTGTGATTTGAGAGCATGAAAACCATTTTTACAAATAAAAGATTGAGATCAGAGAGGTTGAAAAAAAAACCCCCAATGAATTGTAAATGATATATGGTAGATTTTTATAAAATTTTAAAACTTTGCTTCTGTACATAGTATTAGAAATATATTATAAACTCTTTTACACACATATATTTAGGAGGGCGGTCGATATTGTTATGTTAGAAATTTGTGGAAAAAATGTAAAGGAACACTGCTAAGGTCGGTCGATGTTAACCCAAGGGAAATTTTATTTGAATTAAATCTGGAATTGCTTAGCTGATCTCTTTTGTACAACCTAAATGAAGAGTTGTATCTCATAATTAATGTACAGTTGGTATAGAGCATTGCAAATCTCACACTTCTGCATTCTCAAATTAACGTCTTGTCCAATCGCTGGCATTAAGAATTGATGAAGCCTCAATATATACATGAATTGCATCCATTTAAACAACTTGGCCTAGAGTATTGATCTACCACACATATTTTAATTCCTTACTATGCCTTAGAAACGAATAGGTGCAACATTATGACTACCCATTTGCAAATAACAACGAAGATGACGTGTAATTTCTAATTTTAAACCATGAGGATTATATACTTTAGAAGGATGTTGAGATATAAGGAGCGCCCCGCACTCTTTCACCTTCACGTTCGAGCTACTTGTTTTAACTGATGCTCCAATGTAGCTCCATCCATCCAAATTATTTGATTGCTCCAAAAACCACTTGGCTGGTAGATACACCCCAAACCCAAATGGCCCTACAGAAGGGTCTTTGGGGGCATGTAGGACTAAGGGTTCTTTTATAGGACCTTCATTAGTCTCAAAATGATAAACAAACTCAACAAACTGGCCTTCATTAGGATGACTGCCCTTGAAAATCCTTGGATCTGAATTCTCTACCTCATCATTAACTTCATAAATAGTAAGATGAACATATGCCTCCCACTTACTATTATTATCTAAGTGTGGATGGATTTGAAGTGTTACATGAGAACCAAAACTTCTCATGTTGAACCACTCTGGAATTTTAGTAGCTTCCAAGGAAGATACACAAAATACCTTGGGAATAAAACTATTAGTTTCCTGCATGTGAAGTAAAAACAAAAAACAGAAAGATGTTATTGGAGTATATTAAATAACCACTCCCACAAAACATCTTATGAAGAGATAAAAGAGACTCACAACGTCATAGCCTTTTGTCTGCAAATTACTTTCTTCATTATTCAAGCTTCTAATGTAGTAGACTTTGTCATCAAAACCAACATAGAAGGCCCTAATAGAGTCATCATTGGTCATAAACATTTCCTGGGTAGAGCAAGCATCAATTGAGCCAAACTCTGGCACTGCGAAAAACTTAGTGAATTTGATAGCAGTTCCACCTTTATACAATTGTTCCAGATACCCCTCACCATTCATGTCTTGAATCCCACCAAGTGCTAGACAATCAGATACATCCAGAATTTTAAGAGATGACAAACTACAAATAAAGCTCGGAAAAATTGAGAGTTTTTTGCAGTTATGTAAAGACAATATGGAAAGGCCATATAAACTCTTAAATGATGGGGGTAGTTCCTTTATGGCAGTACCATCCAAATGAAGTAACCGCAATGAAGTCATGTTTCCCACAATGTTTGGGAACTTCTCAAATCTTGAACAATCAGAAAGATAAAAATGTTCAAGAGACTCCAAGCTAATCTCATTTGGAAAGCTTTTAAGGCGTTTGCAAGCATGTAGATTCAATCGTCTCAGTCGTTTGAGAACACCAATAGATTTGTGGACCTTAGATAAACTTGTACAACCTTCAAGGTCTAGGGTGTCAAGACTTGGGACTCCGGTGAAGTCTGGTGTCTCGAACAAGTTTCGAGAGCCACTAAGATCAAAGCGTTTCAAACTCCCAAAACTCTGTTATAATACAATAAATATTGAAAAAAAAAATATTAACGAGCTTAGTACCATTAGTAAAAAGAAGAAGATCAAGAAGAAAACAACTTACACTAATTCCCTTCCACAGTTGCTTGATGTGACTGCATGGAAATCTAAGTTCAATAAGATTGTCTGCTTGAAAGCTATTTGACAAGGATTTTGAAGGATATTCAGACCATTCTAACAGCCGTAACCCATGTGTTGGCATGAATCTTAAAGCGTCGTTGTGCCAATGCAGATTCAATAACTTATCGCAGAGATTAGAAAAACTCATGTTGACAAAACTTGTGTTGTGAATTTTAAGAATTCTCAATTTCTTCATCTTTGAGAGGGCTCTAACACTGAATTTTTCCTCATTTTGATCAGGTAAGTTTAGCACTATGCCTTCAATCATGCCAGTTCCCTAAAAACGAAGAACAATAAAATTGTGTGACAAATATTTGCAAAAAACTTAAGAATTAGAATGAAAATACACTATACATTTATATATGGATTAATCCACTTACAGTATTATTCTTCAACACGTGAAGGACATCCTTATAATGCCACAATCTACTACGCCAGCCAGGCTCTTCAGGGGATTCATCATAAATTATTTCTTGACCCATTTTTTGTAGCAAATCATGCATCATCAACCTTTTAGATGAGATGGTTATAAGACATTTCTCCATGAGAATATCAATATTGAGGTATGGGTAGTAACCAAAACTTTCAAATATATCCATTAAAATGTTATCTAAGACCTCTCCTTTGAAAAAACAAGCAATATCTAAAAACAGTTTCTTTTGCAAATCCTCCAATCCATCAAAACCTACTTGAAGTATATCTAAAATTCCTTTATTAGGATTTTCTTTCAATTGATCCCAAGCACCTTTCCATGCATTTGTTCCTCTACCAAACAAGGAGGACCCTAAAACTTTGAGAGCTAAAGGAAGGCCTTGAGCATATTTCACAAAGCCTTTGGATAAATCCACATAATTTTCTTCAGGATGGGTTTTCTTGAAAGCTGCCAAACTAAAGAGCTGCAATGCTTCATCATTTTTCAACTCATTAACCTTATAGATATCATTCACTCCATGTCTTTTCAATAAATGGCTATCTCTGCTTGTTAAAATGATTCTACTTCCTGGACCAAACCAATCATGGCTCCCTGCTAATGCTGTTAGATGTTCTTCTCTATCCACATCATCAAGGACTAAAAAGACTTTTTTATAACGTAGTCTATTCCGTATCATATTCATTCCCTCACGATCATCCCATATATTTATTTCCCTTTCCATGAAGATCTTAGAAAGAAGTTGTTTTTGTAAAGAAACTAAACCACGATTTTTAGTTTCTTCTCTAATACAAGCAATAAAGCTGCTAGCTTCAAATTGGTAAGATATTCTATCATAAATGACTTCTGCCAAAGTTGTCTTACCCACTCCAGCCATACCATGAATTCCTATAAAGCGAACATCATCCAGTCCAATACCAACTATGTTCATCATTTCCTCCACACGGGATTCTATTCCAACAAGGTCCTTGGAAAGAGTTGAAAAGTTACGACTCAATCCTTGAAGTATCCTTTTAATGATTTCTTGGACAATTGTTGATTCATACCTAGGAAAAATGATAAGATAATTAGTTATTATGAGATAGTGATAGCCTTTCAAGTGCCAAATGTATGATAATGTATTAATGTGCAATATAGCACATTATAAGGAGCATGGTTTTGGGATTATGGTTGTAACCTCTATGCTCC
This sequence comes from Cyclocarya paliurus, assembly GCA_029856935.1. NCBI lineage: Eukaryota > Viridiplantae > Streptophyta > Magnoliopsida > Fagales > Juglandaceae > Cyclocarya > Cyclocarya paliurus. Next base: position 14,356,673 of record CM056952.1, on the reverse strand, counting down.
CTTTGTATAAGGTATTACTCTACCATAAATAAGGGTTATCAATAAAATTAGAGTACCGTTCTCATATCTACAATCTTATAGCACCCTAATAATGTTTAACTTTTGACCCTTACATTTCCATTGTTTTTTGGTGAGAATTAGGAGAGTTTAGGTGTTGTTTCTAAATTAGAATCCATAGGAGAATTGTAGGTTTTGATAAGGAATCGGGGTTTCTTGGTACGTTGATAATCTGGGAGTTGCTATTGATGCCAAATCCAAAGGGACAAGTCAAAAGGAATCATGATGTAGTTTCATATAATTGATAGTAAAGTACAAGGGAATCAGCTTAGGGAGCAATGTAATGATATTTAGTCAAAAGTAATTCATGCATAATGTAAAGCGGCTAGAGGAAGGAAGTTGTAGCTCTGAGGATGAAGAGAAGCCATAGAAATGCTGACTTTTAGAGGAATAGATATGGATGCAAATTAAGAAGGTAGTCAAGTCCCTAGAGAGGAGGATCCATGAGTGATGAAACAATTAATAGTCAGACAAATATACATATTTTAAAAAGATCCAACCAAGAGGGAAAATTGGGTGATGGCAATAACTAAATGGCCAATGGTTGAAGATGAAATGATTAATATTAGTGGGCAAGCACCAGTTGAATAGGCAGGCAGATCTCGCTCATCGTTTCCCTAAATTCGTGGTCATCCACAACCAAAAGCAACCGAACAGATCTTGATTCAGAAACATTAAATAGATCATCAAATATTCAATATGAATCTAGCGTACCACATAAAGTCATATCAGTTAATAAATTTATTTTTGTGAAATTTCTTACTAGAGGTTTAGATAGTGAGTTGAGATGAGATGAGTTAAGATAAAAGTTGAATAAAATATTATTAGAATATTATTTTTTAATATTATTATTCTTTTGAAATTTGAAAAAATTAAATTATTTATTATATTTTGTATGAAAACTTGAGAAATTTGTAATAATCTAAATGAGATACGATGAGATTGAGATGAAATATTTTTTGTATACAAACCTAATCGTGGCAGTGGCACTTCTCTAACAAAAAAGTAATAGATCATAAAGATCAAATGTTAAATTTATTTAATTAAAGGGATTAGATTTCACATCAAGAATTTATAATTTTTGTCACATGAGCTAGATCGCTAACTGATCAACACGAGTCTAACATGTGTATTTATATGGATCCAATTCAATTTGATTGGTACAACCAGCCGGAATCCAATTTTATGGTGGTACAAATTTGAGAATCTCCAACATATCCATGCATGCTCTCGCTATAAGAATAAAAGAAAAAATGTTACCTAAGATGAAAATGCCATCCAGATATGTTGCCCACTTCTTTCAAAGCAACTCTCCACGTTTGCATCTTCTCCATATCAATATTAGGGTCTTCTTCATGCCTAGCAAAAGCTTCTGCAAAAGCTCCAGTTTGGTTTCGTACCTCAGAGGGATCAACATGGTAGAAAACAGGCAAAACTGTCAAACCCGTCTCTCTCATGCATTCGACAATCTGGGCAAGTTCAGTCAAGCACCATCTTGAGGAAGCATAGTTTTTTGAGATAATGGGGATGGCGTACATGGATTCACGTATTGCTTTCAAGAGCTCTTGAGAAATATACTTTCCTCGCTCAAGTTTCTCGTCGTCTTTAAAGGCAATAATGCCTTTCTTTTCTAAAGCAGTGTATAAATGTCTGTAAAACTCTTGCGGGTGTCTTCGCCATGGAAATTGAGGAAAACATCATGTATCCATCGAGGTCTTGGAGAAGTGGAAGAAGACGGTGGTATTGATGATGAGGCTCTATGAGTGCTTAGGGGAACCATTGGACAATTGAAAAAACAAACTTGTTTAAAGAAATGTTTGCTAGTAATTTGGAGATGACTTGGAGAATTATGAGAAGAGCTAGCACTAACAGGCTAGCTAGAGATATGTATAGGAAAGAGGCTCCCTTGCTTTCCAAACTATCAAACAATTTAACAAACATCAGCATTAGTGGGAATCAGGCCAGCTTGATCATGTGTTGATGTTAATTTCAGCCGTGAAGACGTAAACAAGACGGAAGAAAATTTGAGATCAGTTGACTTGGACAATTGATGCACATTAATGGTCTTGGCCGCGGGTCTTCCACGGCATGATCACAAGTCCAAACTTCCAGTTGATCTATTGTTTGGCAAACCGCGTCATTAGAAGATTTTATTCTTCATCTTAAATTTAGCTTTCTGCAAAATATATTGGGAAATAGGCATAAATTAAATTTATATTTGGTAAGAAAGTTTATGTTAAGAAAGTTGTTAATTTGGTAAATAGCTTGCAAGTTTTGACGAGGCATATTGCGGGATATTTTAACGAGGCATATTCCGTGATTAGTTTTGGTACAGTAAGAGGGTAACATGTCAACCGATTTGAAGTTTGATATATATATATATATATATATATATATATATATATATATATATGTATAATTGAGGGAACGAAAGACCCTCTCTCTCTAGATCCAGACCCTCTCTCTCTAGAGTTTATCTCGTCTGAGCACAGCGGGGGGAGGGGGAGCTTTGGTTCCCTCTTCCCTCTCCTCTCCTCCCTCTCTAACGTCGGCCCTTTGTCTCTGACGACTTCGTTTTGGTCTTGTTTTTCAGGTTTCGGCGAATAAAGGGATTAGCCGATTCGAGCTTCTCCGACTCCCATCCTCCTACATGTGCACCTCCAGGAGTCTCCCCTGCCGCCGATCTGTTAAACCTCTTAATGCGGTCTCCACCAGAGCGGCGCGTAGCCCGCACACGCGGGATGAAGAGTTCGGAGCTCGCCGGCGCGTGGACCTCACGCATCACCTAAGAACCTTCCGATGCTGCATCATGCGGCGGTTTTAGAACCGGCGTCTCTGGATCCTCACAGCTCGATCATCGGTTTCTCTCCAATATTTGTGCACTGATTTTCCGTCTACGGTGTTTCATAATGTATTTTCTTTATCTGGTCGTTAGTTCTAGGAAAAAAAAAAACCAAAAAATGTTGTGCCCATTCGGATTAGGTCCGAATAGTGTTTCCTCCCCCTCCGCGTAGGCGGAATTGGCGGGTGTTCCTCCTCCATATCCCGATTAATCGGGTATAGAGTTTTGTTTTGTGGGTTCTGTTACCTCTGTCCAGGACAGAGGTGTGCTATCTCTTAGACGTAGGTCTGTAGAGATGCATTGGTTGGACTAGGCCATACCCGTCACGGAAGTGTACTGGAATACTACTAACGCTTGTAAGTGACTTAATTTTAAGTTAATTTGTATGTCCTCTCTCTTATTAATAGAATAAGATCTACTATTAAAAAAGAAAAAAGAACGGGTTATTTATGTTGCGTGGTGATCTTAATTTCAACAAATTAATTAGAAGAAAAAGAAATCCAAGAAAATTTGAAAAAGACCGAGAATCGATGAACCTTGGTCTTGGTGAATTGACGGGTTTTAACTTTAAGTGTCAGTCATGTCGTCCAGTAAATTATTTATTTCATATGAACCTACAAATTATTTTATGGTTTTTTTTTTCTAATTTCTGGTAGCCGTTATAAGTTTATTTCCACTTTTCATTATAAATAATATTCTTTCACTGAGCCACGATAAACCTTTTACGATTTATTTAAATAAATTCTTATGATGTTTTTAAATTTTAATATAAGTTTCTAAGTTTTGGCTTTTTATGTTAATTTTACTTTTTAACTTTTCACAATGGCATGCTGATTAGATATAATTGTTTTGTTCTTTAAATGACTAGCGTGAATTCTAATCGTCATCATTTCGTTGGTTTTTACGCAACGTGTCAACCACGTACGTCAATATATATATTCCGGAATTTTTTTTCTCAATGTAGTTAATTTTAGTATAAGATAAGGGGAAAAAAAAGACTGAAGAAAGTTTGAGATCATTGGACTTTGACCGTATACTTTAAGACCTCATTTGGTTATACGGATTAAATGAAATGAGATAAAAGTTAAAAATTAAATAAAATATTATTAAAATATATATTTTTAATATAATTTTTATTTTAAAATTTAAAAAAATTTAATTATTTATTATAATTTGTGTGTGATTAGTTTAAAAAAATTGTAATAATATGATAAGATATCTTGATAACCAAACTAGGCCTAAGTTTGGTCTTGGTTTGGTGGGCTTCCACCACCTAGCACGTCTTATTTATAGCATGATCAAATTGATAACTTTGTTACTGAAGTTAATTTGACCACTTCTCTCTCTAAAATAAAATTCTCTCCCTTCTCTCTAAATTTTCACAAACTTCAGATCACACGAAAGGGGGTGGGAGCTTCGGCTCCTCCCCCCTCTTTTCTCTCTCCCTCCCCCTCCCTTCATTTCTGTCTAGTTTTCGTTCGGTTTGTATTTTTTGTTTCGTTTTTATTTTTTTTTTCAGGCCAAATAAGAGAGGATCGTCGTTCGGGTCTTTTCGGCCGTTTATAGTCTACACGCACCCCACCATGATGAAGCCCAGCCGCCGATCTTCAAGACCACCAAATCCGGCGTTCATCGGAGTGGAACGTAGTCCGCACGCGCGAGACAAAGCTTTTGGGTCTCGTCGGCGCGTGGCCATCATGCGCCACCGTGGAACCCTCTTATGATGCCACGCTCGACGTCTCTGGACTCCCTGTCTCCGTGGCTTCCAAGATCGACCATCGGCGTTCCTCTCCGAGTGACCAGGGCCGTGCACGCGCCATTGCCGGCGTTTCATGTACTGTTCACCCGATTCTGTTTTTTCATTTTTGTGGTGTTTCATTTCAGTGTTTTTCGTTGGCCCGAGTGAGGTGTTTTGGGCCTTTGGATTGATTGTGATCTAGGGTAGGAGCTATTCGAGAATGATGAGCGATGTTATGACTGGTGAGATTGCACGACCAGTGCTCGTGTGTAGGTGCTGCCTGCGTAGTGGAGGCTGTGTGTTTCAGTGCGTGAGCCGGGTGCTCGTGCCATCATGGCTCGAGATGCTGGTGCTTGCAGAGATGAGCGTGACGTCCGGGGTCACACTGATGCTTGTGGTTTTTGTCTGTGTAGTTTGTTTAGTTAGTAGTTTGTTTTTGTTTAGTTGTTATTGTGTTTCATTTGTATTTTTATTTTTCTGTGTGTGTAATAAACTCGAAATAGGCTAGTGGATTTAGTGTCCATAGCGGTGTCCCGTACTTTTCCTCCCTAGGAGGACAGAGGGGCCCTCAGTTTGTTTTACAGAGTACTTTCTCTTGAGGAGAGAGTTTTTTGAAGTTAAGACAATATCCGCCACAAAAGAATTTGTGTGTGGGGAAGCTCAAGAGCTGATGCGTAGTTTGGCTTATAGTCTGAATTTTTCATGTATTGATAAGTCACAATTGTAATTTCGGTGGTTCATTATTGAAATGAGTTTGTTTCCATCAAAACAAAAAAAAAAAATTGATAACTTTGTTGACGTACTATTTAGGAATTGTGGTTGAAAATTTTTATTTTTCGTTGATCTTAAATTTTAGAAAATGAACTAAGCGTCTCATGTTTCATAAACATCCAACTTAGTGGTTGAAAATTTTAGAAATTGATAGGCATAAGCATCTCATGTTTCATAAACATCCAACTTTGTTTCAACGTATGGTTATTTTGTGTTTGTTTTTTCTTTGTAGTTTTCAGGTTGTTTTAAGTTTATTTCCATTTCCCGTAATAAATAAAATTTGTTGATAAGCCAAGATAAACCTTTAACACTTTAAAATATGGGTAGTGTAAGGGAATTTCCCCCACTTCATAAGCCTATTGAGCACTCGGTCAGGAAGTAATGGGTTTCGCCCCAATGCCCGGTCTTAGGGCCTAAACTTGCCCACAAAGTAAGTCGTTTGCAAGGAAAAGTAAATAATGATGGCTGATAGGACGGACAGACCTGACGCCCTCAGCTGCACAGAGCAGAGTGGGAAAGACGAAGGACCTTTGATCTTCTAACATGGGAACATCGACGGACCACCAAAGATGCCAACAGAGTAAGGCAAATTAGGGAACCATGCCACATTAATGGCACCACTACCCGAGTTACACCCCACATTAATGACGTCGTCACAGAAGCACGCTGCATTAAAGGATTCTGAGAAAATGAACAGTAAAAGGGACATGGACTCTACGGAGGCAGACACGATCTATCCCCCCAGACTTTCGGTATAAATAGCAACTTCCAAATACGAGAAAAACTCTCTAATCCTTAGACTCTCTCATTATTTACAAACTTTCCAAATATTCTATTAACTTTGGCATCGGAGACTCTCCAACCGCAAGATCACCCTCTCCTAGTACCTTTCTTTTCTGTTTTCACAGGCCCAGTTCTGAAGACCTGAATTGCTAGAACTTGGCCCAAAGCATGCGAAACACGACCTTAACAGTGGCGCTGTTTGTGGGATCCTTGTAGATCTTGTGTGTACTTCGTATGCCTGCGACAACTCGGAAGCTCACCAATAGCGTTGATGAATATGGAAGTTGACCAACAAGAAAGCCAAACTCCCAGGATTGGAAGAGGAGACGTCGCAGAAGAGAGGCGGGAACATACCAAGGAAGGGATGCCTCCAAGGGGCGGGGTGAACGCGGTATGCCATACGGTGGATGACTACACCTTGCCACCGCTACCATTCTGTGCCCCAGCTGAAGGGGAAATCCGAGATAAGCAGAGGCTCAGAAAGGTGGAACTAAATGAACCATTGGAGTTCATTCCCCTAAGCTCGGATCGACTAGAAGCCATGGTAAGGATAGGCAGCAAACTGACGCCTGAGGTGCGGAGCGCCATGCAGCAACTTCTTGCCGAGCACCCAGACTTATTTGCTTGGAGCCATGAGAACATGCCTGGAATAGCCCCAGAAGTCATACAACATAGCCATAGCATAGACCTAAAGGCCAAAGTGGTGAGGCAGAAATGCTGAAGTGTTAGTGTAGAAAAGAACATCACCATAGTTGAAGAAGTGGACAACCTATTAGCTACTGGATTCATCCAAGAAACCCACTATCTAGAATGGTTGTCCAATGTGGTGCTCGTGAAAAATTCGAGCGACAAGTGGAGAATGTGTGTTGACTTCATTGATCTCAACAAAACCTGCGCAAAGGATAGCTTCCCACTACCCCGCATCAATTTGATCATCGAGTCCACGACGGGCCATCATATGCTAAACTTCATCGATGCTTACTCTAGGTATAACCAGATTCGCATGAATCTAAAGGATGAGGAGAAGACCTCGTTGATCACTGACCAAGGCTTGTATTGCTACACGACAATGGCTTTTGGGCTGAAGAATGCGGGGGCCACCTACCTGCGGCTGGTCAACTGTATGTGAAGAAATCAGGTAGGAAGAAATATGGAGGTCTACGTGGACGACCTGCTGGTTTAAAGTGGGACTCCAGAACAACACTTGAGCAATCTGAGGGAGGCTTTCACAACACTGAGATAGTACCATATGAAGTTGAATCAGGCAAAGTGCGCCTTTGGCACCGGATGAGGGAAGTTTCTGGGATTCATAGTGTTAGAATGCAGAATTGAAGGCAATGCCAAAATGGTGGAGGCCATCCTCAACATGGCCTAACCTCGAAGCATAATCGAGGTCCAAAAACTGGCCAGGTGAGTGGTGGCTCCCAACAAGTTCATGTCAAGATCCACTAACAAGTGCTTGCCTTTCTTCAAGGGTCTGCGAAAGGCACAGATATGGGATGGCGAGTGTGACCTAGCATTTGAGGCTTTCAAGAAATACCTCACAAGCCCCCCGCTCCTCAGCCAACCCAGGTATGATGAAACACTGACCCTGTACTTGTTAGTCTCCCCTTAGGCAGTCTTTTCGGCATTAGTGCTTGAAGAGGATAGAGTCTAGTGGCCGGTCTACTAGACCAGCCAAGCATATCATGGGGCAGAAGCTAGGTACCTCCGCATGGAGTAACTCACCTTAGCGTTGGTGGTAACCATGCGTAAGCTGCACTCGTACTTCCAAACTTAGCCGGTAAGGGTCCTCACAGAAACCCCGTTGAAAAAGATCTTGTAAAGGCCGTACGCTTTGAGTTGGCTCATGAACTGGGTAGTAGAGCTTAGCGAGTTTGACATAGACTGCATGCCCCAGAATACCATCGAGGGGTAAGTGCTGACAGAATTTGTGGAAAAATTTACTAGTTTCCTGGTGAAGGGCGAACATGCACCTCCCATGAAGCCTTGATAAGTGTTCATGGATAGCTCCACTTTTCGGGCTGGAGGGGGAGTGGGGGTGCATATCATTATGAGGTGGAGTATGAAGTATTGATTTAAGGACTGGCAGTAGCCAGGTCTCTGGTTGCTGGAGAAATTGAAGTACAACCCGACTCGTAGGTGGTGGCCAATCAAGTACGAAGGGAGTTCACCGTGAAGAATGAAAAACTAAAAAAATACTTGGCACTAGTAGAAGCCAAGTGCCCCCACTTCAGGTACTTCCAGATTCAATAGGTGCCAAGGATAGAAAACTAGAAAGTGAACAAGCTGGCACATGTGGCATTTGAGCAAGAAGACTCCCCTGCCAGAGTAAATAGTGATCCAAACAGTCGAAGTACCTATTGTAGGGATCGAGGTAATGGAGATACAACCCGAAGCCCTGGATTGGGCAAGGGACATCCTCAAGTACTTGGATGCCAACAAGGTGCCCGACAATAAGCAAGAAGCTAGAAAAATTAGGAACCGAGCGACACGCTACACCCTAATCGAGGGAATTTTGTACTAAAGGGTCCATTCGACGCCTCTCTTAAGGTGCATCTCCCCTGAAGAAGCTCAAAATGTGTTGGCAGAAATACATGAAGGGATCTATGGTGATCACTCAGGAGGAAAGGCACTAGCCGAAAAGGTAATGAGGGCAGAGTATTACTGGCCCCATGCCTATGAGATGCTGAGAAGTATGCGCGAAAATGCCGAAAGTGCCACGACTATGCCAAAATGCCCCACTGCCCGCTGGAAAATTAACGTCGATCACCTCACCTTGGCCCTTCGCCCAGTAGGGAATTGATCTGGTCGACCCACTCCCCCTGGCAAAGGAGGAGTAAAATTCAAGTTAGTAGCTATGGATTACTTCACCAAGTGAGTTGCGGCCGAGGCCTTAGCCACCATCACGGCAAACAACATCACGTGGTTCCTATGGAAGAAGGTGATTTCTAGGTTTGGCATCCCACACACTATCATATCGAACAATGGGAGGCAATTTGATTCTGATCACTACCGTAATTGGTGCAAGAAGTTGGGGATTGAGTTCTGGTACTCATCTCCGGGCCACCCCCAGTCTAATGGGAAAGTGGAGACGACCAACAAGACATTGATAGGAATGCTTAAGAAGTGACTCGACGAAAAGAATGGCACGTGGGCAGAGGAACTCCCTGCTGTCTTGTGGGCCTTACCGAGTCACAATGAAGACACCAATAGGGGAAACTCCTTTCACCCTCACTTACGGCCACGATGGGATGCCGCCAATAGAAATCAGGATCCCTACCTACAGAGTTCAGCACTTCGAGTAAGACTCCAATGACAGGCGGCTAGAAGAACAACTTGATTTGTTGGAAGAAATTAGACTAGAGGCAGAGATAAGAATGGCCGCCAACAAAAGGAGGGTCGAGCGGTGTTTCAACAAGCCAGTGCATCTGAGAACATTCAAAGTCGGATACCTCTTACTCAAAGAAACATGAACAACAACGCGAGACGAGGGAACAATGGGCCCCCAATGGGAAGGCCCCTACGTGGTCACCAACACCAATCGCCCGGGCTCCTATTGGCTCTGAGACTCCCAAGGAAATGAGCTGTCGCACCCCTGGAACGTCGAACATCTATGAAAACTTTATTGCTAAGCTAGCTTAATTATTGTAAATTTATGTTTTTGTGCATACACTACAGATCCTAATAAAAGAAGTATTATGTTTCAATGTCAACTTTCAAGGATATAACAAAATCTCCATCAACAAAATCTTCATCGAGCATTTACCTCCTAGAGGGACACCAAAGGGACAAGTCACGCCAGAGGCTGCTTTATCCCTCCTACTGAGGAGTGCAGTCGGCCCTCAGCCACTCGAAGACAAAAACTTACATTCCTAATAAGCGTTAACAGGTAAGAGCAGGTCTAATTACAGATTGCCATAACAACGTACCTCTGGTGGGGCCAAAAGAGTAGGTTAAGCCTAAGGCCACCTTGTCCCTCCAGCAACAGAGAGTGGGTCCAGCCTTGAGGCTATCCGAAAAACTTACCCCAACCTCGGTCACGACGAAGTGTGGGATAAGCGCTAGCCTGACCCAAACATACCATTTCCTACAATGTCAACAGGCGGGAGTAGGTCCAATCCCAAACTGCCTGAATAATCTACGTCCCCACAAAGGATGATAGGTGAGAAGGAGGCTCAACCTCCTCGTCTGGTAGAGTGGAACCAGCCCCCCCTGTGGCTCGAAAAACTTATTCTGACCCCCATTGCGTTAAAGGAGCAGGCCAACCGCATCGCTATTCAAATTACCTGCCCCGCAGGGTACCAAAGGGATGGGCGTAATGCCTAATGCTGCTTTATCCCTCCCATGGTGAAGTGTAGATCAGTCCTCAGCAACCTGAAAGGAAAGACTTACTATCCTCATTGGCGTCAACAGGCAGGAGTGGCTCCAGTAGCAGACTGCCCGAACAACCTTCCTCCCCACGGACCAAGGAGATGGATCAAGTCACAGGCCTCCTTGTCTCCCCGAAGCGGAGAGCGAGACCAGCCCTACGACTACTCGAATAACTTACTCTGACTCCGCTATGATGAAGAGTGGGTTCAACGCCAGCCGGACCCAAAACTTACCCTTCCCTACGGTATCAACGGATGAGAGCGGGTCCAGTAGCAGAATGCTCAAACAACCTACCTCCTAAGGGGAACAAAGGGACTAGTTGAGCTAGAGGCCGCCTTGTCCCTCCTGCAAAGAAGAGTAGGTCCTGCCTCGAGGGTGCCCGAATACTTATCACTACCCCCATCGCGGAGAAGGGGCGGACTAGCCACGTCGCTGTCTGAATTATCTCCCCGGGGGGCAAAGGAGCAGCTTGGCTTGAGGCATTATGACCCCTCCCCGATGGAGTGCAGGTAGTCCCCAGCTACTCGAAAATGAAGACTTACCTTCCTCGTAAGCTTCAACAAGTAGGAGCGGGTCTAGTTACAAACTGTCTGAACAACCTACCTCCTTGCGAACTAAGGAGACGGGTCAAGCCAGAGGCCGCCTTGTCTCCCCATGGAGGAGAGCGAGGCCAGCCCCACGGCTTCCAGAATAACTTACCTCGACCTCTACTATGACGAAGTGTGGGATCAGTGCTAGCCTGACACAAAACTTACCCTTCCCTTTAGTGTCAATGGGCAGGAGCGAATCCAGTAGCAGATTGCCCGAATAACCTACTTCCTGCAGGGAACAAAGGGACTGGTTGAGCAAGGGTTTAGGCCCTTTGCTGCCTGAATACTTACCCCGACTCTCATTGCGGCGAAGGAGCAGACCAGTCACATCGTTGTCAGAGTTACCTCCTTTGGGGGCAAAGGGGCGGTTTGGTGTGAGGCATTTCGACCCCTCCTCGACGGAGTGCGGCCCGAGTGCTATGACTACCCGAATATTGCACCAAAGAATGAGGACATCAACAACCTAGTAAAAAGCGGCAAGCAAATCTCGTCATAGGCCAGAGGGCTCAGGTTTACAAAGTCTAACTCCTACAAAGTTAAGGATAAAGTTATGATGACATATTTATCTTTTAATCAGGAATTAAATACGCAATGCTAATGGGTAGGAGCGGGTCCTGTCCCAAACTGTTTAGACAACCTACCTCCCCGCGGACCAAAGAGATAGGTCGAGCCAGAGATTGCCTTATCTTTTAGTGGCGAAGAGCGAGACCAGCCCCATGGCTACCCGAATAACCTACCCTAACCCCCATTGCAGCAAAGAATAGCTCGAATTAGTTACATTCAACTCCACGGCCACGGTGCTACTTAGAGGGGCATAGAGGCAGGTTAACAGAACGCTTCTCGGCCTCTCCCCCCAAGGAGGCTATCAGAGTCTCCCTAACATAACTTAACTCTTCAGTGGGAATTTCCATCCCCTTCAAGCCAACGATAGTGAGCGAGGACCAACATATGCTAATGTCACTTCTCTCTTCTTTTAGTTACATACCAAAATAAAGCACTGGAATACAAAATGGAAGAACTGAAGGACTAGGCGAGGTAAAGCGCATCCAAGAGACAGATGACAAGAAGGAAGAAATCGGCATAAGGAAGAAGTGGTGAGACATCGGTCTCATTAAACAATATCGCTAAAGGCCCCAAGAGGACAACTTCCTAATAGGAGTGAACGAAGACAGTATAAGTAGAAGAGCTGTAGACCAGCAGGGTCGTCAGGATTAGGTTAGGCACTGGTAGGGTGGACCATAAAGCTCTATAAGAATGCAATCCCCCCCCCCCGGACCTAACGCCAAGCCCATAATTTCTTGCAAAAAACCCCCAGGTCGGCCATAAAATAGGGGAATAAGAAAAAGGAAACATCGAAGAAGAATATGCAAAAACAAGTTGCCTGTTACAACAAAGTATAAGGCAATTTCATTAATAACCAGAAGTTGCAACATAAAGCCGTGAGCTTACAAAGGACAAGTTAAAATGTGAAACGACAAGTTACAACATGAAGCGACAAGCTTACAAAGAACAGGACAAGTTACAATGTGAAACGGCAAATTCCAGTGACATACAACATAAGTGAACTAGATACAACAGAAAGATGTAAAGGCACAAGCAAACCAAAGCCTGATCAGATCATATTCCAGTAGAAGTGGTGAATAGGGATCTCTATCATTATGATGTGCCAATAATGCTAGAGGTTAACTTGAAGAAAATTCCAGTTGAAGTGGCAGACAATGATCTCTATCATTACGACATGCTGATAACGCAAAAGGTTACCTCAAAGAAAATCAACATGGAATGTAACGATGCAACTAATTGAGTTGTACGGTAACAGCAACCGCTGACGCCGCTAGAAGTCACCCGCCTGCCATGGAGAGGTGCGAGAAACTGTTTAAGGAGGTGAAAACAAGAGGGCAAGATGATGATAGGAAGGTAATCTTGGGGCGTGAGAAGAGGCGCTGAGTGATGGAGTGTGCGAAAATGAGGGCTAAAAGCGAGGTTGAGCTTTGGAAGAGGAGGTTTGAAACTAAAACCTCGAACAGTAAAGAAGAGCAAGACCTATCAAAAGAGCTGGTTAGAGTGCAGCCGAGGAGAATCAACCATCAGCAAGCAGGATTATGTCCTACAAAGCTACTCCTATGGGTGGTTGGGATTAGATCCCTCTAGAAGGGAGCAACCCGTTCCATGGACACTTCATCTAGGGGAAGCTCCCGTACACTCAGAGCCCTCAGATTGCATCAAGGATTCCAGAGGATATGAGTCTTCATTATTTCCAAGCTGTTTGTGTAACCAAAGTGCCAGGCATCATCGTGGACACCATGGACATATGACAGATCCTCCCACAGATCCCGGATGGTAGCATCACAGGCCTCCAAAGCGCATCTTGCCTCGGTCTGATCTGTCTCCAAATCCCTCCTCCATTTCCTTTTGTCTTCCAGGGCCTTTCTCTTGCTTGTCAGAGACTAGGAAGCCTTCTCGTACTGCGTTGACAACCACTTGTATGACTGATCATCGGAGCCATGCTGCTTGCGTAGCTCCAAATTTTCAGCCCGCAGCCGCTCAAGCTCCTATTGATAGTTGTCAAGAGACTTTTGTAACCCCTTCCTCATCTCGGAATCAAGCACCACCTCAAGATAAAGAAGGCCAACCTCATCCTAGGACTTCGACAAGTCAAAGAGGGCCTCCTCAACCTCTTCCTTCTTCTTCTGCTTCTCTGATGTATAGCATAAAGCCAGTTGTGCGAGCAAACAAAGTGCCCTATTCTCACTCGCCACCTCCTCTTGGTCGTCCATGATGAACGCCACCAGATGAACAGCGTGCTGCTTGTAGCGTAGGCTAATCGATCCACTATCCTCCGCTACTGGACGACTGCCCCTCCCTAAACTGGACCTGGGGTTCCCCCAAGCTGCACTACGTAGCCTTTTTTAATGACAACCGGGAGGCCTTGGAAGAAGAAAAAGGCAAAAGGGGGGGGGGAATAGGGAAAAGGAGATTAAGGATAGTCACTCCACTCCATAGATAGTGAACACAGATTCTTAGGCCTGACTCCAAGTTGTTCAAGAATAGTGTTCTTGACCCTTTGACTTAGGATTAGTCAATTCTATTTCTCGATGGGGGGCAAGGGATATAACTCAGCGGTAGAGTGTCACCTTGACCTAATTGGATAGATGTAGTTTTTAGTATATTTTGGTTGTATGAAGTAATGTTTATTGAGTATTTAACTCACTTTAGTTTTTATATATGTCCCTTGCCCTGTCAGGAAAAACATAAGGACGAAGCGCCAAGACAGACATGGCCCAAATGAAGAGTGATTGAAGCCTAGGCAATTTTATGTAATGTATGAAAGTCCTATTTTTGTAAAAGGTCTTTTATTTAACTTAATGATTTCCGCTGTAAAACCTTCTCTTATATTTATAGAATAAGTTTTAGTTTTAAACTTAAAATCTTTCATATACTAAGAAGGACAGAGAAAAAATTTTAAAAGGGTCAATAATTCCCGTCTCCATTTTCTTAAAAACTATTTCTAAAATGTGAGAGAAGAAATCCAACAAGTTAATAATAAAAAGTTAAAATTCATATTTTTGCTTAAACTTTCTATAACAAATTACAACAAAAAAACTAAGAACATCACTGTGAATGTTAACATTCAACTTGAATAACATATGAATTTAATTAAAAAAAATACACAAATAAAGCTTCATTTCTATTTTTATAATGTTGTTTTCTTTTTATTCGGATATCTCTTAAAAAGAATAAATGTTTAGTCTTGACAATAAATGTAACAATAACAAAGATGAATTTCAAAACAAAAGTATCCAACTACATAAAGTTTGTTTTCTTTTTTTGATGACTTTACAGGTTCTTTTTTCACTAAAAAGAATAAATTCTATAACTTAAAATCTTGATTGTATTCTCTTAAAAAAAAATACATATTGTTACAAAAAAAAAAAACAATATATATCCATGATGTTTCTTTTGTTTCTAGAAAGAAAGAAATATATATATATATATATATATATATATATATATATATATATAATAAGAACATCTAAAATATTAAAATAATTTCAACGTACATCATTTAATATTTTATTAAAAGAAATTTCATTTATTTCATTTTCTTTAGAAACAAGAGAAACTTCCTGGATATATTTTTTTTTTACAATATGTTTTGTGTTTTTTTTTTTTTGTAGATAATACAATAAAATTTTCAAATTATAAAACTTTTAATTTGTTTATGAAAAAAAAATTCACCTAAGAAACCAAATAAAATGAGAAATAACAAGTAATTGCATAAAGAAAATTCACCATTTGATAAGCTTACATTTAGATTTGTAAGTACAGTTTATGTGTGAAATTTTTCATATAAAATTTTTTAATTTTCTGTAAGAATTACTTAGTGGCAGAAAACAACTTTTCTAAAAATTTTATACTAAACAAATTTTCTTTTAATTGTTCGTTATTATTTAATTTTTTTTATTCATTTGTTGACATAGTGAATTTCTATAAAAAAAAGTTTAGAATTGATTGATTTTGATATTTTGGCAACAAATATAGCAAGGATAAGTTTCAACAAAAAAGTATTTAACTGCTTAACTTATTCTTCTGATGTCTTGACAAGATTTTTTTCACTAAAAGGAAAAATTTTTATAATTTAAAATATTCATTGCATTCTTAAAAAAAAAAAAAAACAATACATATCATTACAAAAAATTAAAATATATCTACAATATTTCTCTTGTTTTAGAAAAAAGACAGATAAAAAGATGTAAATAAAATAAGAACGTTCGAAATATTCAAAAAAAAAAATTACGTTCATTATTTTATTAATTTTTCAAAACATTCTTCATCTATCCTTCTTTTTTTAACAACTACAAAATCTTCATCGATATTTGTTACCATAAGTTTTGTTTATTTGCAGATAATGCAATAACTTTTTCAAATAATAAAACTTTTATTTTTTTTTATTCTATGAAAAAAAATTTACTAAAAATTAAATAACATCAAAAAACTTATCATCAATGGTTAAAATCTGTAAAAAAATGGAGACAACTTCCATTGCATGTTAACTTTTGATAAAATTTTGCATTTGTTTCGATTTTTAATTTTCATGTATTGGCAAACCTTTTTTCATTAAAAAAATGTACTTATAGTTTGAAATATTTATTACATTTTTCTAGAAAAAAAAGTACTTATTGTAACAACAAATGTAAAACATCGAGAATATTCGACCCTTATCCAAAAAAAAAATAATAATAAATAAATTAAAATATTTTGAATAAAATAATTAGAAAATTGTTTTAAATGAATTCTTACTCTAATAAGGATGCTTAAAAAAAATTAAAACAATTTTCATCACGAAATTTGCCTTATTTATATATAAAATAAAAATCTTTTAATTTATATGCTTTATTTTTGCAAAAGGGAAGAATGTACTTGATGTTTTTAGGTGTACTATTACAATAAATACTTTATTTTCATAGGAATAATGCAATAATATTCTAAAACCAGAAAAACCTTAACTTTTTATGGAAAAAAATTTGCCTAAACAATCAAATAAAATTGAAAATCAGAACTACTTGCATCAATAAAATTAAGCAATTTCGTTTTTCAAATAGTTTTTCAAAAATCTAGCTTTAAACGAAACTATACATCAATGCTAAACTAAAATAATTCAATCCAATATTCACATATCTGAAATTTTAAAAACATAAGATGCTCATGCACAACCTCAAAAAGATTTCACATTGTTAAAAGTAAAATGAAAAAAAATAACATGATTCAAACTTTTCATCACTTCAACTAATAAATAAATTGATAATCACATATTATAAATTTACTATAAAACATTGATGGTAACTACATATTGAGCAACTTGAAAGAGCCAAATCTCAAAGTAAAACTCCAAGGTGAATGGAAATATCAGAAACCTCCTACAAAAAGCAAACAAGAAAAAAAATCTCAGATTATTAATCAACTAAAACCAAACAAAAATTCCATCAAATGATGGAGTAAAGCTATAATAATGTCTTCTATTTAAAGATTATTACATGAAATATTTCTACTAAAAACTTCCATCAACTTATGAGAACCGTCATCATTTAAATGCCGTCTTCTGAGAACAAACAAAACAATAAATGTTACTTTTGATTTCGTTCTTACAATATATCACAACAATCACAATATGCAAACCCAAAACAACGCTGAACACCCTCCAACTTCAGATTCATACAGATCTAAAACCAAACTGCCAACCCTCAAAGTAAACAGACCAAAGCTATTAATAATTATATAAGGAAAAATGTTCATCGATAAAAAACCAAGGATTTTTATAGCACTACATAAAATTATAAGCAAAAATGATCAAAGTGTTATACAAAATTCACAAAGTGCACAAATACAAATCTCAAAGCAAATACCCAAATGTTGCTGCAAAAACGAAACTAAGAAAAATTCAGAATGTCATTAGATGAACAATAAAAAATGATTATAAAATCATGAGCAAAAACAAGTAGAAATCGAAAATATAAACACAAAACATAAATATAAAATGATACAAGCAATGATATATTTATATATACATTGAGAAAGTTCAGAAATACCAACCTAAAACCAAAAAGTCCAAACCGAAGAAATCTTGCATCATCACAGAATGAGACAAAATTATAAATTCATAAAGTGAAAAAGTTATATATAGTACTACGAGTCAAACTCTAAATTTGCTTTAAATAAGTCCTTAATCTGAAGTCTATCACCCAATTTCAGATGAGCATTGATTGGAATCAGCCACTGTAGCGGTGTGCAATTTTGCACACCCTACGTGGCAATACTGTTTATAATTTATATTTCTTTTTCTTTTTTTCCTTCCTGCTGAAATGGATTTGAAGACAGCGAACCCATTTCAGATTTTGAACCCATCCCGCTCCCGCGACCCCCTCCCTCCCTCCTGTTGCAGAGCACCCTCGTCGTCTCTGTCATCGCCCAGCACCGGTGAATCGTGGCCTGCCTCTAGCCATCTCCACCCATCCCGGGGTCTTCTTTAGCTTGTCTCTCGGGGTCTTCTTCTCTCGGTTCTGCACTCTCATTCTTGTAATGCTTCTCTCTCTCTCAACGGTCTTAGAGAAGCAAACCCCATTTTGATTTCTCTGAGAGGGAGTGGGCGAGAGAGAGAGAGATATCAGAGAGTGAAGAATATTGTGTAGCGGTAAAATGTTTGATTTCTTATGAAGGAAATATATCAGGAAAATTCTTAACCGCAAAGATAGTGATGCAGGCCAAAAAGGTTACTACTTAAGACATCCTCATTTTTTTGGGTCCTTCTTTACACCGAGTTTTCCTCTATTTTTTGATCTATTAGCTTTTTGGGTTTTTTTAAATACAAATCACTCAATGCAATAGAACTAGCCCTGTAGTTTATTGAATTTTTTTTTTTTTCAGATTTCTAGGTGTTTTCTTTTTATAGATTAGGTTTTTGAGTGTACATCGGCTTTGATGGATTTTTTAGTTTTGTTGATCTGGTCCGCGCTGAAGCTTTCTGGTGATGAATATAATGAATAACATAATTTTGTGCGGTATTAATTGATTTCTCCTATTATTATTATTGGGTAGGTGCTTGTACAGGCCTGGGTGCATTTGAGTGTCAATTGTGTTTTGTTTTCTAAAGATGTAATATTCTAGTTGATTGGTCACTGACAAGAGTTAATGATACTTTATATGATATGCCCATTTACTGATGTAGGTCATCGCATCGTGCTTTTTATTTGAAATCTTGACAATGAAATCTTTCAGGTGCTTGCACTTACAGTGGTATCTATTGGTGTTGCTGTGGCTACGATCACTGATCTCCAATTTGACCTCTTTGGTGCTTGTATAGCATTGGCATGGATAATACCTAGTGCAGTTAACAAGATCCTCTGGTCCAGTTTGCAGCAGTAGGAGAATTGGTCAAGCTCTTTCAAATGTCTCTATTTTTTTCCTTTAGCTCTCACCTATGTTTATTTGCTTCTAGAAAAGTTAGATAAATTGTATCTTAACAAGGATGTTAAATAATTTAAATAGCTTGATGTGGAAGACAACGTTGATCACTTAGTTATTTCTGGTTGCCTTGATACCTGTATTAGATCCCCCTAGTGTCCTCTCATTTGATTGGAATTTTAATAGCACATTGGCTATTCTTACATCAACAGTTCTTGGCTTCTTGCTTCAATGGTCAGGTGCTTTAGCACTTGGGTAAGCAATCTCTGTCCATTCTTTTTACCATTCCATGCCACAGGCTGTTTGGTCCCATAGCTTGAGATATATGACTTTCTATCCCTCACTTTGTTTGTTTTGGTCAATTCATACTCTAGAGCGTAAAGTTTGCAAAACTCTGAGAAAGTATCTTGTTAATCTTGGTTTGTTTGCTGAGAAAAGGTTGAATTCTTTAGAGGACATCCCATTTAACTACTCTTGCTCAGTGTATTTAATTTCAATGGAAATCTCAAATGTTATTATCTTTATTTGGTTGTGTTAATATTGTGAATAACTGTTCCCATGCTCTAGCTTGATTAAGATCTTTGACTTTAGTTATTCATGATAAGATTGTTGGATTTATTTGCAATATTTTTGTGTACACAACTGTTGGTTTGGATGATTGAGAGCGAGTTTTTAACTCAAAATCTTGTGAAGTGTACTTAAAACAGTTTGCTCAAGGGTTGAAGATCCTCTCCATTTCATTATTAGCTTGCCTTACTTTATTGATAAACAAACTGATCGGTTAGAACGGAAAGACTTTTCCAAAATGGAAATAGGATTTGAAGGATAAACAAAAAAAGGAAAAAGAAGAGGAAGAAGCAGAAGCAGAAAAAAAAAAAAAAAAAAAAAAAAAAAAAAGGATCAAACTTAGCAGGCTTATCAGATGCTTTGACTATTTACAAAGTTCATCCTACTTCTGAGAATCGACCAAGATTTTGTTTTTAATTTTTCCCTTTTTCTTTTTTCCTTTAATACCTTTTACAGAAGGGGCCACTTAGTACTTTTGCAGCGATATATATTAATACTTTTGCGGCTATATATATTAGTATGGTAGTGTATGTATTTTAGGAATTCAAATGTTTCTGTCATATCCTTTTCTTTTTAGGTGACTGAATGTTTTGTACGTTTTGGAATTTTTTTTAGATTCCCGATCCCCAATATTAATATAATTTATACTAGGTTTCTTTTTCTTCTTTTGTTTTTATTAGCTCACTGCATCACACTTGATCACTGTGCCTGCAAACTTTTCCTTTTCACTCCCTTTCCCTTTCTTATGGTTGTTTTTGAATGAAGTAGAAAAATAACCCCCTGATTTACAGGTTATGGCTATACAATGGGCGGCTACAACTCTAACTATGGTGCTCGAATGACAGAGGATTCACTGAAGATGTTACTCTTTTTGCAAAGATTTTGATTGAATCTCAAAATGTCCATTCATGTTATGTATTTAGATAGCCACAGTATTTGTATAACTGTAATGATCCTGAAGTTATGGGAATCTGTTCTTGTACTTGATGGCATTTATTTCATGAACATGTGGTTAATTTCAAAAGTTGCACTCATGTGGTTAATTTCAATTGGAATATCAAGGTAATTTGAGCTTCATCCATTGTTGAGTATGATTATGGGCAGATGAGTTTTTTGGTTTTTTGTTGAGTAATGAATTTTTAGTTGTTTTTACTTTTAGGTTAGTAGTGGAGGTCAATAATGCCCCAAATTTCCAAGATGGTTTTTGAATGGAAACAGCTTGTGCACATGAGTGCCTGCAATTTTGCAAACCCATGTATGTAAATTGAATGCCATTAAATTAACCTGTGTAATGAAAACAGCTTGTGCACGTCGTTTGATCTCGCTTGTGTATGCAAATTGTACCCGTCCAAGTCTAATGTCATTGGAAGTACCCCAACAAAGAATCAATAAGTTTAAATGACTGCAAATTACCATTATATTCAAGGACTTGGTTTTCCAGAGTCTAAAACAGAGCACGTTCATGTGCTAAACCAGCCAACATTACTCATAATCACAGCAAATTAGTTGACTAGCATAAGTGAATCTTTACAAATTAGAATGAGCCAGGCATGTCTGTGCTGAAGCTATACATAAACATTTGGCAGAAACATTAGTTCACCATCTACACCATCTGGATGCAACTCCACCATCTACACCATGCATCTATCCTGCCCATTCCAACAAAAAATCATTTTGAAAGTTAACGCAAAATAAGTTAACCCAAATAGAAGTTACAAACAATAAACCAGAAATAATTGTCTCATAAGTTAGAAAAATAAGTTCATCCCAACAATAAACCAGAAACAGTGAATTTTTCAAAGTAGAATTCACTTTTTTATAAAAGGTACTTCTTCGAACATCTTAACTAATACATGCTGAAAATAATCACAGGGGAAACCAAACAAAGCAGAAAAATATCCCCAATCTGTTATAGTTAGACATCAATCATGAACATCTTAACTAATACATGCTGAGAAACCAAGAATGCAATAATTACATATCTTCACGAAGTTAACACCACATTATTTCACTATTTCATCTATTGCAACTCTATTGTTCCAGATTGTCTCATAAGCTAGAAAAATAAGTTCATTCCAACAATAAACTAGAAAAATGACTTGGACAGAAAAAAAACACCATCATTACCTCCTTCTCACATAACTAAAGATCAGTAATTATCTGAATGATTTTGGCCTTGACTAATCACACAAATTAAATCAACTAAAATGAAAATTTAAGTTTCAATAAGGAGAGGAAGAAACGGGTGCAAGTGTGCTGGTTTACATTTGCTTACATGTAATTTCAAAATGTCACCTAATCACACATATGTAGTCTATTAAAGTTTAATAAAATCTTTGTTTTATTAACTATTGAGTTTTTCACATATTTTATGGTAAGATATATTCACTTTTTTATAAAAATACTTGCATAAAATTTGTATATTTAAACCGAACTTGTATATATTATTATTCAAATGTAATTAATTGCGTTGAAGTGATATTATCTATCAAAGCCCTTGTATAATCTCCCAAATTCGTATCCCAGCAACTCTCTCGTTTTTACCCAAATCCAAAATAATTAAGCTACCAAATGAAGATGTTTTTTTTATTCTCTTATTATAATACTCATACTCCTTGAATCAATATGAAAATATTCTAATTTGGAAAGCATTTATACGGAACCATAACACATGCCCTTCAAAACATCCGCTCACACATAAGGCCTTGGCTAGCCCTTGGATCACCGTTAATTTTCTCGTCATTACGAGGATTTTGAGTTATTCTATTCTCGAATCAATGTATAAAGTATATCATGCATGTTATTTAAATTGTAAGATTTTATTTATAATTTATAATTTATCTTTTAAATCAAATTATATTATATAAGCATTTACTAAATGTGCTCTACACACTGACTCAAAAATAGAATTTTTTAAAACCATGCCTATGAATTTTTATGATTCTTTGCAATTTTCTAATCGAAAGACAAAATATTAAACATCAAACACGACGAGAAATTGATCATGTAGGTTAAAATAAAAAATAATTTTTTTAATAAAAGTTCTATAATTTAAGAATTAGGTGTCTTTTGGTATAGAAAAATAAGAATTCTACTCTCGAGCTATTATTCACTCTCACATCTTATACTTACAATATTTTTTTTATAAAGTGTGTTGGTATTTTTTATAGGGTATGAGGTGTGTGATAATAAATAGTAATTAATGAGAAAAAATTTTCTTAAAAAAATAATATTTATAGTCATAAAGTACACAAACGTCGTATATTTCTTTTTAAAAAGTTAGTAAATATATAAAATTGAAATTTATATTAAAAATAATAATATATCCCACTTTTTAAAAGATAATACAAAAAAATTTATAAAATACATAACTCTATCCAACGTTACTCTTCAATTGAACAGCCAACTGTTGTCACTGTACTTGGCCCGAGTCATAAAAAAGTGTTCTTAGGGTGCGTTTGGTTGTTGAAATGAGTTGAGTTGAGTTGAGTTTAGATAATAAAATATTGTTAAAATATTTTTTTTAAATATTTTTATTGTTTTGAAATTTGAAAAAGTTGAATTGTTTATTATATTTTGTGTTAAGATTTGAAAAAGTTGTAATGATGAGATGAGTTTGGTTAAGGAACCAAACGAAGCTTAAAATCTCCTAACTAAACTATCCAAACAATAAAAACACTCAACCCATACCCAATGGTCCTGTCAGAGTCGGAGAACGGCGAGATTGAAGTGACAGGCGCATCGTTCAGCCGATTCGACGTCGTCTCGGATCAGTCCGATCACTCCTACTTCCTCCTGAACCGGCCCAAAAAGGACGCCGGAGACTGCTTCGTCAATGAGAACAGTAAGACGCACAAGAAGATTGTGCAGGAGTGGAGGATCCTAGAGAAGAACCTCCCGGAGTCGATCTTCGTCCGGGTGTACAAGAAGCGCATCGATTTGCTCAGAGCCGTGATCGTCGGGTGTAATTCAATATTAATTACAGATACGCATTTTGATCTTCGTATAAATCACTTAAACAGTAAAATTAAATTTGATTTATGAGATTTAAATCTTAATATTTATTTTTTAAATTAAATTATGTCTTTAAGCACCTTAATAGGTGTGCTCTACCCACAAACTTGCAAATAAGATTTTTCAGCAAAGAATATTACTGCATAATCTCTAACTTTTCCATATATATTAATAACGTAATAATAAGATGAGATAAAATGATTTATGAATAGTAATAAAAAAAGTTAAGATCTTTTAAAAAATAAGAAAAAAAAAATTTTGAATACAAATATTATAAAGTTAGAATATTATAATAATATAAATTTTTAATGCAATTTTTGTTTGTGATATGAAAAAGTTGAATTATTTTTTATATTTTGTTTAGATATTTGAAAAAATTATAATGATTAGATAAAAAAATTAAAAATTTGAAAGTGAATAGTATTTGTGATTGTAGTGTTTGAATGTTGAGATGAGAAGAGAGAATCTTGCAATTTAAACGGGGTCTAAGGCCTAGTTTGGATAGCGAGAAGTGTTGAGAAGTGTTATTAATAGTTGTGAGTAGAGATTGGAGTAAGTTTGTGGATCCTATTAAAAGTAGTTTGAGTTGTTTGGATGTATGAAGTATGTTAAGTTGTTGACTTTTAAATAGATTGTTGAAAAATGTGTGAGTCCCATAAATATTATAGTAATTTTATTTTTAGTAATAAATATTATAGTGATTTTATTTTATTTTTATATATAATAGTGATAAAATATTTTTATATTTCATTTATTTTATTATTTTCTTTACTCTCTCTCTCTCTCTTCTGCTTGATTCGAAGCCACGTCCGAACTGGTTTCAACCCAACCCGGCGCCGTCGTGCGCAGCCCGGCCTCACCACCACCACCAGCAGCTCTCCCTCACACCGTCGACTCCCCCAGCCACCACCGATATCCCCCACGTGCGGCTCTCTTTCTCCCCTGCGGTAACCCAACCGAAATGAGTGTGGCCCGATTCTCTCCACTTGCGCCGCCGTACACAACCACCTGGCCTCACCGCCACCATCGGCGACTTCCTCTCACGTCGGCGACTCTTCCAGCCACCACCGATCTCCCACACACGCAGCTTTCTCTCTCCCCTGCGATAACCCAACCGAAATGGGTTTCGGTGGTTTCTATCCACTTGGGCCGCCGTACGCGGCCACCCAGGCGACCGCACCTCCACCACCTCACACTGGCAATCACCTCTCGCAGACCCAACTACCATGAACCTCCCTCTCCCTCTTCGTCCCACATTGGTATAATCTCAATTGAAATGGTGAAACACTGTGTTGAGAGTGCAAACAGTGTCTGTGTTGTGTAGAGAGAGGAATGCTAAGATATGTTTGAAAATACAAAAATGTTGTTTGACATGTAAAGTATTCTCATCCGTACAAAAAGTGTTGAGATACTTCCGTTATCCAAACACAACCTTAGAGTAATGCTACTATGTCCTATAATTTATACCACTCATTTTGTCACATTGACGTGACACCACACATAGCTTATATATATATTCATAACAAAACCAAATGCCGCCCCAAAATTTTTTTCAAAAAATGTGAAAAATCAAAATCTTAGCTAGTTTCCCTCGACCATTTTTAAGTTTGTGTTTTTAATTTTTTTTTTTTTAATAAGCCACGTGCGATGCCACCTCAAGAGAACAAAGTAAGTGATATAAATTATAAGATATAATAATATTAAATAATACTAGGTACAAGTCAAATGTAAGTTATTTATAAAAAAATGATCCCACTAATACAAAATAAATTTTTTTTATAGATTTTTTTATTGTAGAGTCTACTCTTTTACAAAAACTTGTACAATACTTATTTGTTTGGAGTTTGTACACGTGATTTCTCCATTAATATATATTTAAATGTTGTATTTGCACACTGCCCAATTCCAATTGTTCCAATCAACCCGTGGAAATATGGCCGTATGTTCCTCCTATAGATTTTAATTGATAGAATCCAAAGCTCTCGTCCCTAAAGTCTAACCTACATCGATCACGCCCGTAATTGACGGAGCATATGTATATAATTTCACGGTTTTGGGGTTTGAATAAACACTTTTGCGAGCATGCAAAGCTTGGGTCAACAATTTCGCCCGGGCTTAGAAAAAATATGTTTTTAAGTACGTATGTTCTATGGTTACGTGTTATCCAATTAAAGTTTGTGAAAGTCTTCATGGATGGATGATTAAAATAAAATTGGAGCAAATTGGAGATATGGTTTAATGCGTTGTGACTAGCATTCTCAATGGATTAGTTAAAAGTTAAATTTATCATATATTTAGCTATTAGATCCCAAAATATCATCACAATCGATTAGCTAAAATCCAAATTTTTAGACTTTAGATACACCATCAATGCCCGTAATTCACGGAGCATATTTTAACACTAAAATCATTTTCAAATTTTCTAGTTATTATAGATACACTAAATATATATTTTATCATTTATTTCTCTATTTGCTTTCATGTCTACTTTCAAATTAAACGAAAGTAATATTATCAAGTGATATTTGGGAGGCACGATTTCAAGTAAATTAACTACTTTCAAGTAAATGCATATATTTTCTCAATAACTATTAATGCATAGCTTCAGTTTACTCATAAAAGAAAATTATTAATACATAGCTCATGTGTTGAGGTTGCCTCGCATGGTATAGACATTTTCTTTTTTTTTGTTTAGAATATGATTACTAATTAACATAATTTAATTAGAATATGATTACTAATTAATATATAATAGATAGAATGGCAAAATATGATAAAATAAAATAATAACTAAAAAAATTAAATATTTTTTTAATTATTAATTACTCATTATTATATAATGAATAAATAGATAATTCAATATGGAGATTTGATATGAATAGACAAAGTCAAATTTACCTTATATTATTTTATTATTATACAAAGAAAAAATAGCTATTTTAATGTGGGGATTTATATGAATGAAATAGCAAAAAATTTAATTCATTTCACATTTATCAAAAGTGTCATTTAACTTTAGCTAATCCATTGAGGATGATTTATAGGTTATAATAATAAGAGTTGGGCTATTTTGCCGTCCAGAATAGCCCGCTCAATTTAACCGCTACGCCAAATTCAACATTTTATTTTTTTCTAATTTTTTAATTCACATTTTTTAATCATTTTAAAATATTTTTAAAAAATATAAAAAAATATCAATATACAAATAGTCACTTCCTTAACTATTAAGTAAAAAAATTAAAATATATAAGATATCAAAATAAGGGGATAAAATGAGTGTGCAAAGTAACATTTTTCTAATAATAAACCATCCAAAATTTTTCGTCAACTCGCTCTCCTTTTTTTTTTTTTTTTTTCCTTTTTGATCTCTCGTTTTTTTGGAAGGGTTGGCTTGCATGACCATTTGACACTTACAGGCGATTTGGTTACAACTTTTTTAAAACTCTTATATAAAATATAACAAATTTTTTTTTTTTAATTTTAAAGTAAAAAAATAATATTTTAAAATATTTTATTTAATTTTTAACTTTCATTTTATTTAATTTTTTTTTAACAACCAAATGGGACAACTATATGGCATAGTAGCCACTATTCCCAGCAGCACTCTCCTGGATAGATTCTAGAATTCTGTTATATATAGATATTTTTACGTATTTTTTGTATATTTTATTGATTTAATTAGTTAAATCAGTTATTTTATATTAAAAAAAATAACGTAGCTAATCACATTAATAAAGTGTACAATAAATATATAAAAGAGCTGTGCTATGCATCAGCCCCTGTTCACGGGCTGATGCATAGCACACCTGATGTGTCTTCATGTGAGTGATTTAGATATGAGTGATTTGAATGATGTGAATGGTTTAGATAATGACACATAAGGTGTGTTGTGGCTGCTCCTCAATAGTAGGATGATGTAAAGAATTTTCCATATTTATTTATTTGTGGTGGTGGAATACGAGTAAGATGACATTTCGCTGTCTCTTCGTTTGGATGCCTTGTCGAAAAGGATATAAAGGTTGACATTTGAAGAGCAAAAACAGTAAAGAGACATTTAATTTTTACACACAATTATTTTATAATTTTTGCTTAAGAGTTGTGTAAAATGGTAAAATAACTGTGTCTACATAATTCTTGTTGAGAAACTGTTGATTTTATAAAATAAAATTCACAAACCTTTATTTTTTTTAGATAATAAATTCACAAGAGCTTTAGAGTATTAGCAATGGTCTAACTATTATCAAGTCTAAAATTTAGCTAAAAGTTGAGATTTTGGCAAAAGCTAAAGTCATTAAAGATATTAATTCACATTGAACTATCCATCTCAAACTCAAAATAATAATATAGTATTATACATTTTTTAATAATTCTTTTTTATATTTTACAAATACACTTTATATATTAATTAATAATTTAATTTTTACTTAAAATTATTATTTCTCAACTACTTTTTATATCAACCTAATTATCCGGCATAATATAGTCTTGTTTACAAAAAATATTTCATGAAAAATCTGGACATAATATATCATTGTTTACTAATTAAAGTTTTAAAAAGTATTTAATAAAATCTTGTTGATTATTTGTGAATAAAATATAAGTTTGATGTGTGAATAGTGACTTTCCAACTTTGGAAATCCCTTTAGAGTTACTATAGCGTAAAGTCTATACTAAATATTTTTAGCTAATCTAATCCCAATGCTCTATTCATTGAGTTCTTTTACTCATCATTTATACATTAAGTATTAAGTAAGAGAAAAAAATAAGAATAAAAAATTATACATGATGTGTGATATGAAAATAATGATGAGTAGAATTTTTCCACATATCATAGTACGTATAATCAACCTTTAAAAATTCTAAAAATGCACAAATAACAATATGCCACGTCAACATGAATAATAAAAAATTAAAAAAAAAACAAATAGAAAAATATTTTAAAAAATGAAATAAAGTTATAAATCTTAGAAGATAAAAAAAAACAAACTTAGAAAATATTGAAAAATTCAAAAAACATGAAATTAAAAAAAAAACTTAATAAATAAAATTAAAATCTCTAAAACACAAAAATTTATAAATATATATATATATATATATATATATTGAAACACTATATCTAGAGAAACGATAAATCCACTGACAGTGGATCCGAACGCCTTTTTTTTTCACTTAATAATTAAGGAAATATTTTTTAATAATATTATGAATTTTTTTTAAAAAAAAAAATTTAAGGCCGTTAGAAAAATGTATGAGAAAAAATAGTTAGGTTTAATCTTCTAATTAATGACGTTTTAATTAACTAAGTAATTACCTCTGTACGTTGGCACTGCGATCGAGCTGATGGATCATTTTCACAGTAACTCTATCATCATTTTTCACTGATCATATAAAGTAAGTTACATGAAAAATAAAATGGAGTAGCATACAATCCCCTGGTGATGAGAAATTTGATTTGCAAGAATTATACATACATACATACATACATGTAGCAAATAAATTTTTTTTTTTTGACTTTTAGGTTATGCTTGGTAGATGAGATAAGATGAGAATTTTTAAAAATTTTGTGAATAGTATTAAGATGAAAGTTTAAAATTTTATTTTTTAATATTATTATTGTTTTGGGATTTGAAAAAGTTAAATTAGAATTTGAAAAAGTTGAATTGTTTATTATATTTTGTATGGAGATTTGAAAAAGATGTAATGATGAGATGAGATAGAGATGAGATGAGATTTCTCATCTTTGCTCCCAAACATATCCTTAGTCTCATATGGTGGTTTGAGAAAACGATTTGATTTAGATTTGTGACAGAAATGAGCAA
Source organism: Cyclocarya paliurus (assembly GCA_029856935.1). Lineage (NCBI taxonomy): Eukaryota > Viridiplantae > Streptophyta > Magnoliopsida > Fagales > Juglandaceae > Cyclocarya > Cyclocarya paliurus. The sequence goes on along the minus strand of CM056952.1, from coordinate 14,327,159 downwards.
TTTTGTACTAAAATGATGAAAAATCACTAAATACTGCCGTTACCATGCATTACTTTATGAATAATGATACTCCACCAACTCGTGTCCAATCTTTTCACAACTTAATTAATATATAATAATAAAAAAAATAAAAAGAATGACAAAACAGCACTATAAAAATAATTTTATAATTCTAAAATGTATTTTTTTATTGGTAAGTAGTAACCTCATTTTCCTTACTTTATAATCTAACTTTACTCATCTTCTGCATGAAAAAGAATATTTAAGACAAAAAAAAAACTATGCATGACAATAGATACATGAATTGCATTCATATTAAACTCATATCATGTTGTTATTGAAAATAATAAATGAGTTTAAATTTTAAATATATTTATACAATCAGAAGTCACTAATTATATGCCTAATGATGTACCTGCTTCCTTAAACCTACTCTACCGACTAATTAATTAGAGATGCTGAGGACCGAGGGAGAATTCCAAGCTTCACTGTGCTGCAACATAGATGCTAAATTACAACCAGCAGTTGCAAAAGCAATGGCGTTGAGAAAGAGCATTGATGTTCTCCTCAAAGATTGTCTTGGAAGGAGACTGAAAAATATTATAACTAAAGTAATATTAAGAAATTTATTTCTTGTATTACTTTATCTTTTCTCTGTAATATTAGAAGAAATTTCTACTAAAATGCTTAAACAAGAAACTCAATTTAATTTCTTATTTCTTTCTGTATTAAAAGAAATTAATTAATTAAAAAAAGTTTCATTAATAAGATAAATTAATTTTTTAATAAAAAAATGATTAAGAGTAAAGAAAAATAAATAAATTTCTTAAAATAAAAATAAAAATATAAAAAAATTAAAGAACAATTAAAAGATCCGTTATGACTCAAAAAATTAATTCAAAAAATTATTAATGCAATAACTCTTCACATGAAAGCTTGGCAGAAGCAAGTTCTTTCATTCATTATATTAAAAGACTGCTGAAGTAGTTCCGTTCCTCCTTTGGGAGGAGACGGTGTGGTAGGACTCCTTCTCCTAGGGAGGACGGGAGGTGATAGAGCTTCTTTTCTTTTGAAAAGAAGTTGTTTAGGCTCTGTATTTTACAGAGTGTGACTCTCTCTGACAAACCTAGTTTGGTTAGAGAGAGTTATAAAAGTTAAGACAAAGTCCGTCATAGAGAAATTTATGTATGGGGTGCTTCAGAGCAGATGCGTAGGTTGACTTGTAGTCTGGGTTTCTTCTGTATTAATAAGTCACATTTGTAACTTCGGAATTCATTAATGAAATGAAGTCTTTTTTTTTCAAAAAAAAAAAAAAAAAAAGACTGCTGAAGTACATGTTGGGATGGAAAGTGTCATTCAATTACAAGGAGATAAACTTGGCTAGACATGAGTTGGCTAAATTAGTTATTTCATTGTTAGGAGAGCATATCTAGACGGAGGAATGTCCCATTTAGATTATGAATGTGGTGTTGCAGGAAAAACATTGTAACGTGTGATATTTAATACTAGCAGTGTTATGTTGATTTCAAAAAAAAATTAAAAAAAAAATTAGTTGGTTGTCTTCTCGTCTCTATAAATGTAAAGCTGCTTCGTGCGTGATTAGATACCCATTGGTAGTCTATTAAAGTTTAATAGAATCTTTGTTTTATTAACTATTGAGTTTTTCACATATTTTATGGTAAGATATATTCACTTTTTTTTATAAAAAGACTTGCATAAAATTTGTATATTTAAATCGAACTTGTATATATTATTATTCAAATGTAATTTACTGCATCTTTACGTACTCCTCTTATTTAATTGCGTTGAAGTGATATTATCTATCAAAGCCCTTGTATAATCTCCCAAATTCGTATCCCAGCAACTCTCTCGTTTTTACCCAAATCCAAAATAATTAAGCTACCAAATGAAGGTGTTTTTTTTTATTCTCTTATTATAGTACTCATACTCCTTGAATCAATATGAAAATATTCTAATTTGGAAAGCATTTATACGGAACCATAGCACATGCCCTTCAAAACATCCGCTCACACACAAGGCCTTCGAGCTAGTCCTTGTATCACCGTTTATTTTCTCATCATTAGGAAGATCTTGAGTTATTCTATTCTCGGGTCAATGTATAAAATATATCATCCATGTCATTTAAATGGTAAAATTTTATTTAAAATTTATAATTTATCTTTTAAATTAAATTATATAAGTATTTTACTAAGTATGCTTTACACACCGACTGAAAAATAAATTTTTTTGAAACCATGCCTATGAATTTTTATGATTCTTTGCAATTTTCTAATCGAAAGACAAAATATTAAATATCAAACACGACAAGAAATTGATCATATGGGTTAATATAAAAAATAATGTTTTTTTAATGAAAGTTCTATAATTTAAGAATTAAGTCTGTTTCAGTATAGAAAAATAAGAATTCTACTCATCATTCATTATTTACTTTCACATCCCATATATATTTTTTTTATAAGATGTGTTGATATTTTTTATAGGGTGTGGAGTGTGTAGTAATAAATAGTAACTGATGAAAAATTTTTTTTTAAAAAAAATAATATTTACAGTCATAAAATAAGCAAATGCCGTACATTTCTTTTTAAAAAGTTAGTAAATAAATAAAATTGAAACCTATATTAAAAAAAATAAAATAATATATCTCACTTTTTAAAAGATAATACAAAAAAATTTATAAAATACGTAACTATATCAACGTTACTCTTCAATTTAACAGCCAACTCTTGTCACTGTACTTGGCCCGAGTCATAAAAAAGTGTTCTTAAAATCTCCTAACTAAACTATCCAAACAAGAAAAACACTCAACCCATACCCAATGGCCCTGTCGGAGAACGGCGAGATTGAAGTGACAGGCGCATCGTTCAGCCGATTCGACGTCGTCTCGGATCAGTCCGATCACTCCTACTTCCTCCTGAACCGGCCCAAAAAGGACGCCGGAGATTGCTTCGTCAATGAGAACAGTAAGACGCACAAGAAGATCGTGCAGGAGTGGAGGATCCTAGAGAAGAACCTACCGGAGTCGATCTTCGTCCGGGTGTACGAGAAGCGCATCGATTTGCTCAGAGCCGTGATCGTCGGCGCCTCCGGCACACCGTACCACGATGGGCTCTTCTTCTTCGACCTCGCCTTCCCACCCGATTACCCGGCTCGACCGCCCCAGGTCCATTACCGTTCGTACGGGATGAGGCTAAACCCGAATCTGTACGCCAACGGGCGGGTGTGCTTGTCCCTGCTCAACACCTGGGCCGGTAAGAAGAGCGAGAAGTGGAACCCGTCTGAGTCCACTGTGCTCCAGGTCTTGCTCTCCATCCAAGCGCTGGTTCTCAACGAAAAACCATACTTTAACGAACCGGGTAACGGGATGCTGGGTCGATCTATCTGGGAAAAGAAGTCGCAGGCGTATAACGAGGACGTCTTCATCTTATCGTGCAAGACAATGCTCTTTTTGCTCCGAAGGCCACCGAGGAATTTCGAGGAATTTGTGGCCAGGCATTTTAGGGAGCTTGGGGATAGGATAGCAAGGGCTTGTAATGCTTATAGAACTGGTACCGTGAGAGTTGGGTACTATGGAGATTTTGGGTCATCGTCATCGTCATCTTCGTCGTCAACGAGCATCGATGTGTCTGACAGATTCAAAGCGTCAGTGCAGAAGCTTTACCCCGAGCTCGTTACAGCTTTTCATAGGGTCGGGGCTTCAGTGGGGAATTTCGTCGAACGGTTGAAGGTGGAAACCCAAACGCCGCCGCCGTCGTCGTCGAAAGCTCAAGAGGTTGCGAAAAGGCAGCGCGGGATTGCAAAGAAAGTCCTCGGGGGAATAACGAAGATCTTGGGATTGAAGAAGAGTGGAAAAATCAAAGCGGATGCGACCGAAAAGAAGTTTTCTCGAAAGGGGTGCTCATTCGCAATGCTCTGTGACAGTGTGAGGGAGAGGAGGACATAATTGGGATTTGATTTCTGTGTAGCATCACCTTAAACGAGGGGAGAATTGGATCAATATGCTCTATAATTTTTATCCTCTAAATATTTTTTATATTTTGGAGAGAGACAGAACGAAATTCATGAATCATACTGTATTTAATACCATATTTACGTTCTGTCTCCCTGAATTATAAAAAATATCTGAAATAAGAGATTATAGAAAAATATTGATCCATGAAGAATTAGGACCCAACCCATTATGTTTTTTTCTAGAGGTAGGTTTGGGGGTGGAGATGATTTAGGTACATAGTTTACCAACCCAGACAGGACATGAAAACTTTATTTAAAGGCTAAAAACACTTTGGTATATAAAGAAATTGTTTTACTGAAAACTTTTTTCCATGAATTATTGCTTTCTAATGTCTATGGTCCGAATTGTGGCCGTTTTATTTTGCTTTTGGTCTGTTGGCTCGTTACATGTTAATGATTATTACGTATATTAATGACAAATCTTTCCACCTGTAAATAATTCTCTCTCTTCTTTACGGGATGTCAACTTTATAGGGGAGAGAGAGAGAGAGAGAGATTTACTTCATTTATCAGTCAATTGCTTAACATTTACCCAAGTGTAGACGAAAGAATTAGAGATATTCCTAAAGCTAAGACAACTGACACCAAACCCTTGTCAGCTTATTTTGCAGACGTTACTACGAATTCAGCTTATGGAAATGAAGGCATCAGATAAGCCCCCAGCAATCCAAGGGACTGCAAACCGCAGTATTCCATTGGTTGACCACTCAAATTCCACCTTTTCTCCATTCAGAAAGATCTTCTCAGGCTTCTCACTTGAGTAAGCCAACAATGTTCCTGATCCTTTAACCTTGATCGTCACGGTAGAGATGTCTGTTTTGCTTCCATATTCCAAGAACTCTATTGCCCCTCCACCGTTAAACATGTTTTCAAGGCCGATGGGTGCAAATTTAGCTCTCCCATTTAGTTTTTGGACAGGACAGAAAGTGAATATCTCAAAAGAAGTAGGTTGCACGGTGATGCTAATTTGGTCTTTGGATCTCAGCACTTGAACATTATCAGCTTTGTGAAGGTAGACAGCAAATTGGTCGGTGCTCCGGAACTGAGCTGTGAAGTCTTTCTGCTCCCATTCAACATCATCTGGAGACACCACCCCAGTTATGAACTTGTAGAATTGTGGGTATGCCTTGCACTTGTGCTCTTTTGGGTACCATCCAGCACCTTGGCAGTTGAATACTCCAACCACCCCAGAATACTGCATCCAACGTTTGAGATATGGTTCAATGAGCTTTGTCGTTTTCAAGATTAGGATTAGCGATTATTACACAGTATATCTCACTAGGCTGCACGCCTAGGTTACAAAAGTGAACCTTTTACTCCAAATTTGAAATGGGTGGTATCCATCTAGTCTAAAACATGAGGTATTTTGATCATTTCACATTATGTTGGTAAGTTTTACACTAAATGAGTACTAGTTACTTGTTCATGATTGTGGGCATTTGAATTACCTTGTTTAGGTTCCAGAGTTTGAGCAGGGTCTTGCCATCGAATAATGGGTTCTGAAAGAGGCAATCTCTGGTGGGGAGGGCATAATGCTGGCACTTGAGTATGGTTCCATCAGGTAAAACCAACTTCCTCAGGAGATGGAAATTATGGCGTCCAACTTTGTCACTAACATAGACTGGTCCACCGCAAATGGCTCTTGAACCAGCGTGGAATTCAGCACATAAATGATCAGATTGGAACATGTCCCAATCAGGCTGTACGAATTGCCCCTGCCAAAGGCTGTTGTAGCTGCAGTGTATCATGTGTACTCCTTGTAACCAGCACACTCCCATGGGATCCCCATTTGGATCCTCAAACCAGAAGTCATCCCCTGCACTCACATCAAAAGACACCTGAATTAATGAGCTTGGAAGAAAATTATGGCTTTCCCTATACTTTTATCTAGCAGCTAGTCACTTAAACTGCAGACTTCTTCTAATGGCCAAAATGCCTCTGGAATCCAATTTTTATGATACAAGAGCTTTTTTCTGCTAGGAACATACCAACTCTGCCAATAGAGATCTGCTTTGTGGCCAGGAAGAAGAAATCATTACACTGTTCCATGCTAGCAATAAGCCCACTTCCCCCAAAATTCTTCTTCAGGGACTGGCTTAAGCCATCATAGTATCTCTTGGCAAGCTGAACTCGGCCACCATGGTCCTCAGACACATACTCCAGAGCCTGTTGAAAAAGAAAAGCAGGGATCACAAGGGGGAAAACACATGGATCTGGGTTTGTATATACGTAATTATAACTAAGTGATATAGTTTTGCCTTTCAGTCTGATAGTAATTTCAAGTCACAACATTTGGATTTGGGCACTCCTTCAATCTGGTAAACTTGACCGCCCATTACTTCTGTTTGGGAGGAAAAATTGCAGAAAAGCAATGCGTAGGTTGCGTTGTTATTCATAGGTATGTGTTTGCTTGTTTAGAATATTAAGATTATAAGAAAACAAAAACAGAGAAATATTCTCCTTTAATTTTTTTTATTTTATTTTTTTTATTTTTTACTTTATGCAATATGAAATTACCACCCTCCTTATGCAAAGAAAATAAACTGATTGAATGCTCTTACCCTATACAGAGCCCCCCTTTTTTTTATAATTAGCTCAATCTTTAACCTAGAAATTATGTATACCATTAAGAATAATAAGAAATTAAGGGTGCTCACCTGATAAGATACTCTGCAGTAATCAAGAAAAATATGCATCCCATCCTCTGTCAATTGATATAGTATTGGTGATTTCAAAAGGATAATCGTATCTACGATTAACTTTATTGTCTATGATTAATAAACCACAATATAAACAACATGATGATGACGATGATGATGATTATGATGGTGGTGTAGATGTGGTGTCAATGACATGCATCGTAAAGTTGAAAATTGAGTGGACATACATATATATATATATATAATATATACATGTATATGTGTGTGTATATATATATACAGACCTAATACATTGTTTCCTAATAGAGAATACCAAAAATACCATATAACCTTCTTTTCTTATATGAAAGATGCCGCATATATATAACAGATAAAATTAGTACGTACTACCATACATAAAGTACAGTACTAGTGACTGTTTTGGGGGAAATTTGTGAAAGAAGAGTACAAGATCGTGACATAATGATAACATAAATACATGTAGTAGATGATGATGATGATGAAGTTGATGTTGAACATTGTGGTGCGAATAAATTTGTACCCCAAATGATCAAATAAGTACTGGAAATTATAATAATAAACGCTTACATGGATGACATCCACTTTAACGCCAGAAATACCAGCATCAGCCAAATATGAATGCATGGACTCGTACAGGTCTGCAGCTTGGTCTGGATTCACAAGCCCAATTCCACCTTTAACAATCATAACCACTGCCAAATCAAACATGCTCTTCTCGAGCCCTGCAGCCAATTTTGCACAAGTCACTTTGGCATCCAACCCAGTCATTGTCCCAGGCCTAACACCACCCCAAGCCCCACACAGAGCGTGCCACATATACACATCGTCCAAGCTAGGGAATTTTGTCCTCAGATCACTCACCAAAGCCTTCAAACCCCCTCTCTCTACTCTGTCTTCTTCTTTTAAATACTCTATGATGGTTCCCTGATCTGCATGGCTCGAGTGATCGTCATGATCAGGGTCATGATCACCATTAGTCTCTATCTTCAGCTTCGATTTTTTCTCTGCTAAGGCAACCATTTCTCTGAACATTTTGTCATGTTTTTCCTGATCAAATGTTGGTGCATCGGGTTTTAGCATAGCACCCGCCTGGTACTTTGCGAACTTGTCATTCTCCTCGACTCTGTAGAGCCTGCAAAGCATTTGAGACCCAAGTCCTGATAGATCCTTGGAGTCCACTAAGGGGGCCTCATGGTCCATGTTTATGCTTTGCCACCCATCATCTATAATCAAAAACCGTGGTGGAAACCCGTTCTCCACTAAGCTCTTAACGCCATGCCAGAATCCCACAGGCTCCACCGTCAGATAAAACGCATCCCAAGAGCACCATCCGAATTTATCAACGATTTTTGGCAGAGTTTTCTCCTCCAAAAGCCTGAACGTGCCCAAGTGGACACGCACAGCGGTAAAGGCATCCCGCATGAGGTCATAAGGGTTGTCCCCGACGTGCAGATATGCACAAGACGAGAAGGTCTTGCCCTTCACTTTCATCGAGCCGCTTTCGACGCATAACACCACGTCTCCATTAGCGCCAGGGTGAATTGCTGAGCGAAAGCTTCCTTCTATCAAAGGAACAACGAGAGCGTAGGAGTTTATCTCGGGGACTTGTAAAAGGATCAGTTGGGTCTCCATCTGTAAATCGGATCCATTAGAACCAACCCACATCGTCGACCACCAGGTCTTGAACCGAAAAATACTCAAATATTTCCGGTCAAGGAGCTTTCCGATAGGGTTTAGAATCCGATCATGGGGTTCCTCAACGGATAAACCAAGGAAGGCCCCGTTTTGAGACTTGCTTTCAACGGATTCAAGAATATTATGAGGGGGAGGAGAGTCTGTATCCGTTGCATGGGGTAATGAAGAGAAAGCTGAGAGTGTCACATTCTTGGGAACATCAGAGAGAATGGTTATAATTCCATTTAGACAGAGACTTCGGTCTGGGCACAAGGAAAATCTAGAGGCGGACTTAGTTTGATCTGAGGGATCAGCAGCAGCGCTAAGACGCGTCTGAGGGAATAGATTGGGCAGAGCCATGGACAAGAATTTTCAAGCAAAGAAAAGGAATCAAACTTGAAGAATATGCAGAGAGCAACTATAACTACGAAACTCAATTGTGAAGTGGGCCGGCGGCAAGCAAGTGTTCTTTGGAGCAAACCATGGGAACCAGGAGTACTGAATATTTATAGAAAAAATGGCGAGACTAGTAGCTAGAGTACGGTACTGAGTCTGATCTCTCCAGTTTAATCGCTCATTCCCATAAGATGCGTGCGTGCAATTGACGACAGAGAAACCAACCGGTCAGCTTGACAGTTTTTTGTTTTTTTCTGAACTCAAAAATTATGATATCAAATCTGATCATGCACTTTCGGAAAGTTTTTGTACCAACTGATACCAAATCTCTTGCAAATCGTCAGTATCAGTACAATTGTCATTCTTTGGTGGGTGGCTCGATCGTGCTACACCGTCCGATAAGGCAAATTATTATCATCCACGTTTATCCATTGCATAAGATATTTAGATACTAAAAATGAAAAGAAATGAATTAGAATATTTTTCCCAATCGTAAATAACGAAAATCATGATCACATTGTTTGTTTGAAAGGAAAGTCGGACAGAGAAAACCAGAGAAATATAATTAACACCAAAAATTATTTCGATTAATTAATGCTAACCATGCTCTTACATATTTCGTTTTACAAAATGCTATATATATATAAATCTCATCACTAGCCTTGATTAACAAACAAAAGATAAGCGAAAGATATTGACTCAAATATAAAACTTTGAAAGTGACATAAGATAATTATGATACAACTATTTCAAAGAAAGAAATAGACATCTATAAAAGGAAAATTCTCTACAATGGGCACAACCTCCACTATACACTATGACTCCAAAGGATTTTCTCTCAACGGAAACATCGTCTTCAACTTTCTGAAATTTTAAATTTCTTCATTGTATTGAGATATATGTGAGGTCATTAGAGATTGACAAATTGCTTAATAGTAGATTTCGCCCTTAAACAACTCGTGGATGTAGACTTTATACTGAACCACGTAAAATATCTATGAATCTATCTATTTATCTTTTATTTGCTTATATACTATTTATTTTTATGAATGAACGTTAAGAGTACCGTATCAACATTCAAATCACCCTCGTAGGTCGGAAATGATTCATTCCTCCACTCTGGTTTGTTGTGCGAATTTATACATTAATTGGTTGCATATGAAACTCTAAAAAGAGACAATTTTCAATCAAGTTAGCTGGAAATTTTATCTACTATAAATTAGGAGAAATGTCAATAGATTTCAATACTCACCATTTTTCACATCTTAATTATTATTTGGTGTCGTTTAGATAGTGAATTGAGATGAGATAAGAGTTGAATAAAATATTATTAGAATATTATTTTTTAATGTTATTATTATTTTAAGATTTAAAAATTTTAAATTATTTATTATATTTTATAGAAAAATTTAAAAAAATTATAATAATAAGATGAGATAAATACTTTTACTATCCAAATGGAATTATTCGATCGCGCGCATTCACTTTTAGCACAGAAATATACCATATCCAAAACCAAGGCTTAACTTTAAAAAGCATTATCCTGGAATTACAAATTAATACTAATGTAAAGGAAAGTTGAAGAAACGTGAAAGGATCGATCGAACAACTAATTTAATGACGCAAATAAGGTAAACCACCCCAAAAAATATCTAAAGGAAAAAAAACCTATCAGAGGCGAACATGATGAGTGTTACATGCATGCATACATGATGAAATGGTGCACCGCACACATGTACATATATACTGCGTTCCAGCTTCCAACAAAAAGCAAAAACCTTTTCCTAACTTCTTACTAATTCACACCACCAATAAGAACATGCATGACCTGATGTATATGCATGGTGGGACTCTCGTACCTAGTGATCCTATCCACATTAGATTTTTTTACCGGTTGCGTGAAACATTTGATCCCCTCGAGCCCAAACTACAAATACCACATCTGATTGGCTCAAGATTGGGTCGAGTTAGTTATGTCGGTTAACGCGGTTTTTCCCACGGCTTTGGTCGGTTTGATCGATGGACGTCGGTCGATCACGTTATTATCCTTTCCATTAAGATAATGTTTATTAGTTCATTGATCTTTGTTTCCTTTGTAGACAAAAGATTTTGTCTTTATTTGTGAAGAAATTTCATTTTCTAGCTTTCTCTACTTAAGAATGTTTATATGTTTGTTAACTATATATCTCGTTCGATTGAAAAAAAAAAAAACTATATATCTTGTTTTGGGTCAACGAGCTTTATTTTCAATAGGATGGTCTGTTTTTTCCACCCAATATTTTATTGTTACCTTTGTTAATGTTTCTCGGCTGGATTCCGGGCCTATCCTTTTTCCCTTTTTTAAATGAGAAATTAAGTATAGAGTGATTTAAATACATTTATATATAAGTAATGCTAGAGAGTAGTCACTGTAGCAATACACACTTTACATTCACTACATTGCTGTTTCTGTATTTTTTATTTTTTTTTCTCATCTCCTCTGCTCTCTCTCTCGCAACTCTCTCTCTCTCTCCTACTCTGCTTCTACATCTTTCATTTTTTTTCTCATCTCCTCTATTCTCTCTCTCTCTCCTACTCTCTCTCATCTCGGTCTCTCTCTCATCATCTCTCTCTCTCATCGTCCGGCTCTCTCTCTCATCAGCTTTCTCTCATTCTCGACCTCTCTCTCATCATGTAGTGATTTCAAATTTAGTAGATGTGTGGTTTGGATGATATCACATCATATGTGCAAAAATAGCTGCTACCAATATTTTTCCTTTATATATATGCACCATAGGCAAAAGTTATGTTATTTTTTTTTTTAGCAAATTAAAATAAATTAAAAACAAAGTTACAAAAGAAGGGGGGTAGGGTGTCCCAAACAAGCACTCTATTCTTGTATTTGCAGCAATTAAAAGAAAAATACAAATAAAAGGAGAAAATATTATTGGACCAAATATTGTTTAGGGGTAGCGATAGGGTTACTACTTTCTTACTAACTATTTACTATTTATAATATATTTGAAGTTTTTTTTTTATCATTTTCTTTTAAGTATTTTTTTAACATCCTTAATCATTAAGAAAAAAATTAAAATATATATATAATTTTACTAATAGTCACTTCCTTAACTATTAAGTAAAAAAAATTAAAAAAAAACACAAAAAGAGTAGTAAATGGGTAGTAGGAGGGTAGTAATCCTATTATTATCCATTGTTTAGACCCTAGTTCCTTGCTTAGAAAAAAAAAATGCAAAAAGAAAGACCCTAGTTCCTTGGTTTTGACAAGGAGGGGATCACTGTGTTAAGCGGTTTGTTGTTGTCTAACAAATGGATTGAAACTTGAAAAGTTGTGGTCGGGATTGCAACGAGGCATTACAAACAACCATTTTTACATGTTTATTAAGGATTCACACATCCACTACATCCATGCCACATTTAGGAAAATTATAAATATAATTAGATATCTAGAGTTGAAACGACAAAGTCACTTGCAATTCATTGTTGTCACATGACACTGTATCAGCACGCAGTGGGGCTCTATTATGTATCTAATTTTAAGTAAAAGAATATTTCTGGCACTTCGAGGGTCTAGCCTCCATATTGCAAATAGCAATTCTTGAAAAGGGATTCTGATAATTTTTATTAGATTTACTAGGATATTTAAAGATACTTCCCCCTTTACAATCAGACCCACTAAACTTAAAAAGATAACAACTAACAATAATGGGTAACAACCCACTACAAAACAATCCCAACAGAACTTGAGCACTAAGCCCATCCCTAAATCTAAGGAAACAACCCATAACGTAAACAAGGAAAACAACTCACTAACACATAAAACAACCCACTAACACGTAAGAAAATGCCCATCAGATTCTCTTCAGACAAAGGATAATTCACGTGATGCTCATGTGGCCCAGGTTAAGCTTTGAGATCTATTCTCATTTGTAAAGCTCATGACAGATGCCCCTCCTTCAAGAACCTTGTTTGCAAGGTTCCCATAGTTAGCTCGAAACCCCCGTAGCTCTTTCCAGGATGTGTTTGCTTCCCTCATTTGAGTCCAATGTACTAAGACTTTAGTGGATGCCCTATTGCTGTGGCATTTCAGTCGTCGTTGTAAGATTTTTTCTGGGGTAGCATGAATCTATTCATCGTGATTGGTGGGAGGAAGTTTTACATGTGGTACTGTTGTCGAGCCCAAATGTTTCTTGAGATACGAAACGTGGAAAATGGGGTATATCGAGGTCTCTGAAGGTAGACGAAGATGGTTAGCTATCTTACCAATTTTTTCTTCCACCTAGAATGGACCAAAAAATCGATGGGCTAATTTTTGGTATCTTTATTTTGCAACTGTGAGTTGCTGATAGGGCTTCAGATGAAGGTAAACCCATTCCCCTAGTTCAAAATTTCTCTTCATTCTTTTGAGATATGCAAATTTTTTCATTCTTTCTTGTGACTCCCTCAAATTATATTTCAAAATCTTCAATATCTCATCCCTAACTTTGAGATTTTCTTCAACCGCTTGTATCTTTGTGGTTCCTGGTGTGTATTGGAGGATTCGGGGTGGGAAAAACCCGTATACAACTTCAAAAGGGGTTGTACGAGTGGATGCATGCTCATTCGTATTGTACCAGTATTCGACTAGTGACAGCTACGTAGTCCATTCCTTGGGCTTCTCTCCAGTGAATCATCGTAGGTAACCCTCCAAACTTTGGTTTATTGCTTCAGTTTTCCTATCCGTCTGAGGATGGTAGGAAGTACTAAGATTTAGCTGAGCCCCTTGTAACCAAAACAACTCTGACCAAAATTTTGAAGTGATAATGGTGTTTCGGTCACTGAGAATGGATTTGGATAGCCCTTGTAGCTTAACAATGTAGTCTAGAAAATAACTGGCCACTGTACTTGCTGTATAAGGATGATGAAGGGAAATAAAGTAGGCATATTTGGTGAGTCAATCGACCACAACCAAGATGACACTTTTCCCTTGTGAGAGGGGAAGACCTTCCACAAAATCCATACTAATATCAAGCCAAGGCCTCTCTAGAATAGGGAGTGGCTGGAGGAGTCCAGTAGGATGTGTGTGTTGAACCTTTGTCTTTTGACAAGTGTGGCATTCTCTGAAGTGCTTTGTAACTGAAGACTTCAATTCAGGCAAGCAAAATTCTTTTCTGACCCGAGCTAGTGTCTTATGATAACCCGAGTGTCCTGCTAATGGACTGTCATGCATTTGTTGCAATGCCTCTTGGTGGAGATGGGAGGAACTACCCAGATGCAAACTCCCTTTATATAGAATAACCCCGGCCATAAGGTGTACTTGACATCTTGTAGCTGGCTATCTTGGAGCTACTTCAATATTTTCTGCAAGAGAGGATCTATTGGGTAAGCTTGCTAAACCTTTTGAATCCAATGGGTTATGGGTTGGGTCAAGATAATAGGGCATAACGTCCCAGCTGTAAAGTTAATTCTAGAAAGGGCATCTGCAGCCTTGTTCTCACGGCCCACCTTGTACTTGACTGTGAACTCATACCCAATTAATTTAGAAATCCACTTTTGTTGAGTGAGAGTTCCCACTTGTTGCTCTACCAAATACTTAAGGGCCTCTTGATCCATACGGATTTTAAATTTCTTCCCAAGTAGATAAGCTCTTCATTTTTTTTACTGCCATCACAAGAGTTAAGATCTCTTTTTCATATGTAGACAAGTTTAAGCTTTTGCCCTTAAGCCTCTCACTTAGATAGGCTAAAGGCCTTCCTTCTTGCATTAAGACTGCCCCAATTCCATCTCCTGATGCATCATGTTCAATAATGAATGTTTTTCAAAAATTAGGAAGTTTAGAACCGGGGGGGGGGGGGGTGGCCATAACTTATTTGAGCTGGTTAAAGGCTGCAGTGGCTCTTGGGTTCCATTGGAATACATCCTTACATAGTAGGGCAGTAAGGGGTGTTGCTATGCTTCCATAATCTTTGATGAACTTGAAATAGTAGCCCGTGAGCCCTGAAAATTCCCTTAGAGCCTTAAGGGAAGTAAGTATAATGGCCACTATAACATGCTGGAAATTTTGTTGGGATCAGCTTAGACTCCATTAGATGAGATGATATGTCCCAAGTACTCTATTTCTGAACATCCAAACCGCATTTTGACATTTTTGCATACAACTAGTGCTGTTGAAGTAGCATCAACACCGTTTCTAGATCAGAAAGGTGGTCATTCCAGCACTTGCTAAAGACTTAAATATCATTAAAAAATATAAGAATAAATTTTTACAAATAGGGTTGAAAAATGTCGTTCATAAGCTCTTGGAAGGTGGCTGGGGTGTTAATAAGGCCAAAAAGCATTACTAAAAACTCGCAATGGCCTTGGTGAGTTTGAAAAGTAGTATTTGGGATGTTTGGGAGATTTACATGAATTTGGTGGTATCTCGGGCTTTAGCTAGGTCGTATAACCCCATTTTCCAGTAGCTCATCCAAAATTCTTTCGATTTCTTCCTTTTGATAGTAAGGATAGCAATAGGGTTGAATGCTGATTGGTTTGGTGCCATCTATGAAGAAAATTTTGTGATCATGACTTCACTGTGGAGGAAGTCTTTTTGGCTCTTGAAAAACTAAATGATATTGCTTTAATAAAGGATGTAGTACCTAGGGTGCAGGGGTGGACGAGTCATCATTTGCCATTAATTGTAGTACTAAGTCTTATTTGTCAGCATATAAAAATTTTCTGCATCTTCCATGGTTAGATCCGAAGGGCTAGCCCTTGAAGCTACATCATTTTTCCACACCAAGTAAATTTCATTGTAAGCTGGGTGAAATCCCAGAGAATAGGGTCAAGGTAGGAAAGCCAATCCACCATAAGAACCATACCGTATCCCACCATTAGCCGATCCCCATTAGCTACCATCATAGTAAGATTTTGGCTTCTTCTAGCACTTAAATTGGCTCTCTTGGCCATGGTGAGGGTCAATGAAGCTATGAGTACTCTAAGAGTCAATTAGAACAACCACATATTGTTGTTCTAATACACCTCATAATCACCTGGTCCGAGGAGTGGGAGTGCCTAAAATTGTATGTAGTGAAATTCCAAGTAATGCTCACTACTCATTTTTTTTGTTCTTCTCTCATTCTAGGTTCTTCAATGACATCCTCAAAGATCTCCTCCTCCCTTTTAGCCTCCAGTCCATCCAAAAGGAATAGCTTGGAAGTTCTACATCAATGTCTCGAAGCCTACTAGTCATCATAGTAGTAACAAAGACCTCAGTTCCTCATTTCCTTCATCTACGTAGGGGTAATACGCTGTATTGGAAGGTTGGACTTATTGAGGTTGTCTCTATTTGGTCAAGAGGGTTAATTAAGAGGTGAGGGTCCCAATATTCGAGGGGGGTTTGGCCTTAGGAGTCTAGAGAAGTTAATTTTTGGAAATTTTTTGTTAATAGGAGTTGGTTGGAAGGTGCTAGTAGTTTTTTGGCTTTCGACTCTGTGCCATACTTTCTCTTGATATAGTCGGGCTAGACCAAAGGCAGTAGAAAGGGTATATGGTCGAAACATAGTGACCATAATTCTAATATCATCTCGTAGCCCACTTAGAAAGGTACTAATCCAAAAAATCCTCCAGGAGTCCGGGGATACGGTTTGATAGTATCTCAAAATCAGTTTGGTACTCCTCTACAATAGAAATTTGTCTTAAGTTTGTAAAATCTGCTACCGAATCATCAAAAGGGGTGGGTACGAATCGAACTTTCAATATCTACACAAACTTGTGCTAAGTGGTTATTGGATGGGAAGCCAATAGCCACTAGTACCAAGTAAGGGCATTATCTTCCATGTGGAAGGAAGCTAGCTGAATCTTTTGTGTATTAGGGGTGTTGTAATTGTCAAAAATTGTTGAGCTCTAAAGATCCATCCAGTGGGGTCAGACCCATCAAATTTTAGAAAAACAAGTCTTATGGTTCTGCTGTGGATCCTGTTTTGGTGTTCAAAAATTGGGTTGAAATGGGTATTGGTTATTTCAAGAGCTTGGCTATTGTTTGGGTCAAAATGGAGGGGGTGGATCTTTTTGAAGGATATGGTGGATATGGTATGGGAAATGGTTGTGTAATTGGTGGCAAGATTGCCAACTTGCTGGATGATTTCTTCCAACAAGGCTTGCTGTCGAGTTTAAGCCTCCTTCATTTATGCATTTTCCTTCCTCAATTGTGGGACTGCTTCAGAGAGTTGAGAAAGTCGAGTCCTTTTAGCCATGGAACCAACCTGGCTTGGATACCAAATTGTTATGTATCTAATTTTAAGTAAAATAATATTTCTGGCACTTCGAGGATTAAGTCTCCAGATTGCAAATAGCAATTTTTGAAAAGGGATTCCGATGATTTTCATTAGATTTACTAGGATATTTAAAAATACTTATCCCTTTACAATCAAACCCACTATTATCAACATAAAAAGATAACAACTAACAGTAATGGGTAAGAACCCACTACAAAACAATCCTAATATCACTTAAGCACTAAGCTCATCCTTAAATCTAAGGAAACAACTAATAATGTAAACAAAAAAAGCAAACCACTAACACTAAAGAAAATACCCATCAGATTCTCTTTAGACAAAGGATAATTCATGTGCTACTCGTGTGGCCCAGGTTAAGCTTTGGACGACTCAGATATGTTCTCATTTGTAAAGCTCATGACAGGCTCACACATTGGTAGTGGAGATGCAATAAAGGTTATTTTGGAAGATCAAAGGTCAGGAAGTTAAACGGTATGACACAGATACTATTTACATGTGCCGATGTGTTGCGGCACGTGAGCAATACATGATTCTTTGTTAGGAATGCCACTGCTAGAAGTTGTAGATCAACAGCCTCTCAATCTACTAATAGGGCACGTGCATCACTTGGATAGTTGAAATGTAATAAATTTGGCATTTTTGACTTAAGAGGAAAAGCGAGAAATAAAAGAAAATAAACGAAAAGACAAGTTCAATTTATAATACAATAGCAGTGGAGAAGAATGAGTGGAGGACTCCTGTGAGAGTATTTTTTTTTGGTAGAGAGAAGTGAAAGAGTTTTCTTTAGAGAGAGATGGGGAATCATAGAACCTGAAAATGAGAGAGAGAAAGTGTGTGAAAGAGAGGAGCTGGATGGCCAAAGTTAAGTTTTAAGTCCATTATGACATGGCTTGATAAAAATTTTAATGATACCTCATACCATAACTTTCTCATGAGTGCCAAAATAAAGGAACAGTTTGTATGTTTTTCTTTGACATTTCTTAGGTCTGGTTCCAATTGGGAATGAATTGAATGGGTTGAAAGATGAACACATATTTCATACATAACATAAAAGAACACGTATCTCATTAATTTCCAATGAGTCTATTCCAAATTAACAAACAAAGTATTTTCTGATCTCCATGCAGGTAATTTTATAAAAGATGATTAAGGCATTGTTTAGATTGTGAAATGATTTCATCTTATCTTATCTCATCTCTTTGCATCATACAAACACTGCAAATGTAAACATTTTTCACTTTAAAATATTCAACTTTTTCATCTAATTGTTACAACTTTTCCAAACTTTAAAAAAAAAACACAAAAAATAATTAATTTTTTTTAAATCCTAAAATAAAAATAATATTAAAAAATAATATTCATACAATATTTTAACTTCATATTTTTATTTGTTAAGAATAAAGATGCTGAAGAAGATAAAGATGCTGTAGAAGCCGTATAAGACTAGAAATTCATCCTAAGTAGAAGACCAGAAACTCATCCTTAGTAGACGTAGTTATCAAGATAGAATTGTTCTATTATTTTCCTTCTTAGTGTTTGTTATGAGTCCTACAACTATTATGTTTGTATTCAACGACTTCGTTATAAATAAGAGAATCAACGCACTAGAAGTGTGGTTTATATTTTCCTCAACATGGTATCAAGAGCTAGAGACTAACGTCAACTATGGTAGATCCCAATACCCCCATATTAGAGACCAACGTCTCCTCTCCCTTCCCACCTATATTTACATCAAATCCCTTCCCTGTACTTGTTACTTCTCTCCCTAACTTCACTCCTATCAAACTTACAAGAGATAATTACCTGTTATGGAAAGCCCAAGTTGTCCCCTACCTCAAAACTCAACACCTTTTTGCCTTCGTTAATGGGTCATCTCTCTGCCCTTCACCCATGATCACCATGGCCACCAACCAAACAGTGGCCAATTCGGCCTTTATGCAGTGGATCTTGCAAGATCAGTTGATTCTTTCTGCTCTAAACTCATCCCTCTCAGAAACCGTGCTTGCCCATGTTACAAAGTGTCAAGCTTCTCGCCAAGTATGGTCAACGTTGGAACGAATGTTCACCTCCACCTCCCATGCTCGTTCAATGAATCTCCATTATCAATTAGCCATGCTCAAGAAATGTAGTTGCTCGATCTCGGATTATTTTCACATATTCATTACTTTAGCAAATATGTTAGCTGTGGCTGATCAACCCCTTAATGAATTTGAGCTAGTTTCTTTTTTGCTTGCTGGCATTGGATCGAAATATGATTCATTTGTCACCTCTGTGACAACCCGAGTTGACCCACTTTCCTTGGACAATCTTTATGGCCATCTACTTGCACATGAAATTCACCTGGAACAGCACCAAACGTCAAACGATCTCAATTTGGTTGGTGCTAATTTTGCATCTCGATCTCGTGGTGGTCGCAGTTCTAGGCATGCATCTGGGTTCAATTCTACTGCTCGTGGTCATGGCCGCTCTAGTCGTGGCAGAGGTCGTGGTCGAGGTTATGGTCCAACTTACTCTCAACCTGTTTGTCAAGTGTGCAATAAAGCAGGTCACATTGCTATAAGATGTGTTACCATTGCTATGATGAATCCTATGATCGTGACCCATCTTCTATGCAAGCTTATTTTACAGGATCCTCTCAGTCCAACAGTTTCAAATGGTACCTAGACATAGGTGCTACCCATCACTCGACTTTAGATCTCTCTAACCTTAATATTACTACTGAGGAATACACTGGCTTCGATCAAATTCGTGTTGGTAATGGCACTGGTTTCACCATCACACACTTCGGCACCTCTAAGCTTTCTACCCCTACAATTTCTTTTCTTCTTCATAATGTTCTTTATGTGCCAAAAATTACCAAAAATTTACTCTCTATTCAAAAATTTACTGTAGCCACTAACACTTTCTTTGAATCTCATCCTTTTTTTTTTTTTTTTTTGTGAAGGATAGAGCAATGGGAAAAATTCTACTGCACGGGCGAAGTAAGAATGAGCTTTATCCCTTTTCAGTCTCCAATAAATCTTCTTCTCCATCTGCACTTGTTGGAGAACAAGCATCGCTCCTTCAATGGCATTCTTAAACGGGTCATCTAGCCTTCAAAATCATCCATCGTGTCTTATCGCAATTTTCTCTTCGAGTCATTTCGTCAAAGTCTAGTCTATCATGACCTGCATGTCTAAGTTCTAAAAGTCGTCAATTACCATTTCTTGAATCATGTAATCATGCCTCGTCACCACTTGAATCTTGGATTAATTTACAGTGATGTTTAGGGCCCGTCTCCTATTATTTCTCATAATGATATTATGTTACTTTTCTAGACTCATATAGTTGATACATATGGTTCTATCCCATAAACTTGTAAAAGTGATGTTATTACTATCTTTCGCAAATTCCAACCCCATGCAGAATGACAATTTAATTGTAAAATTCAAGATGTTCAATCTGATTAGGGTGGTGAATTTTGCTCACTATCCTCATCACTGGTCTCTCTTGGCATTTCTCATCGCCGACTTGTCCTCACACTGACCAACAGAATGGTGCTATTGAATGTAAACATCGTCACATTGTTGAGACATGTTTGACTTTCTTAAATCATAGTCATGTTCCTCTTTAATATTGGAATGATGCATTTGATATTGTCTGTTATTTAATTAATCAAATGTCATCATCCATCTCTCACAACAAATCACCTTTCTATCGTCTTTTTCATAGTGATCCCGATTATTCCTTCATCCGTGTTTTTGGTTGTGCCTGTTGGCCCAACCTACGACCATATAATCGTCACAAATTACAATCTCGGTCTATTCGGTGTGTCTTTCTTGGGTATAGCCACAATCATAAAGGCTATAAATGTCTCAATCCTTTTACTGGAAAAATAATTATCTCTAGAGATGTCGTCTTTGAGGAGTCCATATTTCTATTTCAATCTCGGTCAAGCTCATCTCCTCCAATCCAACAAGAATCTGCCTCGGTACTGTTTGTGATATCCATCCTAAGGCCCAACGCTTACTCTTCCCATGCAGCAGGACATCCCACGTGTGTGTCAAGTCATCACATTCCTCCTGTCTAAGCACCCAAGCACCCAAGCCCATCAAGTCCATACACCTTCTTCCTCTCCTATCTCCCTTGAACTATCTCCCTTAGTACCAGAGACAACTTTCCCAATCCTGAACCCACCAGATCCCCTCTCTCAACCAACCTCAAATACGCATCCAACCTAACATCCCAAGATCACTCGATCGAAGCACAACATCACCAAGCCAAAAACCCACACCGACAGCACCATCAGATACCCTTTACCCAAAGCTCTCCTTGCCGAAACAAACTCTACGATGGTTGAACCGTCCTGTTATACAATTGCGGTCAAGCACCTCAATGGAAAAATGCCATGAACCAAGAGTTTGATGTTCTACTTAAAAATGGCACTTGGATTCTTGTATCCCCCACAACTGCCCAAAACATCATTGGTTCGAAATGGATCTATCAGATCAAAAGAAAAGTAAATGGTGACGTGGAACTCTACAAGGCACGATTAGTAGCCAATGGTTATCTTCAACAAGCCTGTGTGGATTTCTCCAACACCTACAGTCTAGTGATCAAACCTACAATAGTAAGAACAATTTTGTCTATTGCTATTTCTTTAGGTTGGGAGATTAGACAAATTGATGTACACAATGCCTTCCTACATGGCACACTATCAAAGGAGGTCTTCATGACCCAACCTCAAGGGTATGTTCACCCATAATTTCCACACCATGTCTATAAACTGAAAAATGCACTAAATGGTCTGAAACAAGTCCCAAAGGCCTGGTTCTCACGCCTCAGTAATCAACTTCTGGACTTAGGCTTCCATGGGTCACGGTCAAATACATCTCTATTCATTCACACTTCATCCAAGTTCACAATGTATATCCTTATCTATGTTGATGACATTTTGATCACTTGCTCCAACAAGCACGCCATTGATGAATTGTTAAACACTTTCATTGTGACTTTGCAATAAAAGATCTGGTCAGTTTGAATTTTTTCTTAGGTATTGAGGCTATTTATTCTAAAGGGTAGTTTATATTATCTCAACGTCGGTATATTATGGATTTACTCCACAAGACAAAAATGCATGAAGCCAAACCCATTAGTACTCCCATGGCCACCTCCACCAATCTCAGTGCTTTTGATAGTGAGGATTTTAGTGAACCCACATTATTTCGCAGCAATTGGAGCCTTACAATACTTGTCAGTCAGTCAGCTAGACATAGCCTTCATAGTTAACAAGTTATCTCAGTTCATGCACTCACCAAAATTAGCTCACTAGCAATCAGCAAAATGTCTACTTCAGTATCTAAAACAAACAATCAGCTATGGTCTCTCTTTTAGCAAGTCAACAAACATTACTCTATACGCTTTCTCAGATGCTGATTAGGCAAGGTCTCGTGATGATCAACGTTCAACAAGATGTTTTTATGTGTTCTTCGGGCCGAACCTTGTTTCATGGAGTTGCAAAAAGCAAGCCACAGTTGCTCGTTCAAGCATTGAAGCGAAATATAAAGCACTTATCAATACAACCGTTGACTTCAATGGCTTCAATCACTATTGCAGGAACTTGGCTTTAGAGTCTCAGCTCCTCCCATTTTATGGTGTGACAATATAGGAGCAACATATTTATCAGCAAATCCAATCTTTCATGATTGTACAAAGCATGTAGAAATTGACTTTCACTTTGTGCGAGATATGGTAGCCAATAAACTTATTGAAGTCAAGTTTTTATCATCTAAAGATCAACTAATAGATATATTTACAAAGCCACTGTCTTCATTCAGGTTTGCGACTCTCCGTTCCAAACTCAATGTAGTTTCCATTTCATTGGACTTGAGGGGGCATGTTAAAGATAAAGATGCTGTAGAAGCTGTAGAAGACTAGAAATTCATCCTCAGTAGAAGACCAGAAACTCATCCTCAGTAGATGTAGTTATCTAGATAGAATTGTTATATTATTTTCCTTCTTAGTGTTTGTTATGAATCCTACAACTATTACGTTTGTATTCAACAACTTTATTATAAATAAGAGAAACAACGCACTGGAAGTGTGGTTGATATTTTCCTCTACATTATTCAACTTTTTTTTTCTCTCTTTTCCAAAAATTTCGTGAAATATATTAACTCAAACTATTTCATTCTTAAAATCTTAACAAGTCTCTCCTAAAATGTATGTGTTTTGAACTACTTTATGACTATTCTAATTTCACAATAAAAACTTCATTTACACGGCCAAGCAGACTTCCAAAGAAAAGAATCTGTAACCATTAGAAACTGAGTGCAAATTGTTTGTTGATTCTTTTACATGACTAGGGCCTTTAGTGTCGCAAATCTACAGGCATGCATGATAACATGGACTATAACAGACCAGAACCAGACGACCATCCAACCAAGCCGGCAATGCATGACCAAGAAATCAACCCCACTAGAGATCAAAGCAGGAAGGGATGTCCCATAAGCTAGCTTCTGCATGCATTGGATTGATTTCTATATATTCATTATATTCTGCCAAGTACCAGAAAATGTCATGATCAAAGTGGCCCATTATTTTTGCTAAGTGGCGATGGCGTTGTTGGTGCTAACGAACCAATAATTGTGCAGATCGAGCTTGATAGCTAGTGCCGTGAGGGCAATGATGCATGCATGTTGGAGCTAAGTTTCGGTTTCCATGTCCCGTAAAGAGCATGCAACACCTTGGACTGCAATTGAAGGAAAATATATATGTTGGTTGTGGGTAAAATGACCCCCACGTACAGAGAGTTTGTGCAAAACATGTTTTCTCAGTCCATGTTGATATATGTGTCTTATGGAATGCTTTAGGCACAGGATAATTAGTTGCTTAATTCAATGACAGTTCAATGTTACTTACAGGTTAACTACTTTTAAATGACTATGGATTGGATTAGTTCAGGATTCTACTGAATTATTTTTTTTCCTTTTTTCTCTCTGCCTTTAAACAAATCTTTTTTTATAAGGATTCTACGATCTCATGCTTCAAGCTTTTAACAATGTGAAATAATATTTACAGTTAGTTATAAAGTGCGCAAGCACATGTACTATTTTAAAAAAAAATGAACAAATATGAGATTTATATAAAAAATTTTTTTTTAATGATGAACCTTACTATTTTTTAAATGAAGTGCGTGACGCTTGCACAACTTATAATTGTACGTAGTTTTACTCGTTAACAATTGCATTGTCCTGATCTATCTATTAAACTGGTGTACATATACACCATTTACTATAAGATCATTTCAGTCATAAAAAGATGTAAACTATTGGAGTTATACGGTAGGCTTTCAAGCAATTAATGTGTTAATTGATGTGTTAAGAAAGAAGCAATGTACATAAAATTATTCTTATGTCATAGAGGCCCCTCCTAAGAAGTGGGAATAAAATGATGGTGTAGCCACGCTTTAGATAAGAGTATGGCAAGCTCTCGATCTTTGCCTTCCCTTTTTGTTTGTCAAAAATAATTCTAAATACAATAGAGAAACGTTAGAAATAAAAATAAATCTTATAAAAATTTAGAAGTTAATGTGGTTTAATTTCATAATTTGGATTTATTTTATATAAATATAATTTTATAATTTAACATGCTATATCAAATCACAATAATTTATAAATATATTTTTATAATATCTTGATAAATCATTTTTCAAAGACTATATTCCATCAGAAACACATCAGGCTGAACATACATCTAAGCAGGCTAGCCCATGAAGCTAATTTATGCAAACTGTACATCCAATGAGCCTGATGCAGCTACCAAACAAAGTTAACCCAAACCCAGCCGGCCCATCAAACCTAATTACAAGGTTAATCCTGCCTAATTTATTTTTATAAAAATTTTCATCTCATTTCATTTTATCTAATTATTATAATTTTTTAAAATTTTTACATAAAAATAAAATAAATAATTTAATTTTAAAAATTTTTAAATAAAAAAATATTAAAAAATATAATCAAATAATATTTTATTTAAATTTTAAATTTTATTTTAATTCATCTTATCTCATTTATTACGAAAGGAAAGGTTAATCATTTTCTTTCAAAAAAGACAAAAACAAAAAAGAAAACCGCATATAAAATAGAGATAACCATTTTTTTTTCTTATTTTTATGATGAATAGAAGATTTGAATTTGATCATTTAAAATATATCATATATCAAAGATGACAATTTAAAGGTAAAGAAAATATATTTTTTTTATATAAATTAATATAATTATCAAATAAGTTGAATAAATATGATAATTGAAGATTTTAAAAGGGAAAAAGAAAGGTTGATTTCCGAATAAAACAGGCAACAGAATCTAAAAAAGAATAAAAACAGGCAACAGTCGTTGAAAATAACACCCAACAATAGAACCTTCCCTGTTCCTCTACCACCCAACATACCCCCCCTAACCTACGCACCGTCCCCCTTCTAATCTGCGCTTCAGCCCCCGACCCCGACCCCGGCCCCGCCTCCACCCCATCTATAAGACTAGGGTTTCCTATCTCTCTCCACACTTGGAGGGCCATTTTCCAGGCGAAGACTTTGACAAAAGAAAAAAAACTTTCAAGAAGAAGAAGAAGAGGAGGGTTTGAGGGTCCGGAATAGGGTTAGGGTTTTTGAGAGATGTGGGATGCTTCAGGCATTGATGAATCTGATCTCTCTGTGCTGGAAGCCATTCGGCGGTCAGGACGGTAGCCATTGTGAACGGCGGAGGAAGAGAAGGCAGGGATGGGTTGCTTTGGTTCCGCGACATGGGCAAGTTCGCGGCCGGGGATTTCTCCATGGCCGTTGTCCAGGCCAACCAGGTACTCGAGGACCAGAGCCAGATCGAGTCTGGACCCTCCGGGACCTTCGTCGGCGTCTTCGACGGCCACGGTGGCCCCGACGCAGCTCGCTACGTTTGTGACAACTTGTTCAGGCATTTCCAAGGTTCGTGATTCCAAAACCCCTTCTCTTATATACAGTAATTTTTGGGTTGGGGTCATGACTTAAATACGCTTCAAACCTATACGTACGATTTTGATATACGCCGGTTTCATGGATCGCAACCGTTTATTATCCGTGATTTTTTTTGATCAAATGTGCTTTTCGTGAGCATTTTGAAAGTTGTGTTTTTGATTGGGCGTTTTGAGATTTTGGATTGCAAAGTATCATGAGTAGTTGAAAGAGTCTTTACAAATGTGTGGTTCTGTTTTGCTAGTACTTTTCTTGCTTTTAATAGGTTAAAGAATTGTAATTTTCGCTTTCAAAGGCAAGAAAAGTGCTTCAGATTCCGAATGACTTCTGTGACATTAAGTACTTCTGCGGTGATTTACCTTTCTTTTTATTCTGCTTTTTGTTTATTTAGTTGTATAGAGGAGAGTCTCTTATGTTGGCTATCTCAGGCTGTGTGTTTATGCAGCAATATCGGCTGAGGCGGGGGGAGTTGTGACAACTGATACCATTCAAAGGGCTTTCCGTGAAACAGAGGAAGGGTTTAGTGCTCTTGTTTCACAGTTATGGAGTACTCGGCCCAGCATAGCAACAGTTGGTTCATGCTGTCTAGTTGGAGTTATATTTCAGCGGACTCTCTTCATTGCAAGCCTGGGAGATTCACGTGTTGTTTTAGGTAAGAAAGTGGGTAACACTGGAGGAATAGCCGCCATACAGTTATCGACGGAACATAATGCAAATTTGGAGGCTGTCAGGCAGGAGCTTAAGGAGTTGCACCCTAATGATCCTCAAATCGTTATTCACAGGCGTGGAGCTTGGAGAGTAAAAGGCATTATCCAGGTTACTTCAAAATCTTTCTTACTTACTGGGTGTGGAAACTTATTGCTTTATATTTCATTACTTCTGCTAAATCTCCAGCGTATCTTTTATCGGATATAATTTGGTTTCTTTAATGTTTTACATTCCAGAAACAAGTTAAATTAGTGAGCTATAGTTCTACCCTTGTGATTATGTAATGTATGATGGTACATTTGATCCAGAAATAGAGAAGTCCATGTGTCAAGATGGTGCAAAGACACCTTTGGTGGATGTCTTTTGAAGTGTGTCAGTGTGTGTGTGAAACTTTTATCTGTACATTTAATAGGACACTGGATTCTTTAGTAAGTGTTTGAAGTCACCTATAAAAAAACTTGATGGTAAATGTCCACATTCACCACTAGGCAAAGCTAAAAAAAATCAGTAAGCATCCTTCTTCATCAGTAAGTAGCAAAAATAAGTTTTTCCTTTAACTTTCAACAATCTTGTTAAGCATTGAGTAAAAAATATATATTTTTTTGATAGTGGCATTGAGTTAAAAATATGGAGTTGCACTGAATTGGGTGACCATGGAATTTCCCATTTTTCCATAGTAGGTGAAATTTCCAGGCACACAAATGATACAGTTATAGAAAAGTGATTTATTTTTTAAATGAAAGAAAATTTGAATAACCGTTTTTTCATACATTTCTACCCTTTTTTTTTGGGATGAAATTCATGGGAAAAGGATATCTTGTCATTGATTTCATTATTATATTTGATGCAGGTTTCTAGATCCATAGGTGACGTATATATGAAAGATGCACAGTTTAACAGGGAACCTATTGATGCAAAATTCAGACTTCCTGAACCAATGAATATGCCAATCTTGAGTGCTGTTCCAACTATTATTTCTCATCATCTCCATCCAAATGATTCTTTCCTTATATTTGCATCTGATGGTCTATGGGAACACTTGAGTAATGAGAAGGCTGTGGATATTGTTCAGAGTCATCCACGAGCAGTAAGATTCTGTCCTCTATAATCTATTTTTATTGCTGCATTCTTTATTGGGTGCTAGTCAGCTTTTCTATGATCTCAATTCACTTAATCAGGCTCATTGTGAGTAGCACATTCCATGATATTAATCCACGCACTGGATTTGATGTTGGAAATATTACTTGATGTTGGAAATATTATTGTTACATGCCGTCAGAGTTATTTTACCAATATTCTTTTGTTTTTTGTTTTTTTTATCTTCTTCTAAATAACTCCAATAAAAAAAAAAATCTTCTAAATAACTAGAGCATTGGTGGTTGAACTGATTTTGATTGCTGTTATCTCCTATTGTCATTTATTACTTTGTGTTATTAGTCCTCACTTGTATATCATTATTTGAAGCCAGATTTCAATTTGCACTATTAGAGCCTATTAAGGGGTTTTTGGTGTAGAAGGTTCAGGAAGGCTTTAGCACTGTTGATAATAGCACTGGAATTGCTGCCCTTTGCAGCTGTTGAATTTTACATTTTCAGAAGTAGAATCTTAGATCATATAAATAAATATATGGGGCAGAGCTGAATTGGTATATTTTTACTTTCACGTCTTGAAGGGGTTTAAATTTATTCATATGTACATCCTACGTACTGGAGTATTATCATCTTTAATCATTAATAAAATCCCTATCTAACTTGTTAAAAGATTTGCTTGTGTTTTATTCTTATGATACTGCGGTGGTTATTAGGCTTGTGTGGGATCCTATAGTGCTAACGAGCTTCTTAAATGCAGGGAAGTGCCCAGAGGCTTGTCAAGGCTGCCCTACAAGAAGCAGCAAGGAAACGTGAAACGAGATATTCAGATCTTCGTAAAATAGACAAGAAGGTTCGGCGCCATTTTCATGACGATATCACTGTTATTGTTTTGTTCTTAAACCATGACCTTATATCCAGCGGCATGGTGCAAGTACCCCCGATCTCAATCCGAAGTGCTCTTGAACACTGATAATTGAGGAAAGCGAGCATGTTTCCTCCTCGAGGACTCTGATTTTGGCCAGCATCCATAAAGCCAGCCACACAAGCCCCTCAAGGCATTTATTGATGCATGTCTTCAGACCAGCTCTGACAAAGCAGTCGCACTGCATGGATACCGATATACATTAATATATATATATATATCTGAAGAGGCATATAATTTGTATAATGTTGTTGTGAGAAATGACTTTGATTTCTACAAATTCCATGGTATATACCCTGATATATTCCCTTTGTTTTCCAATCACATAACATGTTGAAGTATTATCTGCATGTGCAGAAGATATATAGGGGTGTATTAGGTGTAAAAAAAGGCCAAAAAATCATGTGGAGCCTTTTTGAGTCCGGCTCTCTGCCGCCTTCCATCTGCGTCAGCCAGTTCCCGTGGAAGGGTTTGAATGGGCAGCATTTGAGGATCCAGTGAATGACAGTATATGGTGCTAGTCTTGTGCTAGTTGTCGAAGTTTTTAAAATTGACAGATAGATGGGATTCATAATTATGTAATTAAAACTGGTACTGATATATGGGAGGGCCTTTATTAAGTAGAAATTTTATTATTTATTTATATTTTTACATTGTTCTCATAGGAGTCGGCCCAATAGGTAATCTTGTCCCAAACGGAAAAATGGCCCAACATCTTATTACGTAATTATGAACCAAAGCTGGGGCACTTTTCGGAGTCATCAATTTCGGCATTAATCACTCTACTGGAGCTTGATATATATAACCCTTCAACGGGCAGCACCGTGCTCGACCGGGCGATCGCCTTCTTCGGTTCGGCCATGTCGATGAGTGTGATCGACTAATGAATTCCGTTCAATAAATCCATTTGCATAAAAAAAAAAAAAAATTAGTTTCAGCTATTTCTCTTCGAAGCAGTAATGGCTCTGAAAAGCCTGCTGTTATTGTTATGCTATGCTTCGTTCCTCACTTTGAATCTACTAGCAAGTCAATCCGAGTCGGCCGCACAGAAAGCTTTTCGGAGAGATCCTGGACACCCTCAGTGGCACCACGGAGCCTTCCACGACGTCCGAGATACCGTCCGATCCGATGTCCGCCGCATGCTCCATTCTCGCGCCGAGGTACTCATTTTCATCACCACGCCTTCGATTTTGGCTTCGTTCCTAGGTTTACAACAAGAAATTAGAGTAATTAATTAATTCATCCCGAGGTTTACATTTTCACAAATTTAGTCTCGGTATGTATGTATGTATAGAGTAATCTTGCTCTTTTTTTTTTTTTTTTTTTATAAGAAATTTTATTGAATCGAGTGAAACTAGACAATGCCCATGTATGCGAGACACCTAATTACATTTTAAAAAGCTGAAAAGTAGACAAAAACTGATGTACATTCTCGCCCTTTAATACAATAGTAGAAAACCACTGTAAAAGAGAGAATACAAATAAATTCCAGATCTCCCCTATTGCACGCTCCTTCTTGTTGAAACACTTATTATTCCTTTCCGTACATAAACACCACATTAGGCACAAATGTATCATCCACCACACTGCTGCCAGTTGAGAGCTGTTAAGATGCCTATTCCAGCATGCTAGTAGACCCGTCACACTCTTAGGCATAACCCAACACAACCCGGCTCTACTAAGAATGCCAGCCCATAACTCCCTAGCCACGTTGCAATGTAAAAGTAAATGATCAATTGACTCCCCATCCTCTTAGACATGATGCACCACTCCAAAACAACCATACCACGTTTCCGTAGATTGTCCACTGTCAAAATCTTCCCAAGCACAGCTGTCCATGTAAAAAAAACAACTTTAGACGGCACAAAAACCCTCCATATGCTCTTCCATGGAAAAGAGTTAGGTTGTTGGACTGTCAAAACCTTTTAAAACAATTTAACAGTAAACTTCTTGCTCCCCGTATGTTTCCACAGCATGCGATTACTCTCATTACCTCCCAACTTCACTGAATACAAGTAGCTGAAAAACCCTTCAAGCTCATCAAATTTCCAATCCTGAGCATTTCTAGTGAAAGTAACATTCCAAAGTACAGTCCCATTTACATGAGACAACACCTCTGAAACTGCTACCTGCTGGTTTCCAACCAAGCTGTAAACAATCGGAAAAACAGTGTAAAGAGGTCTCTTGCCACACCATACATTGAACCAAAAACGGGTTCTTGCTCCCAGACGCACCTCGAATTTGAGATGTTTTTAAAAAATGTTCCACCCCTTTCTAATGAATTTCCATAGGCTAACACCATACGGCCCCCTACCCTCCTTAGAGCACCATCCCCTCTCACTCACTTTCATACTTCCGATCAATAACCTTTGTCCACAATGAGTTCCCTTCCATTTGATATCTCCACAACCACTTTCCTAATAATGCCTTATTAAAAATACTCAAATTTCGCACCCCCAAACCACCATTCACAAGCGGGCAGCTCACCCTTTGCCAACTCACAAGATGAAATTTGTTCTCCTCCCCCATGCCACCCCACAAAAATGCTCTAAACAATTTTTCCATCCGGTTTGTCACTCCCACTGGTAATGGAAAGAGAGAAAGATAGTAAGTAGGAAGATTGGAGAGGGTGCTTTTGATAAGTGTTAATCTCCCCCCTTTTGATAGATATAACCGCTTCCAACCCGAAAATCTTTTCTTAATCTTCTCTACCACACTGTCCCAAATACTCTTTGCTTTGAAAGACACCCTTAAGGAAGCCCAAGATATTTCATAGGAAGAGAGGCAACTTTGCAGCCTAGCAAGTCTGCAAGAAAGTTAATATTCGTCACGTCCCCCATCGGTACTTGTTTTGACTTCCCTAAATTCACCTTGAGTCCCAAAACCGCTTTAAAACAAAACAAAACAGCCCTTAGGGCTTGAATCTGACCACAATTTGCATCACAAAAAATGAGAGTATCGTCCGCAAATAATAAGTGGGAAATTGAACTAACATCATTAATATTGTTGCCTACCGAAAAACCAGCGATAAAGCCCCCCCTTATTGCAGCCTCCACCATTCGACTCAATGCCTCTATAACAATGACAAAAAGAAAAGGGGATAACGGGTCCCCTTGTCTCAAATCTCTCGAAGTCTGAAAAAATCCACATGACTTGCCATTGACTAATACAGAAAACCGAGCAATTAAAACACAATGTTTGATCTATTCACACCACCTGTCCCCAAAGCCACATCTCCTGAGCATATAAAAGAGAAAATCCCAACACACGTGGTTGTAAGCTTTTTCCATGTCTAGCTTACAAAGAAGATCCGGGATGCCTTCTCTTATCCGGCTGTCCAAACACTCATTAGCAATCAAAACTAAATCCAGGATTTGCCGGCCGCGAATGAAAGCATTTTGAGGTTTAGAAATGAGTCTATCCATCACCATACTCATTCGGTTGGCTAACACCTTTGATACGATTTTATAGATCCCACCTACCAAACTAATAGGACGGAAGTCTTTCAATTCATAGGCTCCAGCTATCTGCAGGATAAGAGCAATGAAAGTAGCATTTAGTAACTTCTCAAACTTGCGAAAAGTATGGAAATCATGGAAAACCTGCATCACTTCTTCCTTCACTATATCCCAACACTCTTGAAAGAAAGCCATAAACCATCCAGGCCCTAGGCTTTATCTCTGCACATGCCTCTCACCACTAGATGCACCTCTTCTTTATCAAACGGCCTCTCCAACCAGCTTGCTACACCCAAATCCAGCTGGTCAAAGTTTAAACCATCAAGTTTGGGTCGCCATTCTGCTGTTTCAGCAAGGAGGTCTTCGTAATACTGCACAATATGATCTTGAATCTCTTCGGGGGAATGAAACACATTTGAGCCGGAGTGGAGAACCTCAATGGCATTATTGCGCCTATGAGAATTAGTCACCTTGTGAAAAAATTTAGTGCATTTGTCCCCCCCTCCTTCAACCAAAGCGCCCTAGATTTTTGCCTCCAAGATATTTCTTCCATCAACAAAACCTTCTCAATTTCAGCTACAACCACATTCTTTCTTGACAAAGACTCCTCATTATCCTCCCCCTCCTCCAAACATGCAACTCGTCCCAAAGAAGATTTTCTGCACTTCCGTATGTCTAAAAATTTCATCATTCCACTTCTTTAAATCGGTCATAATGGCTTTAAGTTTACCCGCCACAATAAAGTTGGGGGTATCATCAAAAGAATAATCAGCCCGCCAAGTCCTTACCTTCTCTACAAATCCTTCAGCATAAAGCTATACATTCTCAAATTTGAAATAACGCCTACCCCCATGAACGCCACCGCAATCAAGCAAAATTGGGAAATGATCAGAACATACTCGTGCCAACCTCTTCTAACATAAATCCGGAAAGTGCGTCTCACAAGAAGAAGAGACTAGTTTTGACCACCCTCTACTATTGGACCAAGTATAAGCCCCTTCCTCCCCAACCAAAGGGAGGTCCGCAAGATTTAAATAAAAAATCAGCTCCGAGAAATCTTCCATAGCCTGTGTCGACGTAGATGCTCCCGCCCTCTCACTAGGGAACTGAACAATATTAAAATCTCCACATAAACACCGAGGTAAATCCCATAAAGAATACAAACCACCAATTCCTCCCATAAAAAACTTCTAATCTTTATCCACATTAGGCCCATACATGCCCACAAAAGCCCACCTCCACCCATCCTCAATGTTTTTGAGAGAGACAACTACTGAATAATACCCGATACAATCCTCTACCAACTCCACCATTCACTTATCCCACATCAACAACACACCTCCTGAAGCACCCAATGAAGCTAGATAACACCACCCCACAAAAGAGCAACCCCACAAACTACGAATAATATTTTTATCAATACAACTCAACTTATAGTCTCTTGAAGGCACACAAAGTCAATTTTCCAGCTACAAAGAAGGGATCTAATGCGAAGACATTTGTTAACGTCGTTGATCCCCCTTATATTCCAAGAAAGGATTTTAGGCTTCATAAGATGACCATGACCCCTGCCCTTTCAACTTGTCCCTCCCACACTTTCCTCCTTATTATCATAATTAATAGAACTTTGTAGACGTTTCAACTCCCTGTCCCGTTTTACTGCTGATTTCAGTGCCGTGAATCTTCCTGCTTCAATCGCAATTAGAAGAGCCTTAAACTGCTCTTCAAATCCAACACAAGATATCCCCCTAGTCTCTTGGAATTC
This sequence comes from Cyclocarya paliurus, assembly GCA_029856935.1. Taxonomy (NCBI): domain Eukaryota; kingdom Viridiplantae; phylum Streptophyta; class Magnoliopsida; order Fagales; family Juglandaceae; genus Cyclocarya; species Cyclocarya paliurus. The sequence goes on along the minus strand of CM056952.1, from coordinate 14,293,197 downwards.
CTCAACCTTTTTTAGCACCCAGTTTGATGTGAATCTGTAAGCAGGCTTTGGAGAGATAGTGCATAATGGGATGGGACTGCCCATCACTTCCTTGTCACCCTCTACCTTGCTGACTACAATCTCTGAAGAACAATCCATCTGCCCAGCACCCTTCAATACCTCTGTTGAAACTCCTCTACCTCCATCAACCCCCCCCCCAACCATTTCTAGCAACCACATCCCCTCCTCGGGCATAGTCAACTCACTTAACAATGGAGAAATTTTCATCGTGGGGCACCCCCCTGATAGATTCTCTACCAACTCCCATTCCTCTAGTTCCTTCCAAAAAAACACCTCGTTCTTAGCCTCCTGAGCCTCCATATCCCCATCTACCACCTCCGACGTCAGGACCATTACCTGGGTCATGCCTAGGGGGTCGAGGGCCACTAGCAAAGAGATTTGTGCAACCACCGATGCTGTATCTTGAAACTGCCCACACAAGGGATTGGACCCAACAAGTGGGTTCGCAGCCTCCTCTAGTGAATCTTCAATCCCCAGTGATCTAATCCACTATTTTGACGTCGTGGATGTGCTGCGACCACCGTCGCACTTTTCTGTGCAGGTTCTGATGCATTTGGGGTAGATACAAAGTCATAGTTGCACAAACTGATGGCGCCATGCATTGTTGAAGTTACCGCCAGTGTCGTAGCTTGCATACGACAACCTTCAGCAAGGTTGCCTGAGTCCTCGCCTGGAATGGTGGCTTGGGCCCACTCACCAATGGGCTAGCTTCCACTTGAGTCCTCCAGACAGGGCCTGATTTCTTTTGGGCAGAAACCCTTCCCGTGGGCTGAGGCCCATCTCCTTGTCCCAGTTCCTTGCCCTTGCCCTTCAGCTGTGTGTTTTCGTTGGGCTCGCTGGGCTAGACTGTAACCCTGTCTTTTGACCCCACAACATCGCCCCTTAAGTATTTTGCACCCATTCCAAGACCCAGGCCCAAGCCCAAGCCCACCTCTCCTTGCACCTCAACGCACCGTTTTAACCAAGATACTTTATCAGTCAGCTCTCCCAGTTGACTTTCCATTTCAGACAATATCTGCAACAGATTTTCCTCTTTCAAGCCAGCAGTGTCTTTGCTACCCCCTTCACTTAACTGAGCACCAACCATAAAAGTGGTGCCACTGACCTCAACAGACCTACTATCGCTGCACACTTCACGTCTTGAGGCCTTTCCATCACTCTGCTACCTTGGAGGACCTCCCTGTATGATCGAAAATTTGAAGTTTGCGACCTCATCGCTGGTGGTAATAGCTGCTCAAAACTTCCAACACTTCCAAGCTTCCTTCAACGCCGCCACTAATTTTCTCCAACCCACCTTGTCCCTATTCCCTGGTATAAATATGAAACTCCGATGTCCGGCCACCCCCCCCCCCCCACCACCACCCCACCACACTCCACCAAAGCCATGTACACTCCCTTGGAATTAGTGCAGTATAACCCCCCATCCCCATCCGGATGAGTAGTGTAAAAACCCTTTCCTTCAGCCTTCAGACACTCCTCCAAGGCTTTAGAAAACCATCGTACTATCCCTAGCCCCAAGCTCATATTACTTTCCATCCTTTCTCAATAAGATGCACATACCGTCCATCCCTTAACACCTCAAACAACTAGGTTCGATAATAACACGTTTTGTGGAAGGCATTTTCCTTATTACAGCTCGATAATAACACATTCAGTTGAGATTGTTGTTGCTTTAATGGAAGTGCTTGGTTTGAATGTTAAAATTGTGTGCGAGTGCGGCAGTGCTTTTTGAATGTTGTGCTTACATATATCAAATGTCAAGCAGGTTCCTCTCCATGTTCCGCTTGAAGTAAATGTAGTCCTTGTTGGCTTCAATGGTGATGGAGGTTACAGGTACACAGTAGAGGTGCACAAATTGGAAGAGTTTCTGATGGCCAGCTTCCCGTCCCACAGGCCCTTGTGCATGGAGACAGGCGAGCCTCTTGATATCGAGCATCTCCTTGTTTATAATGTGTTTCCTGTAAGCTTCACGAAACTTTGTCATGGTCAATGCTTCATCATCTTTTGCATTGACTCAAGATTTCTAATTGTTTTGTTTCTGAGTTTTGCACTACAGGCTGGACAGCCGGAACTTATAGCACTTGAGAAGGCACTGAAAGAGGCCATGGTCCCTTCTGGAACTGCAAGAGAGGTGGCCACCAGTGTCGTTCTTAGTTACTTGTGTTTTGATTGTCTGTGAAAAACTTATGATTATCATTTTTCCTTAATAACATTATAAAATGTATTTCAATTTTAGAGTGATTATGGAAGGGAGGTCCCTTTGTTTGAGGTAGATGCAACAGCTGTCGAACCAGTATTTCAGAAGCTGTACTCCTACATATTTGACACGGACAATGTTCGATATTCAGCTGCAGAGATGGACAGACCTGTGCCGATTGCAATATTCCTTGTCAACTTTGATAAGGTGTAGTGTTCAGTCTTTTTGTTTTTGGAGAGTGTTCAGTCTTTTGTTATTCATTAATTTTTATTGTCTTTTAATTGATATTGAGGTCATTCTTCCTAATGGTCTAGTAGTCTCCCCTGTGGCTGTCTGATTGTAAACTTATACTTCTTTCAGGTGAGAATGGATCCTAGGAATAAGGAAATCGACCTCGAAAGTTTTATGGATGGAAAGCTTACCCCACTAACAGAGGAAGATATAAAAAACCAAGAGGGTCAATATATATATCGTTATCGATATAACGGAGGAGGAGCCTCCCAAGTTTGGCTTGGTTCTGGCAGGTATAGTTGACATAGAATAAATGCGCAGAAGAAAAATTTCCTTGAAACTAATATATTTAGGTTTCATGCCTTCTGTCTGCTGACATTTAATGCTGGAGAATGATGATGTATTCCTAAAAGAAAAACACCTACAGAGACATATTGGTTATTATTTTGCTCAAGTCTGCCAGGCTCAGGAATTCAAGCTGCATAAAGGAATTCCATATTTCATAGAGTCATAAACTTCTATTGGATACATGTTGGTTACTATTTTGCCTGACAGGCAGAGGAATTCAAGCTGTACAGAGCAATGGCATAATCATGTTGATTCATAAACTTATTTCTGTCACTATTCATCTCCAATGCTATTGAGATGTCCAATAGTGGTTTCTATGGATGATTACTCATCATAACTGACACTGTTGAAACTTTCTTTCCTCTTATAACTATATCTTCACGCACATAACCTGAGAAATTAAGTAATTGATAGTTGAAACCATCCCATGATTCTATGATAATGCCTACCAAATCTTCTAATTAATACTGTATTCGAGGACAATATTGTGTTACTTTGTTGCATTTCTCTCTCACACTGTTTGTGTGGTTCTCCCTTGTGTACTCTGGTCTAACTATTTGCCATCCTGTTCAGATTTGTTGTGATTGACCTCTCAGCTGGCCCATGCACATATGGAAAGATTGAGACAGAAGAGGGAAGTGTCAGTCCTCGATCACTGCCACGGTTACAACATGTGATGTTTCCAAGAGGTTTTGGTCCTGCTAGTGCTCATTCTACCCATGAATTTTTTATTGGACAACTTGCCTCTTTGATATCAACTACAATCGAACAAGTTATAGCTCCTGATGTTAGGTACTTATTCTATATCTTGATGCATTGCATTGTACCACTCTTTTACTGAAATTTCTCTATTTTTTCACATGAAGCTATGTAACACATTGCACCACATCAATTTGAATATTAAAACCAACCCAGACTTATGAATGTCTAGCATTCAGTTGATTAAGTACCTCGATACTATATTTAAGTACTTGGTGAAGTGTCATTTTCCTAATATGATCATGTGTTCATCCTCTGTGGATACAGGTTTGAAACTGTAGATATAACATCGAGGTTGCTTATACCTATCATCGTCCTGCATAACCATAATCGATACAATATTATGGAGAAAGGTCATAATTACAGTATTAATATTGAAGCAATTGAGGCAGAGGTTAGCTTTTCTTTATCTTTCGCATGAGTTATATGTTGCACCATAACGTAGTTTTATGGGAAAATTATTAAATAATTGGCTATGCTTGCGTCTAGGGTCGTGTTTTTGGCTGGCTGATCTTGGTATTTCGAAAATGATTTCAGTTGGACAATGCCTCTGGTCATGCTCCAATGACCAATTACAAATTCAGTGTTTTTTTTTTTTTTCTTTTTTGAGTTGGTATGTTGCAAATTCAGCACTTTTTCCCCATTTTTGAGTTGGTCTCTACATAATAAGATCCAACACCACCCTTTCAAAGTAGAGCTTTCTATATTCTTTTATAACTTGGATGATGTTCTGTGAAATGATACAAATTCCTTGACTCATATGATTGTTGAGGTTGAATGATTCTAACTCACACTAACCTTAATATGTTTCAATTCACAACTACTGATGGTAAACCAATAAATATTTCTCAAATTTGTTATCTGTTATTCTCTTCTTTTTAGGTTAAGAAGGTTGTTCATGATGGACATGAAGTGGTTGTAGTTGGGGGTTCGCATTCGTTACATCGCCATGAAAAGTTGGCTATTGCTGTTTCAAAAGCAATGCGAGGCCATTCCCTGCAAGAAACAAAGAGGGATGGCCGCTTTCATGTTCATACCAAGACATATCTGGATGGTGCAATCCTTAGAGAAGTGGGTATTTTCCTTGTCATTAAATATATCTCCATATTCTTTAATAACCAAGTATTGATTAGTGTGGTTATCTATTACTTGTGGGGTGATGGGGATATCATTCTTTTTCTTCTTTAGTTTTATTCATTAGAACATACTCCCATTTTCTTTTTAGAGTATTGCTAGATACAGTCATAGGGTGTGCAAGCCCTACGCACTCCATTTGAAAAAAAGTGGAGTCCACCATTAAAAATATGATTTTTTATATATTTAATAAAAGATTTTATTAATGCAAGTAAATAGGCATGGTCCAAGTACATAGGAAGTATACAAGCGGAAAAACCTAAATACAAGCAAGGGACTAGGAACTTTTAAAGTCTGAAAGAAAAACATTTAAATTATCCCCATTCCATACAAGAACTTTTGCCCAAATACACAGTTCAAAAGAAAAACTCTCTTAAGTTCTCCCAACGAGCGTTCGCTGTCATCAAAACAGCGCCCATTCCTTTCCAGCCATAGACACCACATTAAGCATAGAGGAATCATCTTCCAAATATCAGCAATGTGATGATTTGTTTTTTTTTTTGCTGATAATTAAACGATTGTATTAATAAGAATAGGCATAGCCCAAGTACACAAGATGGTATACAAGAGGTAACACCTATCTAGGAGGGGGAAATGGAAACAAGAAAATCGTGAAGATCAAGGCCATTAAAATCAACAGCTTTGGCCCATAAAAGCAAAGTTCTAACAAAAAATAATCTCAGCTCCTCTAATGTGCGCTCCTTGTCCTGAAACGTTTGGTCATTACGCTCCTGCCATATGCACCACAAAACACAAATAGGTACCATCTTCCATATAGTTGTAATTTGTTGGATACCGCCTAGATTTGTCTAACTGGCCAAATATTGAACCACTGTAGCAGGCATAACCAAGCCGTTTGACACCAGTCCAAGCAAATTATACCGCGCTTCCTCAAATTATTCGTTGTTAGAATCTTCCCAAGGGACACCAACCAGCAAAAAAAAACAACTTTACTCGGTACCTTGGATCTCCAAATACACTTCGAAGGAAATTGGTTGACACAATGGCACATCAGCACTTTATAGTAAGAGCTAACAGAGAAAGTAGAATTTCCTGCATGTTGCCACAACATTCTGTCCTCTCTTTGCTGCACTATTTTCGTGTCATACAGCCTACTGAAAAAAACAGTAACAACCAGCACTTCCCAATCATGAACGTCTCTAATAAATCTCACATTCCATTGTGGGATATTAATAGAAAAAATTACAGAATCAGCCACAGTGACGTCTTTGTCCCTTACCATCCTAAAATGGTAAGGAAAAGCATTCTTGAGAGCCAAGTTTCCACACCAAAGATCATGCCAAAAACAAGTCCCATCTCCTCCTCCAACCTTAAACGAAACATGATTAAGAAATTCTCCCCGGCCATTCCGGATGTATTTCCAGAAACCCACACCATACATACTCCTAAATGTGGGTTCCAGATTTACCCATCTTTCTCAAATGGAGTGCGTAGGGGCTTGCACACCCTAGGACTACAAATATCATTTCTCTTCTTTTTAAGGTAAAACCCAGCTTCCAGGCTGTTCTTACTCTTCTCTCTCTGTAACTGGATCTTGTTTGTTGATCTACTTCCTTTTGTTAATTGTTCTTAAAATTATCATACTTATAAGAAAAAAAGATGTATTAAAAAGTGAACTTATAAGTATGTTTTATCCTTCGTTTTCTGGCAACGGAACTTTGCCATTTTCATCTGTTACCTATAAAAAAAAAAAGTATATTTTATCCTGTTGACATGTGATGAGCTTTTAGCCAAGTTTCTGAATGATTTTTTTCCCTATGCATTCTTTTTCACATTTGTTTTATAAGTATACACTTAATTGAAAGTGTTATTTCACATTTTTCCTTGGAATTATCATTCCAGGAGATGGAACGATCAGCTGATGTGCTTGCTGCAGGTTTGCTTGAGGTGGCTGATCCATCTCTTTCAAGTAAATTTTTTCTTCGCCAGGTTAGTTGGAAGCTGCTACATTTTTCATTACCGTAATGTCGGAAGGAAAATACATTTGGCCATTTATATCAACGTTCTTTATATAAAAGCCCATTACATGTGCCGAGCCTTTGTTCCCTCTTATCTTGATTGTGCTAAAATGTATATCCACAGAACTGGATGGATGAATCTGAGGGGTCAAGTGATTCCATATTAAAGCATAAACCTCTCTGGGCTACCTATGACTCAAAACATGGCAAGAAGAAAAAGAAAACAGAAAAGAAACAGGGTGATCTCTACCGGACTTATGGAACAAGAGTAATTCCTGTGTGAGCATGCCATCTCAACTTGCAATATGTCATGTAGTTTTTAACCATTTTCACAATAGTAGATCATTTGTCTATGCATATCCTAATTTTGTTGATGAAATTTATTTTTAATTGATGCAATTTATCTGTTGACCATGAATTCAACAATATATTTATTTATTTCTGGAATGAAAATTTCTATGGTCTTTTACAAGTACCATAGCCATCAAAAGTGTTTTCTTTTATTTTTGAGTTGACACTATAGAGGCTATTGATGTTTAGTTAAATTTTGAATGTATGTGTTTCCCTTTAATTATGGTATTTACAAAATCCAAAAATCTGAAACCCTAGTAATGGTTACTACTGCTGTGGACTTCTGAAGGCTCATCCCTGAACACTTACGATATTTAGCTCGATATATTGTAGGGAAAGTTTGAAGGCAAAGGCTAGGTGTTCATGATACCTTTTCGATTGCAATTATATTGGAACATAAAAATAAATCAGACTGCTTTGAACTTATCTGCAGTGATTGCCCTAAACAATTGTGTTGAATGCTATTTTCTAATTTTATATATTTTCCGTGGCACTATCCATTGTTGTGATAAGTTTTGTTAATTGATAATGGATGTTTTGGATTTGGGATTTCATGCACTAAGCATGAGTGCATCAGCTTAACTCTTAAAAAAAATGCTATTTTTGAATTCTTTTCAATGATGTAGATTGTTTTATTTTCTATGAGATTGATGAGATTTTTAAATGCTGTGAGCTCTTTTTTATATATATATATTTTTTGTAGCTTTGTACTATCACTGGCTGATGTGGATGCTCACCTTATGATGGAAGATGAGAGTCTTGTATGGACAAGCAATGATGTGGTCATTGTACTTGAGCATCAAAGTGAAAAGATACCTCTGAGGTAAGTGACTACGGATTGTTTCTGGCTACCAACTTTACTGTGTTGTTGAATTTGCCTCTATCTCATCTTGGGTCCATGTGGATCAGTACATGGTAATGGGGAGTCAACCCCAATTCATTATGAAGCCGTTTTTGGTTGTCTACTCTCGATTACCATATCCTGGAAGGTATAAGCCATTATTGGTGGTTCTCGACCATGTCCTTGATGGTCTTTATCTGTTGGACCTCTAATATAGGCAATGCCAGTCCGTGCTGAATCGTAATCCCCAACATCATTACCTCTTTAGATACGTTTGGGTAATGAGATGAGATGAGAAATTCTCAAAACTTCTCACAATTTCCTTCTCAAACATCACTTAAACACAAAACACTTTTTAATTTTCAAGTCCTCGACTTTTTCATCTAATCATTACCTAATCATTACAACTTTTACAAACTTCAAAACAAAACACAAAAACCAATACAATTTTTTCAAACTTCAAATAAAAAATAATATTAAAAAATAATATTCAAACAACTTTTTAACTTTATAATATTTTATTCAACTTTTTCTCTCTCCTTTCCCAAAACTCAATAAAACATCTTAATTCGAACAATTTCACTGCTATTCACAGAATTATGAGATACTCCAAGTATCCAAACGAGCCCTAAAGCTACCTTTGCAAAACCGTTTCAGTCCAAGTTTCTTTCACGTCATCTTTGGTGGTAACTGTAGTCTATTGGTTACCGTACACATGGGCACCCAATTTTAACTATCCTCAATTTTTCTTGCCTCTAACTAATCTACAGATCTCAGTTGACCTACGCTCCTTGTGGTATAGTATTGCCAATTTGCTGCTGAAAACCTTTTTTTAGGATCCTCCTAGTGGGCACAACCATTTGACAACCCAACTTGATTGTATCAATAAAAACATTTTTTTTTTCAAGTTTTGGAATTCTTTTAGAAGAAAAGTCAGATAGAAAAGTCATTTTGTTTAAGAAAATGCACAAATTTAAAAAAAAAAAGAAAAAGAAATCAATTTGGTTAGGTTATGTTGTCAAATGGTATGCCATGTGTCATTTTCCTTTTTTTAGTTAGAATTTGTTGTTGAAACCTTGGACTATAAACACGTTTGAACTTTAAACCCCGCGCCCACCCCCCCCCCCCCCCGGGTCAGTGACTTTCCATTTTTTTATGAGCTGACTTTGAAACCATTTACTTATAGGGAGAGGTGGTTATATCGCCCCTGGCATCTTGTCCCTGCCCATACTTACTGTCTTCACCCGCTGGCTGGGCAGGCGGATTGGCACCCCCACCGCCCACTCATACCGGCCAACAACAGAAAAACACAAAGAATGCACAAATTTGCAAGAAATCATAAACAATCAACCACAACATGTCTGATCCATCCCCATCAATCAACCTATCCATCTTCTCAGATCCATAAAAAAAAAAAACTGCTTCAAAACCATCTTTTCTATGACCCACAGCTGCGCTAATCATAGCTGGCAGCTGTGGGTCTCAAATCACCACCATGGTCTTAGATGCGATGGAGACAGGAGTGAGAGAGATGAAGAAGAGAAACAAGTAAGAAGAAAGGAGAATGAGAGTAAGAAAGGAGGAGGAAGAAGGAGGGGACGGGGTCAGGGTGAGAGAGGGGGAGGAAGGAGAGGGGGAGAGAGAAAAAATCATTAGAATGGGGGCGGGGTAAAATAAATTTGGCTTATATACCTCTGAAGCGGGCGGGTGGGGTGCCCCACTTTCTTATTTCTTAAGCTTTGGTTCATTAGCCCACCCACAAATACTGGACAGATTTTCTGCAGAGTACCCTAGGGTGGTCCGATGTGCCAGGTGGGCCAGTACCCCACCCAGCACCCCTAGCTGTTAGTCTCAACTTGTGAATCTCACTATCTTTGTGGGTCACTGAACCAATATTGGAATAATGGGCTACTTGTCATCATCCATATGCCTACTATACTATCAAAGTTGTAGGTTTTCCTCTTTCTGCATGTGCACTGGACAGTGCACAGCCACAAGAATGTAAAACATGCAGGCTTTCATTCCTTACAATGAACTTGTCAACTTGTCAGCATTGCATTATGAGCTCAGATTGACTATAAGCTCTTGTCTGACTTTCCTTCGAAAAGTATTGTTTTCATGATATTTACCTGTGTTGTTGGACAGTTATGTTTCAGAAACGCAGAGAAGGCATGCTATTCCATCACAGGCACAGCGCCATATATTGGCTGGGCTTGCTTCTGTTGTGGGTGGGCTGAGTGCTCCATATGAGAAGGCTTCACATGTACACGAGAGACCTGTTGTGAATTGGCTTTGGGCTACTGGTTGTCATCCATTTGGACCGTTCTCAAATACTTCTCAAATCAGTCAAATGCTTCAAGATGTTGCATTGGTAAGTCCCATCTCATTACTACAAAATACCTAACTATCAAACATGAGAATTTGACTTAACATGCATCGTGATCATAGGTTCATAGTTCGTATTCAGATTATTATAGTTGTCGTCTTCGTCGTCATTGTGAATGGAAAGTTTGGTCATTTTTCTTAAAATTACTGGGCATTTGATCTCTTTTCCTTAATGCGTATTGTATGGGATAACTCTATCTGAATTCAACTTTTAATGTTCTTGTTGGCAGAGGAACACAATATATGCACGTGTAGATTCTGCACTTCGCAAAATTCGTGAAACGTCAGAGGTGATTCAATCTTCATTCAACCATTTTTTGTTTGTATAATTAGATGCTTATTATGTAGAGTTCTCTCTATCCTGCACAGGCTGTCCAAGAATTTGCCTCAGAATATCTCAAAACCCCTCTTGGAGAACCAGTCAAAGGGAAGAAAAACAAGTCCACCACTGAGATGTGGGTCGAGAAATTTTACAGAAAAACAACTAACCTGCCAGAACCTTTCCCTCATGAATTAGTTGAACATTTAGAGAAATACTTGGACGTAAGTAATTCATGAGCTAAATTCAAGTTCTCATCTAACAGCTTCAAAATAAATAATGTCTCTTGATGTGATTAAATACACAGAGCCTTGAGGAACAGCTTGTTGATTTGTCTTCCTTGTTATATGATCACCGGTTGCAAGATGCTCATCTGAACAGTTCAGAAATGCTACAGAGTTCCTTGTTCACCCAGCAGTAAGTTATCCAGTAACAGTTTCTGTTGCCATTCAGTTTTGTGTTCTTTTTTTTAATTCTTGCAATTTGCCTGGGGTCATGTTTGTGATGCAGGTATGTAGAGCACGTGTTGTTCAGTGAAAGGGAAAAGATGAGATGCTGCCAAGTTGAGTTCAAATACCCTGTGCAATCCTCCCAAACTTACATCTATGGGGGCATTCTTATTGCCGGATTCTTTGTATACTTTCTTGTCATATTCTTTTCATCTCCCGTGCACTAACTTTAAACCTTGAGCCCTATATAGGGAATACACCGCTCATGTTTCAAAGCTCGGATGCTCGTGTAGAAGAAACGCATATTTAGACTCAAAACAAGTTGGAAAAGAATTTTGATCATACCATCTTTATATAGTTTTGGTATCTCTGAATCAATACCTTATATTCTATATATCCAGTCATCCAAAGGCGAGTTACAGCCGATAGGTTAGGTCATAACAAGGCTGGCCGCACTGACTCTAGACGGTGCTCTTTTTGGTGCATTTGTGATCTGCATTGTGCATTATGTTCTTGGTCTTTTGCGGTGTTTGTGAAATTGACTGTGCTTTGTGCCAATGTTGTAATCGAGAAAACAAAATACTTTCTCAGTGTTTTATGTTGTCTGTAGGGGGATCCTTAAATTAACTGTCTTGGGTAGAAAATTACAGAAAATCTTTATCCAGACTTGAAAGGTTATCCAGGATACAACATTCATCACGTGACAGAATTTTTATGACTATTTGAAACATTAGGCAATAATGTCTTTATGCTGTTAAAAGTTGTAGAACTTGGCCACGTGGTCATATATATTGACCATGGAAAAGAAGGATAGAATTTTACAATCGAGATCTTTTTGGAGATTATAAATTGAACGACAAAATTCAGGAGGAAGAAAATGTTGACTTCCACTATTTTCCAAACTGAGAGTTTGTAGTGTTTGAGTGAGTTGGTCAATCAATCGTAATCACCACAAAAAAGGTTTGAGCTTGGGACTCCAATTGTAATGTAATTGATAAAGGTCCGTAAAATTGCTTTTTAGCGTATCTCATGATCGTAATAGTCATCTTATAAAAATAAAGCTGCAGAAGCTTGGTTGGGTAAACCGTAAGTTGTACACTACTCCCTCCCATTTGAGAAAAAGAAAACCAATTTCGGTTAAACAAAAGTGAAAAATCAGACATAGCTTTGCTTTCTAGGCTGCAAATCCCCAATCACAGCTTCAAATTGGAAGGTGACCAAGGCGTCTCACAAAATATGCTTATTTTTGTCATCAGATTGGGCAATCAGTTCTCAAAGAGAACATGGCATCACCCCATCTGCTATGAAAGACTTTGGACTCATCCGGACCTTTGAACAAGTTTATAGGCTTAATTGCAAAGCCCAATTCTCATCAAAAGGTCAACAGCCAAGCCTGTTCGTTCCCCCGCCTCCCCCCTCTGAAATAGTAAATAAATTTCCATCTTTTTTGCCTTGCTTTCTAGATTTTATTAAAAAATATAAACCACTTGTTTTCAACTTTTTTTTTATTATTTATCAAACTATTCCTTCTACTTATTTGCTTGATAGAAGTCTCGCCACGTGTCCCAACAAACTAGTAAGATGATTTTAAGGGTGCGTTTGGATGTTGAGATGAGTTGGATTGAGTTGAGTTAAGATGATAAAATATTGTTAGAATATTATTTTTAAATATTAAAGTTGTTTTGGAATTTGAAAAAATTGAATTATTCATTATATTTTGTATTGAAATTTGAAAAGTTGTAATGATGAATTGAGATGAGTTAAGATGAGTTTGACATCTAAACGAAGCCTAAATGATGTCGTGTATGTTAAAATTGAAATCTATAAAAAAAAAAAAAAAAAAAAAAAAAAAAAAAAACATTAAACAAATATTTGCGATGACAAGAATCGGCAGTGGTGGATCTGAATGATGGGTAGAGGTTCCTCCTCCTGTACAAGTACACCATCCCCTCAGCCCATGTGTCCACCATTTTCCATAATTCTTGCTTGGTTGATTTATTAAATATTAAAGGCGTCCAAACATGATTGTTGGAATACGTGCTGAGTTTTCTATGAAGTTCGTGGATAGATCTAGCAAATTATTAACCTATTCGAAACTGAAAACCTACAAGTTGTTACACTAAAAGAATCAGGGTAGTTTTGAGTTCTCCTTTTGTTTTTTTTTTCTTCCTTAATATTTTGTTAATTATGACTGTCTTAGGTAGGGGTGTAAACGGGCCGGTCCGGTCCGGTTCGGTCCGGTCCGGCCATGGACCGAATTTTTTCGGTCCATGGTTTGACCGGACCGGACCGGACCGAACTCCTATAGAGACCGGACCGGACCGGTAGTCATCGGTCCGGTCCGGTCCGGTCCGGTCCATTCGGTCCAGCCCTTTTTTTTTTTTTTTTAACATCAATTAATAAAAAAATTTATTTACAATACTAAATTAATTTATACTATAACTCTTAATACTTAATAGTATTAATAATACATTAAAGAATATATTAATATATTGATACTAAATATATATAATTATAGACTTATAGTGATTAGTTATTATGAATCATAATTAGTATAACTATATAATAGAATTAGTATAAAGTATAAGACTATTAGTAATATAGTATAGCTATATATTAGTAATATTAGTATAAGTATAAATGTATAACTATAGTTTATACTTAATTATAATATGGTATAATTATATATTAGTTAGTGATAGGATTATGTTAGATGAAAATTATATAATTAATTATATATATAATTTTTTTTTTTTTTTAGGTTCGGTCCGGTCCGGTCCGAAAAACACATGGACCGTGGACCGGACCGAATTAATTCGGTCCTATTAAATTCGGACCGTGGACCGGACCGAATGAACTCGGTCCGGTCCGGTCTCGGTCCGGTCCGTTCGGTCCGGTCGGTCCGTTCGGTCCGGTCGGTCCGCTTACAGCCCTAGTCTTAGGGCTAGTTTAGGCCAGAATATTCTACTACTATTTATTATTTTTTACCTACTTGTTACTATTATTTATAATTATTCAATATTTTATCATTATTTTTTCACTATTATTCACAGAATATCTGATATCACTTCACTACCTAAACACAACTTTAAAGTGATTGTAAGTGACTAATCTATCTCTCATTTTCTTTTAAATCTTAGATAATATCCCATATATCATCTGCTTTTTTATTACATATATATATATATATATATATATATATAATATTAGAGAGACTGACTGATCTTTTGTGTGGTAGGCAAGCATGGTGTAACAATCCACTCCATAAGGTTAATAATAAAGTCACTTTTAAAAAATTTTGAGAGCTAGAGTGTTATTACTGACCGTGATTTAAAAATTTTCTTAAAGAAATGCCAAATACAAATATTCCATATGATAAATAAAATCATTCTTTAATAAAAATATTGAGATCATGAATGAGAGTATGTGGAAACATTTATTAAAATATCTCAAAATCTGTATAATAAAAATCATAATTTAAAATTTCTATACATGATCTAGGCCTTTGTCACGTCTTCCAAGATTAAGTTCTGTCCTACAGCTCTACCTTCATAAATATTTTGACATAGGGTAGTTTCAAAACATAAAAATAAATTAAAATGAGTCGATGACTCAGTAAAAAACTCATCATAATGTAAACATATTTAACATAAAGTTTTTCATAAAAATTTTTATATTGAGAACTTAAAATCATGATCATTCATATATATGCTTATGCCATGCATAATTTATCTTGGCTTATTTGACTTGTCTTACTTATCATATTGAGCCATACACTTAACCCTATGTGAAAGATTGTGCACCAGCTCCACATCATGTGATCGCAAGGAAAGCCATTAATAATATTCTAGCATACTATGGTGGACCATGTTTAGATCCGTGGCTTGCATGTCCACTCATAAATTTGCATTGATACCATACATTTAAATGACCATCTGGTTACTTATTTTGAGCTTATCTTACATTTGATATTATGAAAGCATACGTGTCTTATGTAACTTGAGATGCATGAGATGTATAATACATGTATAACTATAATATACTGAAAGAAGTATGATAAATGGCATGATTGCAAATATCATGACATGCGTGATACGTAAAGAGTGACTCTCAAATTATTATATATGATGCTCCAATTAGTGTGTGTATGTGTAGGATTCTATATTCGTTAGCCAACTAAAAAAATCATCATCCATGTTGTTTCCAAGAACAAGATGCCTTTGGCATCAATATATATATATATATTTATATATATAGTTGCAGGAATGGAAATGTCATTCGAAGTCAACTTGCCACAACCCCAAAAATACGTTGATGACTTCATTGCATGCATGCTGTGACCACTTTGTTTAATTCTCCTTTGTAAAAACTAAAAGTCAAGTCAATTGTAGAAAAAAGAGTAATAAGGCTGCTACAACAACTCACAACGATTCTGCATCAGATATGGCCCCATGTTTGTGCCTTGACATGATATTCCTTTGATTAACTTCCTTGTACGTATATCGCTTAGGCTACAGCTGTTTATGACAATACATCTCTTCTTGTAATCCTATATATACATCAATACAATGACACTACTCCATATTGAGGGAGATTATAAGATTTGTCTCTTTGTCCTTACTTTATTATCCTTAATTACTTTATTAAAGTGACTACCCAAAATGATCAATCATGATATGGTATGTTTAACTTACAAACTTTGACTTACATCCAATAAAATTCTTATAATTTGTTCTGTTTTTCAAATTAACAAATAAGATCGATTGATAGATTAAGATGAATATATATATATATATATATATATATATATATAAATCTCATCTATTTTTTTTTTGACGGAATATGTCAAATAATTTTTTTTTTTTTACTAAACACAAACTCGATCAAAATTGTTAACTTAAATATCAATTAACCTTATATTTATATGAGTATTGCTATTATGCCATCTTAGTTATATCCTTCACTTTGTCCTATTGATGCTGTCATCTCAATTTGTTAGGTCATAGTATAGGTAGTTTAAGTGGACAAAGACACACCACGTACCACACCACTCAAGTCAACATCATAAACGCCTAAGCATATTCCTAGAAAGTGGCCCATAATTTCACCCTCATGAGGCATGGGCCACGATTCCACGGTTTGTGTTATGCCAATTATTTCTTTAGCTTTTTGCAGTTGTTTCTACGAAAGCGATACTCCTCTACTACTCATCCATATAAGTTCAGCGAATGTGATACATGACATGATGCACAGTCACATCTGCTCTCTTTTTCTTTTTAACTATTAATGTGATGCATGTCAGGTTGGTGTTATTATGTTACATATATAAATGTTAGTGGCGAAATATTTTGATATTTTATAAAAATAAATTCATAAATTATCAATATAATTTGATATGATATATTAAATTGTAAAATTATTTTTATTATAAAATATATTTAAATATAACACATAAAACTATATTAATTTATAAAATTATTTTTATAAAATTTATTTATAATAATTGCATTGCTTCTCATGCATGGTCCATCATGACCCTCCCTCCCTTCCACGGAGTTATTTTACCGAGACAGCAATGCACAAACAAATTGGTCGGTCACACAGCTGATCAAGAGGTAGTTGAAGATGGTGGGTGTGTCGGTAACGAGCTGAGGAATATTTATAATAATCTTATAAAACTTCTGAGTAAAATTGTTTTTTTTTTAACTATCTGTTTTAACTCAAAGTAATGTCTAAAGCTTAACAAATGAATAAAGAAACGAAAAAAAATTATACCCGATTATACAAGGCCTGTGCAAAAAATAAAAATAAAAATCCGTTTGACCCGACCCGCCCGTGAAATCCAACCCAACCCGCACTGAAAAACCTGTTTGAAATGATAATCGGGTTTGACCCGCTAACAACCCGCCTCTTAAAACAGCCCACGTTTTATATGCTTTCAGATGAAACCCTAGGCCCCCCCCCCCTCCCCACTTCTCTCTTCTCCAGTTTCTGTTTGGTTGCCGAGAAGAACCAACTCGAGCAGCTTTGGTGGAGGCGACGCCGAGAACTGTGCCTGTGCTGAGAGATGGGGCTGGGGCCGCCTCCAGGCTGGTCTTTCGAGGGAATCGAGCGGAGGATATGCAAGTCGAGGCAAGGGCCATGGCTCGTGCTGTCAATGCCTTAGTCTATAGTCCCGAGCTTCTCGCCCTCAAATACGGCTCTCGCCCTTTCGAGGTTGTTTTTGTTTCTTGTTTCTTTTTTCGATTTCGCCAGTAAAGGTTATCTGATTGATTTCCCGACCTTTGCCCACCTGAGTATCTTTGTGTTGCTGTCGATTCCCTGGTTCTGTTGAATGTGTTAGATTTCATATTACTTCAATGTATTTCTTGTCCAGAGTTTGGATCAGAATCATGTGACTCGATGTGATGATGATGAAGAATCAGAGTTTGGATCATTAAGTGATGGTTTTGGGCATGAAGTACTGAAGGTTCCAGAGTGTTCTTACGGGGTCGGGTTGACCCGAATCGGGTCAGGTTTGGCCAGTTTGTGCTTGTCATGGGAGCCAGATCGGGTCAAGTCGTGCACAAACACAGCCCGGGTTGGACGGATTGCAGGCCTAATACACATGACTTTTAAATTACAAATTATAATTTTACAATACAAATATTCTTTAGCTGCAAAAATGCATAATTCAAGAAAGTTCGTACAGTAATAATTTGTATCATGTCAAAATTTTATTTTAAAATATGCTTTAAAAGAAAAATCCCTTTTTCTCCGGTTCTCGTGAATGCGTCCCCACGAGATCCGAAGAATCTTTACGAGGAAGGAAACAAAAATCAAATCTTGTGGTCTAGACCAAACAGTCCACACGCACACAAATAATCAGGAGCGACTGCTGAGACCCATGATGATGTCAGTACATACGTAGAAAGCCGTGCAAAATCGTGGGCCATGACTGTGTTCACCTAAACTCTTGTAGCCCAAGTATTTATGGTTCCAAACACATGGGCCCCCACCCTCAACCCTCTTTTCATTTTTTCTCCTCTTGTTTTTTTGTTGACTTGTTTGGTTTGTGTAAGCTTGATTTACCCCGAAACTTCTTGAATAAAAAACGTGAACCAACCTCTACTATATATATAACGCGATGCCTAAACTTCTTACTCTCACATTCTCAGAAGCCGCTTCTCCATTCTCATTTGCATTTCATATTCCTCCTCGTTCCGAGCGGTGCGGTAATTCTACGCGACCAAATAATGTGTCCTTCTGGTACGGCCCAACGCGCCGTTGTCGAGGCCAGCTTGAGCACGGACTTGCGGCCAGCTTTCGACGTTCTCGACGCCGACCGCGACGGAAAGATCAGCCGAGACGACCTTCGCACGTTCTATGCGGGGTTTTCGAGCGGAGATGCCGACGAAGAGGCTATAAAGTCGATGATATCGGTGGCGGACTCGAACAGAGACGGGTTCGTGGAGTACGACGAGTTCGAACGCGTTTTGGGGGATCGGAGAGGGTCGTCGACGGCGGGTCGTCGCGGGGGTGGGGTTATGGAGGACGTGTTTAGGATGATGGACAAGGATGGGGACGGGAAGCTGAGCCACGAAGATCTGAAGAGCTATATGCAGTGGGCTGGGTTCTCTGCCAGCGACGCAGATATCAGAGCTATGATCGCGTTAGGCGGTGGTAGTAATGAAAAGGACGGCGTTTCCTACGATGGTTTGCTCAAGATATTGGCCATTGATTTTGTCGGTTAGGCTGCCAGCTAAGCTTCCTAGCCGCCGTTGAATTTTTCAGCGTGTTTTCTCAATTTTTGCCCATTTTCTAAAACTCTCTTTTTATATTCTCTCCTCTCCTCTACATTAACGTGGGTTTAGGGTTTTTTTTTTTATTTGGCTAAGAATGTAGTGCAGGAGAAGTGAATTAGTTTATTAGAAATATTATAATGGCAATATAATTTATTTTGTAGATATTTCCCATATGTTGTTTTTGAGCAACTTGTTTGAACTGTTCGTTGTGATTTCTTGCTTTTTGTAATTTGTATTACTCTTTAGGCCTCGTTTCTTTTATAAATCTTTCTCAATTTATTTCATCTTTTTAATTATTACAATTTTATTAAATTTTTATATAAAATAAATAATTTAATTTTTTAAAATTTTAAAATAAAAATAATATTAAAAATATATATTATAATAATATTTTATTTAATTTTAAAATTTTATCTCAATTTATCTAATCTTATTTTAAAAGCAAACGAGACCTTAATTTAATATAATTACGAATTTACCCAATAAAATTTGCAATTTTATGCATAATATCATTGGTATTAACCACAAAGTAATTCGAAATCAAAGTACATCATATATATATACTTAGTTACACCGATGACCGGTAATGTATTATACACAGATCGTCGGGTTCATCTCCAGGAGTTCATCACTGCAAAAAAGTAGATGTAGTACGGTAAGCAAACAGACGGACCACAAAAAAATTGCAAGTATATAACAGATTACCATGCCGTCAAGTTGGAAAGGCCCCAAAGCCTCCTGCTTTTGCAAACAAAGGTGTCCAAATGCGGCTAAGGCACTGAAAAATGGCAATAAAGCAACCGTAAGTGTTCAAGGTGCAATATGTAGTTATTGTCTTCCGAGTAGTTACAACCCAAACCAGCCAAATCCAATCCAAGTCAACCCGAGTCAATCACCCAAAAACTTTAAAGAATATCACAGAGCAAAGGGAGAAAAGTTTGGAAAAAGGAAAAAGCCTCTAGATCTACGTGAGAAGTCAGAAGTGGATTACTTCTGGCCATATATACATTATCCAGACGGTCCCAACAAAACAAAAATTTTAAAGTAACGATCACAGAAACAAAAAGAGAACAGGGAAGTTGCGTATAGCCAGGGCAGTACTAATTTGCCTAGAAACACATCGACTGCTGAATTTCAAGACTTTAAAAATGAGAATAATTAAAGTTTGTAAGAGCATTAATAATGAAGTTATATTTTGGTTAAAATTTAATTAGATTGTATAAAAATTCACTATAATAGACTTAACAAAACTACAATATTTTTAACTTTGATCATTTTAACTAGTCAAATCTACTGAATCCAAGTTGCTGGCCAAATATTATTGTGGTATAAAAGATTCTCTCTTCTGCATGTTATTCGTTTCGCGTGAGCTCACAATTCTAGAAAATTCATCTTCATCTCAAAAGCACGAAGCGCTCAAATCTCAAATTCAACCACAGAATGATACCAGTCTCCATTAGTCATCATTTCAATGACGTGACATCATCTTACTTGAGTGTTTCAAGTTTTAGTTTTGTAATATCATTATTAGTCGATGCCAATTTGTTCTTCTAAAATCTAATATCAACCTTATACAATTAATGTGTACTTTTTTAATAATGAATAAATATTCAAATTATAATTAGAATTAAAAAAAATGAAAATGTCAAAATCAATATTTTAATAAAATAGTGATAGATTTGGAGAGTGTTATTTGATGTTGTTGAAAAGTAGCTAGCTAAATTTATAAAAGTAAATTTTCTAACTAAATTTTGGCCAAATTTTGTTGAGCCCACTACTAATGCTCTAAATCAAACCAAAAAACTGGGTGCAAATTAACAAATCAATTGGCTACAATGCAGTTATGCATGAAAAATACATACGGCAAAGTATATATCATAGACTATAAAGAGATCCCATGGAACTCTGGTTGATGGAGAAGGTGGCGACTCCTTTGTAAAATTATCGCTTGTCACAAAAGGTTAAACTGATAGAAAGAGGTAGATATTATTATTTATTTTATATTTAATACTCTTTCTTACATGTAGGTCAGACTCTTTAATAAGTAAGCTTAACATGTGAAATATTTAATTAAATGAAGTAAAATGTAAAATCAAGATTCAAACTCAAGATCCTATACTCTAATACTATGTGAAATTATCATTTATTCCAAAAATTTAAACACGAGAAGAGGTAAATCTTTTTATTTATTTTATATATTAATGCTACACACTCTGACTCCTGGATACTTCTTGAATGCACAACCAACATAAGTAGTTGAGCCTTGTGGTATTTGATTGGTCATTAGACAAAATTGGCAGCCACTAGAAAGTTCATAAGTATTGGAGATAAAATTCAAAATGATTATTACGGCACAACGGCAGCCAAGGGAACAAGAGATATTGGAGATAAATTTAAAATGATTCTAATGGCATAGCGGCAGCCAAGGGAACAAGAGTGGCGAGTCAAACTTGAGAATATTGCTACTGGTATTTCGGGTGAGAAGATTTGCTACGTTGTGGTATTATTTTTAATTTTTGAATAGCATATGTATAGTAGGAG
The DNA here is from genome assembly GCA_029856935.1 of Cyclocarya paliurus. Classification (NCBI taxonomy): domain Eukaryota; kingdom Viridiplantae; phylum Streptophyta; class Magnoliopsida; order Fagales; family Juglandaceae; genus Cyclocarya; species Cyclocarya paliurus. Next base: position 14,271,819 of record CM056952.1, on the reverse strand, counting down.
GTTATGGAGAGTTTGTATATAAATATTATACGATGAATACATTTGAATTATCTTGAATGAAAATCTCTCTTCCAATGAATCTTTACATGGTATCATCTGCCAATAAGAATCAAGTCTAACCGATCCTCTTCAAGACGTCTGCCTCCCCAAATTCCTCAACTCCAAATATTTCCGAGACCAACATTCTCACCTTCAACCCATCTTCCTCCATCAACCTCACTAAACTCACATTTGAACTACCCAACATGGAAAGCCACCATGTTACCCTACCTCAAAGGCCAGAAGGTCTTCGACTATATAGATGGCACCATTCGATAGCTTGCTAAAACCATCATTGCCTATGATGGCTCTACAACCCCCAATATGTCCTATGATATTTGGGAAACCCAGGATAGTCTTATCCTTACCTATATCAATTCTTCTCTTTCTGATGAGGTACTAGCTCAGGTTGCTCATTGCAGCACCTTCGCTGAAGTCTGGACAGCCTTAAGTTCTGCATTTGCATCATAGTCTCGTGCTAAAGCAGTACACGTTCGCTCTCAACTCTTAACTCTGCGGAAAGGAAATCAATCTACAACTGACTACTTCATGATGATCAAACGTCTCTTGGACGAATTGGCCATTGTTGGTCAAGCTCTAAAGTGTGAAGATATTATCACATATTTGCTTATTGGGCTTGGTCCAAAATATGACTCTCTTGTTTCCATGGTATCTCATTGTGATAATTCTCTCACATTGGAAGAAATTTACTCCATGCTCCTAACGTGTGAGGCTCGCATTCAGCATAATAATCAAATTATGTCCTTGCCCACAGCTTCGACCAATGTTGCCACCCGACAACAACCCTTTTAAGGAGGATGGGGTCATGGCGTGCAACTCATCAGCTCCTTGAGGCAGGGGGCATAATCAATTCAATGGAAACCATGGAGGTGGTCGTGGCAACAATAGTGTGGTGTCAACTGTGTGAGAAGCTTGGCTACGCGGGTTCCTGATGTTGGAAGCGATTTGATCCAAATTTCTAGACCCCATCACCTTGCCCAAACCCTCAAGCAAACTTAGCCTCCAACCAAACTCAGCATTAGGCGATTGAACAAGAGTGGCATCCCGACATTGGTGCGACACATCATCTGACCAACAACATGAGTAATCTGAATATCCGGAATGATGATTTTTCTGGCAATGATCAAATTCAAATTGGTGATGGTATAGGTTTGAAAATAAATCATATTGGAACTACCTCTTTATCTAATTCGTCTTCATCTTTTATTCTTGATAAAATTCTTATCGTACCCCAAATTACAAAAAAATCTACTCTCTGTTCAAAAATTTGCTCAAGATAATCATGTTTATTTTGATTTTCATAGTTTTTTTTTTTCTGCTTAAGGATTACTCGAGGAACGTCCTATGTAAAGGATCTATGTTTGATGGCCTTTATTGCTTCTCTCCATCTCCTCAATGCTGTTTTCCATCTGCCTTTGTTGGTGCTAGGGTCTCTGTTATAGACTGGCATTGTTGTCTTGGTCATGCCTCCTATGATACTGTTCGACATGTGCTTGGCAATAATAATTTACTAGTTGATTCCAATAAGAGACAAAATGTTTGTCTTGAGTGTGAGATGGCTAAAACCCACAATTTTCCTTTTTCTGCTTCAATTCATTATGTTTTAAGACTGCTTGAGTTAATTTATTTGAATGTTTGGGGGCCCAGCTCGGTTGTCTCTAATTATGGATTTCGTTACTATGTTTGTTTTTTGGATGCTTTTACTAAATTCATTCGGGTGTTTCCTTTGAAATTGAAATCTGATGTTGAAACTATTTTCATTCAATTTCAAAAATATGTTGAAAGGCATTTTGATTAAAAAATTAAGGCCATTCAAACAAATTGGGGGGGGGGGGGGAGTGAGTATAGACGTTTGAATAATTATTTCAAAACCTGTGGAATTCAACATCGTTTAGCTTGCCCTTACACGCATGAACAAATGGGTTCTGTTGAACCAAATTGTTGAAATGGGGCTTAGCTTTGCTAGCTCACTCAAATTTTTCCAAACCTTATTGGGAAGACACTTTTCTAACTGCAACTTATATTATTAATCGTCTCCCTTCCAAAGCCCTAAACAACAAATAACCTTTTGAAATGGCTTATAATCAGAAACCTAACTACTTGTTCATGTGTGTTTTTTGATGTGCCTGTTGGCTAAACTTGCGTGCTTATGACAAACGTAAAATTGATTTCTGTTCTAAAACTTGTATTTTTCTTGGTTATAGTCTATCACACTAGGGCTACAAATGTCTCACGCCATGTCATTTTTTATGAGTCTTTATTTCCATACCAAAAAGAGTCCTCAAAATCCAAACCTCCTGAACCAGAAATTTTTTCATTACCACCCTCTTTATGTCACCCGCGTACTCACACTAACCATGCAGGTCCACTCATATTTTCAACTGACCTGCTGCCAAGTGACCATGTCAATCCGCAAAATTAGGTGCCTTCGGATATTCGTCTACTTTGTTACGCTCTGGTGATGCTCAAGTACCAACAAGGAATCTCACTCAAATTTCAATTGATGCTGTTGAAACTTCTCACCAACCTAATCCTCCAAATTCAAATGATATCCTGAATATCTCTCAAGATTAACCCGATCAGTTGACCAAATGCCATGCCAACAGCATCACATGCTTATCCGATCTCAGACAAAATCACTCAAGTCGAAAGCTCCTTATGTTGGTATAGCCCGATACCCATTACCTCAGTGTTCGCTTACTAATCATGTCTCTTCTCTTGCAAAACCTACTTGTTTCTTTAAGGACTTGAAACTTCACCACTGGCGTGAAGTCATGGACATTGAATTTAATGCTCTTGTAAAAAATGGCATTTGGGATCTTGTCCCACCCAAGCCTAGTAATAATCTTGTTGGAAACAAGTGAGTGTTTCGAATTAAGAGACATGCAGATGTCAGTGTTGAGCGCTTTAAAGCGTGACTGGTGGCGAAAGGCTATCATCAACAACTCGGTGTGGACTTCATGGAGACCTTTAGTCCTGTGGTTAAGCTTGGGACTATACGGTTGTTATTATCTTTAGCTGTTATACAACAATGGAGTATTCAACAGATTGATATCTAAAATACATTTCTACATGGCCAACTGCAAGAAGAAGTTTATATGCAATAGCCTCAAGGGTATGTTCACCCTGATTTTCCTAATCATGTGTGCCGCTTTAAGAAAAGCTTATACGGCCTTAAACAGGCCCTTAGAGCCTTGTTCTCTAGGCTGACCGAAAAATTGCAACAAATGGGATTCGTTGGTTCTAAGGCAGATAGATACCTCTTTATTCACGCTTCATAACAATGCCTTCTCTATTTTCATCCTTATATATGTTGATGATATAATCATCACCAAGACCTCTTCAGATGAAATTGATAAGTTTATTCGGCAACTTGAAGATGTTTTTCCCATGAAAGATATAGGAAATCTATCCTATTTTCTTGGTGTAGAGGCTTTGTTTGATGGCCATGGTCTTTTTCTGACGTAGAGAAAAATGTGGCCAACCTGTTACAACCAGTTAACATGCATGACGCGAAGCCATGTTCAACCCCTCTGAGTACCACTTGTAGTTTATCTAAGTTTGAAGCTCATGATTTTTCTGACCCATGACTTTATAGAAGCACGATTGGTGCATTACATTACTTGGGCTTCACTCGTCTAGATATTGCTTTCGCGGTCCACCATGTTAGCAAATTCATGCATCAACCCAAGGACACTCATTGGCAAACTATCAAACAAATAATTCGGTATCTAAAGTTCACAGTGGGCTATGGACTTTGTTTACAAAGTACATCAGATCATTCTCTTTAAGGTTTTAGTGATGCTGACTGGGCTGGCGATAGAGATGACAGATGTAGTGTTGGAGAAAACTGCATCTTTCATGGATCCAATCTTATCAGTTGGAGCTGCAAACAACAACAAACTATTGCTCGTAGCAGAATTGAATCAGAATATAAATCCCTCTCCAACGCAGCGGTTGAGTTACATTGGATCCAATCAATTTTGCATGATCTGCTGCTTCCTTTAGTGACAAGTCCAAAATTGTGGTGCGATTATATTGGAGCTACTCATTTGTTCTCTAATATAGTTTTCCATGCCAGAACTAAACATATTGAAATTGATTTTCACTATATTTGGATAAAGTTTTAGCTAAAAAGCTTAAGGTCTCCTTTCTATCCACTAAGGATCAGCTCACAGATTTATAACAAAGCCACTGTCATCTGTTCGTTTTCAGCTTTTGTGGGACAACCTTCATATTCAAGACTTGCCCATTTGGTTGAGGGGGCGTATTGGAGACAAAAATCAAAATCATTGTAACGGCACAACAGCAGCCAAGGGAACAAGAGATATTAGAGATAAAATTTAAAATGATTCTAACGGCGCAATGGCAGCCAAGGGAACAAGAGTGCCGAGTCAAACTTGAGAATATTGCTACTGATATTTCGGGCCAGCAGATTTGTTATGTTGTGATATTATTTTTGATTTTTGAATAGCATATGTATAGCAGGAGGTTATGGAGAGTTTGTATATAAATATTATACGGTGTGTACACTTGAATTATCTTGAATGAAAATCTCTCTTCCAGTGAATCTTTACAGTAAGCAAGCATTTTTTAACCACTTGCTTAATATAGGCATCTTTAGTCATTGTCTATAGCCATAACAGAATCCTATTGCCTATTGGGCATCCAAAGGAAAGGTGCAATATATTCAGAGTTCTTATCACTACAAATTTTCCCAACAATATATTCGGAGCTTGAATGGATTATTACGCTAGCAACTATTCCCCCAACAAGACACAATGAACAATTAGAACATCCTAGATAATAGAAAAATTCTACATACCATCTTATGCTACTAGGATGAGGTGACATTATCTATCAACTTTTGAATTCTTCTTTTAAATAAATAAAGGACAATCTAAAGTGATAATAGTGCCAACTTTAATGTAATGATATGTGAGATGTAGTATTACTACATATAATAACTTACAAAATGCATGCTTCTTAACTTTATACTTTAGGCATGCGAATTTCAATCTGAAACTACATAAACTAGTCCCCAGGTTATTCTAAGCATGCTTCATCAAACTACAAAGTTCAAGAAAATTTCAGGTCCATGTTCTACAGATGTCATATTAAGGCATGCACAAATTCCAACACGCAGACACAAAAGAGGGAGGATAGAAAAGGGAGGGAGGGAGGATGGGAGAGAACTAAAATGAAAATTTTAAAAAAGAAATAAGGATCATTTTCTTCACTAATTATGGATTGCTTTTATATGTCCCGATACTCTCTTCCAGATATCTCTTCATATTATCAGCACGCCTGTAATCACAACGTCAACTTCAAGACAACAGCAGTGGGGTGACAAACTGATAAAAGCATACATTTTAGAGGATACCTTAATCCTAGAAAATGAAACAGAAAACTGATTCAATTTCCATAGAACATCCAGACTCGAGCTAATACAGATATAACAGAAGGGCTAATTAGGGACCACCTTTTGGAGGCGAATCTGAAGATACGATCTAAATAAATACAGAGCCCTATATCCATTGTCGACTCCATCTGGTAGAGTGATACTGTGAGAGGATCAATGCCAATACTTGGAAGGTCTTCAATGGTTTCTTCCTGTAAATATGCACCGAAATTTTGGTCCCAACAAGATTTTTTGAAAAAAAAAAAAAAAAAAGAAAGAAAAGGAAAGCACCGAGTCCACGTGGAATAAGCATTTCGTCATAGTTGAAAGGATGCTACGGACACTGTACAGGAATGAAGTAATGCCATAATTACGTTATGGCATTGTGTACGGTATGTATGCCTAATTTTGTAAAAATTCCATAATACTAATCTTACTAATTATTCTTACAATAATTTCTGCCGCTATGATTTTTTTATTATTATTTTATTTAATAATTAAGTAAGTATTTTTTAATAATATTGTGAATTTTTTTTAAAATATGTAAATATGTTAAAAAAATACATATAAAAAAAAATCTTAAAAGCATTAACGGTAGCTCCCAATGATAGCTTAGAGCGGTGGCCATAGTGCTACTCATTCCACAAATAAGATAAACAGAGCATAGAAAGTAGCCCCCAGAGCAACGGCTACACATAAAATAGCATTCTATTTTTACCCTCAAAAGTATTCAGATTAATTAGTTGTCGTTTGATTAAGCAGTTCAAATAAGATTAAAAGAGATATTTTATTAAAAGTTGAATAAAATATTATTATAATATAATTTTTTAATATAATTTTTATTTTAAATTTGAAAAAGTTAAATTATTTATTATATTTTATATAAAAATTTAAAAAAATTATAATGATTATATAAGATTAGATAGTTCAATTTTATGTAATCAAATTAGCCCTTAAAAACTATAATTCTTTGTCATTATTGATTCAACTATGAAGCCCAAAGTGGGATGTGTCAACAGAATTAAGACACATTGTGAGGGGTAAAATACACCGGCCTAAAAATATTTTAAAAATCTAACTTATTAAAGGGCCTTTACTAGAAGATAAAAATATGATAGAAGGAGAGAAAACAAAAAGGTACTAGGTGGTGAGGGTGTTATGAAACAGGGATGTGTCCGGAGAAAGTAAAAAAGGGAGAGAGGACTAGATATCCCTCATCACTACAGAGGATTACGAAAGCAGAAGTTCAGATAAAAGGGATATGGTGACTATGGTTTCAGGGACTTTTGGGTTGGCATCGACTTCTTCTTGAACCTTAAGACAAATAGCTCAAGAGAGAATATATTCTCCAGCAGGTAGATTTCTAGCTTCTATTGTATAGTGAAAAATGAGAAGCTATGAGAGACTGTAAACAATTATATTATAGTGAAATATCTCATCTCCAAATTCCCATAGACGTAGGCCTAGTGTCGAGCCACGTAAATCTATGTGTCCATCTCTTCTTATTTTATTTTTTTTTACATTTAAATAATGTTCATCGCCAAAGATATATGCACTGACACCATATAGCCACATTGGACTACTATCGAGAGCTTCAAACAACACTGATTGAGGCCCGGCCCACCTCAATGCATCATAGAAATGAATTTTTATTCCCTTTTGGATTGCGCCCTTTTTTAGCATTAACACATGTTTCAGAAATTAAGGTTGCGTTTAGATATTAAATTGAATTGAGTTGAGATGATAAAATATTGTTAAAATATTATTTTTTAATATTATTATTATTTTAAAATTTGAAAAAGTTGAATTGTTTATTATATTTTGTATTTGAATTTAAAAAAATTATAATGATGATTTGAAATGAGTTGAGATAAATTAGAGTCCGAAACGAAGTAGTTTTCAATAGAAGAAACCAATATGTAATCGCAGATATTGACAGCAAAAGTTCATACGAAGCATAGATTAGAATAATCAGAAAGAGAAACAACACTTTCATAACCCGTTACTGCATCAATGATTCAATAAATCAGAATAGCCGCTTAGGAAATTCAGGATTTTTCATAAACGGACCTAACTAAACAGATGAATGAAGCATAAATTAGAATAATCAGCAATAATTAAACAGACACGTACAAATAAATCTAGCCAATCAAACTTCAAGCTTAGACCAATTAAGCAGCAAACAAAAGGAAGAACAACAGCAATCGAAACATTAGAAATAGAAAAATAAAATGGATAGTCAGAAATTCTAATAAAAAGAAAAAATTGAAGCTCAATTTCTTATGGATCCAAACAAAGGACGGGTTGGGGGGGGGGGGGGGTTGGTTAGGGTCGAGGAATAAACCACGAGCTGGATCTGCCCTCCGATACGCTGAAAGAGACCGGTCTCGAAGTGAAGAATCTCCGGGGCGGTCTTCTACGCTCTATTGAGGAGCTCCACGTCGGTCGTCGAAATCAAAAGCCTCCTAATCTCCGTACATCCCAGCCGTTAATCCATCAACAGACGACGAATCCGAAACCATCCGATCTGATTACTTATTTTTTCATGGGTTCCCGATTTTTCTTACCTTAGAAATAGAATTCGAATTGGCGCCAAAAAAATCAAAACCTTCAGCAGAGAGAACAGAGAAGTGCTACGGAGGAGACAGATCCCGAGTTTGTGCGTGAATCTAACACCGTCGGATACGGACGATTAAAAAAAATCGACGGTTCCTATAGGGTCCGATTCACACACAAACTTGGGATATGTCCCATCATCAAACCCAAAACAAACTTTAAAAAATAAAAAAATAAAAAAATAAATAAAAATTGAGAGAGAAAGAGGGGTGCAGAAATGCAAGGCTTGAGGATATGAATGGCTTTTGGGTGCGAATTGCGTTTTATAGAGAGGGAGTAGAATAGACCGGCCGATTACCCCCTCCATTTATTCCTTAGAGTTCAAGCCATCCCACATTAATTACTTTTACAAACTAATTTTAGTATTTTATTATTTATTTATTTTTTATATAAATTCAATTATTATTTAATGTGATGGGTGGGAAGTCTGCAAAGCTTTTTGTTGGTTGAACAAGTGGACTCCATATTTGGAACAAGTGGATTCCATGGATTATCATCATCATCTTTGATTTGTAAAGTTGAGAATATTCTATATTTCAGTGCGAATAAATTAAGATGTTTTGTTCACTCAAATTTCACCCAATTACTATTCACTTTCATTTTCTCAACATTCATTGCCTCAAACATAAAAATATATACATATACATACATATATATATATATATATACACACATATATGTATAGCTCTCTAGGCTTTTACCTTGATTATGAACTTACCTACTCCAACATAAATAGCGCACACCAAAAGTACTGGTTAAGGACCTAAGGTTTACATTTAAGGGCCACTTACCCCAATTTTTTTTAATAAGCAAATGATTTATTATAATAATAAAATAGAGTATATTGGGGTTGGGAACCCCTACAATCACTTTGAAATTTACAAATATAGGTGCTAAATAAAAAAAGTAAAAAAAATAAATACCTTATATGAGAGGAAATTAGGAGTAACGAGTTTAAGAGAAGACCAACTATGAATGTGGTTCTTTTAGGTACTTCTCAAATAGGTTTCTCGATGGTTTCTACTGCAATCGTGAGAGGTTGCCGTAGATGGGAGACTGCACTAGTTTTGGATCAATTGTTAGGATTGAAGAAGGCCTCATTCTCCTATTTCACTAACTTGGAAATGAGAGAGTATGCGAATTCAATAAATCTTCCCAACTTTCCAACACTCCACACTTCATCCTTTTTAATTTTTTTTTTAATTTTTTTTATTAAATAATTTTTATATGAATAGTAAATAAAAAATTTGAAATATTTAAAAAAAAAATTCAAAAAAATTTTTTAAAAAAATATTAAAAAATATGGAGTGTGGAGTGTAGATGAATAGTAGGAGGTTGTGTAGTAAAACCCGTTCAAGAAACACGCGGAACTATAACAACACCCGTAATTATAGAGCTATGTAGATGGTCAAATTTTGAAGATCTGAGACTTAATAATCAAGTGGAGAGGTGTGTGTGGAAGTCTGGGCTTTCGTGTGTCGATACGTGGGACCCAAGCAGGTAGGCACATTGTTTATCATTTTTTGATACCGTTTATTGCTTCATAATAGATCGACGGTTGGGAATCCGATGGTCAAGGCATGTAGCACAAATATGGTCAGAAAATCATAATTAAGCTATTTTTTGTACCAAAAGAAAGAAAGAAAAAAAAAAAGAACACCTAAAAACTTTACATCTATGCTTGGAAGCCATGAAAGAGGAGGAGGGAGTGAAAAACTTTACATCTATGGCTTAGAAGCCATAAGTGAGGGAGAGGGAGGGAAGGGGAGAGGGAGAAAGGAGCCGGAGCTCCTTCCCGGCCCCACTCGTATCGGCTCCTTTTGCGGATTGAAAGGGGTGAATTTAGAGAGAGAGGGAGAGGCTTTAGAGAGAGACTGCTACCTAACCCAAATTTTTGAATATGGAATACGGTACGTATGTAGCACAATTCACCGAAAATGGACAATCGGATCTAGCTACTCATGCATAATTTTCATCTTCATAAAATACGTAATCATTATTTTCATTAATTTCCCACTTCATGATCTCTTTCCTTCACTCTCTTATCTTGAAAACTTCATTTCTTTCGTGTTGAGGCACTACAACATTATTCATTTTTTGTGACAAAATTTTGTCACCGTAATAGATCGTAAAATGCGGCTAAAGGTCTTAAACGGCAGTTTTATCACTGCAAAAGAAATGCCACAAATTGAGCGTGACACCTGAGACGCTTCTTGCCGCAAACCTAATTGCCGAATCAGGACCACAAATTATGGCGAATCTAGACGCCGATACGGACTCCGAAGTTACTGTCGCTGTTGCCTAACCACCCAATCGACGAAATCGCCGCAAAATCAACTGACCTAGCCACAAGTTAGTGTTCTACCGCAACCATTTGTTCCCATCTGCGTGCTTTATGGTCGTCGCAGAGTCCACTATGCATCTCGGCGAGTTTGATTTGCCGGTGAGGTTATCTGCACTTTTCAAACCGCCAGATAAAATCCAGGTACGTAGCCTTCTTGGCGACTTGGATTCATCCGTGATATAATCTGTTTACCCATATTCGACAGTTGTGAAATCGTAGGGAATCATGGTTTGGCTTCATTATTTCTTTAATTCAACCCAATAGGGATGTATTTGCCGTCAATTATTAGTATGATTATCTAGGGAAATTATTTTTGTAGATTGGAAGGACCATTGAAAACAGATTGAGGAAATGTATTGGGAGGACCATTGAATTTCCTCAATCTGTTCTCAATGGTACGTACTTTAATTACTCTCAAATGTCCCTATAATTATCCCTATAATTATAGGGACATTTGAGAGTAATCTGATTTCAATTCGTATAGTCTCAATGTTGCCTTCAGTATTTTTCCTATTGCAACTATATCATCATGATGGGAAATTGCTTCCCAACATAGAATATTAATGTTCAATGATAGAAAAATTGACCTAATTTAACTTGAAGACTTTACACACTATATAATGTCAACTGAAAGCCGTATGGCATAAGAATCCTCAGATAGAAATTACACCCCCAAATATATGAGTTCATAACTTGGATTACCAGTCCCACATTTAAGTAATGTCTTGGAATTTAAACATGCCAACAGTACTAGCTACTATCTGATCTCAAAGACATGTACATGTACATACAAGCAATAACAGATCTTAGTTGAATCAACAGTTCTTTCGGGTCTTGGCTACCACAACCAAATAAGCATTGCTCTTAAAATCTGATGAATTGACCTGTTGCAATACAACAACAGGTTAAAGTTAGTAATTCTCACGAACATATTAATATGGTCTAAGTTATATACTACTGGATTGGCATATTATGTACAGCTGAAAACTACTAGTAGATTCATGGATGAAAATTATGATGGGTCTTGAAGCTGATGCACAATATCTACCTCAATCCACATTCAATGTTAGCTAACATCTTAGTTTAAACAAGTGTTATCTCAAACAAGTCTTAAAATGCATTTCAAAAGCCCTGGATATTCATGTAAAAAACCAACTTTGCACTTAGTTAATCTTAAATTGCAAAATCCAGTTTTTGCAATGGTAAATGTTCAGATTAACTTAGTATAAATTCCTTATAAAAATATACTTACAAAGATCATATACACATATACCTACACACGCACATAGATGTGCCCTGTGTGGATCAATAGGCATATATCTTGCATATACACACACACACACACACACACACACACATATATATATATATATTGCTAGCACATCCTGCATGTTATATATATACTTATCTACTTGTATTTTGCTGTCTCCTAAATCCAACCAGTTCAAAACAATATTTATATATATTGTGATATGTATATATATATATATATATATATATATATATATATATATATATATCTATATTGTGATATATATATATATATAGATAGACAGGCATGAGAGACACTTGCCATATTGGCTAAAAAGCAAGATTGGCCCTACATATTCATATTCTGTGCATAAACATATTGTATATGAATGGAAATAACTTAGATGACAATTATGGCCTTGGATGTAATTCACTACTGATCAACAGAGGGTTACGGTTTCTTGTATACTTATTATGACAGTGGTATCATTTTCTGTTTTCCTTTCATTAATCTATTTTTCTTTCCCTTCCCCTTCTTTTTTAAAACGTCTAAATATTTCCATTTTTCCCAAGCTTTTTGGGTATTCATGTAGTTTTTTTGGGAACCAGCAAATTAATCCCCATGGCATATGCCAAATTAATTTGAAGCAAATACTAAGTGAATATACGTTATTTTATCCAAATCCAATGATTTTGATCATATTCAATATCAAAATCATTTACATGTCAACCAGAGTATAGATCTAGAAAGATGGAAATCTGTAACTCTCTAAGCTATTTAACAATTGATATTATGTTATTAGGTATCTTAAAGGTCTTCATCACTCCTACAATTCTTATTCTAGTTTGATCTAACACTTGTTTGCAAGTTAAAGCATAATACTTAAAACAACACATTCAGTGCACTAACTGCAACTAAAATTACCTGCATGCCTGCTAAGTTCTAACCACCCTACATCCCAAATTATCTACATGTCAAGATATGAGTCATGGAATAATCACAATAACTAGGCCAACCCAAAACAGTGTACTACGTCATATATAAAACAACTATAACTATTTCAAAACCATGTTTCTGACACTAGATTGATAAAGTAATACTAAAGACAGTTTACTTTATGTATTATGTACCAACTAATGTCCATAACAGTTTACTTTGAACATCTCCCTAGCATAGATACTGAGTTAATATGGGTTCCCATTTATTCTAATGCAATAAACCATCTTACCTGCATCTCCTTCACCCTCTCCACCAAGATTCTAATTCCAGCCATATAGGACTGACCAAAAGTCTAGGAGTAAATAGATAATTCCCATCACAGGTTCATCAAAAGTGTAACAAAAGTTGGATCTATACAAAACAGTCTCCTAGTTGCTGCTGGCATGTTGCTGGCTAAGGATTTGCTTGAGTCTCTCTCTGAGACTCTAATTCTGATATTCGTATGTTTACACGTTCCTCATACTCCCGCATATGGTCCCTCATAGCCATGAGACCACCTTCAATCTCTTGAACGCGATTTTGGTAATACTCTGCATTTTTCCTATTTTCAGCATTTTTCGATGCAAGACGCTCATACTCCTCATTTGGTACTCCAGGTAGTTTAGGCGAATCGGGCATTACAGAGTGTCCCATGCCTCTGGAATACCCAAACCTATGTCCCAAGACCTCTCTGAAAATTATTGTTGTTGCTTCATCTATGCGATCCTCTAGCTCTTTCGCATTCATCGTTTGAACCATCTCAGTCTATGGAATGCAAAACCACCCCATCAGCATTATACAACTAGTTAAATCATCCTTTTGCATGCAATATTACTTATCTACATCTACAACACAAAGTCTCAGCATATATTAATTTATAATGCAGGAACCCTATGTAGCCTTTTTGTCACCAATGGTTCTTATAAGCTTTGAGATATCAATTCGATTTTCTAATTGCCTGAAAAAATTCAGTCAATGGTTCTGTAGTTACCAAGTTTTTTGGGCTATTCACTCCTACAATTTACTAAACAAAATTGAGAAAAAGTGGGCAGGTTTTACTAGGTTTTTGCACTTGTTGGTTGCTGCATTTTTTATATATCCTGAACCATGTGGATAATATTATTTTGACAGATTATATACAGTCCACATTAATACCATACTTCCTTATAGTATATATGAAAAACATGAGAAGCTCACATAGTTCTCTTCTGTACTTGGTGTGATAAATCTCCCCTTTTTGTTCAACCAATGCACATCCTTGTAGAAATCTATCAGGTTCTTGTCCTTCTACATATCATTAGCAAACATGTCACATTACCAAGTGCCCATGCATTTCAAATGATATCTATAAATCAGAAATTGTTAATCACATTATGTATTGTAAATCAATGGCAATACCTTTCTTTCCATTAGTACAACAAACGACATCCTTCCGCTCGTGTGGTTGACCTTTTGTTTACCCCTATTTTCTTTGTTTTGGTCAGACATTCTCTGCATTAAAACATAAACATCTTAAACACAATAATATATACATTGATTATGTTATTTGTCTCACGAGCATAAAATACAAAATAGAGATTCAATTTTCAGACAACATCCCTTGTAGCTTTAATTCACTCTCGATTCTGAACCAAGTAACATGCAATCTTAAACAGTTGCCTAATCGTGCATGAAACATTCAATACTATTTTAAAGATATCTCATCTGCACTCATGTAGCATGTTCTAATACTCATAAGCAAAGTATCTATTACAATACTTTCATTGTTTAAATAGCCTTACATTTGTTATAACTTTTAAGATTAGTTATCCAAGCATTTATTGAACTTACCTTAAATTCATCGCTCGCCCATCAATGGCATAGCCACTCCCAAACTGGCCGCTCTACCAATGTGCCTCCACTAGCGAGTGCCTCCTCATGTGTTGCATAAGTCAAATATTTGCGGTGTAGCTTGTAATGAAATGCATTATAAGCATGAGATTGCTGGCTTGTAACTGTCTGACGATGATTTTTCTTAGTCCAATCCAAGACAAAGTTAGCCTATCAATGTCAAGCTTGTTAAACACCCATGTACCATATTTAAGCCTTATTAACTCATAAGCCACAATGTTATAACCAATTTGCATATCACTGATTTTATGCATATTTACATTTTCATTATTTAGGAACATGTGTTAATATTGCTGCATGCACCTTTTACATACCAAAGTAACATAATAGATTGTGTAATACAATTCACAGGTCCAAGTTATAAAAAAAATAAGATTACCCCAATCGGAAATATAGCATGCAGATTTTACTGTTCTTAGTATACGAAACATCCAAAATTGAGACCTGTTCTATGATTCACACGTACATGATCAATGAGTAGGAGCCAATAACACATTAACATTCAATAATGCTGCATGCTGATTTAGTTAATAACATCCACTCAAGTTAGATGTCCTCCAGCTCTACACATAATGCTGATTTATACACCCAACCAAATATAATTGACCATATTTCTATTACTCTAACATGTAGTACATATTGCATGTTAGTGTAATAGAAACAATTCAATCCATATTACTCTTTAATCATTTATTTGTATTACATGTGTTAGTATGATCTCATGGATGTTAGTCTAACATACCAACCAATGGTGTGAAACATCTATAGATATACAGTAAAGTTGTATATCTATAGATAGTAAAAGGCAATGCAGTAACTTAAGTACATGTTATATATCATAAAGTAAAACATGCAGTACGTACATGTTACAGTTATGATAACACATGGCCATTCACTGTAATACATGTTTCAAGTAATATAAATCATCCAAGTTAGAAACCCATACTCAAATGCGCTCAATAAGTTCATCTTTCTCCTTTCTGTCAACGACACTCCAACTAACATGCCTCATTTCTGCATAGTGCTTCACGACCCATGAAACTCTTGTAGTGTATACTGTTCTATTGTTGCATGATGGGCATATCTTCCCATCCTTGATCTCCAATGATATCTTCCCGTACTTGCGCAACATCTCAAACTCCATCCCCTTCGCTACTCCCCTAACACGTTTATTATCACTGTTTTTTACAATATCATAGTAGCGTTTAAACAGTCATACATGTACACCATACCTAATTTGGCATATATCTCACCATGAAGTTATAAAACCTGAATGTTAGGGTGTACATGAAAAGGTTAACAAGCTTTTGAGTACATCACCAACTTACCCTCAGCTTCAGTATTCACCTCTGCAGGATGAATAGGAGGCAACTCATGATTATGAGCTGAAAATGGGTCATCTGGAGGTTGAGTGGAGTCATCAGAGTGAACCTCAGGCACTTCATCTCTCAAAGTCCAAGCTGAAGGTCCTACCTGTGGTTGTCGAAGTGTTGCAGGCAACACTCGTCCTCGACCTCTTCCTCTATTCGACTGATACATGTGAAGGTCTGCACGAGAGGAGTACTATATAATACAGTTTCTGAAAAACACAAACTGAAAGCTACACCGTGATACAAGAGAAACATGCCAAATGTACATGTTTCACATGCACGAGAAGACCATCCAGGATACAGATTGCACCAAATAAAACAACTATAACTAGCTGGAAATAAGACTTCCTTTGTCAAGTTAGATTTCCTTGTATAAGACTTGACATCCTTCAATGAACATATAAATACGTGTGGTTAGATAAGAGAAGTGCCACTCCAATGAACAACAATGCATTTGGGGCTGAATAACACGAAGAAAATTTATCACATGGCATATATGTTCGCAGCTATACCAATTGAAACAGTATATTTGCAATGCATATTAGAAGTAATGGACAATGAAATGTGAATGGCAGATTTGTACACCATACATCTACGTTCATGGTGACTGAAGTCTTACCACTTGTATGCAGAAGATTTCCTCATAGCAAAAGAACTTGAAGCCAGCAAAAGAACTTCCTGGTAATACCAAGATCTTTTTGGTAGCAGAAATTCCTGGTTTGCAGAAATGGAGATTTTCTAAACTGGGTTACTACTTGGTCAGGTTTTGAGTTAAAGCAGTAATCTTTGAGGTGAGTGAAACTGGATGATATCTGAAATGCATTGGGCATAAAAAATCAAATTCCCGCTTCACTTCTTTCCCTTTCCCGCGCAAGTGCTTGCCGTCCTCCTGTCAAGCATGGGCTAATGTACTGTTGCACCAGGATTTGGTGTATCTCTACTGAACATGATTTGACAGCTGAAGCCTCTAACACATAGGTAGACATGATGACCAGTATTTACATTTAATTGTAATCTTATGTAATTTTAATAGATTGGTGTAGAACACGCCAGATGTCTTGGCTACCACTTTCTTTCCACGTGTATAAGGCAATTAAATAACACCACTATATTGGCTTTAGAACACTTGTCAGATCATGAATTAATTTTTGGTTCTTTTTAATTAGTTCGTGGAGATTTTTGTATGTACTTTGTAAACTTGGCAGAAATTCTATTTAATTTCCAGATCTCCATTTCTATCCATAATAGATTGCCTCATTCCTTTGCCTATAGAAATTATTAATACTCTTAACTCCAACAAATGAACCTAGAAAGGAGATTTCGTATTGAAGTTCATAAATTCAGTTACATGGAGGCAATGAAAATTAACATCTATTTTCGTTATATAATGAGGTCTTATACATATACAATACCTCATTATACAAGACCTCATTAAAACTGGATCATGACTTGGTACATGACTTAGTAGCATAATTCATGATCCCCTTTTTCATCCTCTAACTTGGGCATTTAGTTAATGTAATTCACTTGTACGTATGCAGTAGTACTGCCTGCGTACTGAGAGAAAAGAAGTTTTCCTTTTTATTTACTCTTCCATATAAATTCGTTTGCATTGATTATAAGGTTGAACATGATGGGTTTCAAACCCATCTTAACCGCAAGTATGACTACGATGTACTACTTGGAGTACTCATATATATATATATATAAAACTGGATCGAATTTAAACAAATATATGTAGAATATTTGTTATCTATAAATTATAAAATATATACACTCACTGCAATATTTTAATGACCTCTATTATTAGTTTAATCATTGGAGACTTCACTCATCCGCTCAATTGAGAATAATTTATTACCACTATTGTTTTGAGTTTTTGTTTAACGTGACAATTAGCAAATATTGCAGTACCGTTGATCTATTTTATATATATATATATATATATATATATATATATATTCAAATGCTAATTTAATTATTATCAATTACATGGCAAGAGATCACAAGTAACATGCAATTTACCTTATCGCTTACATGATCTCGCGGCCTTGCATGCTATACATATATATATATATAGCATAGTTACGTAATTAAAAAAATATACATATTCATGATTCATATATATACTCAATCTATATATATACTCAATCATATATATAGATTGAGTATAATCAACCCATAAGGACATTCAGCATATACTATATATATATATATATATACACATTCTTCTATAACCTGTTCTTAGTATTCAGCATACTATAGCAATGTTAGCCATACACAATGTATACAACAAGACTTATTCCTCTACATTCTTATTGGACTATATATATATATATACACTAGAAAGTATATATAATTATACACATACAAACATAGTAAACCTGACAATTGTATGGATCGACAAGTGTTATATAATTAACATCCACTCCATAAATAATCTCCAATGGTATTGTAAACAGAAATGCAAGTTGTACAATTGTTCATGGCAATCCAATTCATGGCAACCCAGTTCCAGAAACCCACTATTTATGCTCCCCATTACAAAACTCAACTTACTAAAACAAAACAGACTAAACATAATTGAGCACATATATTTCAATGTACACGACCAATTATTGTCCTTAAGCAACTTGCAGTCTCTCACTTGCTCTGCTGGAATAAGACAACTTTGACAGGCTCAACTAGTTGGTAAACTGTTTATTGGTTCTTCTTCATGCTTCCTGTGGGGCAGAAATAATTGATCACGAATTCCTCCAATATGGCCAGATGTCAACTGTGCAGCGAGAAGCACTAGAGTCCTTGCCATGTATATTCTAAACAACCTTCACAATAGGAAAACATAATTACATTGTTCATACAATAATTATTGTATGAGAACATTGTATGGTTATAAAATATTCTATATATCGATATATAATGTCTTGTTTAAAAGCTGGATGTTTTCGTGAGTCAGGTCTATAGCATTATGCATTGGCTATTTTGCCTCATCCAACCTTGTCTCACCACAACTACAAGTAGATTAATAGTTGCGTGACACTTTCTAAGTCTCAAATTCAGTTATTCCCAATCAACCTAGGCATTTCATAATATTCTTAATGTAAGTCAAGTATGTTTTACTTACAAAACATTAATGCCTTTACAAGTAAGCATATATTCTGATATATTTAAGCATATATATATTTCTGAAAGTAAGAAGAGGATCTCAATCTAAGCCTCAATCTCATTTGAGCAATATTGCTAGACATTTTTCTCATAAAATGAGATATGCCACTAAATATCACAGCAAATTATATGTAGGGAGCAAATTATCATACCAGTTGGCCTCAGTAAGCATGTTTGAATAGCATAGCTAGCCTCTCTCACCTACACAATGCAAGAGTTGCGTAATGTTAATAACCAATGCATGAAATGTAAGTCTATAAAAAATTCATCCAGTTATGTTAAATGCTTGGATGAAGTTAATGTTCAATGAAAAATAGGGTTTATACATAATATATATATATTTATCCCAATGCACACCATCATCAGACGCAGTCTCATTGTCACTTAGTTGATCTTCACTGCTACCAGTCTGGTTTTGGTTGTCGTTGTCTGGGTCATCATTGATGAAGTCATCATCATCAGGGAAGGGCTATTGGGTCATGAAAACTTGTATCAGCAACAATGCAGATTGGTTCTATGTCAGATCTATGCAAGGGAAGCGTGGTGCCTCCAACATTGTCCACGAGGCATACTTCAACGTATGCTGATTCGCTTTCTTGGAAAGCAGCAAAATCTCTATTATGCCCTTCATCATCATCATCATTGACATAAGGTACCTTAGTTGGCACATCATACACGTTTCTATTAGTAACCCATTGAACGACAGACCATTTACCACTCATACTAGGGTCTTTAAGGTAAAACACTGGGTTGCTTGACAGGCAAAGATGAATGGGTCATCCTTATACCAGTTCTGAGAAGTGTTTACACTAGTAATGTGGTCCCCTACACGTATTCCTCTCTTACTATTACCAACATCGAACCAGTCACATTTAAACAGATATATATGACGCCAACCCATCTAGCGTAATTGCAAGATGTCAACCAATACACCAAGGAAATTAGTAGCCTTTCCTTGGTGTTCTCCTTGAACAACAGCCCCACTATTATGGGTTCTGCGATAGTGGCCTAAGGACACTGTGTGGAATCTAGTGCCATTCATTATGCAAGCACCATATGATGCAACCCAAGGGTCTGGTCCACAAGCGAGTGCATATAGATCATCAGAGACGTTATCTGGATTCAATGCGCACAGTTCTTGAATCTATATCCATAATGGAGTGCAACAGGTTAGGAATACTCATCAGAGACAATTAAATATTGAATTCATGTGAGCATATTGAATTCATGTGAGCATATTGATTCTATAGGCAACCATGTTGAAAATTCAATTTGATGTCTATGCTCTACTTGATCTGGGGAAATTTCTGTCATCTTTACATAGTGCTCCCTACATATCGAATAAACAACACAAAGTAGTAGTTAAGCCCATATGTTCCCAACCCAAATATTTACATGCACGAGAAGTGACTGTAAGTCAAAAGTACTTACTCGTATTGACCGATCTTTGCATAATTATTTAGCACATACCAAGTTGCCTTTGCAAGTAAAGCCCGTTCAATTCGATTGGATGTAGGGGACCCAAAAGGTCGTACCTTTTGTGAGAAAATATAGTAAGAATCAGATTGAGTATCCTTAATAATATCCTTGTTTCGATCATCGCGATTATATATGGTCTCAACATCATGGATATACAAGGAGCAAAAGGTCAAGCATTCAACATGGACATAGACTTCAGCAATTGACCCTTCCGGACGAGTCTTATTTCTGACATAACGCTTGAATTTTCTCAAATAACGTTCAAAATGATACATTCACCTATATTGAGCTGGTCCCGCAAGGAAAACCTCGCAGGGTAAATGAATGATGAGGTGTACTATTATATCAAAGAAGACAGGTGGGAAAATCATCTCAAACTTGCAGAGATGATATGGATGTCAGATTGTAGTTGCTTCAATACTTCTAATGCCAATGTTTGTGCACACAAAGCTTTGAAGAAGGAACGTAACTCGGTCAATGCTAGTCATATATCAGGTCGCAAAAACCCACCAATTGCAATTGGAACTAATTTTTGCATGAACACATGAGAGTCATGACTTTTCATTCATGATATCTTTGTATCACCAACTGAAACACATCTAGAAATGTTAGAGGCAAATCCATCTAAAAATTTAATAGTTGCAAGCCATTCACAGAAACGTCTTATCTGAGCCAAATCCAACGAGGAGGACCCAAGGACCATGGAGTACCCAGTAGGTGACAGTTTGAGATGTAATTCTTTCCGTAATCCAAGCTCCATCAAGTCCTTACGTGCTGTAGCAGTATCTTTGGTTTTTCCATCAATATCCATCATAGTTCCTAAAACATTGTTGCAAATATTATTTTTAATGTGCATAACATCGAGATTATGTCGTAAAGACAACTTTGACCAGTAAGGTAATCGGAAGACTATACTTCGTTTAGTCCAATTCAATTCATCTGGTCTGCGTTTTCTCTTTCTAGAACCTTTCCCAAATTCTAGACCATTGAGCTGCAAAAGTTGCTGAAGTACATCATGTCGCGTGAGCTCTGGAGGAGGCAACCGATGGTCCTCATTTCCATTGAATGCAGCCTTTTTCTTTCTCCAACTATGTGAGGCTGGTAAGAAACGACGACGGCCCATATAATAATGTTTTTGCCCATGTTTCAACCACATGGAATCTATATCCTCATTGCATAATGGGCAAGCCAATTTTCCTTTTGTACTCCATCCTGAAAGATTGGCGTACATGAAAAAATCATTTATGGTCCACAGAAGTGCAGAATGTAAGCAAAAGTGCTCAGATTTTGATGCATCATACATATCTACACCCACATCCCATAACTCTTTTAATTCACTCACTAAAGGCTGCAAATAAACATCGATGTCATTTCCTGGTACCTTTGGGCTAGGAATGAGCAATTACAACAGTAAATACAGATATTTCATGCATAACTAAGGGGGTAAGTTATATGGCACGAGTATCACTCGCCATATGCTATACGGTATGCTCATATTATTGAACGGATTGAAGCCATCACTGGCTAGGCCAAGTTTTACATTCCAAGCATCTGATGCAAATGAACCATGGTCTTTATCAAATTGCCTCCACATCTTAGAATCGGCCGGATGCCTTAGAGTACTGTGATCATCAACTCATTCTTCTTTATGCCATTTCATGGATGTAGCTATATTCTTCGACATAAATAATCTTTGTAACCTCGGTATAAGAGGAAAGTAGCACAAAACCTTTTGGGGAATCTTCCCCTTTTTCACTCTTGTTGACACCCACCTTGACTCCTTACATTTAGAACAAACTTCTTTGCCCACTTCATCTTTCCAAAATAGCATGCAGTCATTTGAGCATGCATCGATCTTCACATAACTAAAACGGAAAGCACGTTGTAGCTGTCGGGCCTCGTGGTATGAGTTAGGTATGTCAATTTCTGGAAAAGCTGCTTTTAACAATTATAAAACCATGTTCAAAGACTTAACAGTCCACCCACCAATTGTTTTAATATGAAGCAGCTTAACTATAAATGAAAGTTTTGAGAACTTTTGACAACTTGGATAAAGTGGATGTTGAGCATCCTCTAACAATTGTTCAAAACATTTTGCTTGTCCCTCATTCATTGAAGGCTGAGAAGTAGTACCATGTTCCATGCTTGCATTGTCCATGAATGATCTAGCCCGAATGTCATCTATCATCTCATTCATATCATTGACGTAATTCTCACTTTCATTAATCTCATATTCATCACTGTCTGACGCATTCACACTCCAATTTTCGACCTCCCCATGAAATATCCAATGTGTATAAGTTGGATCAATACCTATCGTGAATAGATGATCTTCGACTTCATTTATTGGCAAGAAAAGGTTATTATGGCATCTCCGGCATGGACACCTGAAGGTAAACCTTTCAGGTGCATGTGTTTTTGCCATTATGAGGAGTTTATTAATCCCGTCACTATATTTACGTGATGTGAACCTGTTTGGCACGTGCATCCAAGTCTTGTCCATTTCAACGTCAATCGATATTGGGATATTTGAACCTTAGCATCTAAAATGATATAATTTTGGGCTTTAATTAAAATGAATAATTAACAAAGATAAGAAAAAGGAAATGGTAAACTACATATTTACCATTGTGAGTCCCCATGAATTCCCAGATATTACAAAAGATAGTAATGAGTTAGAAAGGCACATTCAGTGGACATATGAATTCTCAATATGTAAAAGTATTTGTGAAATGTTTTGCACAGTTCGCTATACCAATAGATTTACATTAAAGTGTCAAAGCTGGGATTACTCAAATATTGATGGAAAGTATAAAACACTATAATAGGACACTAAGTAGAGAAGCACGCTGAATCCTTATGTTTATTTATTGATAAAATAAGGAAACAGAGTAATGTAAATCAAGAACAAAGAGAAACTTAATTAATTATTTCACCCTTTATATAACCATTTGTACTGAGTTCAAAATTGGCCTTAAAAATAGGTTCTTCATGCACCCAAAGGAAAACTGAGATAATTGAATTTGTTTCTTTCTAGTCCACTTGAAGACAGAAAAAAACCACATTATATACATACTTGGTTAACCCCTTCAACCTCAGGAAAATTATATACCAAAATCTGTCTTCATATCAATCGATTAAAATTACTAAGTTATAACATACAATTCATCATGTGGGTGGGATTAAATCAGGGAAATTAATATCAGAGTACAAGCAGGAAATTGGATAGATTTAAAGGTTTTTGGCTAAAATTGAACCCAAATTAGGCAAGCTATATACCGTATAAGAAATTAGTATGGAAAAAGGTAGAAGGAGAGAGCTTACCGCAACTGGTGGCGCACTGCCATGGACTGGTACGGCAAGACGGTGGGGCAGCCTAATAACGGACGAAGAGAGAGAGGCCGGGTAAGAAAGAGAGAGAGAGAGAGAGAGAGAGATGAAGCTCGCATTGACGATCGATGAGGCGACTCCAGTAGGCCGTAGACACACGGTGGTGATCGACGGCTTCAATTTCGTTGAGGGTAGGTCAGATTCTTGGAGGCAGTTGCGGCGTGGTGAGGGGTTCGCAGATACCGGATGAACATTTCGTTCAGTGGGGGCTAACGCAAATTAGGCATGCTTCTTGCCTAATAATGGGAAAAATTATAACGGCAGAGGAAACCTGGCCGACCCAACTAGTGTAAAATATATTTGCGGCGGTGGTTTTCGCCACAAAAGGTTTATTTACCATCTATAAAGATGAACATATATTGTAACGCAGTAATCTTTTTATAGTGGCGAGTAACTGTCGCTGCATTTGCTTTTTATTTCCGTGGACACGAAAACTGCTGCAAATAGAAAACCTGTTGCTGCAGTTGTTATTTGCGGGGAAATTTAGTCGCCGCAAATATGAATTTTGACCACGTTCCTTTCAGCCCCCATACAAACGTAGTTGCCATCTTAAAAATGCATGGGGCAGTGGCGGAAGTTATTTCGGCAGTAAAATAAACATTGCAAAAGTCGCAATATGTTGTAGTGAGGTGAGTTAAGTCCTTCATCTATCTGAGTCTTTAATTTCTTACTAATAAAATATGCAAATAGAAAATAGAAGAAAAGAAATAAAGTGGATCGATATGATAAAAGAGAGATGGATATGCGATCGAGCTACCTGTAATAATATTCATTGTTTGAGAGTACGTGCCTATCTAATTACCTTGTTATAATGTCTATCATTTTTAGAGTGCAAGTTTTTTAACGGGGAAAAAAAAACGAAGAGCAAGGGATTGATGGATAGATTTTTAATAAGATAAGAAAGAAACTGAAAAAGTATAAAAAGAGGGAAATCACCTATATATATATGCTTAATTTTGAAAGAGAAAATGATGGAATTACAATTTTTTTTATAATTATTTTACGGATGATATATAGTTTTGTATATTGTAATTCAGTTTTAAAAAAGTAACATAAATGATTGTATTGATTAATTATTCCTCATTTGAATAGTGATGGAAAACGCTAATTAGGCCATCCTTCTAAGACTGTTCATCAGGGCCGGGTTTTTTCCCAGCCCAGTCCAAAACCCAGATAATTGGATTCCAGTTCCGGGTTTCGACCCGGATGAAATCCGGTCCGGAACCCGCATTAATCTGGGCAGGATCGGTTTTGAAACCGGGTTCCGGATTTAAAATCCGGTACACGGGTTATATATACATATTAAAAAAAAACCCTATTTAGCTATTCTTCCATGCGATCTCGTCTCTCTCTCGCTCAAATTCCAGACTCCAAACCCTTTTCCTCGACTCCCTCGTGCCTCCATCTCTCTCTCTTGCCCAAAGTGTTAAACGGAAACCCTACCTCTCGATCTCTCTCTCTTGTCCAAAGTCCAGACCAAAGTATTCTCTCTTATCTTCTCTGTCTAACTTCTATCTCTCTGCATTCTTTATTCTTTCCGTCTCCTTCTCTCTCTCTCTTTCTCTTTCTCTCTCTCTTGACGGAGCACCGAAACCACAACAATTGTTGCAAAACCCTAGCCATCGTCGTCGATGACTAGCAGAGGTTGCTGTTTGGCTAGATCTATTCTTTTCTTTTTGGGTTTTATTTCATTGCCCAGATCTATAACCTGTTATGTGGTGGTAGTGCGTGAGTAGTGTTTTGTTAGATTTTTGTTTAGCTTAGATTCTTTGTTGTTATTATTTTGTTAGTTGTGATTGGTGGTGAATAGAGTTTTATAGACTTGTGGAGATATAGATTTTGATGCATATTGTGAATGTTGAAGGATGCTATAGATTTGGATGCAGAAGGTATATTTTATAACTTTCGCATAGGATCTAAGGATATGGTTTTGAAATTTTCGTGGGTCCTTTGTGTTAAGGTTGAAAATTGGTCTGATTTCTGTGTATTGGTTGTTGGCGTTACAGATTTCAGAGGGGATTGAAGCGGAAGCCAATGGCCCTGATTAAAAAGCGGTAATATTTCTTGATCATTGTTATTCTCATTAAAGTCATGTCTAATGCGATGCGCTTTGTGATTAAATAATGGTGATCTGGACTTGGATGTGAGTATAATAGTGTTGATTTTAACGTATTTTGCACACACAAGTGGATTTTACTTATGCTGATTTTTGCTACAAAAAGAAAGTCCATTTACTTATAGCTAGCTAGCTTGTTTCTTTGTGGGTCAGATCTAGGATCCTTTTGAGTCTATATACAAGTAAAGTTAGATTTAATTCATTAGGAAAATCAAGGGTAGCTATTAGTTTTTGATTTGGAAAGATGGGAATTAAGTTTCAAGGAGTTTGGTGGAAAATAACCTACCCGGGATATACAATGGTAGTAGTTGGGGAATCCTTTTTTAGTGTTGGTTTTAGATTACTTTCCTTTCTGATTCTCTCTAGTTTCTCTCCATTCTTTCATAATCTGTGTTTGGGAACACTTTTTCTCTACCATCATAAATTTTCTATAACATCTTGATCTTCTTCGATTGGTCCAAAGGGTGTTTCAGCCAACTTGAGTGTGATATGTGATAAGGGTTTCTATGGTCATTTGAAGTGGGACAATGGTATGGTACCTATGAGTCAGGTGCAAATTCTTACTATAATTATTCTGTAAAAAAAGCAAGATTATGATTTTATGGTACAAGTAACTTGATAGACAACACAAGTACTGACATATTGTTGCTTTGCTGATGGTTTAGATATATATTGGACATCATTTTAAGCTAGGCTAATCTTTCATAAAGCTTTTGTTTGTTGTCTTGCAATATATTGTAATGTGGTTTAAGGCCAGGCTAGCAGCAGCTGATATCTGTTTGTCTTTTTTGAATAGGGGACAAGTCATCCTACAATAGCCAATTCTATAGATGTGTAAAGCATAGAAGTTTTACAGAATCCAACTTATAAAGATACTTCCAGAAATCTGTAGATGCTAATTTCTGTTCAATATGGTAATAATTAAAGTTATATAGAGTTGTTTAATTTTGTACTAATTTTGTGATTTTGTAATTGCATTGCACATTTTAGTATTTTTCTTTTTTTTTTTTGTATTAGCCCCTTGTCTAGTAATTTTGTACTGACCTTTTCTGCTTACAGAATGTGTAGGATCTCTCTCAGTCAGATCACTTGAAGTTGCTACTTGCCAAAATTATTTTGTAATTCATATCTTGTAGTTTTGTATTTTGCAATGAAATGTAATGTGTAAATAACAAAATAGTGTAATATGTAGTGGATTGCATGCATTTTAGTTTTTCATTTTTATATATTTTTATTATTCTGGAAAATGTTAGTATTGTACTTTTTAAAGATGACTCAGGAATTTTTTTCATAAAATATATGCTTTTATAAAAAAAAAATATGATTTTCAACAATTTTTTTAAACTTTTTTAATAAATATAGAAGAATTATGCTTTTCAACATTTTAATTATAGGCTTTTATAAAAAAAAAAAAAAAATCTGCTTCTAAACCTGGAATAAAAATAAAAAAATCCTGGTATAACTCGGAACCCAGATTTACGGGTTTCAAAAATCCGGATACTCCTGGGTTCCAGCCCGGGTTTGACCCGGTCCAATCCGGCTTGGGTTTTAAACCTGGGTTCCGATCCAGGCACACCCGGGTTCCTGGGTTGGAACCCGAATGAACACCCCTATGTAAAACGTCCATCCTGCAAACGAGATATTTGTGGTGGTCGTAACAGCCACCCCTCGAGAGAATTTCTATCTCAAGACCCAAGGGATATATGGTGTGACCGGTCCGGCACAATGAATACTGATCCCTCTCGCAATAGGTTAATTTTTCTTAATTTTATATTGTTAATTTTTAATTTTTATGGGTTTCAAAAGTTCCTATTTTTAGTTTTGGTTTCTTAATTTTTTTAATTACTAAGTGTACGTTTTCTTATTTTAGTTTATTTTGAATTTTGTTTTAACTTTACTTTTTTAAGGTTTCTATTTTTAAAAGAATTTTGAAGTGTCTTTTTCAAATATTAGTTGTGTTGATATAGTGTTTCGTAACTCCACGTTGGAATATTGTGAGGGAAGCCATTCCCAAGGTCAGGCTGAACTGCACGGACCTAGCTCATGAGGTACCGATGGGTTTAAGGGTAGCCTGGCAGTAGAAAATCAGTATGAAAAGATAGGATGGGCCAAGCCGAGGAGGGCAAGGTCGGCATCGAAAGCCCAGAGAGGTGCATCGAAGTCGGACGTGTGGAACGAAGATTCTTGAGTCAGAAGGTCTGACACAACTACTGGTCAACAATCCCCATACACAGTGTCAAGGACAACCCTGGTACCTAGACACTGACGGTTGGATAGACCTGGGAGGTGGGCGTACCATGCCGAGACCATGCTGCATTTAATGAAGGACGGGGACAGGCATGCCACAACGTGCACCCTTGACTGTCAGCAGTTGCCACGATCGAGCATGGACGACTTGTTGCATGGAAAGAAGGCCTGACCTGAGTACAAAGCGACATTGCCACGATCGACTAGCCAGGGTACCACTCCAACCGGATATATTTACCCCCCTCGTTGGGGTTGAAAAGTCTCTATGTACTTTCATTTGAGCTATCTTAAATCATAGCTGAGAACCCAAGCTGACTTAGGCATTGGAGGTGTTTCTCACCACCTCGAGCCCTCATTTCCCCATATTCATAAGAATAGGCCAACTCTTCGCAAAGTTGATCGAGCTGCGAAACACGACATTAATAGTGGCGCCGTCTGTGAGATCTTTCCTATAGAAGCGTGTCCTTCGCATGCCGAAAACGACACATTCCCAGACTTCGTGAAGAGAAGAAATTTAGTTTGGAACAATGGAAGCAAGACTCATCGAAATAGGAGACAAGATAAAGAAGTTGATGGAAGAGGTGGGAGCCCTCTAGCAAGAAAATGTCGTGTTACAAAGAACCAATGAAGAATAGGCGGGAGGAGCAGAACCTAGCTACAACAAGCACACCAAATCACGACGCGCCCTAGAGATTGCTATGGTTGAAGAAGAGAGGCGCAAGATGCACCTTGAGCTCCGGGTGTAATGCCCCGGTCCGGGATGGAGTTAGAGAGTTACTCCCTGTCACTTAAACTTACATTCTAACAATATATTTATGACTTCAAATTCTTAATGCTATATAGAAATTATTGTTTCAAATCAACTATGTCAATATAACCAACCTCCCAAAATATCAAGTCATCAGAAAACGACGAAATTTCTTAACAAAAATCGCCAATACTCATAGAAACCTTCTATGCTTAAATCATCTCACCCATACTCCATAATCTTTATTCTCAACCGAAATATTCAAATTATCTAAAAAAATATTGTAAATATAAGGGGTGAGTTATCAACATCTCAGTAAGTAAATAACATATACTAGTATGTAAACATGAGTATTTACAAAATTGGGAATGCAGAACAAAACATTACTTTCAGAATGTAGAATCAGAATATTTGTTTTCAGAATGCTTAATCAAAATATGTTATCAAAAATATCATAATGAAACTTTCAAAAACATTCTTATTCAAAAATAAAGTCCTTTGACATATCATAAACTGAGACCTTATCTTCATATCATATCAGAGCACACATCAGGACAGATACCATGTTTAACTCCCGTGGTAGGGTTATAAACCACCATTATACCCGTGGCGGGGCCGTATGCCACTATTATACCCATAACGAGGTCGTATGCCACTATTATACCCATGACGAGGTCGTATACCACTATTATACCCGTGGCAAAGCCGTATACTAAGTTTAACCCCCGTGGTAGGGTTATAAACCACCACTATACCCGTGATGAAGCCTTAACAGAAACAGAATAGAAGCAACATTGGAACCAGATTATAATCAGATATAGAACCAAATCTTCAAGTTTTCGCTCCTTTTGGTCTCTCATTCTAGTCGCGAGTCTTCTCGCCTACCTAGAGGTAAGTCTTCTTGCCTTTGGGCTAGCGAAATATCTTTGCTGCTTACGGGACAAGGCTCTTAACCAGATCTCATCGGCTCTTTTTAGATCTTGCTACCTCTCATCGATTTGGATTTGTAGTCTCTTCTTTTGTACCAAAATGCTCTCATTTTGCACTAAATCTTCTCATTCCTTTAAATATGAGAAATAAATATAAATATGTAGAAATAAAATAAAATTAATAGTATTGAAAGGAAGATGGCTCTTTTTATAAATAAAAGAGTGATAAAAATCACATAAAAATAATACTTATCAAATACCACCAAACTTAAACTTTGCTTGCCCTAGAGCAAAGAAGAAGAAAAGACAATTAAAACAAGCATTGATTTGATTTATAAAATTTATTGCCTTAAAAAGGTTGTCTAAAGTCTATAATTCAAAATAATCATTCAAGATCAATCAAGTCCAAAAGTTAATTCAAAACTCACAGCAGGTTAGGCTGCCGTGGGAGCTGTGGCGCCGGAGGACGGTGCACGGCGGTGCTGGAAGCACCAAGCCCATTTGGGCTGTGCACTACCGATGGAGAGGAGGGGCGAGCGTGAGGGGGAGCTACCGGCATGGGGAGACTCGCCGGAGGGAGAGGAGGCCGGTCAGAGGGGCGGTGAGGCACTCCGGGGCACGACGGCGCCGGGCTGGGGGCTGAGGCGTTCGGACGAGAGGGGCTGCGTACTGGGCAAGCCGAGAGAGAGAAAGGGAGGAGAGAGAGAGGGGAGGGAAAAGTGAAGGGGAAAGAGAGAGGGGCTGGGGTTTTATCCTAAAACTCATCGTCTGGGGGTCCATAAAATGGTCTACGATGACCCTTAAATACTGATTTAAAAATGCGTAAAAGCTAACTTAATTAAAACACTGAGAGGAATTAAGATAGAATATTATTTAAATAATATTCATTCATCATTAATAAAATGATGAAGTCTTACTTAAAATATTTAAAAGAATAAAACTATTAAATTAATTAAAGATTCCATCATTATTTAAATCACATAATATTTTAAATAACTAGAATCATTTATATAAAATGATTCCCAACAATTATAATATTTTTGGAGCTCTTCAAAGATATTATAATTGAGTCATTTAAAATATTCTTTAGTTAAATAATAATAGGAATTTTCCATTTAAAATACACATTACTTTCAAACACAAAATTAACTTTATAAATTACGTAGTATCTTTTAAAAACACGTCATCGGGGTCTGGCACGCATAATGTGGCTCTTAGACACTACAGAGAGGAGTAGACATACTATCGCATCTGAAGTAATTGCTTACGTCAGAAGAAAGGAAGAAGTAGGATATTACACCATTTCTTGAGCAATGGAGATATTATCAAAAATGCTTCGACCTCGCACAAAGGCTGCTTGTTCTGGCGAAATAATCTCTTCTAAAATTGGGGCCAATCGGTTCATCAAAAGTTTAGATAAAATTTTATACACAACCCCACACAAACTTATTGGTCGAAACTGAGCATATGAAACCGGTACTTCCACCTTTGGAATTAAAACAAGATTAGTAGCCCCAAAAAAAGAAGACAAAGGAATACCTTCAAAGAATTCCCGAGCCATCGCCAATAAATCCTCCTTCACAATTTCCAAAGCCAAGATAAAGAAACTTGCCGAGAAACCGTCAACCTCAGAACTGCTGTCCTTCGAGATGGACCAGAGCGAAACTTGAACCTCATCCATAGTCGGAATGCTATCCAGTACTGCATTCTCCATCTCAGACACAACAGGTGCCAGCAAAGTCATATCATTCTCATCCCACTCCACAGTTTCAGCCGTAAGTAGCTGCTCAAAATAACTTACCGCCCCTGCATGCACGGATTCAGTCGATTGAAGAACCTGCCCATTCTCCAAAATCATCCTCTCAACCGTTTGACTCTTTTTTTTAATTCTCATAGCTGCATGAAAAAAAAGCCGAATTGGAATCACCTTCCGTAAGCCACTTTATACGTGACTTCTGACAACCCATAATTTCCTCCTAATGTAAATATTGAATATGACACTGCTTACCTCTAAACAACTCCTATTCACCCTCCTGCGAAAAATTGGAAATCACATCCTGTTCTAATAGGCTTAAAGTGTTTAAAATAAAAGAGTAAATACTTACAATTTATTGCTTAATAAAATAATTATTTCAAATTTAAATAATATAAATAATGGAAACCCCATTTAGTAAGATCGACTTAAATTAGTTTTAAAGCATTTAGAATAAAACTAAAATCTGGTTATTTACTACTGAAATTAGTTGTAAAATATTTATTTATTTAATTTGAATCCATAAAAGTAAATTCTTATTCTTGAAATAAAGGCCAACTAAAACAAGTTTAATATAAAAATCAGTCCAATATAAAACCATCTAAATGACTAGGGCGTTTTGGAAAATAAAAACATGAACATGCATGTGCTCTTTGGGTACGACTGGAAACAAGAAGATACGTTAGAAAAAGTAAAAAGAACCTTGGACAAAAATTGTGCAACATAGGAGGCATACTCACCAAGAGAGAATGAGAGGCGCGACGGGACAGTGAGCTCGGAAGAGGTCGACGGTGATGAGCACGGCGGCATGGCACTGAGAGAGAGAGAAAACGGAGGGAGGGAGAGAGAGAGAGAGAAACTATTAACTTGAGGGAGAGAAAGAGTAAGAGTTTTACCAAGGATACGATCGAGAAGGGTGGAGGAGGACTGAGCTTCCGTGGTGGTTGGCTTCTCCATGAAATCTAGTGGCTAGCTGGGTCTGTGGCCTACAATGGCCATGTGACGATATAGGGACGTACGTGGGTGGCTGTTGGAGAACCAATTTGCTCTGTTTTTGTTGAGGAAAACAGGGCATGTCGTTGGCGTTGATGCTTGGAGGAATTGAGCAGTGTTGGTTGTTCGTGGAGGCAGAGGCTCACGGTGTGATTGTTCTACCGTCGGGAATGGGCTGCAGTAGTGGGGTTTTCTCATGTTGCAGCGGCTTGCTGCTGTTCTGTACGACAGAGGTAGAGGGAAGTTTGTGAGGATGTGACGTCGTGAGACGTGGGGGCTTCTTTGGCTTTGATGGGAAGCTCGTGGTGGGTGGCTTTCTTTTCTCTCGGCCAGTTCAAGTGCCACGGCATAGGAGTATGGTTCAACAGATGTGGGGCTGCCGTGCCGTGTGTTTGGGTGGCTGCAGTTTATGGGAGGGAGTGAAGGTGGTGCTGCTTCACCACGGCGCACTTCGGTGGAAGGCAATGAGTGGCTTATGGTGGAGCAGCATGAGTGATGCGTGGCTTGGCTTGGCTTGGCTTGGCTTAGAATAGAGGGATGCGACTGGAGGTGTTGCAGGACAGAGCTCGGAGGCCTCGGCAGCATGAGGTGGTGTCTAGGATGACCACAATAGAGTCCTCCTTGGCCTGACCGTGCGTGGGCTGGGAGGTGCAAGGTCGTGAGCAATGTTGCCGTTTATGGGACTTGGTGGCTATGAAAGAAGAAAGTATCAGAGGGTAGGAAAACTAGGTTGTGTGCGTGAGTTTGGTGCTTCCAGGACGTGGAGACGTGGGGAAGTGAACATGCGACAGCCCTAGCTTGGGGAAGTTTCTACCTACGTGAGGGTATGCATGTATTTATATAGGTAACCGAAACCCTAGAGAAGTAGAAAAAAAAATGAAGAAACGTGCATGAGATATTGAGTCGTGTTGGGCTTTTAGAATAAATCTTGGGCCACTACAAAAGAAACGCACACTTGGTCTATAAATTATTAAGTGACAAGAAGTAACTCTCCGACCCATCAGGGACCGGGCGTTACACATAATCATGTCATGCATGCATGCATGGCCCTTTGACTCCTTTTATTTTGAAAACAGCCATAATTCACAACATATTTAGTCTGTGTACAAGCCATGATCGAGCCTGTTGCACAAAACGGATATACATGGTGCATACTTAATGCATCTTAGTGAACCTAATAATTAAAACATGTGCATGCCATGCATATATACATATATGCTTAATTCGGCTGCTACCATGTTTGCTTTCACTTTATTGCAAGCCATATATAGTACTACACCACCATATTCGGTGCTGTATTTAGTATATGCTTCCTTGGTCTGCCGGCCTTAAAAGAGTACTGATCAGTATGATCTAGTACTTCAGCAGTTTCTTTTAGTATCACATAGAAAGAGATGGTGAGTCTGGCCACTTGATGGAACTGAATGCCTGGCTGTGTTTGGTTCATCGGCTTCATCATCAGTAGTACTGTCCACGACTGCCTTAGTTTCCACGCTTGCGGCGCCTTCCTTGAAGGCAGCTTGCGGTAATTTCGGGGCACTAGAACCAGCCTTACCGGCCTTTCGATTTGTTAGGAACTGAGGGTTGGGCTTCGACGTACGCTTTTTATCCACCAATGGGATCCTTTCTGCACTGGCTGCAGGGATCCTGCTTTCTGCACTGGCTTCGTGCAGAGTTGCTAAGATCGAGAGGAATGCAACAAAGAGAACGAGTAAGGTGGTCTTCATGATCGGTCAATCTGTCTTTCAAACCCAACTGAAAAAGAATTAAGCAGGTGCATGTGCTAATAAGATGATTATTGTTTGACAAAACTAAATAATTATGATCATCATGAACTTAATTAGAACGGAACTAGCTATGGTAATTACATGCATACCTGTAGCTTTTTTGCTAGCTAGCAGATGTTTGAGTAATGAATTAGGAGTTGCGGGCTCGCAAAGGTGATATATATAGGCAACTGATCAAGGCCCCAAGCCAGATGATAGTACTTGCGTGATAGAAAAATATCGATCGAAGCATGCACTAAAAAAGCAAAGGGTGCGGTGGGGGTATCACAATCGCGACACCATTGGGGGGAGATGCTGTGGCCACCAAACAAGTAATTATGGTTAAAATTGATAATTTAACATTTTATTGTCAGTATTCTATGGTTTAATAATTCGTGATGGATCGTGCTTTCATTGTGTGATACGTATCATGATCATGTATACGCGGCCGGATAAACTTTATTTTTATAAAGTGAGTAATTTCAAAATTTCTCACCTCCAATAATTAGGAGCGCATGATTTTGTTTATCGCTAAATAATTAAAACTTGTTGATTAGTTGACCTGAATAGATATCATGAGCTGATATTCTAATATTGGTTATGGTTAAAGTTCATAGCTATGATGAACACCAACCCACATGGCATCCCTCCATACCCATAATAGAGCATAGCTAGCTGAAATCCACCACCTGAAGATGGCCAGTACTATGACGACAATTCTATTAGAAAAGATGAGTCTATATAAATATCTATGTTGTAGCTCGATCGATGATCTGCAGGTACCATTCTCAACCGATCGTTGGTCTCAGTCTTACACAGCATCGGCTATCGATATATACCACTAACTGTGAATTAAGGGCTTGCAACCGGCCTGATCTAATTAT
The DNA here is from genome assembly GCA_029856935.1 of Cyclocarya paliurus. Taxonomy (NCBI): domain Eukaryota; kingdom Viridiplantae; phylum Streptophyta; class Magnoliopsida; order Fagales; family Juglandaceae; genus Cyclocarya; species Cyclocarya paliurus. The sequence continues at coordinate 14,236,438 of CM056952.1, read as the reverse complement.
AAGCAGCCTCGATCCCAAGCACATGAAAAATTACGACTTGACAAAGAAATCATAGAAGGCGACTCGGAGATTATATGTAAAATATGGAAAAATCTCCCCCTCTCAATTCATTTAATTGACAAAATGCTTCCGATCATTCAACAAATCCGATCCATAGTAGTACTCCATGCAACAATATCATGCATGCTGCATGTACTGGCGCCAATGAAGCAGCACATGCTCTAGCACAAAGAGCCACGTCCTTTCAATTAACCTAAAGCAAGCTGCATTCCCATCCTCACTTTTAATTCATTACTTTTCTCCAGAACTCCCTAGTGGCAAGGGCCTGTCTTGCAACTATAAGTCGAGAGCTAGCTCAAATAACATGTGGGGATATACTCGATCCTAAGGGATTTTTTTTTTTTTTTAAATGTAAGGGAGGACAGCACCTCCATACTTTATAAATCTTCCTCACTTATGACGGAGAAAACCGTTCACAACAAACAAGGATAAACAAAAGCCATCCAAAAATACAAGGACAAAACAAATTCGCTCATATACTAAACAAGCCTAATACAAGGATCCTAAGGGATTATTAACCCGCTCGCACGACCTAATTTTCTTCTTAATTTATATAATCTTGTTTGCCTAGAAAGTATGAAGGTTTTTAACGGCCACGAATGATATATATATAAAGTATCGGCAATTAGATATAGCACCAATGATCGATATTAATATTAAAGTTATGATCAGTGATCTCTCAAGTTTGAAGGTACCACCTAGGAGTGCTGTTGCTTGATGAAGATCAGTTAGTTGAGGTTGGGCAAATTATATATATTACTAGGCGCCAAAGCTTATAAGTTAGATCTGCCTGCTGCTAGTTATATATTGCTGCCAATCTTCTTGAGAAACAGGCCTCCCATCTTTTCGCTTAACAAAGATCGATCAGGTTACAAATTACAAAATCCCTAGTCGACATGGCACGCAATATATATATATATATATATATATATATATATATATATATATATATATATATATATATATATTCACGAAGTACTGTTTAAATAGAGAGAAGGAAACTGAACCACCGTTTAATCGTTTATAATTTATTTGCAATATTCTTGTTTCGGATTGTAAAATACGAAAATCTGAATGCATGGAAACTGAACATTCTTATCGACTTGTAATGTATAATTTATATGTAGATATTACATATAATAAAATGACAATTAATAGAGTAACCGCAAGCTAGCAGTAATCAACGTGAGTGTATGTGCGCATGGTGCCTGTCTTTTCATCAACCTGATGATCAGTCAAATGCTAAAAAACTTCAATCAAGTACTACATGACGGATCAGCCAAGAGATAATATTTTGGGGAAAGGAAATGAGTACTGGCTCCAGATCATGTAATACTTTCTCAATAATAATAATATTAATATATATCGGTAAGAATTAATGCATGAGATTATCGAAGCCGGGCATGGATGATCACTTCTGGTAATATATTTAGTATCCAAGGGTCCAGACATGAACTACAGTCCAATATATATTGGAGATCAAAAAGATGTGTCCATATATATATGATCCCTTCGAGTTTTCAAATCTGTACCATTAATTTCAGAGGACGGAGATGTGATCAACAATGCACTAACCATGAATTCACATAACCAGTTATATTATTAAAGCATGAAAAACTTAGTAACCTATGCACTTGCAATTATTATTTATCAGAATACAATTAATGTACAAAAACAAGATCATTGACCAAAACTTCATCCCAAGTTCTCACGCCCGCTCACATCCACCGCCTGCTGATGGCGCCGCTTCATTCGTTTGGCCGTTTGTGTTCTTCACGACTGCATGCAGGAAGCTGAGAGATCAGTTTAGTGAATCCGTCGGCTGTGGCGAAGAACTATATATTTGCATGTACTTCTCTAAAACCCATCAGTTTGAAAATGAATCTAAGCCAAAATGATTGGTATGAATCCCATAGTAATGTCGATGGTGGAGATTGAATCTATTTAATTAGCAAAATCATATATAAATATATATATATATATATATATATATATATATATATATATATATTTATATAGATAGCTCAGTGGTTTATATAGAAAAGGAAATGAGAAGCTAGCGAAACTGGGATCTGAACAAAATAGAGGCAGACATATTAATAGACGGACAAGGTGGGGTAAAAAAAACCCACTACTTAGGAATAGTGCACTTGCTCGATTTTGGGCTTGTTATTAGGACGTGAAGCTAGTGTGTCCATGTCCAAATTCCTCAGACGATTGCTTTGGAGAAGAAGATCGATGCAATTAACCGTGGACTTTTGTTTATGAGTTGGTCCTGGCTTCGCCAAATTGCAAGTCTGTGGGTCTCTTTGAAGTGCAGCACACAAACGGCCAAACGCGGCGGCGGCAAGAGAGAAGTTAGCGACAGGGGTGAAGTTTTGATCAATCATATAGATTTTGTTTTGTTTTGATAACTAATATTATTTTATCGGGCAACCAGTGACATGATCATGCATGAAGAAAGATAAATATACTCTCAATTTCGCTTGCAATGAGGGTAATAAGATCAGTATCTACATCTAATGAAATATATCATGAAGCACAGTCGCCACTACATACACAAAATATTAGTTTTTGTTACAATAAAAATATTTTAATTAACTCATGATTGAATTCCAACGCAGAAATAAAGGTTCTCAGTGAATTGACATTTCCTATTTGCAGTGCTGAGAACAGTATATTGTTTCCCTAAGAAGGCGATTGAGTGGATTGAGGAGTGTATATCCACAATCAAGCTTGACCCATCAATGGCAATCACGAGGAACACAATGGCCATTTCCAGCTAGGGAAGAGGCTAGAGTGAGATCCCTTATCATCCTACGTACCGTTTTCTCTTGGCTATGGAAGCTTTCTCAGAACTACTAAATAATACGTTGGCTAAGGGCATATTCAAATAGTACCTTTGGAGATATATAGATGCAAGCAAGAGAAAGATCTCACAACTGTGTTTTGCAAATGGCCGTTTGCTCATTTTCAGTACTAATGGAGACATGCATAAATTCCATGATGATCTTCAAGATAAAGGAGTGTCTGACAGGCTTTCAGAATATGTTGGGGGATTATCTCCTAATTGAATGTGATTAGAACGTTGTCGTATAGATCAGTATTGTCTTTGTCGAAAACCCTCAACTAATTAATTAATCCATCCTTTTTGCTATTAATCAAGTCTATTGGTCCTCTTCATTTCTATTACCTAAATCAATCATCCAGCAAGTTGTGGAGGAAATTATACACATGAGCCTTTCTATGGAAGGGAAGTCTTTGTCTGGAGGAGGTTAATTGGCATAATATTTGCCTACCGAAATGAAAAGATCGGGCTTGGGAATGAAGAATCTGGAGATCATTGGGCATCGAGTGGCTTTACTTGAACAACTTTGGCATGTATACATGATCTATATAGCGACCAGTAAGCTTTTGGTCTACCTGGGTAAGGAGCTACGTACGTACCTCAGACGGAATCCAACTTTTCGGCACTACATGAAACTAAGTAGAAATAAGTAGCTCTTGGGCATGGAAGAAAATGCAACTATTTGAGAAACATGCTCAATTGGGAAAGAATGCAATACAAGGTCGAGGATGGGAGATCCATTCTCCTTTGGTATTTTGACCACCTGCACCCTCCCACGGCATTGCTCAAACAACTGATCAGTGTAGTTTATTTTTCCTTTGCCCTTTTTCTGAAAGGATTTGTCCACCTTAAGACGTAGTTGCAACATACCCCGAGGTGATCTTAATAGTTAGCGGGATACCATGCATGCATACTGAAAATTCTCCAAGCTACAAGCTGAAAAGTACTACTATATTTTAGTTATTTGACCAAAATGGTTTTGGCAACAATTATGATCCATAGCAGTGTGGCATTACTTTGTGCGCAAGTTAAAGTCAACTAGTTCGTCACTTTGTGAGGACTTCGCTCGGTCGATCAATCAAAGTAAAAGGCTCGTTGATCGGGGAATGGGAAATCCCTTAGTACTTATTAATTACGTACTTAACACAGATCATCTGACTTGTGCTGTTTAATTACTGTCTTTTGTATGGGCCGCGCTGTGATGCTATATATATATATATGTTTTGCAAGATGGTGGCATTGCGATGTTTGTCTTAATTAATGTAGGTTGTAATCCTCTCGCATGCAAGTTGTTATTGTGTTCGTTGTCTGGAACGTGCATGGAATTAAGTCCCGCTATATATGGCCATGGTTTTTATTGTATAATTTAAGGGGTTGCTATTTTTGGTTTGAAGATCCCAGCTGGTAGAAGTACTCGTGCTTCTTGGTTCGGCCGCTGCCTGATGGTTGGTTGCCAATGTATTTTGGCGCCCTACGTATATATAGGTTGTGGCTACCTTCGATCGTTCGGCGTAATATACAATATATTATATGTATAGGCTATATATATATATAATGTCATGGGTGCAACTGCGTGCACCGGATGAACACAACATGCATGCATGCATGGTCCAGCTAGCTAGCTAGCCATTGATTTTAGGGAAATAAAAAGTTCTAAGATACATAGGCCTTTTTTGTTTAAGAAATTACCTCATTCTGATCGCATCCATCAGTACTAAATCTTAGGCCTTTTCTGAAGCATTAATATATAATATTATATATGTTTGTTTTATTTATTAGAATATATACGCATGCGCCATTTGCATATATATATATATATATATATATATATATATATATATATATATTATACTACTCTTATTTGTTAGAATAAATAAATGTGTAAATTCTTAATTAATAAATTGCAGATTAATGTTTTTAGTTACTGGCGGCCGGGGCAAACAACACAAGCATGCAGCAGGCTCGACTCTGTCTCCGGGCCGGGCCCCCAACCCTCACTTAATATATAGTACTAGTACTATATATATATATATGTATCTTCTTAATTATGATAAATTAACGTTTTCCGACACATGAGTACTGTATATAGTAAACTAGCTAATTGTTAGGATTCGATCCTTCAGGTGGTGAAAGTCTCAGTTATTGTTTGTTCTGATTTTTTTCCTCACTCCTGACGGTTCCAAATAACGAGATATATATATATTTATATACACACACACACACTACAGGTGACAATGAATGAATTAGGTCTAACAAGATAGAATATTAGGTGATCAGTCATATATGTAATTAAGCAAACACACAAACATGCTAGCCATGCATGCTGTATGGTCCTTAGTTTTATTTAAGAACAATTATAATCCACAACATAGTTTGCCTACAAGCTGCCATGCATGCATGCAGTTGCACGAAACCATACACACATATGCAGTTGTACATCATAAGATGCTTTGGCTAGAACGTACTATATAACATGTCGATCGGGTTCCACTTTATTTATTGCAAGCCACCATATTTAATTGGCGTAATATACCTTATAATTAAGCTGATCCGTTCTCTCACAGGATAGCTTAATTAGTTTCCATCATCTTTTTTGCATAAACGACCAGTCTGGACTTGGTCCGGACAAACATAGTCACGGTGAGTAGATCTACCGTCGCTACTACTGCCTGTACCATTAAACGAACGATAAGCTGTGTTTACTTCGTCGTTGTCATCGCTACTACTACTGTTGTCATCTGTCTTAGACGTTCCCACAGAGCTTGGGGCGTCGTCCTTATTGGCAGCTGCTGCTTGTTGTGATTCTGTGCCTGTAGCACGAGAAGCAGTACCGGCTTTACCCTTTCGATCAGTTAGGAGATGACGCTTCAGCTCCGCTGGGAGACTTTCTGCATTGGCGCCTTCTTGCAGAGTTGCTAAGATGAAGAGAACTCCAACAAAGAGCACAGGTAGTAAAAGTTTCATGATGATGATCAATCTGTCGACCCAACCCTGAAAATTAAGAAATGTTAGTGGGTCGATCAATCGTGTGTTAAGATAATTGCTGTTAATTAATTACAAACTAAATGATGAACTTTAATTAATTAGCACGGAAACTAGGGCTACAGTACTCATTGCATATAGATATACCTGCAGCAATAGCCTTTTCGCTTGAAGATGTTTAATTAAGGAGCGATGACTTAAGGATCAACGTGCAAATATATATATAGCTAGGTCGCGACTTCCCTTGCGCACTAACGTCTACAGTGCATTCACATCCCACTCTTCATAAAATTTTCTATAATTTAACTAAAAATTATATTCTCTAAATTTTTTTTAAAATTTTACTCATCTTTCAAAAATCTCCTATATCTCATTCCCTATCATTTCTCTATTCTATTAATAAAAATAATATTTTTCTATTCTTTCTTTATTATTTTTTTCTCTCATTTCTATTTACAAACTTAACTACTCAATATTTTTTCTTATGTTTTGAACTATTACTATAGTGAATATTAAAAAAAAAATTAAATTATATTTTTGTTGGTATGATAATATTTTTAAGATTTATTTTTTTTTATATATTTTAGTAATTATTTAAATTATTTTTAAAATTATTATTTAAAACTATAATAAATATGACTGAGAGAAAGTATAGATAATTGAAAGAAGAATTTATTTTATTTATTAGAATTAAATATTGATAAAAGATAATTTAAGAGATGAAAAGTGAATTTTTATATTAAAAAAATTACTATTTATCTTCCAAACCTTTCCTCTAAAATAAGAATTCGGATTTAGGAAGAATTTTAACCATAACCATAAAATAGACCTCAAATTTTAGGAAAAACAGTGTTATGGCACCGGCTGCGAAAACTCTAAGGCGTAATTGCGTGATTGGGAAAAAAAGAATAAAATATATATAGCACTAAATTAAAAGAAGATCAAGGAAATATCAAAGCACTAAAAAAGGGTAGCTAGAGGGTGCAGTACTAGGGATACTGTGACTGTTGACACAATTGTGGCAGTACCATTAATTTAGGAGATGATGCATGCGGTGGCCACCAAAGAAGTAATTATGATGAAGATTGATAATTAGGCCTTTCATTCATGTTCATATTCTATGGTTCAATAATTATGCTTCCAAAGATATACTTTGAATTAAGTGAATATATATAGCATTTCTCACTTCAAATAATTAGGGGCCGGTTCTGTTTCATTCACTGAATGACTTCACATATATATGTGACCATATTGGACATATATTATTTGACCATGGACACGTGATATGCATGAATTAATTCTTATATGATCCAAATGGTTATGATTAAATCAATAGTACTTATATATACAAATGCAGGTGGTGATCACGATTTTAACGGCCATGCATGCCGGCCCGATCATAAGGTCATCATGAATGTATATTAACGGTAGACATTATTAGAGTACAACATGCATGATATGGTACTTAAAGTTGTTTTTTGTACGTTCAACATATAAATTAGTTAGCCGGCAAGCATGCATGAATTTAACCATGGGATGCTTCAAAGAAAAAGACTTGACGAGAGACCCTCTCTCTCTCTAGAAAAACTAAGACCCTCTCTCTTTAGAAAAACTCTTCTTGAATCCAGCTAGAGGGGGTGGGAGCTTCAGCTCCCTTCCCCTCCCTCCTCCCTCCCTCCTCTTTGTAATTTTTGTTTTTATGTTTTTCAAGCCTTTTAAGGGAGAATCATTGATCTAGGACTTCTCGGCGAGCACAGGCCAAAATGTGTCACGCCATGGTGTTGCCCAGCCGCCGATCTTAAAGACCACTGAATGCGGCAAGCGGCCTGCACGCGTGGGTCAAAGTTCTCAGAGTTCTCTGGAGCGTGGTTGTCACGTGCCAGTTGGGTGCGTGTGCTGCATGCGACACAACCCCCTTTTGTGCATTGCTTATGCAGTCTGCTGCTGTGTGGTGCACGTGCCACTGCAATGCTTTTTGTTATCTTTTATGTTCATAATTTTCTTTGTGTAATGTTGTTTTTAGGTTAATAAAAATCTAAAAAAGATGTCCTCCCTCCTCGTTGTCGGATGGTGGGGTTTGGTGAACCCTACCCTGCTTAGTCGGGGTATGGGGGCTGTGTAACCTCTGTCGTGTACATAGGTGGTATTTATCTAAGATTTAGGTCTTTAGAGATTTGCCGTCTGGACTACACCATGTCAGACATGTATGTGAACTGGGAAGCTACTAATGATTGTAATTGGTTTGTTTTCAAACCATATTTGTATGTCCTATCTTAATGAAGGGTGTAATCTGCTTTTATAAAAAAAAAAACCATGGGATGCTTCAATCGAGTAGAAGACTTCATGAAATTCTATATATATTATTAGGCCAATCTTAATGCAAATTCCTATATAATGCGATGGCTTAATGTCAATGTATGAATTAATTAATTAATTAACACTGTTTAACAAATCCATAGTTATCGGGATAAATACTTTTCGCCAAAACTTTGTATGTGGAGACTCTAGATATTTGATTCTAAAGGATGGTTCTAGATATTAAGTTAATGTTTTTCCTAAGTATGATTCTCAAGAAAAATGATATGAAGGTCTTAAGGGTGGGCTCTAACTCTGACAGAGTTGAATTGGTCAACTCCGACTTGGGTTGGAGGCCAGTTTGAGCTCTGAGTCTTCGACTCCAATAGGAGTCTCCAGAGTCGGAGCCCAACTTGAAGTCGGGTCGGTTCACTGTGTCGGACTGGGTAAAAAAAGACCTAAAAAACTTAAAAAGTAATACAAAAAAACTTAATAAAATGAAAGGTTCTTTTCTTAATACATCTCAGGTAAATTTAAACCAATAATCTGATTCCTTACCTCTTTAAATCAATGTTTAAGATTCTGTTTTACAGAAACGGAATATTTCGACCGAAATGAAACAAAATTGAAAACTATGCTTTAAAATCCAAAAAAGAGAAAAAAAAGAGGACCCAACCACCAGTCTTATCTACTCAGATGATTCACTGCTCATAGATGATTATTATTAGAACCAGCAAACAAACAAGCAAACATCAAGTCTGTAATATAAATTAAACAGTTCCGCTTCGCAATGGATGTTCTGTTTTTTGGTTTTTAATAGACTCCAATAGAAGCCTGCCAACTCACCACTCCATAAAGTAATTGCTTAAGAGTATTCCCATTCGGGTCTGCATATCTCCCCTATCCCTATAATTTAGGGAAAATTGTAGGGTTTTGAACCAAAATCCCTCCCCATCCCAATCCCCATTGCCTGGTTAGGGTTTACGGTCTGTACAAGAATTTTTCATATTTGGAGAACAACTGTACATCCCATCGTTCCCAAACCCCATTTGGTTTTTCCTTTGTCCCACGTCTTCTTCTATCTCGCTAGGGTGTACACTCAACGATTAGCCCCTCCCTCGCAATGCAGCACCAACGATTGCACCCTTTCCATCGGCAATTTCTGTAAGTGAAATTTGGTTTCTTTTCCATCATATGTTTCTCTCTTCCATCATTTTCTTCTATTTTTCTCTTCCTATCTCTCTCATTCTCTGTTTCTCTCTTTCCCTTTTTCTTCCTCCCAATACCATGATCAAGTCTGTGAGAGATGTTTGCCTAGAACTCTCTCTCTTTGACGACAATCTCTTCGGATTTGGATTTCTTCTACTGATCTATACTTTCACTTTCTTTAACTCTTTCATCCTCGCTGAGATTGTTTGGCTGCCGAGAAAGTTGAGAGGCTTTCACACGGATTTTATTTCATTTTTTTAATTTGTCTCTCTCATGCTTTACCCTTTTTCTTGATCGATCCATTTATTAAGTGAGAAGAGAAAAAAGAGAAGCTTGCGATTGTGGCTTTTTGAGGATTCTGTGCATTGGGTTTTTGGTTTTGAGGAGAATTTGGTGGAGTTTGTGGTTACAGAGTGGATTTTGGTGGAGAGATTGAAAGTGTTGTGCTAGTGAAATTTGGATATTTCTCTCGTTTACGTTGAAGATTTTGGGTTTTGTTTGAGGAATTGGCGAATCATTTTTTTTTACATTTGGATTTTGTCTGTATGTTTTTGGCTGTGTTGGGTGAATTTATTGCATATCCAAATTTTGACCCCTTTCGATTCTTCATATCCAATTTTCTTTGGTTGCAAGTTTTAAGATAAATGTGGTTCTGTTTTGTTGGGTCCTTTGCTGTGTTTCGTATCTCTTGGGGAAGGAGGCTGTTATTAGGTTGTGATGATGGTGTTATAGTACGGGTTAATTCACAAGTATTAATAGGAACCTATCGATATGGCGAGGTAATCCTCACCCAGATGGCCAAATTGCAGTTTGTGGTACTTTCCATAAAAGGCAATCGGGATTCAGGTGGGGTTTTGCAACCATTCGATGTGAATGGGTCCTTACTTACACATGCTGTCAATATTTTCACCATTCTGAGTCCCATTTATTTATACATTCGATATAAATGCACTGGATGAGAATACTTTTATTTAGCATTATTGTGATTTGCATGCTCTTTGGTTGTTGTTTGGTGTGAATATGTGAATTGGTCAGTTCTATTACATTGCTTTGTGCTGTGTCATTGCTTTGTGTTATGTTGTGAGAGAAAAGTAATGTGTAAATGAAACCCCCTCAGCTGTGATGATGACAAAACTTGGTGGGGATATAGAAAATTTATGGTCATTTCCTCAATGGCTAGGTAACCGGAACGATTAACAAATAATGGCAACCGATTGTTGCAGCTATGAGAAGGTGGCCAAATTTCGTAGATGTCACCATTCGGTTCTTGAGTCGGCGATGGAAAAATCACAAACTTCATAGTTATGTGTCTAACATTTCAATGCATTTTTAGAGATGGATTCACAAAACTCTGGACATATGTACTTCACCAACCTTCTAAGGCAAGATCCTCAACTAGACTTCACTTACGGTGGGCAAAGTGGAAACTCTCCTATGAGGGTTGATGACTCTCCACCCCTACCCTATAACGATCATATCGGTATTAGGAAATCAGTCAGGGGTGTGAACTTCACCCCCGAAGAAGACAAGTTACTTGTCTTCGCATGATTTAATTGTAGCCTTGAGGCTGTCCAGGGAACAGACCAAAAGCACTCTCAACTTTAGGAAATTTTTTTTGAATACTTCCAGCAATTTAAAGAAATCACAAATGACTGGACCATAAAATCTTTAATACAATGGTGGTCGGTAATTCAAAAGGTGACAAACAAATTTTGTGTGAAACTAGCCCAGGTTGAAAAGTTGAATCGATGTCCCCGTCCTCGACCCCGACTTGATGTTCGGACGCTACGGTAGATTCGGTTTTTGATCTTGAGGTAGATAATGTGATGGATAATAACGTGATCAAATTGGACCGACCAATAGGAAGGAAACCTGAGAAAGGAAAATGAAAGGCTCAAGGCAGGCCAACAGAAGAGATTGTTGTACTCAGCAAGCTGAAGTATATGCTTTTGGAGGAGTCACGTGCTTAAAAGAAAGAGATTTTTCGCCTCCAGGCAGAGAAGATGGAATATGAAAAGGAAGAAAAGGTAAATAAAATCAATCTCGAGGAAGAAAGACTGAGGTTGGAGGCCGAGAAGATGGAAAATAACAAGGAAAAAGAGGTAAATAAAATTTGTCAAGAGAATGAAAGACTAAGGTTGGAGGCGGAGAAATTAGAGCTCGCAAAGAAGGAAGCGGATCAGTGATTTATGATGATGGACGTGAGTGCCATGCCAGGACTGCAGCGGTTATATTTCCAGGAACTGCAGAGGGAAATCATGGCGAGACGCAATGCTGCAGCACATTTAGATTGATTAAATTTTTCTGTAAACAGTTTATTTCTTTATTTTCTATTTCAAACAATGATGGATGACAATATTATTAATACTAAAATAGTTAATTTTTATTTGGATTGTGTAAATTGATATTTTGAAACAAGGAAATTGGCCATTACAATTTTAGAAATTATTACAAATTACCTCAAATATAGTCACTACTAACATGAAAGAAATACGAATGAAAATTTGATTAACTCAAATATAGTCACTACTAATATGAAAGAAATACCAATCAATTATATGACATGTCTACTGTTGGGAATATAATAGTCATTGATGTTCAATTAGATCTGCTTGCAGCTGATAATGTGAAGAGCTGTCTCTAATATGATGATGAGGCTGGATGAAGTCCGTAAGCTCAATTGTATGATTGCATGACAGTTCCAGGACTTCTTCATCATGTTGATCATACTCAATGTTCGGACCCTCACTATCACCACGCTCGTCTTTAATGATTATATTATATAGAATAACACATACTTTCATTATATTTGTTAGTTCATTGACTTTGAACATTCGGAAAGGTCCACGAATGATTGCAAGTCATTGTTGAAGTACCCCAAATGCACGCTCGACATATTCTCTTGCGGATTCTTGTGCTTTCACAAAATTTTTCTTCTTATTCCCTTGTGGTGATGGAATCGTCTTCACAAAAGTTCACCACTTGAGATAAATACCATCCGCAAGGTAATACCCCACAGTGTAGTCATTGTCATTGATTGTGTTATTGACTGGAGAAGCACGCCCTTGGGCAAATTCCATAAAAATAAAATATCTATCTAGCACATTAATGTCGTTATGTGAACCGGGTATACCAAAAAATGCATGCCATATCCAGAGATCATATGAAGCAACTGCTTCTAAAATAATAGTTGGTTCACGAATATGGTAGGAGTACATACCTTTTCAGGCTGTGGGACAATTTTTCCACTTCCATGCAAGCAATCGAACAATATCATTGGCATTTGGAGACTGCAAATACTCATCTGAAAAAATACTTACTATTATCTTGGAAAATTTTTTAAAACTCTCCATTGCGGTGCTTTCACCAATACGTATGTATTCATCCATAAAATCTCCAATAACCCCATACGCCAGCATTCTAAGTGTTGCGGTTATCTTTTGCATAAAAGATAAATTGAGTCTTCTGGCATTATCTATTCTTTGGACGAAGTACGGCTCATAAAACTACCTCATTTGGAATACGGTGAAATAGGGGACGGCTCATCCGAAATCTCCTTCAAAATAGATTCGAGCGATATACTAGATTTGTTACGAAATAATAGTGAAATAAGTGCTCATGCCCTTGAATATGATCACATCGAATAAACCTACGGCGTTGGCGATTTCCATGATGCCTCGATGACTGTCCGTTGGCCACGTCATTAAGAACAACATCCAACTCATCTTCAGAGGATAAGTATGAGAGCAATTTACGAAATATGGTACGAGCCATTTGATAAAGGAAGTGAGAGATCAGGGGAGACTGTTGAATTTCAGTTCTTTAGATCAAATGAGACTTGAGTTTGTGAGAATGTAAATGCAAGCAGAATGCATATTTATAGAGGAAAAAGTTATCGCTACATATAGGATAAAAAATGTTACCATTTGAGAGAAGACAAAAAAAGTTACCATTGGAGAAAAAACAAAAAATGTTACTTACTGTTGGAGGTAGGAGTTCAAAATGTTACAGTTGGAAAAAGTCTTCAAAATCTTATTGTTAGAGAAAGGGCAAAAAATATTACCGTTACAGAGATGACAAAAGATTTTATCATCAATACGTGGCTAGCTATTACCATTAGAGAAACTAATAAAGAGTAGATATTTAAAAATACCATCATGTTAGAAAGTGCACATATTGAAAAAAATTACTATTTTTATAATATGGATTTCGGTTTGAAAAATAATACTGTATTCGGTAGTCAAAATCGTATAAATATTTAATAGAATGTGAGATTTGAAAAGAAGATAATAAAACAAAAGAGTTAGTAGTTAAGATTATAAACGGAAGTGAGAGAAAGAAATAATAAAGAAAGAATAGAGAAATATTATTTAATAGAATAGAGATAGAGATGTGGAATGGGATGTAGGAGGCTTTTAAAAAATGAATAAAATTTAGGGAAAAAGTTTAGGGAATGTGATTTTTAGTTAAATTATAGAGAATTTTATGGGGATCCCAATGAGAATGCTCTTATATTGTATAACAAGTGATAAAAAAAAAAAAAGAAGTGAAAAGATAAAAAGTCAGGAAAATCACCCCTCTCTGCTTATTGTTGGTCGAATGTTACTCGGTTTCAGTATTGGGTTTACAGGATAGATTTTTTTTTCTTTGTTTTGTGATCTAGGATGTCTTTTTTTTTTTTTTTTGGAGAGTAATTTCTTATATATTTATTGCTTTTGGATCTAGAATGTTTTAGTGTTTGGATAGTCTTGGTGTTTTTATTTTGGTTTAGTGAACATTGTGGGAAAGGGAAGCACAAATTTAAAAAAAAAAAAAAAATCTAGGTTCCATTTCTGTGATTGCTTAATGGGTGTAGAGATAGGGGATTTGCTTCACTTGCAAACAATATTAGTGCACAGGCATTTAGAACCATTTTCTTGAGCTTTTTTCTCTGAATATTTTAAAAAGTTCGAAGAGAGAGAAAAAAAAAAGATACAAAGTTTTCTCAGTGATAGGCGAGAGAGGGTCATGACATTAGGAGAGAATAGGTCTTCATGCTTCTCAGTGATGGGGAAGAGAGGATCACGAAGGGATCATGCTTTGGGCTGGGAGAGAGGGTCTGTGTTGTGAGGTCCATTGTTAGACCCTTGGGACGTCTACGTGGCAAGATATCATTGGAGGATGTTATTTGGCCTTTGCCACCAAGACCAGTCTGAAGATTTTCTCAAAATTAAAAGATATCACCATCATCAGTAAAATTATAAATTTTATTATTATAATCAATCTATAATAAAAAACTAAATAATTATATATAGATAATAGATGGTTACAAAATATATCAATGAATCCCTTGCTTTCTACCATTTCCAAGTACTAAGAGTCAAGACTTCTCTCCATTGCTAATTTGCCAAGCTTTCTACCATCTACAAAAGTTAATAACAATACAACTCTGGGACTCCCTCCCATTATCCCATCAATTTAACCACCACATACAGACATACTACATAATTCAGTGTTACACAACCAAAGGTTCAAACCATAACTAGGAAAGTTCACAAAGTATCATAATTAAATAAAACGATGAAAATCCAAACAATTTCCAAGTATCGTGCATCTAAATGCATTGTTCCAAACTTTCCAAGTATCTTGCATTGTTTTGAAAGCTAAAAAAAATGAGACATTACACTAAACTAAACGATAATAGTAAAGTTAACATTAAAGTTAATGATACCTTTCTTGATTCAATGACTGGGACTCCGTCCCCTTAATCTCACTATTTGAGTCCTCCACAAATATTGTAGGGTTGACAGATAAGTCTACAAAACAATAAAATTATAAGTTAAAGAATTAACACAGTAAAATATCCAATTAGTTATTAAAGGCTAAAAGTATAAAATTACCTAACTCAAGCCTATAGCTCTCGGCATCATCAACACTATCTAGTCCAATAGGCGTAGACCTTAGCCAATTTATTGCGCAAGGGCCTCCACAGTTATCGAGGCCAATAAATTTCGATAAGCATCCAATACACGACCTTTAGTGCTAAACGTCAACTCAGAGGCAATCATAGTGATAGGAATGACCAACACATCCTGAACTATTCGGGAAAGAGCTAGAAATTTGGTGGAATTGTGATACCCCGTATTTACGTGTATTTTGACTAAATAATTATTGCTTTTCTTAGGATTATGGACTTTCTTATTTTAAATTTTAGATGATTTACGTGGTATTATTTTATAACTTTTAACTCTGAAATTTAATTCAATGTGCTTTATTGTTATTAATTATTGTTTATTATTTAAAATGATCTTTATTTTAAATTGGTTTATTGTTGGATTTTATTATTTTATTTTACTTCGTCATTGTGTTTAAATTAGTTTTATTTAAATTTCCATTTTGAAATCATTTTCGTTGGATCAGTTTGAGACCCAAGATAAAAAGATTGGATCTCATTTATTTTCTTTCATTTTTCTTTTTCCTCTTTTTCTTCTTCTCCCCTATTTTGTCTTGTGCGCACTCAGCTCCTCTCTCATTTTCTCCTCCATGCTTCAACTCCGCCCAGCCTCATCTTCGTGCACCACCAGTCGTCACCGCCCAGCCCACCAACTCCACCACCCTCCGACGATCGCCCCCACCCCGGTCTCCCTTCCCCATGCTTCCTCTTTCTCTCTCTTGGTCGTGTATAGCCCGAACGGGCTCAACACTCACTACGCCGCAGTGCGCCGCCAAACGGTGCCACCACCACCACAGTAGCTTCCCTTCTTGCTAGCCATCATCGCCCACCAAGCCCAGCCCCTAACTTGCTCCCACAAAGCTCACCAAGACCCACGACTTTTCTTCCATGCCGTCACCGTTCATCGTTGCTTGGCCACCACACCACCACCAACGGCTTCCCCACCTACCGGTGACCTCCCTTATCCAATCTCATTACCCACTGTGACCCATAGCCACCACACTCTTTCTCACTCTCCCACGGCCTCTTTTCCTCAAAGTTGGCCGATCTCCTCCGTGCGCCGCCACCCACTGCCAGCAGCCACCACCATCAACTACACTGACCTTCATGAGTCCTTCCATGGTTAACACAAGCTCCCTTAGCTCCCCCTTCGAAATTCCCACTTTGAGACCCACGGTCGTTGCTTGGAAACCACCGTCCGTCGTTGCTCCGCCACTTTTGGCATCACCCTCAATCTTCCAAAATTGCCTTTCATCTTTGTAAGTATTTTTTCAAAGAAATTTTGAGATTTAAATGTATTTTTGTGCTAATTTATATTTATTGTGAACTGGTTGGTTTGCCGAACTGAGTCCAAGGAGTAAGGGGGTCGGTTGGATTGGAGGATGTAGTTGTTTGTGTGATTGATTTATATTGGGATTTGTTGGCTGTTAAATATTTGTGTTAAGTCATATACAATGCATTTGCAAGCATGTTCATGTTTGTAAATGAAAAATTGGATTTTCATAAAACTGCATTCATATTCATGCGTATATTTAAAAACTGAATTTTCATGTGAGAAATGGTTTTTGTATGCATGTGTATCACGACCCCAAGTCGAGATGGGGCATTATCTCGGTAGAGCTCCTCTGGTCACTCAGGAGTGGAATATACTGAGTGACGTCCCATGGGTTGTCACTGGGCAACAATGGGATCAGACGGGATGGTAACATTCTCGTGCCAACTCCTTGGCCTCTCTTGCTGGCGGGGGTTAGAGGATACTTGGCCACGAACGCGTTAGGCGCAGAACTGAGTATCCCTCGTTATGAAATCACATGCACGGTCGTTACCCGTGGTGTAACGAAGGGAGCCAGGGTATGCAGATGGTTCCTAGGGGAGATTATGGTGCATACAATAAAATAGGATAATGGGTCATTTTCTAGAAAAATGGTGGATTATAATTTTTGGGCCAAAATGAGATTTTGGTGTGTGTTGAAAAATATTCATTTTCAGAGAAAATGATGTTTTGGGCTTAATGCATATTTCATCATATGCATGCATAATTGTTGGTCGCATTAATCCATTTTTATCTCCTAGATTGTTTGGATTATTACTTACATGCGGTACCATTTTATGGTATTGCAGATTTTGATGCAGATACTGCTGATGTAGAGCTTGAGGATTTGGTTCCACAGGAAGAGTGATCTGGGATCACTCGTTTATGTATTTCAACATTTGTATTATATTTTATGGGATAACTATATTATTCTTAAAACGCTTTTGCTTTTGTAAATTTGTATTAAACAATTATGGTACTTAATTGACTTATTTAAATTAACCGCTGCGACTTTTGTTGTGCACATTTTGCCTGTTGCACACATGCGTGACCCGTTTTGTCATCATCCCGATGTCACAATTTTTGCATTTCTGTACGTGTGAGTCGGAGCATCACAGGAATGAACCTTCCACCAAGTTAAGATATTAAACATATCACTTGGTGCCTTGAGATCCTTTATAAAATACCGTTCAATCTTATATTTACACTCCATAATATACCAGGATGCCCAGATTTGATGGTATCTTCGCATCAAAACTATTGAACTAGGAGTTTGTTTTTCATCTAAGAAAGAAGTTGAACTAGTTGGTATTGAGGAACTCTCAGCTGCCCTTGAAGATTGGCCACTATTGTTATAATGGCGATATAAGGCTTCAATATCGTTCTTCAACGTTGTAATGAATTGATCAACTTTCTCATTACCGAGGACTTCCCTAATCCAAAACTCTACAATAACCAACTTGTATAGGGAATCAACAGTCACAACCATAAATAATAACATGTTTATTTTCTAAACATCCTCCCAATATTTATCATATTTTTATTTCATCATCAAAGCTATAGCATTTAACAACCTATCACTACTTTCACAACTCCTTTGTAGGTGCTCATAAAGCCCCAAAAGCTTTTCAAACTACAAATTGGTAGTACAATATTGACTACCAGAGATGCAAACAGTGGTATCATAAAACAATCTCAAAAATTGTATACGATAGCTCACATTAACCCAATCATGAAGGTTTGGCAATTCAAGCCCCTTTCTTCCCTATGTGTCCTCGAACAATGAATGATACAGACCCCCATCTTCCTCTTGCTTGTGATGGAAGGCCCTCTAATATTTTTCTACTACATCCAACATGGTGTATGTCAATTTATCTAATGGAAAGTGGGAACGTCCAATGGACTCATGACTAGGGGTGTAAGAAAAAACCGGCAAACCGGACCGGATCGAACCGAACCGGTGGTTTTGGTTCGGTGCCAAGTTTGGTTTGGTCCGATACCGGTTTTATTTTTCTTAAAATCGGTCAAAATCGATTCAGTTCCTATTTTTCTTTTTCTAAAACCGGACCAGACCGAACCAGACCGGTTCATATATATTATAATTTTTTATATTATATATAATTTTTATATATAATATATAATTATATATAAAATAGTTTTGTATTATATGATAAATTACAAATTAATATAATATTAAATTTTAAAATCACTATAGTCTATTGTATTAATAGTTATACTATTTTTTTTTTAATCAAACTGGTTTAATTTATCATATCAAGGTTTGGATACATGTAGGAACTGTTACAAAAGTAGTGGTATAACCACTGATGCTAAGGGCATCTTTACTTAGTGCATGGGCAACAGAGTTCTTTGCTCTAGGGGTATGCATGGCTGTCCACCTAGTGAAGGAGTTGAGGAGGTTAATGGTATCTTCTATAAGCTGACCTGCGTAAGAGATAGTGACGGATGGTGAGTTGAGACCATTGAACACTTGTAGAGAATCCCCTTCGATGATGATATCGTGATAGCCGCCTGTCTTGCAGAAACTGGCTGCCTGTAGAGCTGCAAAGGCTTCTGCTGTGAATGGATCGGGGAACATAGCTTGTTGCATCCTCATTGTACCAAGTACTTGACCCTGCTCATTCCTAATTACCGCTCCCACTCCCACCCTACATGTGATGGTGTCCAGAGTTGCGTTCCAGTTCAACTTGTATTGTCCAGGGTGTGGAGCTTCCCATTGGCTTGACTGTGGCCGATGGGGGGGCTTAGTCTTTTTGTATTGAGTAATCTGGTATAGTTCTTCCTCCATGTGCCTGGCTTGCTGGATGATGCTCGTTGGGTGGGTGAAAACCCCTTTAAAGACCATATTGTTCCTCCTTTTTCAGATGAGCCATGTTGTGGTGGCAAAGGAAACCAGCTCCTCTAACTCTAGTTTCTCTAGCATTTTTTCCACTAAGTCTGCAAAACTCAAGAATATGGGGCTTGCTTTCTGCAACTTCATGGCACTTTGAGCCCACACATCACGAGCCGAGGGGCATTCCCAAGTTATATGTTCTATCGTCTCAGCATGACAGTGGCAAATGGGGCAGCTAGAATCCTCAACAATTTTTTTTTTTCTGTAGGTTGACCCGGGTGGGGAGGCCGTTGAGACAAGCTCTCCAGAGGAAAGTTTTTGCAGCGTTTGGTATGGTAAGATTCCATATTTTGGTCCATGGTGGTTTAGGGTTGATTGGGTTTGA
This sequence comes from Cyclocarya paliurus, assembly GCA_029856935.1. Taxonomy (NCBI): domain Eukaryota; kingdom Viridiplantae; phylum Streptophyta; class Magnoliopsida; order Fagales; family Juglandaceae; genus Cyclocarya; species Cyclocarya paliurus. The sequence goes on along the minus strand of CM056952.1, from coordinate 14,216,561 downwards.
AGTTTGGGCCAGGGTTTGCATGTCCATTTCAGTGATGAGGTGGTAGGCAGACTTGACACTGAAAGACCCGGTTGGAGTGCAACTCCAAATTAAATTATCAGGCCGGGGGTTAGCATTCAGAGGTATGGCTTTTATAATAATGGCATCCTCATGGGAGAATAAAGCTGTGATGAGTTCAGAATTCCAAGTGTTTGTCGTGTTATCCATCAGGGATGAGACTTTGGTATCGTTTGGTAGGAACCTGAGAGAGTGCAGGGGTTTTTTTATGGACTTTCTTGGCAGCCACTTGTCATTCCAGATTTCGGTGGATTCCCTATCTCCTATTCTCCACATAAGTCCCTCTTTGAGTAGGGGTCTGGAAGTAAGGAAGCTTTGCCATAGGTATGAGAAATTGTGGCCTGGTTTGGCAGTAAGGAATGTAGAGGACTGAAAACACTTCTCTTTGAGCACTTGTGCAGCTAGGGAAAGAGGGTTAGATACTACCCTCCAACCCTGCTTTGCTAGAAGAGCTAGGTTGAAGTTGCCAAAGTCTCTTAGTCCTAGTCCACCGTGGCTTTTAGCCCTTTTCATTTGTTGCCATTTTACCCAGTGAATTTTCTTGCTGTCCAGTTGCTGTCCCCACCAGAATTGCCTTACCATTTTGTTGAGTTCTTGCAGCAGTTGCCTTGGGAGTTTGAAGATTCCCATACAATAGGTTGGAATAGCTTGAATGATGGCTTTAATGAGGACCTCTTTGCTTGCTTGTGAAAGGAACTTGTTTTTCCAGTTCTTGATCCTTCCTTGTGCCTTGTCTAGGATGCCTCTAAATGAGTTGGCCCGAGATCTCCCAATAAGAGTAGGAAGGCCCAGGTATTTCTCATAAGAATTACTGCCTCTGATTCCCGCTATACTTGTGATGATGTTCTTGGTTTCTTCTCTAGTGTTCTTGCTGAAATAAATGGATGTTTTTTCCTTGTTTAATCTATGGCCTGAGGCAATTTCATAGGCTTCCAATAGATAATAGAGTTGACTCCATTCTATCGAGTTGGACTTGCAGAACAACAGGCTATCATCTGCAAAAAATAAGTGGTTAATAGAAAGCTTTGATCTTCTAATTGGCAGCCCTGAAATTAAGCCATCCTTCTCAGCTTTGTTAAGCATACAGCTGAGGACCTCTGAGCACATGATGAAGAGGTAGGGGGAGAATGGATCCCCTTGCCTGAGGCCACGGGAAGGCTTGAAACTGGTTTGAGGGACTCCATTAAGTAGAATAGAATAGGATACTGTCCCTTCACATTTCATGAGCAATTCCACCTATCTCTGGTTGAAACCAGGTTTTTCCAAGACTGCTTTGAGGAAATGCCACTCTATCCGATCATAGGCCTTACTCATGTCGAGCTTGAGAGCCATGTAACCATCCCTCCCTTTGAGCCGAGTTTTCATTGTATGGAGTGATTCGAAAGCTGCTATGATGTTATCTGTGATCATCCTTCCAGGCACAAGTGCTGTCTGAGTTGGAGAAATCAGGTCAGGGAGTATTTTTTTCAACCTATTGGCCAAGGTCTTTGCAATGACTTTGTAAAGGACGTTACATAGGCTAATGAGCTTGAACTCCATAACCAACACAGGGCTCGATTTTTTGGGAATAAGGGTGATATATGTTTCATTCAGATCATTCGACCACTTGCCTTCATTTAGGATCTCAAGGGCTACTCTGGTGACCCCCTTACCAACTGTTGACCAATGTTCTTGAAAGAATATTGCAGGGAAGCCATCTGGCCCGAGAGATCCCAGCGGGTTCATTCCAAACACTGACTCTTGAATCTCAGCTTCCGTGAAGGATCTAGAGAGGGTTGAGTCCATTTCTTGTGTAATCTTCCTTGGCAAGAAGGCATTACAATCATCAATGCCCGTGGGTCCAGAAGAAGTGAAGAGATCTTTGAAGAAATATTGGAAGAGCTGGCTAATTTCCTCCTGCTTGGTGAACTCTTGATTAAACTCATTACTAATCTTACTAATTGTGTTTTGTTGTCTCCTCTGGTTGGCACACTTGTGGAAGTAAGCCCTGTTTCTATCCCCTTCTTGCAGCCATTTTTGCTTGGCTCTTTGTTGCCATCTGAATTTTCTTCATCTAGCATTTTATTTACTTCCTCTTGAAGCTTCCTGATTTCATCATATAATTGTCCCTCGTTAGCTTCCTTGAGTGAATCTAGTAGCTCAATCTTGTTTTTCAGGTCTTCCTCATGACCTTTTGACAGGTTCCTGCTCCAACTTTGCAAACTTGTTTGCATATTCTGAAGCCAAGCATTGTATTAGCCAGATAGTCCCTCTGCTCAGTCTGTCCCCCCCATAATTGTTCTATCAGTTCCATATAGCCCTTTTTCTTAATCCAGTAAGCTTCAAACCTGAAGGGTCTAGGTGTGAATTTCCTGGTCTGTTTGTTTTGAATACTGATGAGGATAGGTCTGTGATCCGAGGTTACTGCTGCGAGGTGTATAATTGAGTGGGAGTCAACGCTAGCAATCCAAGTGGAATTGCCTAGTGCTCTATCTAGTCTTTCTTTAGTGAATTGCTCTCCCTCTCGATTGTTTGCCCAAGTAAACTTATCCCCTTCAAAGCCAAGGTCATGCAGGTCACATTGTTCTAGAGTCTCCCTGAAGTCTACAATTTGTCTATAGGGTTTTATGGCAGCTCCAACTTTTTCATCAACACTCATGATCTCATTGAAGTCACCTACACACAGCCAAGGGACACTTGAGGCAGGGGCGAGCGTTTTCAGGAGATGCCAGGTGATTCTTCTTTTGGTAGTGTTGGGATGGCCATAAAAGCCTGTTACTAACCAAGGAGTGTCATTGCTTGCGAGTGAAAACAATGCAGAAATATGCCAGTTGGTATAGGATACAATCTCAAATTTTATAGAGGATTTCCATAGAATGGTAAGGCCTCCACTCCTACCCCTACTGTTGACACAAAAACAGTTGTCGAACCCCAACTTATACCAGACTTTCTCCATTTTAACTTTATTGCACCTGGTTTTTATAAGGAAAACCAAGTGAGGGATCTTGAGTTTCACCATAAGGTGCAGTTCATGAATTGTACGAGGGTTCCCAAGCCCTCGACAATTCCAACTTAAAATGTTCATTGTGAGGGGTGGGGCTGCTGAGCAGCCTCCACCACAGAAACCTGGTTTAGACTCGTAAGTGGGAGGTTCAACTTCCTTTTCTTTAGGCCTTGTGAGTTGGCTCGGGTGTCCCTGCCAGATACTGGTCTTTTAGCAGTGGAAGATGGTGGGGGGTCTTTTGCCATATTGGTGATATATGTTAGTGTCAAAGGTTGGTCTCGGGCTTTCCTTTTCCACTTAGAGCTTGTGGGGGGTAAAGGTGAGGGTGGTTGGGGAAAAAGTGTGTCAGGTTTGTTGACTACTTCTGGTCTGTTTTCTTTGTGCATGGGGAAAGGAAAAGTATGGCTTGTGACACTGACCTTTTGCACTTTTTTCACAGGGAAAGTAGGTAGTATCTCCTGTAGCTCAACTGAGTCGCCGAGGTCCTAGAGATCCTCTGCCATGTTCATCTTGCTGCTATCGTTCATCTCAGTTCCTTTGTTGCTTTTAGTTGGTTGGCCTGGTTCTCGGTGGAAGCCAAATGATTTCTGGGGATGGATTGAGTCATCTGTATGATTTGCTTCTGTGGAACTTGTTTTTGACCTTATCTTTTCTGCACCATCAACTTTTCATGGCTGCTCCTTGTGGATTTGTTCTTGTTGTGGTGAAGCTAGTGAGCCTCCATACTTCTTAACCACCTGGTGGTTTCGAGGTACAAAAGGTGCCCTCATCCATTGGCCATATTGATCCTGCATCTGAGATGCAATGGTAAAACTCGAGCATTTACCCTCCTTGTGTTGGAGGCAGCCACATTTGTAACAAAAGCTGGGAAGTCTCTCATACTTGAAACTGGCCCATATTTCTTTTCCTCCCATGTTGATCATTCTGCCACGGGCCAATGGTTTTGAGATGTTCACGTCCACTCTGATGCGGAGGAAACTCCCCCATCCACACCCTTGGTCATCCACCTCTACGGTGTGCACCTTCCCTATGCCTATCCCTAGCTGCTCTCCCATCTTCTTTGTCATGATACCAAATGGCAAATTATAGACTTGTATCCAGAATGGCTCTGAAGTGAAGGTTACCTCCTTGGATGATATCTCCCCTTCAAAGTCCATGAAACAAAGTAAATAGCGGTCAAAAGACCAAGGCCTTCCCTGAAGCACCTTATCTTTGTCTGCCAATAGCTGAAATTCTAGTAGGTATTTGTTTGTTCCTAATTCCTTGAATGTTAGCCATCCTTCCGTCTTCCACACATTAGCCATTGTTGTTTTGAAGGCTTCGTGGTTGGCTATCCTTTCATTGAGGATAAGGACAAAAAGGCAGTAGCGGCCTCTTTCTTGAGAGGCAAAGACTTCCTCCTTTGTGAGGATAAGTGCATCTTGTTCCTCCTCACTAAGCTGCAATGTTCCACACCATGCAGTAATCTCTTCCTCCATTTGTTGAGCTCTAAAACTTTCACTCAGGAGACCAAGCTCTCTCAAAAGACAGAGCGAAAAACCTCACCCTAGAGGATCGTATTAATAGTTATACTAATACTATATCACTATATGTTATAATATATTATAATATATCACTATAGTATTATATACTACAATATACTATTATATATATACTATATTATATAATATAGTATATAGTATATTAAAATAAAAAAATCGGACCGAACCGGTAAAACCGGAAGTACTAGTTTAGGGGGGTAACCGATGCGGAATCGGTTCTCCAAATTTTGTCCAAAACTATTCAAGCCTTTGGGGGCAAGCATTGATGTACTTCACAATATTTCAAACCTCGAAAATGGACTCATAAACTTCCTTCAGACCCTCACTACCTATGTATAAACTGGACAATGGACTCAATTGATAATGTGAGCACAACATCTAACATTTATAAACCGGTAGTCACAAATTGTATCTTCATTGGTCCCTCTATTTCTCCTAAATAAGTCAATTGCGTTGTCATTGACATTGCGTTGTCAATTATGATAGTAAGAAATTTTATAATTCCTCACTCGGTCATACAATCATCTAACCATCCAACTTCCTTCCAATACTTGCCCCTTTGTTATCTTCAATTCGTCTAAATTCGAAAATTCGCTTATGCAATGTCCACTCACTATCAATGAGATGAGTTGAGATACACATACAAGTCAAGTTCTGAATTGACGTTTACGTATCAGTTGCAAAAGAAGCTCTTTCCCCAATTCTCATAAACATATCCTTCATGCAAACCTTCATATTTGCATGTATCTTCAAAAATCTTGCATGACCGTATAACATGAAGGAATGGGAAATCAGGACTCAAGATTAACTATAAAATTATGGAATCCTTTTCCCTTAACGGTGAGAAAAAATATCTCATCCATTATAATCATGGTTGCAAGTACTCCCCCACTTTGTTCTCTCTGTAATAAGGGATTGACAATTTTTTACTACTCGTACCATCTTCCATGGTCATTGTTTCATAACATAACTTATTTTGAACTTTAGCCACCAATCCCTTGAAAATATTATACCCGCACACAATCATTCAAATGTGCAATCAAGACTGACATGCCTTGCTTCTTAGAGTGACAACCAAAACAATCTCCACAATGGTGATACCTTGATTGCAGGTTTTCACAATCAATATCAATTTTTGTAAACGGGTCCCATGTCCACGAACTTCTCTTATTCTGTCATGGTGGCTGGCCTTCACCTCACTCCACTTCTTCTAATTGACTAGGTTTTGGTACAAGAAGTAAATGTAGATGTAGGTCTAGGAGTGGATATCCTTGTTCGGGGTAGGTGTATGCACTGAAGGATCCACATTAGGACAATCGTCCGGATTAAGTGTAGCATCCATATCCTTATACACTTGAAAAATAAAAGACACAAGAATAATTATACACACCAAGAAATCAATATATTAGCAAGCAGCAAGCCAAAAGCCATATACATTATGTACACTAAAACATATTCCTAGAAATCAGAAATAAGAAATTCCTAGCTTATAATCATATTCTTTTATGCAGTACCTTATATACTACGTGATATTGTCACCTAAATTTATAATTTTTTGTGAATTTATAGGGGTGATTGTACATTTAATTTATATATCTCAATCAACATCAATGATCTTTTTTTTTTTTTCTATTTTGTAATGAAAATAAAATTCAAAGAGAAAATAATTATAATAACAATATGCTACCTTGAATATAAAATTACCAAGCAATATGAAGTTATTCAGGCAATGTATTATGTTTTTTAATTCAACAGTCTAGAAAAATCAAACAAACCCTTAACCCTAGGCTATTTTAATTAACACCTAATCAATAAGTAAAATTAATTTGGTAAGTTTTGGGATGAGAAGTCTACATTTTCGAATTGATTGAGGACCAGATTTGGGCTTGAGATTCTCAAGGTCTTGAATGGAGGAGAGGAGTGCAATGCTCAAGGACGTCACGATAGTACAATTAAGCCTCAAGGCTCACTAGTCATGACAGTACTTGTTTAATGGTGGAGAGTATTGTTTCACGCTGGGGCTGGGTGAAAGTAAGACGGCAACAAGGTTATGGGGTAATGGGACTTAGGGCTTACCGTTAGGACTAGGGATTGAGATTCGTGAGAAAGGAAAGTGAGGGAGGGAGAATAAGGGTCCATTATTTTGGACCCCTTTTAAACTTAAACAATGTAATTCCACTTCAAATGGAATGCAGGCGTCTCATTCCATCATAGACTCCCTATACAGCCCATAGGATGTAAAACGATTTTGCACTTTTAAAAGAAATAGTCAAAGTAGGAGCCGACCTGGACTCTATACTCTGGCTGTTTTTTACCGACCAACTCCAACTACAAAATCCAATTTCAAAAGAAAAAGTCGGAGTCCCATGCACTAAGTTTCTAAACTTTCTAGCGAAATCAATCTCTCCTTTCGATACTTGTAATGTAGTTCGGTAAGCAAACATATAATTATAATCTAGTTTGGTACTTGTTGACTTGTGATGCACACACAAACTGATATGGGGTATCTGGGTCTAAGTTCTACATTGATTGGATTAAACTACCATAAGAAAGTGAATCTGCTAAAAAAATGGCAAGGAAAGCTTAATCTTCCTTGGATTGGGTCAATATCAGTTGTATTTTTCCCAAATCATCTATTTACATCCATTCTTGCCTTGTTAGTAAATATTTGGTTTCAAGTTTTGGAAGTTAATCTTATGTCAATTTTGGCCAATGTTGTGGCAGGATTATTATTCATTTATGTATTTAATTTTCATGCAATAATCTAGATTTTTCCATTTAATCATCATAATTTCAAGTGTTGAGGCTATTTAAGCTCGGATTGTGGGCTTCATGAAATAATTTCAAATTTTTTCATTGATCAATATATTTAGAGTTTTCTCACTTTTTTGCATATTTTCTCAATTTCAATCCCCAGTTTATGTTGATTAACCAGCCATTAGGATAATTCCTCAATTTCAAATGAGGAAACCCTTCACCGTGAGCATAAATTACAAGACGTGATGATTGCACATTTGCAAATACAAATAGTAGAATTAACCTAGTGTTTAGAGGTACATGACATGGAGGATCAGATGGATGACTATGATTCTAACTCCAGTTTTGAGACCTCATATCACAATCGTGCCCTATTTCAAAGAACTCTGTTGTGGTTGATTAACATGATGACCTAGACTTTAGAGTTGCTTTACCAAAATTTCTTAATACTCTACACATTGAAGGCTTCAGTGATTTGTTGCAAGAGGTTGTATGGATTTACTACTATGAGGAAGAAGAATGATAAGGAACATTCTTCCATAGAGTGAAATTCTACACCGATCTACGATATCTATCCCGACGAAGGTAAAACATAAAATATTTTGAAAAATAAAATGGTGGGGAAGTTTTTAAGTTTGAAAATGAAACAACTTTTGAGACAATTAATCATACTGATTTTCTTAAAGCTGAGCATTTTTTTCAAATTCTACTATTCAAAATATTGCTTTTAGATTTGAGGTGTGGGAAGGAAATTTGATTTTAAAGATACTCGATATTATTTTATTTCAAGTTGGTCAAATCCATTTTCTTTTTGGCATGATCCTTGGGATGAGACTACAAACGAAAAGAAAGACAAGTCCAATTGGTCATCTAAAAGATCTAGAGGAGAAAGTTTAGAATTCCATTACAAATTCTCTCTAACCTGCAGATCCAAACTGATATGGGATATCCGGGTCTAGATTCTACATTGATTGCATTGGACTACCATAAAAGATGAATATAGAAAAATAGGCCAAGAAAAGCTTAATTTTCATTGAATTGGAGCAATATCAGTTATTTACCATCCAAATCATCTACTTAAGTTCATTTTTGCCTTGTTAGTAAATATTTGGTTTCAAGTTTTGAAAGTGATTCTGATTTCAATTTTGACCAAATGTTTTTTAGGGATCTAGGATTCTTATTTAATTTGCTTGCAATAATTTAGATTTTTTTTATTTTTGAGAAAATCATCATAATTTTGAGTTTTGAGACTATTTCAGCCCAGCTTGTGGGTTTCATGAATAATTTCAACTTTTATCATTAATCAATATTTTTAGAGTATTTTGCTTATTTTTCTCAATCTCAATCCCTAGTTTTTGTAGATTACTAGCCATTAGAATAATTCTAATTCTGCCCCACGTCAACTTTTAGTTTAGTTCAATAAGAAAACAAATAATTATATATGTGAAAGAGCAAAAACTAGAAAATTGAAAGTATAACATATTGGTGTCTTCCCCTCAATTTTTGAAAGTATATATGTTTGTCAACAAACTGAAACAAGGTTCAATCTCTAAGAGTCTCCATCGAATCTACACCCAGGAACTAAGTCCCCAATGAGCTTCAGATTTCTAATCATCACAGTAGAGATGAACTACGAAACTTCATTTGGAAACTTGAAAAAAAAAAAAAATTCTTCAAGATCGGTTTCCGGTCGTACGTCTCCATCTTTGTTCTTTTGTTCTTCAAAAGCATATTTTGAAATATAATTTTCCTGATTTTGGGCTTTGTATTTTGCTCCGATTCTCCTTCATCTTGATTACTATTTCTCATACACAAGAACCCGCTCAAACATGTGGAACTCTGTAACAAACCCTAAAAGATTTGTATGCTAAAGATGTAAACACTTACTTCGAGGTAAGGGCCTATGTGAAGAGAAATTGAGAGAAGAAGCTAGAAGATTCTTAACTTTTTGAATAAATTTTCCAGAGCACCATCTTAGTACATATATCTGACAAACTCTAATGGCATTTCCCATATATTGGTCCTGGACTAATACACTAACAACAAAATAAATAAGCTGCAACAACATCCTACATTATGGGCCTACGCCCATTACTAGATAACAGCTAAAGGTTCTCAATAAATTAACAAGGCTTCCTAGTTAGTAACAAAAAGATACCAATTGGCCCATAGGCCTCATGACTTCGATATGTCTGCTTCCTCACGATCTTCCTTCATACTTCAAGCGCACTTCACTTCCAGAGACATTGAACACCCACTTCCAAGTCACATTTATGGGTGACAAGCCTCTCCCGTTCAAAGCACCTTGCCCATAGGGTGCGAATACACCTCCCTGAGTTGAGAATAAGGTTCCCAAGTCCCCTTTTCTACTTCCTGCCCCTGCCTATACACCAAGAGTTCCATCCGTGCACAATTCTAGGCCTTGGACATTTGGCGACCCAATATTTCCTCCAGTCCTTGTTTAGAACCTCCATGGCATCCATGGGTGGTTGTATAGGTTCGATGATGAATTTGGTGCCCAATATTTTCTGAAGTTGGGAGATATGGAAGGTTGGGTGTATTCAGGTCAATGGGGGTAGATCTAGCTAGTATGCAATGACACCAATCTTTTGTACAATCTTAAAAGGCCTGAAATATCATGGAGACAACTTAAGGTTGCATCGGTGAGCCATATCTGCCAATAATTGGAGTTGGAGGTACACCCAATCCCTAATCTCAAACACTTGTTCATTCCTTCTCAAATCTATATATTTATTCATTCGTTCTTGTGGTCTTTGCAGGTTGTGGTGTAATATTTGCAATATTTGGTCATGAGATCTGAGGCTATTTTTCATAGTCTCCAAGCGGGTTGTTCTTGGTACATAACTAAGTAGCCAAAGAGGTGAGGTACCCATATAAAGCTTTAAATGGGGTAACCTTTGTAGATAGGTGTTGGTTGGAGTTGTGCCACCACTCTGCTAGTTCTATCCATGAAGACCAATCCCTAGGTCAATCCCCAGTGAAAAACCTTAGGTAGTTTTCCAAAGACTTATTGACTACCTTTGTCTGTTCATCAGTTTGGGAGCGGTAGGTAGTACTCAAACTCATTTGTATTCCTTGGTGAGTAAAATTTTCTTATCAAAATTGACTGGTAAATGTATTGTCACAATCATATATGATGGAGCTGGGTAACCCATGGTGTTCGAACACATTCTCGAGGAAGAGTTTAGGCATTGTCTTGGCTGTGTAGGGGTGTTTTAGGGGACTGAAGTAGCTATACTTTGTGATCTTGTCTACCACCACCCATAGACTTTCCAAACCATTTGAATTAGGTAGCCTTTATATGAAGTGCATAGTGATATGTGTCAAAGGTTGGAATGGAATAGGAAGTGGTTGCAGCAACCACTTGGGAGGATATTGTCCACCATAACCCTCTGGCATAAATCGAAATTTATGATAGACTGTTTACATTTTTCTTGACACCAAGCCAATACAAATCTCGCATTATTTTGTATATGGTTTTGGCATAGTCTGTGTGTCCACCCCAAGGACTGTTGTGCATTAACTGTAACACTTAAGCTCTAAGTTCTTCCTGATTAGGTATATAAAGCATGTTCTTGTACAAGAATAGACCTCCACTCATAGAGTATTCCAGTGGTAGTTGGTTTTCTTGGCATTGGTTGATGAGATTTAGCAACTTCTCTTCACTAGCATAGGCTGCTTCCAAGTCCTCCACCCAACTCAAGGGAGGGAAAGTAATTAGGAAAACAAAGCATTCTCCTTTAGTTTTCTTCCTGGATGCTCCTATATATAGTTGTTCCGGATGCATCACATTCAATAGTGAAAGAAGAGGAGAAGCCTGGGAGGGCAAGGATAGGGATTGCATGAGAGCTTTCTTCAACTTGAGGAATGAAGCATTGGATTCTTCAATCCAGTTGGAGTTGTTTTTTTAGCATTTCTGTGAGGGGTGAAGCATACCCCCATACCCCATAATAAACCTCATTGAAAAGCATATTAACCCTAAAAATCTCTCGAAGCCTTAAGGGGATTAAGGAGAGGTCATTCCCTCATGGCTCATAACTTGTTGAGTGCCTTTACTCCTTGGACTGAAATGAGGTGCCCTAGGTAGGCAATCTCAAGCCACCCAAACCTACACTTAGCTTGCTTTGCATAGAGCTGATGTTGCCTTAGAGTTTCCAAGGTGATCTATAGATACCATACATGTTCCTGTTCACACTTTTTGTACACCAAAATATCATCAAAGAAAACAAGGATAAGTTTCTTGAGAGAGGGACAAAATAACTCATTCATGAGACTTTGGAAGGTGGAGGGGGCATTAGTTAGCCCAAAGGGTATCACTAAAAGCTCTTAGTATCCCTCATGAGCTCTAAATGCAATATTTAGAACATCATCTGGCTTTACCTGGATCTGGTGGAATTCAGATTTGAAATTCAGTTTGGAAAATATCACTGCCCAATGTAGCTTGTCCATAAGTTCTTCTACCTCGGGTATAGGGAGTTTGTCCTTGATTGTGACACTATTGAGTCCCTTATAATCCACGCATAGTAGCCAAATGCCATCTGTCTTTCTTACCAAGAGGACAAGAGAGTAATATGGATTTTGACTAGGCTAGATAATCCTAAATTCAATAGCTCCTTCATTTTTTTCTCAATCTCATATTTTTTAAAGTAAGGGTATCAATAAAGTCTAATTGAGATAGCTTTTGCTCCTGAAATTAGGTTAATGGTATGGTCTTGGGTTCGGGAAGGGGCCAGGCCCTTTGGTTCACAAAAAATATCAGTGTAGTGTTCCAAAAGGGACTTTACAACTACTGTCAGTCTATTTTCCAACATCTGTCCGCTATTTGCTTCTTCCTCAATCACTTGCAGGACTTCTCCCTTCTGTTCAAATTTGTTGCATTTGTTGAGTGACCCTTCCTCAATCATTTGGGTTGCAGCTAACCCTTTTAACTACAGTGAATTTTCCTTTTAATTGAATTTTATGGTCAACTCCCCAAAATTTCATAAGATCTCCCTCAGCCAATGAATGAATACCCATTACCATATTACAACTAACTAGTACTAATACATGAACACCTATAATAAAAATAGTGTTATGTATCTTAGTTCTAATCCCTTCACTTTTACTATCACTAAGCAGTAATTAGTTACTGGCCACTCTCACCCGAACCTTCTCAGTGAGGTCTAGGGGAAGATTGTCCCTTTTTACCACTATGGGATTTTGGAAATTGTGAGTAGACCTAATGTTAGTCAGTATTGTTATCCATGTAGACCCTATTTTCCCCTTAACCCTCATTGTCTTTGGGTTATGGGAACTTTTTAGGGAGTGCAGGGTTATTTCTAAGTTGTCCTGGCCAACACTTAAATCCACTAGTTCTTCATCCCCTTCCCCCTTGATTACAACCACTTCTTGCACAGGCTTATCATCACTTTCAAGTAAAACTTCTTCTAGTAGTAAGAGTTTAGTATTTTGGCATTTTTGGTGGATTTGGGTTTTTTAATATTCTAGGATAAAGTGAGTATGGTGTAATTGGTTTGTGGTTAACATCCTCTTCTTGGGTTTTAGCTAAACTATAGGTTGTTGTGAGGTTTGGGGGATTAAACATTCTCACTGGTAATCTTATTTCATCCATTAATCCACTTAGAAAGCAACTTAGTTTGTGTAAGTGTCTAAGAACCCCCTTAGCCTATTAAACAAAGTTTCAAACCGAGCTTTATATTCCTCTACAATTCCATTTTGTCTCAATCTAGTCAAGGATTCCATTGGGTCATCATATGCATTTGGTCTGAATCTAATTAGTAGTGCCTTAACAAAAGTGTCTAAATCAGTCAACTGCCCCGATTCTTGTAGACCTTGTTATCAAATAACGGATTTTCCCTCCATGTGAAAATAAGCTAGACTAATCTTATGATGTGGCAGAGTGTGGTCAAAAGCAAAAAAATGTACTTTGTACAGCCAACCAATAGGCTCCTCTCCATGGAAAACTGGGAACTCAAGATATATTGTTCTTGCTTGGACCTCTCTCCTATGAAAGTGGTTCACATCATCTCAAATCTGGACATCAAAAGGGGATTGTCCAGGGCTATGACTTAGATTTTTTTTTTTTTGCAATTTCAGGATTAAAGCTTCAAGTTGTTGTACCACAAAGTCAATTGGCCTTTTCAAGGCCAGCATTTCTGTTTACAGATTTTGGTACTGAGAATTAGTCAACTTCTTAAGGGCATTAAGCCCATCTTGAAGCTACCAAATATGTAACAAATCCAAAAAGGATTTGTATGGTAAAGATGTAAAAGCTCACTTCAAAAGAGAGGGGGCCTCCATGAAGAGAAACTGAGATAAGAAATTAGAAGATTCTTTACTAGAAGATTCTTTACTTCTTGCATAAATGTTCCAGAGCACCATCTCAGCACGTGTGCTCACGCGCACACACACACACACACAAAAACTGTAACAGCATTTCCCATATAGCTATATAAGATATATGGACGTCATGGGTGTCATGACTTCGGTTTGTCTGCTTCCTCACTATCTTCCTTCGTACTTCAAGTGCACTTCACTTCCAAAGACATCAAACACCCAATTCCAGGTCTCATATGTCAGTGAAAAACTCCCATGGACATAGCCGTTTAAGACTTTAAGTTTAAGTCGAAGGTCCCAAATCTCTTCAATGTCCCTATATTTTTTTGTCCCTTCAGAACGTTAATTATCATGAAATGCATGTAGCACAAGAACTCCAACTCCACTAGTTGGAAGGCAAAAGTATCTAATCCTCTATTTTTTATATGATTAATTCTTCTTTTAAAGGAGTGGGCTTTCTTGAACCCAGATTTGCAATTCAAAAACGACTCCAACTTCATTCATAGTCGAAGTTGGCTATTATTTTCCTATCCCCTTGTTAAGTTATTGAAAATTTCTATGTGTAACCGCCTTGGAGAACCTTTGGGGAATTGGTGCCAACGTGGATAAGAAACTCTCCATTTCATTTGACTATTCCCTCTCAACCTCTTCCTTCCTTTCCTTTTTTTTTTTTTTTTTTTTAACTCTATTCCCATTCCCACAAAGGCCACTTCCCATGAAGCCAACTCCTACCAAGAACTTCTAAATGAGTTCTATAGACTTGGAGCAAAGCATACTAATCCACTGAAGTAAAAGCCCCACAAGGCCAAGTAGTGGGAAGAAAGCTAATGGTTGTAGTTCTTCCAAAAAACACTAATTGGAAAACGCGAGATACATCTGTAAACCATCTACAAATATTTCTTTCAACAGTAAACCATCTATCTTGTATTTCCACAATAGATTAAGTGTTGTTTGCTCAAATTTGAGCTTGTATGAAGTGATTCCATTGAAACAAAAACTATATTTTTGGGGTAAAATCTAAAAACTTTAGGATATAAGATGCGTTTTCATGGATTTTATCTGTCACAATGATGATCTTGGTGATAGTAGCAACAATTTTGTGTTAAAATCTCAATTCTAGTTTGAAAGTTTTTGTGTTGTGCCTCAAATTTGACAACATGAAGAAGAAGCTCGATACTCAATTTCCTATTGCTCGAATTAAAAAGATAATGCAAGCTGATGAGGATGTTGGGAAGATAGTGTTGGTGGTGACTGTTTTAGTTTCTGAGATATTCAAATTTTCTCAACAACCAAAAGTGTAGAGGAGAAAATAATTTTCTACATATAATTGAATTGGACACTCTACAGTGGAAATGGATTTGGACATTTTCCTTCTCAAATGGTCATTTTCCCAGAATGGGTTCCGCCTGAGGTCAAGGTCGAAGAGCTATTTGAGAGAGTCGAGGTCACTGGAACACTTTGCAGAGAAGAACAAGTAGTGGGTGATGAAGCGTAGAGACTTGGAGTCCATCTTGTAAGAGAGAAGCACTAAATCAAGTTCCTAAGTTTTTCATCAACAGATGGAAAAATGAAAGGGGAGAGAAAGAGGGAGGAAGAAAGGGAGAGTGTGGGACCCAACTATGTCAGCCGGTTACACAAAGGTTGCACATGACGCCGGTTGTACTTTCATCTCACTAAATAAGATATGATACATTTATCACCATTAAATGATCATTTATTGCATATTTATTTATCATCTAATGGTGATGTGTGTGCCACATTTTACTTAGTATGATCAAAATAGGATGAGAGTGTGGTGTATAACTTTACTCATATATATAATACAGAAAAAATATCTATAAATCTATCAATTAGAGATTCATGAATTATAACAATTAAATATAGATAAGGTTTTATGTATAAAAAGGATAGAGTATAAAAAAAAATTAAGAATAATTTTGAAGAAGACCCAAAGAAGAACAGAAAATTAAAGCTTAAGATTTCTTTGAATATGTATTTTGTTTTACAAGTTTAAAGATTTGTAGAGACAAAATTTGAAGTTTTGAAGAAATATCTAGATTTTTATAAGATTTGGGGTTGTATTGTGAATTCTAATAAAACCAAATTCTATATAATATTATTAAGTTTTTCTAAGAATAACAAGATTTTTAGTTGAGGATTTTTTTTATTATTATTCTTAAAGTGGTTTTATGAATTTTTAAAAGATATAAAACAAAATAATTTTTTTCACGTGCAATTTCGTTTAGAGAAATTAATTTATTTGAAGCCGGTAATGTGGATGACATACGTTCGACATTGCTTATATTACATGATATAATTTGATTTACAAGAAAAACTTAAAAGTCTAAATCTTTCAAACTAAATCTTTCTATTCAAGTAGTATGAAATGTGTGTCATCCACATTGGCTTGCAAATAGGAATCTTGTGTAAGTTTAACTATGTATATAAATAAATAAATAAATATATATATATATATATATATATATATATATATATTCATGTTAAAGGAATTTAGTTTGTGATGTTGAATTAATTAATGGGTTCTTTAATGTCTGTGTTCAGCGTCGTGATTGGCATGTTTGACTATACATGTAAGTTATATATGCTACATACAAGTTGGTGCATTAATATACCATTTATTATAAAACCTATATAT
The DNA here is from genome assembly GCA_029856935.1 of Cyclocarya paliurus. NCBI lineage: Eukaryota > Viridiplantae > Streptophyta > Magnoliopsida > Fagales > Juglandaceae > Cyclocarya > Cyclocarya paliurus. The sequence goes on along the minus strand of CM056952.1, from coordinate 14,200,210 downwards.
TATAGTACTTATAAAAAATTAAAATGCTAATACTTGTTATGCTAGTTGATCATGCTTTAATATAACTAGTAGTACTATGTTTGATGCCCAATATATAAACATACTTGTAAATTGGTGTTGTGTGTGTGTGTGTGTGTGTATGAAGTCTTAGATGCGGAATGTCAATGCATGCTTTCCTTTTCTAATTACAGACAAGGCAAAAGCTATAAATTTACTCATTTTCCATCTTATATTCATGTTAAGTTACGGCCGTTACCTTGCCATTAAAAAAAAAAGTTACCTTACTATTATGTAAAGCCCTCAATTAGTTCAAATAATTAATAAATAGCCTAATAATTTTGAAACTTTTGCTAGCTTCTGATAGTTTTAACTAGGATCATTTTAGTTTGTTAATAAACCGCTAATAATTCATTAAAATAAGTCAAAACTAGCAAAGGATATTCTGAAAATTTTAAAAAAATTAAAAGATAAAATATTTTTTAAAAACAAAAAGCTAAAACATATATAGTTCTAATAAAATGAACTTTTGTTGAAGAATTAAATTTATTTATTATAAGTGTCCCTGCCCATCATGAGTAGTTCACCTTGAGATCATATATATATATATATATATATATATATATATATATATATATTAACTGATTACACACAGGCCATACAACCTAGCTAGACATAATTAACTGATCCTCACTGCATGAATTAATTAAGCTTAACCGTTTGGTAAAGTACTACCACTACTACTGCGTTTACTCCAAGGCCTACCGCGTCGACGATGAGTTGGAAGATAAACACCATTTCTGTGTACCCAACAAGGGCTATGATCAAGCTGGTGACTACTTGTAGTGGATGATCCACATCCACCTGCATGATGATAGCTAGGGTTTGGTTCGTCACCCTCGTCATTCATATCTTTGTCGCCCGCTGTCGACTTAGTTTCAGTGCGCCTTACGGCTCGGCCATCCACCTTGTTTGCAGTAGAAGTCTTATGATCTTTTGTATCAGTAGTACTAGCACCAATTACGTTACCCTTTCGATCGGTTAGAAGCTGAGGGTTGGAGCCACCCATCTTTGATCTACGCTTCTCCTCCAGTAATGATCCTACTACAACCGGGACCCTTTCTGCATTGGTTCTGATCTTCAGAGTTGCTAAGCCGATCAAGAGGAACGCAACAGTACTCATGAATAAAAGCTCATGTAAGGTCTTCATGATCATCAATTTGTCTACAAAATCGGGAATTTAATTAATTAGGCGTGTATTAAGACTAGACGTAGTACTATTGTTTAGTAAAACTCAATGATCTTGAACTTTAATAATTAGCACTAACTAGGACTACATGATTAATTACATACCTGCAGCTAGCCTTTTGATGATCTGCGCTAGAAGATGTTAATGGTGGAATGAGGCCGGGAATGGATGGCAGAGGAGCTAGCCAATATATAGCTAGGCGAGCCATTTCCTTCGCATCTGATGATGATCGATGAAGGTCATGTAATTTCGTGATAGATAAGTATCAAAGCACTCAAAAAGAAAGGGTAGTACTGCAGTGGGGGTGTCACTTAAACTGTGTGGCAGTACCACTAATTAATTTGGGAAACGCTGTGGCCATGCCAGCATGCATATAAGTACTTCATTAATGTTAATATTCTATGGTTTAATAATTACTCGTGGATAATATATATATATGCTATAAGCTTCTATTGTGTAATTATATATACGTAAGTTGGATGATGTGATTAATTTCTCGCATGCAATAATTACGAGCACTTGGTGCATGATGATGATCGTCAGTATATAGTACTACTACTGGATTATCAACATCATGCAGATCATGGACAAATATCCTGAGATATTCAAATATTTAGGGTTAAAGTGTTTTTTTTTTTTTTTAATAAGAACAACAACTTCATTTGAGATAAAAATTACAGATATTTATCAAGTCAAATAGGTTGAAAAAGAAAGTCTGGAATACAATCCCACCACATTTCTATACTATCAACCCTCCATGCATATCGAGCAAGTTGATGTGCTGTCCTATTTCCCTCCCTGTTCACATGAGTGAAATTACAAGTGCTAAAGCAGCCCATGAGCTTCTGAACTTCTTGAAACAGAACACCAAAAGTTGAATAATTAGCCATATTATTCTGCTGCAAAGATTTAACTAACATCAAACAATCACTTTCCACCAGTAGATTCAATATGCCCATATTTGAGCACAGTTGTAGACCACGAAACACCGCCAACAACTCAATAGCTTCTAGATCCTCAACTTCAAGTTCAACTTTACTTGCAGCCCACACCTGCCTGATGAAGATCAACAAACATAGCTCCATCTGTGTTCAGCTTAAGCACATCCACTGGAGGTGAAGGCCAGCTGAGGTGATGTTGAAGCTGAACATGAGTTTTCAGCCTTACTTCTTTATAGCTATGCAACAGACCCATCGCATTATTTGTCACCTGATTAGGGCTCAACTTAATCTTATCAAATTTCCATTTATTCTTTTTTTACCAGAATTCCCATGCCAGGCAGAAAAATGACCCCATAATTTCAAACTCCTTGCCCTCAACAAGCTACATGGCAATATCCAAAACCATAGAGCAATCACCAGGAATCACAGAAGGAATAAGCTGTTTCCACAACACTTGATCTTGTATATATATTAATATGGGCCATCGTTCTTAACGGCCACGCTTTATCCTGTCAATATTAATTAACGGTAAATGATACACACACGTATAGATAGGACGCACCATTAATGTGTAGTGAAATGCATTGCACCAATATTGATCATTATCAGAAGAACTTCATTCCACTTAAATTACTAGCTAGTAGATAGGTCTATGACGTTGTTTGACGACACACACACACATGACATATATATATCTATATATATATATATCATAACCAAATTATATCGTGTGCTAGCTTTTGGTACTGTTTTTTGTCATAACCAAATCGATTTAATTTGCACAATTAAGGGGACATATTTGTTGTTCTAGAACCTTTTCAAAATACTAATTAATTGAGTATGCCATCGATTTTATGGGGTACTGATGACCAGCTTGAGGGTGTTCGACCATATGCATCGATTTATGCAATTTTTAAAGGATATATATTCTAATCATCAAACCAAGAAAGATGATTAGATATTCTTAGAATATAGGTGATATATTGATACTTCTCTCCAATCATAAAATGTCATGACATTATTAAAATTGTTTAGATTAATACTAATTAGTTATGATAATATTGCATCTAATTATGATGAAATGAGAGTGCACCTATCGTATCCCCAGATGATCTAATAATCATTCTCGAACACATTCCTTTGATTTTTCAAAAATAACCAAGGTAGTAATTTGATGTGCTAGCTAGAGGCGAATTAAACAAACGATGCATGCATATGTAGTACTACTAGAGATTGAAGAAGATGAAGATCTAAATAGGGTTGTAATCGAGCCGAGCCGAGTAGGTCTTTGGCTTGCCGAGCTCGGCTCGGCTTGGCTCGACTCAAAATACTCGAGGTCGAGCTGAAGCCCGAGTTCGAGATTTTTTTTTTATTCTTTGTTCAAGCTTGACTCAATAAGCTAAACTCTCAACTTGAGTTTGAGTTTGTCCCACGAGTCGAGCCGAGCTTGAGCTCAAATTGTTTATTTATTTATTTTTTGAATAAGATTGAATAATTAATAAATTAAATAAATAAATAAAAGATCTAATATTGAATTTATACAACTAACAAGTAGTACCTCTATTGAATTATAAAATTGATAAAAATTGATAAATAATTAATATCTAACTAGTTGATATTTATCCAAAATAAAATATATTATATGCCTACATATATTATTAATACATACACTTAATACGATAGCATATATATATTTCATATATAATTCCCACATACTAGTATATTAAATTATTAAATTTTATCAACTAATTATTATACAAATTATAAAATATACCTATGAAGTATATTCACTATATAGACATAAATAATTAGATTACATATTATATATTTAATTATAAAATGTATGCTTATATTATTAGCTAATACATATATATATGTATATATACATAGGTGCATATATATATATATATATATATATATATATTTATCAATATATAAATGAGTTTTAATTGAGTCGAGCTAACGAGTCGACTCGATCATAAATGAGCGGGCCTTAAAAAACCTCAGTCAAGTCGAGTTTTGTCGGGTATGTGTCATTTACAAATCAAGCGAGTATCTACTTTCACAAGTCGAGTTTGATTCGAGTTTAACTGAGCGAGTACCAAGCGGGCTATCGAACAGACTAGTTCATTTACAGCCCTAGATCTAAACAAGCAATCATGAAGATCTAATACAATGGCGCATGTTACCATGCTGGTAAGCCATGTTGTGTCGATCTGTACCTCTCTCTATTATGTTCTCTTTGTCAAATGCTCTCTCTCTCTCTCTCTAACGCCTCAGGTTTTCACTCTCGCAGACACACACTCTCTTTTTGTTTTAAACTACCACTGACAATGGTCATTGGAGACAGCCACTCACTGCCAAGGTAATTTATCTTTTCCACTTGCCCGATTTGAGTCTGTTCCATCACGTGATATCCCTAAATTCAAAACACAAATATAATGTTGTTGCCGGATCACAAGGTAGTAGAAAAGTTAGTATACAGCATCGCTTCGCTCTCAAATTCAGTGGACCACCACACAAGATTAGGTATGATATCCAGAATGTTAGTTGTATTTCATGTTTTGCACTATTACGTTTGTGACATGAACAGTGGGAGGTTACTGGAGTTTTAATGAATTATCTTTGAATGGTAAAACCTGTAGGATGTGTTATTTCTTGTTGGGTTGCAGTTTTGGAGGGTCTCTTTCTTGTGTGAGGTGGACAAAGGAATCAATGAAGAGTGTGGCTATTTGGGTGGATCTTTGATGTTGGGAGTTTTTGGTTTATAATTTGTGGGCGAAAAAGGCTTGACAGTGTGGCTGTTTGGTTGTTGGGATGTCGGTTTGACATATCTAGGGTAAATGCAAGTTGTTTATTGTTTGATCAGTTGAGTGTAAGTTACTTTTGAACGTGTGCACTAATTGTTTGGTTATTTGACATGTCAGAAATAAGTTTATTTTGACTAAAAAGTATGGCCTTTTTTTTCACATGTGAGTAGTTATTAGTTAAGCAAATTGATAAGGTTGGGCTAATCTATTGGTGTAGTAAATTTTGGAAGTAGTACTTGTGTGATTTTAGAAACCATAGCACTATGATGAAATATTTGTTAATTTTGGGATGTTTATGAACTCAACTGTTTATGGGCTCGTACTACTCTTTCGTAAGATTGTGGAATTTCTGTTAGTTAGATTTTTGTGTTTGTGTGGATTATTAATGTATGACCGAATATTTTTCTGGTTTACATTGTTGTGATATCGCTAGAGTATGGGCTCAAAACATAGATAATACATTTCAAGACTTAATCAAACAGTATTCCTATGCTAGACTTTAATATAAAAAAAATTGATTGAGGTTGATTTTAAGAGGAATTTTTATAGTTTATTATTTAAATAACCTCGATCTTTTTCTGCACTACTTATTATCTAAACTTGAAACTGAAATATTTTTTTTTCATGACTGGTATAGACATGAGCCTTTTTGGATTTCTATTCTCAAATGTATAAAAAGAGCGAATATGAAATCTAAAATTTTGTACATGATTATATAAATATGATCTGTATTTGTTTAGTACTATATTATGATATGATGTTGCATCTGAAAAGCGTCTGGCATGATATTCTATTTTTGCTTTCGTCCCGACCTTACCACGACTGTAAAACTATGGTCTCTGTTATTGTGTTGGTACCGACATCTTTGTTTCTAAGTGCACCTATTTTGGAAATAAAATGGTTTTCTGTGTGGTCTTTCCTGTGTGCACAGTCGAGGCTTCGAGAATTATAAGGGGAAGATTTCACTTCTGTTTCTATCTGATTTGGCCATCGGGAGTAGCATAACACTACCAATGGGGCTCTAAACATAGAATATGTTATGTTATGATGTTGTTCGGTTATGCTTATCCCAAATGACTTTTGTATATCCTATAAATATTTCTGAATCATCGCTCTGATATTTTGATAATCTATTTTGCTTTGCATTCTATAACTGACTTATATTTACATACTAGTATTTGTTCACTGCTTACCAAGATGTTGTATCACCCCATTCCCGTAGGTTAGGAGTGTCACGTGTTTTTCATAAAATAAACCCAGCAAGAGATCTCATAATTAATAAATGAATTTAGAATTTATTTTGTAGAAAAACTGTCCAATAAAATGTCTTCCAAAATATTAAATGAATAAATTGAATAAAATATATGTCATAAAAGTAATTTTATTTTAGAATGTCTGAAACTAAATCAACTGCTCCTTCTAATTCTGGCCTGCCTATTCGTATTCATCATTCTCACCTGAGTGGTAAAAACATGAAAATAAACTAAAATGAATCGAAAACTCAGCAAGAAATCTATTACAATGTTAACATAATAAATATAAGGTTTTTTATAAAAGTTTTCATGTTGAAAGCTTAAAAATTCATGATTGTTCATACTGAATGATTTATCTGAATTATTGACTGATCTGACTTAACTAACTAATCTGACTAGCCAACACATTTAACCCTGTGTGCGAGGTTGTGCAACGGCCCCACGTCCCGCTGCAGCAAGGGGAGCCACTAATAGTATTCTGGCATACTATGGTGGACCACACTTGAGTTCATGGCTTGTACATCCACCCTGATCTTAACTGCATTGGTACCATACATCTGAATGGCCATCTGATTAACTAATCTGATCTTATATTGCACTTAAACTTAAGATAGTTTACGTGTCTTATATACATGAGATGCATGACATAATATATACAAAATTATAATTTCTAAATTTGAACATGATGCGGAATGATATGATCGTATGCTATGTTGGATGACATGTTTGCATATGACATAAGTGATACATAAAAATGGCTGTCAAATAACTAGTGCTAATAATCATCTATATAAGCTGAATTGTGATGATCCTTACTTGTGATCAAATTACTTACCTTGCTGTGCTACTTTCTGAATTTCACTTTGTAGCTTATCACCTATACGCAGTATTAACTATCACTAAATCTGTCTAGAAATAACATGTACTAATAATATCCTACTTAATTAAATTCATAATCTAGAAGATAGTCAAATAAATCTTTTGTTTAACACCATAATCAATCAATTCTGATATTTTAAATTACTTAAATACTAATAACCTATTATAACTTAGTAGAATACTTTGGCTATTTTAAATATGTCATAAAAACCTCAATTCTTAAAATAGGTTTCCTTTCTTAACATCATTATTCAATCTTATAAGAAATCTAATAAATATTAATATCATTTAAATATTCTTAACATATTTCTTTATTTTAAATGTACAACTTTAATAGCATAATTATATCAAATCTATTGCAATAAATAGTAGAAATTCTCCTCATATGATAGGCATTGAACTTAAAAGCGTTTAAGAATAAAGATTAACCCGCTGGAATTTAAATACTAATATAATATCTAAGCCTTCAATATTATTTAATATATATCTATACATATATATATCTAAGTTTAATAAAAACACAATTGGTGGAAACCCCGATTCATAAAGATAAACTTAATAGTATTCAATATAAAATTATTGCAGGCTATTAGTATAATTCAATCTTAATTTAATACTTAATAACATAGAGCTAATATATTTAGTTTAAAATGTAAGCCTAACTTAATTGTTAAACCCAACATGAAATATAAGTCTTTATATAAAAGTAGCCCTTCAATATACTGAGTGTAAAAATATCAAGCGGTCAAGGGTCCTTATGGGCATTTTGATAACAATAAATTTAAAGGCACACGTAAGGCTAGCAGTAAGAAGAACATGCTAGACCTTACCAATGGGAAGATAAAAAGAAAACCGTGCTGCATAGAGGAGTTTCAAACTCACCAATGGAGAGAAGAAATCATGCGACGGTGGACCTGGGTGACAGAAAGTGATCAGCAGCAATTTTTGTGCGTGAAGATGGGGTCAAGAGTGACAACTGTGTTTTTCAGTGGTGTTCTATCGAGGAGGATGGTGATGAAGGATGGTTGCCTGGGCTTAAACGATTGTGTGTGCAGAGGTAGATTTTTTTGCGCGTGTATATTTCGAAGGCTTCATGGGTTTCTTATAGATCATAGGGAGGATAAATGGTAGGGTTTTTTTATATGAGTTGGTCTCCTATTAGGATTTGGATTTATTAGTTAAGGGATAAGGATGAGGCTTATAAGATAGGAAGAAATAGGCTTAATATTCAAAACCAAACTCTAGTGGCTATGACAAAATCAGGCCATACATAAAATACCAACAACAAAATGATAATAATCCTATTGAAATTAATAAATGAAAAATCTGATAAAAATAATAGTAATAATAATAATAATAATAATAATAATAATAATAATAATAATAATAATAATAATAATAATAATAATAATAAGATAGAATATTTATAGTTATATGCAAAATACATAAAACTTATCTTATGGCCTAATCTTAGGATCGGGTTGTTGAAGTTGTTGATAACTCACCCAGTTATCTTCAATATTTTTCATATACTTATGATGGATGAGCTGGGGATCAAGAATAGAAAACTTGGGTGAGATTATTTTAGTGTAGTGGAATAAGTGACAAAGAGTACAAGTGGTCGTTGAAGAGTCTTATTCATGATATTTGTTTTTTCTGTTGACTGATATTTTGGGATGTTGACCTTTTTATTGAGACTTTGTGGAGTTCTTGATTAATTATGTTGGAATGTTTAATCGATGTCCCTGGAGAGGAATGTATATGTTTGGTTTGAACAAAAGAGTTTAAGTTTTATAGAGCCTTTAGAGTTTATATATATATATATATATATATATATATATATGTTGGATACAAGTTTTAGATAACAGGACCTAACTCTCTAACCCTCCGGATATGGGGCATTATAGAAATCCAAGAATGTAACTGTGCATATATATCCGACCCGCCAAAAGGGTTGAAATTCAAAAACATCTTCCTTACTAAGTACATCAAAATAAAGGAACACCATGGAAAGTGGTCCTCGCCATGGAAAGTGGATATCAAGTGAATGTGACAGATTAACAATTATGAAATGAGTGGCTCATGCGCAGACCATAGGAATTAATCATGCATGTAGAGACTGTTGAGGATCATGTTGAGGATCCTCTGCCTTAATCTAAGGCTTTCCTTATGTATATCTATTGACCCGTGATTGTAGTAGCTTAATTCTTTCCATTCATTGTAATCACTCCATACATGTAATTACCTTATACGCATATGTAATTATGTCTATATAATATGAAATTGACTCACCACTAAAATGTGTGGTGGTTTCCAAACACTCTCAGAGACCCCATTTTCATAAATTTCTGATTTCCTAACAGGGATTTATACTAGCTAATTTCATTTTGTTGAAAACATGTGATTAGACAAGAATGTACGATTTATATTTGGATCTTTTTAATATTTGACATATCATTATCTCTGTTGATCTTTTTAAATGATCTAGCTTAATTATATATAGCTAGCTAGCTTATAATATCGATCTATACCGCGTAAAGCAATGAAGTCATCAATTAACCAAAAATAAATGTGCTACTCTGATAGTTAAGGTCTGAACAGGCCAGCTAGCTAGGATATATTAGTATATAATTGAGGAACTAGCAAATTAGAAGTATTCCATCCCAAGAATATTAGGATATGTAGAAGATTTACGTTGATTTTATACAATAGCAATCTTTATGGTTGATATTTCTTCCAATATCCGGCCAAGAATATTGCGAAAATAACATGTCTTCCGCATGATAAAACCAAACAACTAATTTGTAAAATCTTTTTAGATGATGATCTATGTCTGTTTCCAATTAACTCAGTCTGAGGTCGGTCACTTCTATATCTTGAAATAGATTGTTATATATCTTTATTTTATGAGTTATTCTACTTAGCAGACCTATCACATACGTGCTTATAAGAGAAAATTAATAAAAAAATAAAAAATAAAAATGTGTGTGGTGTAACGCTATTAAATAAGATTTTTCTTATTTTATTATAGTACATGAGTACGTACATTCCATTTTAATAGTGTTATGATCCATTGTCATATATATCCACATGACGCATTTAATTTCAAGTCTGCAAACCTAGCGTAGTGCATTCTCTCCTTTTCTCTCTCCTCGACGTTCTTCCTGATCATGAGTACTCCCACCTCCTCCTTTAAAAAATTAAAAAAAAAAAACTTTTCTTAATTACCATCTCTACAACACATTTGATTTTTAGTAACAGCTAGAAATTTGTGACAGTCTCTAAATTGTCACTAAAAAGTGTTTTCTGTGACGGTTTTTGAAAACCGTCACTAAAGACGGATGAGATTTTTTTTACGTTCTAACGAATGAGAAAATTACGTTCGAACGTCACACATACGTTCGGACATGTGGTTACGTACGGTCGAACGTAAAAATTTTTGGCGCAAACGTTCGAACCTTAGTAATTAACGTCCGAACGTGAAATTTTTTGGCGCAAACATTCAAACCTTAGTAAGTAACGTCCGAACGTTACTTATAAATTTAAATTAAATATGTTCTAATTTTAAATTTATGTGGTTTTTATATTGCATAATTTGGATACAAGTCTAAAAAATTGACTTGTATACATTTATACATACAGAATTTGTAAAATATAATTATATATTTATATATACATATTTAAATATATACATATATTTATGTATATTTGAAGTGCAGTGATTTAGTATTGAAGTTGAAAAATATAACATTAAAGAAGATTGAGAATTGTAATTAAAAAACCATAGATATATTAAATAATATTGTTCCTTACAAATGTTAAAAATAAAATACATAAAATATGATAAAAGTACGTAAACAACACTCAGATAATATCGCCGTCCGGAAAAGTGATAGCTGCCCGTACCTCCTCAGTCAAGGTATCAACCTTGTCGTTGAGGATATGTACACGGTGTGACATATCGGCGATAGATGCCTCTAGAGGCCCGAGCCGTTCATTGATCTTATGATCGATATGTGCAGTCAGCTGCGAGATCACTGCATCAACCCAAGCAGGCCGCACATCTCCCGCAGATGTACTGGTCGACTACTGACCACTACTCCCTACACTGGGCTGGGGCTGCGTCGGAGGAACTAGATCCGCTACAAAGGGTGGTCGACGTCCCCTCGCCTGTCAAATGCTACGTCGTTGAGTGGTCATGTCAAGGGCGCTCATCTAATCTTTGGCCATCTCTAAAGGCTGGGTTGGCACTCCCTGAGCAAGTAGTAGCCGGCTGAGCAGGACACCGTATGGGAGGTTGTCCGTGGAGACGATGCTCGCCTCGTAACGGATCCTGTCAAAGATGAGCAGGGGCAAATCTATGGCATCTCCACGTGCCACCCGTATCAAAAACTGTGCCCGAGTCTGACTAAATGTGGTCTTATGTACCACAGGATCCACGTTTGTTGCAACTATAAGATGCAACATGCGGAAGAATGGTAGCAAATGATTTTGGTGGAAGGAGTTCGGCCTCTCAAGCTGCATGTGGTCTCTCCCAGTGAGGATGTAGAAATCCTCGTCTCGGTCATCATCCCTAGCTGAAGGCTCAGCACCCTCGGCCTCTGACTGGTCTGCATCTCTGGCTGATGATGCATCAAGTGGGCCAATAGATGATGCAGAAGTGCCTACATCTGCCTCAGTCGATGTCTGAACTCCTCGACGAATCTCGAGGTGGTCGGCGATGACATCAGCTGAAAACTCAAATGTCACACCGCGTATAGTCACGGTGTGAGAGGATCCGTCATGAGGCATGGAGCACATCTCCATGTATAACTCCTAAACCATAGAGGGATATGCCTTACCCCTCAATGTGCAGATATTTCCCCAACCTCTACTGAGGAAGACATCTCTCAGGTTCGTATGCTCCCAACTGAGCTCATCGAACTCGTTGATCAGGGCCTCTCGCTCGGCCATAACAGTACGAGACCCGATCTGAGCAGTATCTTGAGTGGCTCCTTCCCTCCCTCGTTTACTGGAATGCAAATGATGAGCCATCTCCTGAAAATAGAAAATGAAACAAAATTAATTGTACTATTGATGCATATTTGTCTTAAAATTAAATTGATTTGCATTAATGTTCGAACATATAAATATACGTTCGAACGTTACTATGAAACGGTCGAACGTTTATTATATAACATTCAAACGGAAAGATATAACGTTCGGACGTTTAACTAAATGTCCGAACATAGAATGTATCATAAATTTAATTGTTATACGTTCGAACGTTATAAATATACGTTCGGACGCAAAATTGTTAAAAATATTTAAAAAATTAAAAAAACTTACGAATGTTCAATTATACTATCGAACGTAAATGTAGTAACGTCCGGATGTATAAAATATACGTCCAGACGTGGAAGGCCATGAAATTGAAAGGGGATACATTCGAACATATTGTTGTTACGTTCGAACGTTACGAGACGGGATGGCTGAGTCAACTCAGCCATTCTCGAAAGCTCCAAATCCTATTTCTACTGGGCTAAATGCTGAAAGGTCACTGTAGAAATGAAGTATACACTTCAAGAAACATTTTCACGGTGACCTTTTGGCCAATGGTAACTCATGGTGGCTGGAAAATCGAGTTGAAAATCCAGCCACCATGGGTTTCGGTTTTAATACAAATCGATCGAAATCGATCAATAAAATATATACTTTTAGATGAAATAGAGATGCATACATTTTAGTAACGGTTGTGGCGGTGACGGAGGAGTGGCGGCTTGGAAACGGAGGAAAACGAAGAAATGAGTTTTGGGCGTTCGATTTTGGATTTATTTACATATAACGTTCAAACTTTATAATAAATAACGTTCCAACGTTTAAAATACGTTGGAACGTTAATAAATATAACGTTCGGACGTTATCTGTATTAACGTTCCGACGTGGAATGAAACGTTGGAACATTAATAAATATAATGTTCCATATATATATATTCTAGTAACGTTCTATTTTAGTATAAATCTAATTTTAAACTTTTATTAATGATTTTTGTTTAATGATATAACTATATTGTAAGTATAATATATTATATAACATTAATATAACTATAATATATTCTAACTATAATATATTCTATAACTATAATTGGACAATAGTAACTATATGAATGTTTTAGACTATATAGTAACTATAATATATAATAGTAACTATTTATATGTTCTAAATAGACTATATTAGTAACTATAATAGTAACTATTATAATAGTAATATATTATAACTATTATAATAGTAACAATAATAGTAACTATTATAACATTAATATATAATAGTAACTATTTATATGTTATAAATAGACTATATAGTAACTATATTATATTACATAACTATAATATATAATAATAACTATTTATATGTTCTAAATAGACTATATAGTAACTATAATATATTATATAACTATAATATATAATCATAACTATTTATATGTTCTAAATAGACTATATAGTATTGCAAAAATAAAAAAATAGACTATATAGTAACTATAATATATTATATAACTATATATATAATCGTAACTATTTATATGTTCTAAATAGACTATATAGTAACTATATTATATTACATAACTATAATATATAATAGTAACTATTTATATGTTCTAAATAGACTATATAGTAACTATATTATATGACATAACTATAATATATAATAGTGACTATTTATATGTTCTAAATAGACTATATAGTAACTATATTATATTACATAACTATAATATATAATAGTAACTATTTATATGTTCTAAATAGACTATATTAGTAACTATAATATATTATTTAACTATAATATATGTAGTCAAGAGATCATTAATGAAATGAAGTCTATTTCCATAAAAAAGAAAACAAAAAATTAACTTAATTTTCTGAATTTTTAACGTTCTAATGTTAAGTCATTACGTTCGAATGTTCCAAATTTTTTGGTGGGAAATTTCCCGCTCAATTTTATCGTCCGGATGTTATTACATATACGTTCGAACGTTATGAATTTTTTGGTGGGAACTTTCCCGCTCAATTATATCGTTCGGATGTTATTACATATACGTTCGAACGTTAATAAATTGTTGACGGGAGTTTTTCGGCTCGATTATCGTTTTACGTGGTGAGGTTTTTCGTTCGAACGATTTATTTAAATGTTTGAACGAAAATATTGATATTTTACCCGGAAGGAAGTAACATTCGAACGTTTAAATGAACAGTTCGAATGTTAATTAAAATGAAATGTTTTGGTATGAAATCACGCATGGGAGGGAAGTAGAAACCATTTCTGCTTCACATGCGCGAAATAGAGAGGAGAGATTGTTGAGAGAGTGCTTGAGTGAGATAGAGAGTTAGAGTGAGAGTGAGAGGCCGATTACAACTAGAGTGAGAGAGGGATAGAGTGAGAGAGGGTGATTATTGAGAGTGAAGATTTTGAAAGTATTTTGGTAAGGAAAAACTATTTCTTCCATTATTTCTAATTTAGATTATTTCTCTTGTATTTGTTGTTTTTATATGTATATATATGTCTCTAACAAGTTAGTATTGTTTTTATTTTTGAAAGATTGGTTATTTTGGTAACTCGAAAGCTTATATTTTGTAAGAGGATATTAAAAAGTGCTAGGTATATTTCTAAATTTTAGGTATATATGTTTATGAATTTTGTGGTGAGAATATTGTGAAATTGTGGTAATATTGTGAAAATATTATGTTATAGATTAGAAATATCATATATTATTATTTATGAATTTTTGTGAATATATTGTGAGTTTATGGTGTTTGTTGATGAATTAATCTATATAATATATTGTTGTAGGAATATTGTGAGATTTAGATAATTTTGTTGTGATTATATGTTTATTAAGTACAATATTGCATGTTTATGAATATTGTTGTGTCTTGAATTTTAAATGTTGTGATTAAGGTTTATGAAATGGACTCGTGGTAATATTGTGAAAATATATTTGAATTAATATGTATAATATATTTTTGTGAGAATATTGTGAGGTTTAGATACTTAGAGGGATAGGGATATATATGAGATGCATGTGGTTATATGTTTATTAAGTATAATTATAATGGACTTTTGTGAGTTTATTGTGTTTATTGATGAATACAAATGTTTATGAATATTATTGTTGGAATATTGTGAGGTTTAGAAAATTTTGTTGTGGAAATAATATTGTTGTGAAAATAATATTGTGAAATGTTTATTTGTATTGTTGTTGGAATATTGTGAGGATTTTAAATGTTGTGAATATTGCTATTGATGAATGAATATGTTTAGAAATATTTTGTTATGTTGAGATTTTATTTGTTGAACTTAAAGGGATAACACTACGTATAATAAATAAATACAAAATTTTCTATATAATAAATAAATAAGTCTAATTAGTTATAATATCAACTAGTTAACACTAAGTATAAACTAGTTATAATATTGTGAAAATTAAAATTTAGACTATAATATATAAATATTATAATAGTAACTTAACAAATAAATAAGTATCAAATAGTTATAATATTAGACTTATAACAACTTAGAGGGATAACACTAATTATAATAAATAAATTCAAAATTTTCTATATAATAAATAAATAAGTCTAACTAGTTATAATATCAATTAGTTAACACTAAGTATAAACTAGTTATAATATTGTGAAAATTACAACTTAGACTATAATATAAGACTTCCGAATGTTTTTAACATTACTAATTCTAACATTTTTAGTATATATAAGATTCATGTGGTTTTTGAATAAATATGTGTGACATTGCATAAATAACCTTAGACCCGTTCAGGAATTAGTGTACATTTAGGTGTGCACTAATTCCTGAATTGTCCAGTGTGGACAGTTTAGGATTATATCATCTGTATTGCACATTCTTGTTACTCCTACTGAATATATTTAGTATGAAGTTTCGGTATCTTCCTCTACTGTTCTTCGGGTATACTGTTCGTAGGGTCACAATCCCTCTTAATAAACAGATATATTTGGAGAACTATGAGGAGGTGCTGCCGAAATTTCTACTGAAGTGGACAGTAGTAGAGTGACGGAATATGTGCAATATGGATAATATAATATCGAATGGGATAGGACCAACTACCTTATAAAAATTAGCAGTGGCAATTGGAGCATTACATGCATGTGAATTTTCAATATACATTAAGTATTACTAATAGATAGAACTTTTTAGAAATGGACAAAAGTTGGATGCGTTTAGGCGATAGACTTGGAACGGATTACGCAGCCTATGCGCGTGGAGTAAGAACCTTCATTGATTTTGCTCGAGGCTCTACTGATAGTCGTGGTTGCATTAAGTGTCCATGTCGAGGGTATAAAAATTTGTGTGTGATAGGATTGGCTAAAGTTGAAAGTCATATATTTGTGAACGGTATGGATCTGGGGTATACCCGATGGGTATTGCATGGTGAGCTGTATGCACAGTCAGCAGATGCATTGTTCGGTCATTCGAATTATTTGCGAGACATGGATGATGATTATCAGCGGGATGAGATGGAGGAGATGTTGGGTGACATTGGAGCTGGAATGTTTATGGATGACGTAGACGACAATGGCTCAAGTGTTCGAGGGAGTGATTCTGAAAACTTTGCTGCAATGTGGGAAGATGCAAAACGAGAGCTTTATTTAGGCTGTACAAAACATTCCAAAATGTCTTTTATTGTGCGGTTGCTTCACATTAAGTCATTGTGTGGGATGTCGACGAAAGCAATAAACATGGTATTGGAATTATTTAACGAGGTGCTTCCAGATGGATCTGCATTGCCAAAGAACTTTTATGAAACGAAACAATTAAGAAAGGGATTAGGGTTTGAGTACAAGTCAATACATGCATGCAAGAATGATTGTGTTTTGTTCTGGAAGGAGAACGAGAGGAAAGAAGCATGTCCTGTATGCGGAGAGTCAAGGTGGAAGGCCAAGAAAAATGTGCCCGTTAAGGTGTTGTAATATTTTCCCTTGAGACCTAGGTTGCAAAGACTATATATGTGTAAAAAAACAGCTGTTGATATGATGTGGCATGAGGAGAAAAGAGTTAAGAATGACGGATACAAAAGGCACCCGGCTGACTCACTTGCATGGAAATCTTTCGATAATCAATACCCAGAGTTTGGGATAGAAGCTTGGAACGTGCGTTTGGGACTCACTACCGATGGATTCAACCCTTTTGGGAATATGAGTACAAGTTATAACACTTGGCCCGTAGTGTTGATTCCGTACAATCTTCCGCCATGGAGATGCATGAAGGCACCAAACTTTTTGTTAACGTTACTTATTCCCGGCCCGAGATCACCTGGGAATGATATTGATGTATTCATGCAGTCATTGATTGAAGAGTTGAAAGAGTTATGGGAAACAGGCGTCAGAACGTATGATGCATCCATGTCAACAACTTTTTAGATGCATGTTGCAGTATTGTGGACTATAAATGACTTTCCGGCATATGGAAATCTTTCCGGTTTGAGTACTAAAGGGAAGTTAGCGTGTCCAACGTGTAATAAAGAAACTGCTAGTGAGTGGTTAACATATTCTCAGAAGTTGTGCTTTATGGGTCATCGACGTTATCTATCACCAAATCATGCATGGAGAAGCGAATGTGCTAAGTTTGATGGGAGAGTAGAGGACAGAATTGCACCAAATGAGTTGTCTGGAGAAGAGATAGTGGAACAACTGGTACATATTAGAGCAAACAATTTTGGCAAAGGCCGGGGTAAGAATAAGAGAAAAAGAGGCGAAACAGAATTGAATTGGACAAAGCGTAGTATTTTTTTTTACTTGCCATATTGGTCGTCCTGCATGTTGCGACATAGTTTGGATGTAATACACATAGAGAAGAATATATGTGATAATATACTGGGTACATTGATGAGCATTAATAAAAAAACAAAGGACACGATCAAGACAAGAAAAGATCTTGAGAGAATGAGAATTAAACATAATCTACATTTGCGAGTGGACGGCAATAGGGTGATCATGCCGCATGCATGTTTTACGATGACGAGGGAGGAGAGGATGGATTTCTGCAAATGGTTGCAAGGTGTGAAGTTGCCAGATGGTTATGCCTCAAATATCGGTAGATGCGTGAGTCCTGTTGATTGAAAAATTAGTGGATTGAAAAGTCATGACAGCCACGTTCTTTTGCAGAAGTTATTACCGATGGGAATTCATGGGAAGCTTACATCTAATGTACGTCTCGTCATTACTGAACTATGTATGTTTTTTAAAGATTTGTGCGCTCGAGTAGTAAATCGAGATATGTTTCAGAAGATGGAAGAAGATATTGCTACCATACTCTATAAATTTGAGCTGATTTTTTCACCATCATTTTTTGATGTCATGGTCCATTTAGCAATACACTTACCCCGGGAGGCATTATTGGGTGGTCCGGTGCAATTCCGTTGGATGTATCCAGTTGAAAGATATTTAGGTCGTTTGAAGCGCACTGTTGGGAATAAAGCTAGAGCTGAGGGTTCAATAGCAGAAGCCTATATACACGATAAATGGTTAACATTTTGCTCTCTATATCTTCATGGTGTTGAGACACTATTTAATCGTCAAGAGCAAAATGCTGATCTTGAGGTTCCGCCTCCTCATGAACTATCAGTGTTTTCCTAGAATGTACGACCCTTGGGTGCACAAATGGGTTACGATTTAATTGATAGAGAGTTGGGTAAAGTTCGTTGGTACGTGTTAAATAATTGCCAAGAGATTGATTGTTATCTCAGGTATGTTGTTGCCTCCTCGTGAATTATAGTCAAATGTCGTTTAATTATAATTTTTGTGCTCAAAATATTAATTTCTTTTGCACATATATACAGTGATCACATGGATAAACTTAGGATGGAATGCATAAAGAATATAGAGGCAAGACACGAGGAAGAATTTCCTGGATGGTTTGAACAACGTGTATGAACTAAAACTACATTGTGATTATTTGATTTATAATGTTTTGAATCTGGGTTACTTTTAATACGTATATATTATTGAAATTGATAGATTTTGGAACAACGTGCTCATGATCCCGGATCAGTTTCTTCTGAATTGTATGCATTGGCCCGTGGTCCCTCT
Source organism: Cyclocarya paliurus (assembly GCA_029856935.1). Lineage (NCBI taxonomy): Eukaryota > Viridiplantae > Streptophyta > Magnoliopsida > Fagales > Juglandaceae > Cyclocarya > Cyclocarya paliurus. Next base: position 14,180,982 of record CM056952.1, on the reverse strand, counting down.
AATAGAGAACTTCGATACACTGCATGCACGGTTCGAGGTTATAGATTCTATACTCTGGACCATGAACGTAATAGAAAGACTCAAAACTGTGGTGTGTTGGTCGAGGGAAGTTATGGAACAGACGATATTGACTATTATTGTGTCATACGTGATATCATAGGATTGAAATATCTGAGTGGGTCTGTAACATATGTCTTTAAGTGTGATTGGTGGGACTTAAGCAGTGGTCGGGTGTCAATACATAGGGATAATAACTTTACGAGTGTCAATACGGCATCTAAATGGTACGAAGATGATCCATTTGTATTGGCTTGTCAAGCTACCCAAGTCTATTACTTGTTGATCCAATGAAAAGTGTTGATGAAGATAGTGGAGAGATAACTTGGCGAGTAGTACAGAAATTTGTTCCTCGAAATATATATGAAGCAGGAACGAGTGTGGATTACGAGAATAGTGGAGATGAAGATGACACTCCGATAGTAGAGGCCTACCAAGAAGATGGAGAGGGTATTAACTTGTTTGTTGACCTCGGTGCACTCGAGTTGCTCCCCTTGTGTAGAGATGACGTCCCACCCGTCCTTCTCGACCCGTCCGTATTAAATGATCATTTAATTCAAGTTAGTGAAGAAGAAGAAGGACAAGAGTCAGAAGAAGAAGATGAAGTAGAATCCGGGAAGGAAGTGGATAAGGAGGATGAAGAAGAGGTTGATGACGACGATGAAGATGCTATTGAGGGAGATTCTGAAACAAGCATGAAAAATACATCCGAAGATGAAGAATAAAAGTATTAAATATTTTATTCATATAGGTGACTATAAAATATTTAACTTTTCAATAATTTTTTCTAATTAATTTTTTTTATCATATTAATCATGCCTCAAGGATGCCGCCAAAACGACAACGAAAAAATTTGCCCCCTCCGCCTAGTCCAAGTCCCGAACCTATGGAGGACTCCCCATCCGAGTGTTTCCCTCCTGAAGATCAAGTGTAGACGCAAGACAACGACAATCAGTCGACACCTACCAGTAAGAAAATAACAACATAGTTAATTATATTTCAATACTTTTATCTCAATAACGATATATATATAATTATATTATATCTAATAATTGATGCATCCGCTCGTCGCGGTCGTGGTTATATACGTGGTATTTCTCTTGAGAAATGTCGAAGACATGGAAAACTCAAGGTCAACATTCCTGATAATTCTATTGGAGGCGTGGATGATAGTGCAGCAGCGCTTTTCTCATATATTGGTACAGTTGTTCGAGCTTATGCTCCATTTTATGTGCAATCATGGCGAGATGTTTCACTCGGGATTAAAGAGCACATTTGGAGCCGTGTGCTGGTGAGTTTATGTTGAGAATACATTTGTTGTATACTAGATTAGTATATTATATTTTTGACGTAATTCTCTTATTAGGATGAATTTGACCTCGACTTTGGCCGTAGCGAGGATTTGAGAACTGTGAATGGGTTGATGGCTACAGCATTCCGACGTCACAAGGGACGATGTCATGATCACTTCAAGAAGTTTGAGACGGTTGAAGAGGCTGCGCAATCTCCTTTCCAGCAGATGAAGTTAGACGATTGGAGAAAGTGTTGTGATCTTTTCGCAACTTCAGATTATCAGATATTATAGATTAATAATATCTAATGATTATTTACATATATATTTGGGCTATATATTTTATGTATATATATATCAATTAACATTCTTAATTAATTTTGTAGCATTTAAGTTCTACGAATACTAATAATAGATCCGCTTTAATTGTCCACCATCATACTGGTTCAAGATCATTCCACCGTCTTGTTTAGAAAATGGTAATTAATAATATTATAGAATATATTTATTTAACTAATATTATTTAAGTACTAATATTATTTAAGTACTAATATTATTTTTTTGAAATTGCTAATGTAGCTTTGTTAGAAACGTGATGATCCAAAAAAATTTTTCCTCGTTCATGTCTATGCTGTTGCTCACACTAATGAGAGTAATGAGGGGATGGATCATGTCGTTGCAGATAATTATGTAAGTGTTGTTATTTTTGTTAAATAAATTATGCAACATGTGAAAATTTTATTTTTTATTTTTTATTTTTTTTAATACGTTACTTATTGTGTGTTTTCTTTGACATGGCAGGAAAAAATGATGGAGATACAGTCAGTTTCTGGGGAATCCTCTTTGAGTGATATAGACATATTCACGCAAGTGTTCGGTCCCAACTCTAGTATGACAAGAGGTTCGGGACAATCTTTCAAGCATTCTAGTTCATCCTCCTCATCCTCTTCGACTTCACAAATTAATAATCTTACCAAATATTTGGAAGTCGCACGACGCGAGAATGAGTATATGAGGTCGAGGCAGCAAGAGTTGGAGTCTCTCTTAGAACGACAATCTTATTTAGAGACGCGCTTGCAAGACCAACAAAGAGACCAGGAAGAAAGAATGCGCAATGAAGTCCAACAGCAAGTGCAGCGGGAGATGATGGTGCAAATGGAGCGTGTTATGTCATTGCAACAGAAGCGGGGTGGGCGAGGAAAGAAGAAATGAATTCTCACTTTAATTCGTGTACTTTTACTATCTAATTTTAGAACTTTTTAAGACATTGTTAGTTGTAGAATATTTATGGTGTGTAATATGATACAATTATTATGTTTCTTAATTTTTTAATTTTATGAAATTAGTGTATTTCTGATCTGTACGTTCGAATGTAACAAAAAAACGTTCCAACAAGATCTCACGTTTGAAAAAATGTTCGAACGTAAATACAAGATTTGACGATTAACGTTCGATGAAACCTTTGAACGTACCATGTTCGTTCGAACACTTCTTCTTAAACATTCGAACATACGTCTGAACGTTATCCTCGTTACGTTCGGATGGTGTTCCCTTAACGTTCGAACAAAAATTTGAACGTTTAATGCGTTTGAACGTATAAATGTCCGGACGTAAATATTATACGTTCGAACTATAATCAATCAACGAACGTAAACTTATGACATTTGAACGTAAATTGTTCGGGTTGGCGTTCGAACGTAAAAATTTACATCCGAACGTTACTTTCTGTGACAGTTTTCAACCGTCACAAAAAATTATAACGTTTGAACGTTATTTCGAACAAAACAACTCTAACCGTCACTAAAAATACTTTTAGTGACGGTTCAACAGTAAAGTGTCACTAAATGTATTCGGTGATGCACTTTAGGTGACAGTCTTGGTGACGGTTTCAAACCGTCACCAAATGTCTTTAGTGACATTTCTTTGATTTTTGGTGACGGTTTTCTCTGTCACAAAAGGCAAATTATGTTGTAGTGCATCCCTTTTATGATGATTAATTAACGTTCCTTTACTATTCCGCAAAGCCTAGATCATGTTCATCCTATCTGGACACATCTGCCAAATAAGTCAGGAAGTTAGGGCTAATTTCTTTCCAATAAGACTAGTACTACAGTTTTGGTTTTCTGTGATGTATAATCTTCACTCCACACGGTTGCAAATGATGCGGTTCCGCCAAGCTAGCTAGGGTACAGCTGATCATATCGAGCATATATATGTATATAAGCTAGCAAACACGCGCGAAGCATGCATGCTAGCCATGATATGCATGCATGATTCCTTCATTTCAGAGAAGCTATAATATTTCACAACATATATATGTAGTTGCACTTTGCACGCAAGCTAGAAGTGATCTGTACGATGCGCAAAATTACATAAAAGGAAACTGAAATTACTTCATCTTGGACATGCATGCTTGTGCTTTGGCCATGCCTGCTACGTCTAACACGCGTTGGTTCCGCTTAGATAATTAATTTATTGCATTAAGCCACACCATATTTGTTTTATTCATCCATAAATATTTAGCTCCCTTCTCCTGGTTCAATAATTAGCTTCTGGGGGGTTTGTGATCATCTGAATAATAATGGTGAGTATCAGTACTGGATGAAGGAGAATTAGTTCCATTGATGTTTCCGCGATAGCTTGGGTTCGCCTCGTGATCTGTATCGGCCGTATCACTGTTGGCGACCGCTGTAGTCTCCGCGCTTGCGGCAACGACGTCGTTGTTGACACTGTCATGACTAGCACCAGCGTTAAGCTTTCGACCAGGGGTGGATTCAGCCCTTGAGAGCTGATGGTAATTGGCCTGCACTGTCACATGAGTTTCTGCATTAGTCTGCAGAGTTGCTAAGATCAGGAGGAATGCAACAAAGAGTACAAGTAAGGTCTTCATGGTCATGAATCAATCTGTCTTCCAAAACATACGAACACATGCAGGAGGTTAGCATTGAGACCGATGATTGCTTATAAAAAACAAAAAAACAAAAACAAAGTAAACGATGAACTTCATGAATATCAGCACTGAAACTAGGGTTGCAATACTACATATATACCTGCAGGCTACAGCCTCTTCGATCTGCTAGAAGATGGTTTATGAACCAATGAAGATATAGGTGTCAAAGATTACAATTTATAGGCTTTTCTTCGCATTTGATCAAGGAAAGAGCATGTAATTAATTGGGTGATAAATCAAGGCACTAAAAAAGCAAGGGTGCAGTGGCAGGCCGGTGGGAGGGGGTTTCACAATGGTGGCACCATTGGGAGTCCCTGTAGCCACCGAAGAAATATATAGATAGATTACAATTCATAATTGTATTGGATTTTATTGTTAATATTCAATGGTTTAATAATTAGTCGTGCATCATACTACTTTCGTTGTCGGGTTCAAAATTAAGTGACATTGTTGATAAAGTACTACTGATCCATAGTTTCCGGCAAGCAATAATAACCAGCGCATTTCTTTTCACTTGATTAAATATATATATATATAGATCAACTTGTTGATGGCCGGGTACTTTTTTTCTTTTTGATTTCGATGGCCGGGTACTTGACTATACCAGCACCACATATATATAGAAATATATATATATATATATATATATATATATATATATATATTTATATTTATATATATTCTCACTGTTCTTAATGTTTATAAACTTAATTACAGTATTGCGCGATACTGTAACAGTGGATAAGGCTTCCAAAGTTATAAGATATAAAAAAGAAAAGTCCGAATGATCACAACTAGATTAATTTTATATATATATATATAGTACTCTAAAAAGATTAATTAAGGTTATAATCGAAGCTAATTTAATTTCATTATTATAAATGGTCTCTATTCCATTAATTTATAAGTAAAGGAACGAATGTGAGATCACTTGACACTCGATACATTTTTGCCACTCATTCAATTTTATCATACTTTTTTCCCTTAATCCATGAGTAGTACTGTGGGACTTGAACGTCACAGTAATGTGTGGTTGTAATTTGGTGAAACATATAAAAATAGTTACGCCAATGATTTTTATAAAGTAATTGATTCAAATATCCAAAGTGCATTATGATGATATACAAGCTTAATTAATTGTTAATTAAGGACGTTGGAGGTACTACAAGTACTATTATTAATGGCCAAGATTAGGCCGACAAACCCGGCCTGAAACAATCAGGTTTGTACCCGACCTGACCCGAGTGATCTTGTTTATGGCACCAAACTGACCCGGCCTGATCCAAACAAAAATAAAATTAAGTCGAACCCATACAACCGGACCAAAAAAAAAGTTCCTTTCTATACATCGATTTACAAAATCTCTTTGTGAATCTCAGATATACAATCATCCTCAAATTCAAGATATGGTACGTTGGTCAGTCACCAAAAGCTCCCCTACCTTGGACGGGGGAAACAAATAGAGAATTAATGAGCTTATGCATTCAATTTCTATTGTTTAATCCATCCTATAGAAGCTATTCATCAAACAGCAAGGATTAATTGCTCATGAAGAGAGATATATTATAATTAATTAAGTTTGTGGGTGATGAAGCTACAATCTCGATTTTGATTAAACAAAATCTTAGAGTACTGTTGAAAATCAATTACGTAATGGATTTCATCCATGCATGAAATTGCAATAATATATATATATATATATATATCATCAGCAGCATAAACACCATCAGAGTGAAGAGTAAAAGTTGTAACCTAGCCCAAAATTAACAAGAGAACAGTAGAAATTCTCTCTCATGTAATGTAAGGGTAGTAATATGTGTTGGAGTATATGTGGAGACTGGTTTTGGAGCTGAAAAAGTATTTGCTGAAAGTTAGCTTGACTGTTGGCTTGAGCCAAATTTTGCTTGAGCGAAAGTAAGTCAAAGAGCTCCGCTCGACATACCGTTCGAGCGAATGGAAGACAGAGAGGTACGCTCGAGTCCCGCGCAACACTCCGCTCGAGCGAGACATAAACCCTTGTGTTTGCTCGACCCTCGCTCTACACTCCGCTCTAGCCAATGTTCATTTGGTTGTTTGCTTGAGCCGCGCTCTACAGGCCGCTCTAGTGAAGTACGCAGTTTTGCCAGATTTAGCATTTCTATGCCGTGTGCTATATATATGACATATTTTGATATGTTTTGTATGGCCTCAAGAATATTTTGAGAGAGAACAATTGTCTAGTGAGTGCATATTGTGTGAAAGAGCAAAAAGTCCTAGAGAGTGTGAGTCAAGATTGAGTGATTGTAATCCCCTCTAGTTAATAAGATTTCTACAACTCTGTGGACATAAGCAATTTGCCGAACCACATATATTGTGTGTTGTGTTCTTGATTGTGTTGCTTTTACTTTATTTGCCATTGTTGGTGTGTGTGTTTCGCATAATATTTCACAACAACTGGTATTAGAGCCAAGATCAGATCTGAAAGAGAATGATGACTGGAGATAAAATGAATGCACCCGAGATCGAGAAATTTGACAGCACTGATTTTGGGTACTGGAAGATGCAGATTGAGGATTATCTCTATGGGAAAAGGCTCCACCTTCTACTATTGGGAAAGAAGTCGGAGAGCATGGTTGATGCTGAGTAGACCCTGTTAGATTGACAAGTTCTAGGGCTTGTTTGGCTAACCTTGTCCAGAATCGTGGCACATAATGTCAGTAAGGAGAGAATCACGGTGGATCTCATGGCGATTTTATCAAGTATGTATAAAAAGTCTTTTGCGAATAATAAGGTGCACTTGATGAAAAAATTGTTCAATCTAAAGATGTCGAAAGGTATGTATGTAGCCCAACACTTGAATGAATTCAATACGATCACAAATCAACTATCTTCTGTAGAGATTGAGTTTGATGATGAGATTAGAGTATTGATTATGTTGACATCATTGCCAAATAGTTGGGAGGCCATGAGGGTGGCTGCGAGTAGTTCAGCCGGTAAGGCAAAACTGAACTACGATGACATACGTAACATGGTGTTTGCTGAAGAGGTACGTAGGAGAGACTCAAATGAGTTCTCGGATTCAGGATCTGCCCTGATTGCTAACAATAGGGGCAGAGGACATGACAGATCAAGCTCCAAGAGCAGGGGGAAAAGCAAGATGAGATTTGGGCAGCAAATCACATGCTGGAGTTGTGGCAAGCCAGGCCACATCAAGAGAAACTACAGGAATCAAGAAAGTTCTGATGATGATGCTGTGAATGTAGTGGCAGATGAAATTCATGATGCCTTACTTCTCGCAGTGCACAGTCCGATTGATGATTGGGTTTTGGATTCAGGGTTTTCGTTCCATAGCATCTCACATCGAGAAATCATGCAAAACTATGTTGCTGGGAAGATGTATGCGGTTGATGGAGAGGCACTGGATGTAGTAGGAGTGGGTGATGTGCACATCACACTTCCAAATAGGAGCATGTGGACTTTACAGTAAGTCAAACATGTTCCAAATCTGAAAAAAAAAAATCTGATCTCTGTGGGACAGCTTGATGACAGCAGTTTTGCAGTAGCATTCTCTATAAGAGTTTGGAAGATCACTAAGGGTGCGCTGGTCTTAGCACATGGTAAGAGATCTAACTCTTTGTATTTAACATCAGGGTTCAGTGATGTGCAAGGAAATACAAGAGTGCAGAAAATGCAGGTTTGATCACGCAAAACATGAGAGGAAGCCAAAGGGAGTCAGTTTTGCCATTCCTCATGAAAGACTGGGAAAGTTGGCTAAGGTTGCCAAGATCGGTTCAAAACCGGATATTCCAGGTACAATGGAAGTTGTGAGTTTCCCTGTAGATATGCTGACTAAGAGCAATGTACGTGGAAGACTGAAGTCGAGCTTGACTTCAGTGCGTCTTCTGGCTTGAAGATGGGAGCTGTGAGAGGCAGAGATGATAGGGCTTGGCTGGAAACAGTGGCTGGTATGTGGAAACTCAATCTCCAAATGGGAGATTGTTGGGATATATGTGGAGACTGGTTTTGGAATTGAAAAGTTGTTTGCTGAAAGTTGGCTTAACCGTTGGCTTAAGCCAAAGTTCGCTCGAGTCAAGGAAAGTCCGCTCAATCGAAGGTAAGTTAGAGAGCTTCGCTCGACAGACCGCTCGAGCGGATGGAAGACATAGAGGTACACTCGAGTCCTACTCGACACTCCACTTGAGTGAGACGCAAACCCTTGTGTTTGCTCGACACTCTGCTCAAGCCAATGTTCATTTGGTTGTTCACTCGAGTCGCGCTCGACATGCCGCTCAAGCGAAGTATGCAGTTTTGCCAAGTTTAGGATTTCCACACCGTGTGCTATATATGTGACATATTTTGACATGTCTTATACGGCCTCAAACATATTTTGAGAGAGAACAATTGTCTAGTGAGTGCATATTGTGTGAGAGAGCAAAAAGTCCTAGAGAGTGTGAGTTGAGATTGAGTGATCGTAATCTCCTCTGGTTAATAAGATTTCTATAGCTCTGCAGACGTAGGCAATTTGCCGAACCACGTATATTGTGCGTCGTGTTATTGATTGTGTTGCTTTTACTTTATTTGATATCGTTGATATGTATGTTTTGCATAACATTTCACAACAATATGATAAAGTTGGGCGGGACACCATTGATTAGCCGATGATTCGCTTCGATCTGATCTCCTCTAATCTCTATCATCCTGCACTGTATATAAATCTTTCTTGTTTTCTGATTTTTCAAAAGAGTGGATTGAAGTCATGTCATCTAGAGTTCTTAGGCTACTTGGTGGATTTAACTGAATCGATCTCAACCATGTTTTACGCATCATATACGTAGTACTGCATGCATGTAACCCTCATGTTTCAATGCTAATCATGAAGTTCGCTTTTGGGTTTTGCGCATGCGTGTGCCGTGTGGTGTGGATGAACATATCTTAGTGAACATATTCGATCAATGAATTGAGGAGAGGAAATATATCACATGCTCGCTAAAAGGTCATAAATCATGTGCACGTGTGCGGGAATCGCAGACACTTTCTTATTCAACTACTATATGTAGCTCCCAATTAATATTCTTTGAGAAGATGCAATTAGGTTACATGGAATGGATAACTTAATGTAATCTGACCTTTGATGGTTGAGGTACCAGATAGATCATAAGCTACTATATCTTGATTAATTTGCAAACAATTAATGCAAGATCAGGTCATGTATTAATCAGGCATTTGAGGACGCCCCATCTCCACCAAAGTGTCTCCACCTCCATCTCCTTGGGTTATTATAACCATCAGCATTCCCAGAATTAAATAATCAATTAAGCTTCCTTTTGGGCAACAAATAGGTCTGAATGTTTATTAGTTTGTGGACTGGAATGGGCCGAAGTCGAGAATCCAATATAGGTGGCCGAAGTTGAAGTGATCATTTCATTTGGCGGTGAGAGTCCACCATGATAGCAGAACTACTTTCCTGTCCTGACACAATATATATTAATTGTTCTTTCTGAATTAGATGATCCCAGTCTGGTCAATAATATAGGTTGATTGATGTTGCTTACTTTCATGAAATTAACAAGATTCTTTACACACACGCACTAATTAATTACCCTTAAATGAGATTCAGTAGTTGATTATTAAAATGATAATGATCTGATACACCGTAATTGCAGGTTCAGGTGCTTCACATGTATTGACTGGGGAGAGAGAGAGAGAGAGAGAGGACGTTCAAACGTGCAAGGTGATACCTAGCTTAAAACAAATATTACAGAAATGATATCCTCAATATTATATATGAGAGTGATCAATGATGGATCAATCAATCCCATCAGGTAAAAATGATACATGTTACTGTGAGGAAATCATGGTGGTTGTTGGTAGATAGCGTGTGATGGAAGGTACAAAATAGAAGGAAAACCCAGTCAAACCTAAGCAGTCAAAGAAGAAAACAAATTGAAAATAATAAAGCAGCATACAGTACGCCAAGGAAAGGGCTTCATATTCTAGCTAGGCTTATAATTGCATGCACAAGGAAAACGTCATGTGCTTGTAATATAATTTAGAGGACACCAAGCTTGCCCTCTCTTTCGAGGAAGTAGTTAAAACTTACAAGATGAGGAGGATGAGAAAAATCTGATTAATATTGGATATAAAAGACAACAGATGGAAGAAATTAAAACTATAGGCTCGATCTCTTCTGAAAGTGGTATTTTGACGGGACAGATATAAGAATCTAATTTTGACACTACTTAAATAATCACATGAGCTTGGTCAATGAAAGCAGTCATGACACTCACTAGTAGGAATCAGAGAGAAGCTGGTGGTGGGGTAGCCGTAGTTCTTGAAGTGGATGATTTGGGTGTAACCCATGAAATTAGCATGTATTAGTTCATGATTAATTAGGAGACTAGTGAACAATATTGAGATCTAGCTCATGTGCTTAAAGGTATAGGCCTTTGGTGTAATCCACAAAAAAGTTGTAAAGTACTAGTACTGTTGAACGAGATTCTAATCAAAACTGCTTATTTGTGATCAATTATTTTTAGCAAAAATTATTATTTTTTGTCAAAATGAATTTTTTTTGTCACAAATGCTTATTTTTTTTTTTGAAGTGAATTGTGGAACCCGAGTGTTTAATTTGTAGCATGTTGTACAAAACTTATAATTTTATGTTGTGTAGTAAAATTATATACAATTTTGATTGTTTTTCTGTAGCTGTAGCCTGTAGGCACAAATTGATCATCATCTGAAATAGAAATAATAAGTAAAATTTTGAAGTCTATATAGCTTTTGAAATTTATGTATCAGTAGTAAAGGGCATGCATGCAGCATGGTATTTCGAAGTCCGGAGTAGGCAGATAATTAAGAACAGTACTACTGAATCGTTCTCCGATCTCTCTTGTTTTTTCAATGGATTGCGTTTAAACATTCTAATTAAATGGATTTCAGAATAATCCACACAGTCACATGAGAAACATGCATTTACTATCAAAGAAACTAGGTTCATTTGTATGTGCAGAGCTTAGTGGATGCGTGTTTCACTGTGTTTAGGGAGTACTAGTTAATCAGAAGACATTGATTATTGTTAGGAACGATAGGAGAAAAAGAAAAAAAAAATCAGTCACACACAATATAAGATTAATTTACGTAGTTCAAAAATGTATCTATATTCACGGAGCTGCAGAAGATCTTATTTGAGATGATAATCAAAATACAATACGATGGTCGTACAAATTTGGTATAATACAATAGATATTTATATATAAATATATACATATATATATATATATATATATATATATATATATGTAAATCTTAATCAGCGGGTTGAGCTGGAGCAAGAGCCAAAATAGGTCAAAAAGATTTTGCCTCGTTAAGAATCTACCAAAAAAAATCAAAATGAATTTTTATAGATTAGATCAACCATCACAAACAAAACTGACTCCACGTAAAGAAACCTAACAATTATTATATTGATGCTTAGATGCCATTTTGACTTGACATTCAACTCCTCTTAAAAAGCTGAATCTCATGATTACTCTGCATTTGAGTTTAGAATGAAATGATCTTGGGGTCATTGCAAGGTTATGAAATTTGCTTTACTTTCAATATTTTCATGATAGTTTTGAAAAGCATGCCGTGAGGATGTAATTGTTTTACCTTCCACCCTAAAATATCTATATTTCTAGCTAGCAAGCTCATGTCTTGCCATATCAATGCCACAAAGAAATTAGCACAAAAGAAGCACATGGCGCAAGCTAGCTCTTTTCTTCCATTTTCATTCGAGGGGTGTGCTTTTAATTTCGCTTATGATCATTACTAATTGAAGAACTTGTGCATGATGTGTGACTTTGAACGATAGATGGCAATAAATTCAACTCGATCCGACTAAGTTAAATGATTCAACTCATGTATCCCAGCTTAATTACATATTACAGCAGGTAGTTTATAGTTGCATCTAGCTAGAGAGTCCCAAAAAGTAACCTCAACACCCTGCTGGTTTTGTAACCGGTTAATTTGTTCAAACATGACTTTTCTTTCTTCATTGACCTGATCGATCGCCAGCCCTTACTTTTTCTGGTCACATCAAAACAAAATATGGTGTTGCTGATAGACCAGCTGGGGCGGACTCAGGAAATGAAAGGATCAAAAATAATTTTGGGGAGGGGGGAACGAGGGAATTATTCATTTTTATAAGTAGTAACTTAATAATTAGTTAGGGATTCATTCAGATTCATAGATAGAACCCAGGTTGGTTTTCCCGAAGTACCTTATTAATTCCATAATCAACAAGCTCATGTATAACAGTTTCTGCTGGTGCACTCCAATTATACTCAATCTCTTCCCTTTTTGATACAAACTCTTTATATTCATGTGTCACGTGAGATACAGGCGATTTTCCTTGTTCGAGCATCATAATATATATAATGCCCACTTGCCCAATAGTTTCTGAGTTTGTCTGCAGAATATTTCAAGGTTTCTCGGTAGATCAATATATGTCCCTACTAATATGCACATGATGGTGATGGTACCATGATTTTTTTTTTTTTTTTTAATGAGAATGAGGATAAGGTTCATGATTTATCAAAATTCTAAACCCAAAAAAAACTCATAATTTAATATGGTGTTCTGGTTGGCATTCATGAACAGCTCTGTGCATGGTCTCTGAACTTTGTCCCATCCAATGAAGAAAGGGGTCGATCGATCGTGCATGCAGCGTTAATAATTATCATTAGTACTGTCGAGAGGTATAGAAACCATTCTCAGCTCAATTAGTATAATCTCGTTCCTGATTTGATAATTATGAAATAATTAGGCATTAGATTAAAATTAAAATATGTTCCACTTGGGAAGAGCAGCAGAGGACCCCTCTTTTTGCCGAAAATGTGGAGCTTAGCTGTCTACAAATTACAAAACCCCATAAAAATAGGAAATAATGGCTAGCTAGCTAGCCCACAATATTCCAGATGCATTTCCTTGGACGTTTAAATCTGTTTCTAATTTCATGGATCATCAAACCCCCCAAAATCATTGCTAGGAATGATAAACAAATATTTTCCACTGATCAATTAGTGGAAGCCAACAATACAGATCCACGTCAGCAATACATATTTCTTTATTTTCATTATGTCTTTATATATATATATATATATATATATAAACCTTCTCATCATGTAAGCACACTGTTCTCAACATTATGCTTTTAAAAAAATAATAATAAATTATTTCTTCTTTTTTTTATGATATAAATTCAAAGTTCAAACCCAATTCACATTTGATCCCCCTCCCCCCAAATCAACCTTTTTAGCTAACTTTTTAGCTCCTAGGGCTAATTATTGATTGCTCAATCTCATGTTCTTATCTTCTTCATATATGCAAGAGATCAACATGCATGCATGATATCCAAGGCCGGGATTGTCAGCACACTACGTACCTTTGCTATTGATTAATTATGTAATCGTTATAAGTTATAACCCTATTCGGATCTTGAATTAATTAACCACGATTTAAGAAATTTGGTTTAGTACTTAAAGAAAATCATGTTCATCATGATATTGAAAGCTGTTTCTTGTATATATATAATTAATAGATTATGTTGCAAAACAACATAGGACAACAACAACAAAAGAACATATATTCTGTGGAAATTAAGAAGCTTAAATATATTTTAACAGAATTCAAGATCATGAATGTACGGACAAAAATACTGTTAAAAATAATAGTCTGCCCATAAATAAATTAATTAATTAAAGGCAGTAACCACTACCAGAATACAGCTTGTTATAAGAAATTAATTAGTTAATCATTCATGGAAGAAATTATTTGCCATAACACGTCTTATTATTATATATTATTTAAAATCATGAAACATTATCATGAGTAGTTGTTGATCTAGTAGTCAAAGCTAGAGGCACGTGCCATTAATGGTTTCCATTTTAACATCATTCTCGAATATTTATTACCGACACAAAAAAAAAAAAAAAAAAAAAATAGTCATGTTACCGTACAGTGAAGATCGAACATATAAATTGTCTTTAATTTCAAGACATAATAATTTGTATTCATGCACTTCAGATTCGTCCCCAACTTCTCTCTGATAAGAAATATAACCCTCCGTATCTTTTTTTAAATGACTTTTCCATATGATCCACTAACAAACGTCCACAAAAATATCAATTACTCAACGCGTAATGTCGTTAATTCATCCATCCATCCGCCTACAATATATATGTAAAACCAATTTCATTTCAATCATAGTCCGTTCACATTAATACATCCCATCATCCCATGTGGTCATGTCCATATGATTTTTGATAAATCTATTTATCGACGCGCTAAAAAATTGTATATTTACTATCAATTATTTTCTCTCAAAATAAATATTCAATTCAATTCAATTCACTAATAATATAATTAGTTTCGTTGAAAATAATTAATTATAAATGTTCATTTTCTTTTAAAATGAATATTAAGGTTTACTTCATTATCTACCATAACGAAATTAAATTTTTTATTTCTTTTTTATAATTATAATAAATTAAATAATTAGTGAAACGTTGACACCTCAACTTATAATTATCTCTGTATTCCCTTATCATTACGGAACAAAAAGGAAAAAAAATACAAGATTAAATTAAAAAAGAAAAAAAAAATTGTGGTCTCAAAGCAAAGTAGGCGTGCTATCCTCTGATTCCTTTTTATAAACCTCTTTCCCAACGTTTCTCTCTCCCTTCATCCTCGTAACCACCGAGCGACACCTCACCCACTCCGTTCCGTTCCGTTCTCTCTCACTCATTCGCTCTAGTCTCTCCCCGTTTCTATCATTTCCACCATCTCTGAATGTATCAATTGGAGCCTGATACGTAAGGACACTGCTCTGTTTTCTCTCTCTAAGGTAAGCTCTCTCACACTTTTCCACGATTCCTGTGTTCCGTTTTTTTTTTTTTTTTTTAAGATTTTGATACCAGAATTATGTTTCAATATCCGATCTGAAACGGGATTTTTATCTGATTCCCCAAGGATTTGATTAATATCAAAATCGGGTTTACCTTAATCCTCCGTTTCTCTGTTACATCCCTTAATCTTTTCCAGGTGTACGTTCGTCTTCTCCGCCAAAAAGGCACGGAAATCTTTTTCTTTTTTGGTGAAATTTTGGCGCAGCGACATACGCAATTCTTGCGGATCCATACGGTAAAGCGATGGCATCGACTCTGATGATCTCGAACCCAGTAACGAACTCTGATCGTTCGCGAAAGAAGAAGAAGAAGAAAACTCAAGCCAAGGATCCCCATGATCAGGACCATATCAAATGGAAATCCGAGGCTCAGCAGCAAATCTACTCCTCCAAGCTCCTCCAAGCTCTGAGCCAAGTCCGCCTTAGCGGCCCCCCTCCTTCTCTTACACCTCCATCTTCTTCTTCTTATTCTTCTTCTTCTTCTTCTTCTTCTTCTTCGGCTTCAGCCTCGGCACCTCCCCGGGGACGAGCCGTGCGCGAGGCGGCCGATAGAGTCCTGGCAGTGGCTGCCAAGGGGAGGACTAGGTGGAGCCGAGCAATTTTGACGAACCGGTTGAAGCTCAAGTTTCAGAAGAAGCACAAGAGGCAGAGAGTCGTTGCGACAGTGACCAGCACTAACCGGTCTTCGTCGTCGAGAAAGCCTAAGGTGAGTGTGTTGAGGCTGAAGGGGAAGGGTCTACCGGCCGTGCAAAGGAAAGTGCGGTTCCTTGGGCGGTTGGTCCCCGGTTGCAGGAAACAGCCGTTGCCGGTTATCCTAGAAGAAGCTACTGATTATATAGCGGCGCTTGAGATGCAGATTCGAGCCATGACAGCCATCGCCGATAGGCTCTCCGGCGCCGGCACTAGTTCGGCGCCGCCCAGCTGATGATGACATCTTTTGGCTATTGCCAGGTGTCATTTCACTTTAATTTTTATCTCTGTTTTGTTTTTTTATTTTTATTCTGAATCTCTCTCTTTTTATTATCTGTTAAATACATGTTATTTCTAATCCCATGTAAATACCATCCCAATTTGCAACGAAGACTGGACAATAATTTCATTCGATAGACGTCGTCTTTGCTCTAAATTGATTTGGAAATTAGAGTATTTAAGAAATTCATATTAAAGTGTTGAAGCTTCGTTTCTTTTTAAAAATAAGATGAGATGAAATTAAAGTTGAAAAGTTGAATAAAATATTATTAGAATATATTTTTTAATATTATAATTATTTTAAGATTTAAAAAAATAAAATTTTTTATTTTATTTTATATAAAAATTTAAAAAAATTATAACGATAAGATGAGAGGTTTTCAAAATTTTAAATTTTAGTCTCGAAAACAAATGAGGCATAAATTATTTAATGAGCCGTTATAAGCATCTTGTTTGGAGGTATATCCGTTGTCAAAGACTCAAAATAAAGATCTCTCCCATTTGAGAAAGCAATTTTATATAAATAAATATTTATAAATTCATGTTATTATGGTTAAAATTATTTTTATTATAAAATAATATAACTTATTTAAGTAAAATTATATTAATTTATTTTTATGAAATCTCAAATACTTTCATCTTATAAATAATTGATTCCAAATTTCTTTTATTTTTTTTACTTAAGTTTATTTGAGCATATTAAATATTTAAAGAGTTTTATTACTATCATTTTTATATACTATACATCATTTTTTTTTTTTTTTAAATTTTTAAACTTATTGAATTCTTCTACTTATTATCTATATACCACACATTTAATAAAAAAAATATGATATATATTGTGTGGAGATGATAAATAAAATTTTTCAATATCTAAAATACAAAAAATATCTTCTACAATGTTCCAAATTTCAGGTCGAAAAGGGTTCCTGCTACGTAGGTTTTCGATGCTATCTAGCATTTTTATTGGCTTTGAAAAAGTTTAAGTATGACTAAAATTTAGATAATATGTGTCAAAAAAATCTCATATTAGATTGAGTATTGCTAAAATAATTTGAATTTTAGTTATGGTCATTCACCAAATATGGAAGACTATTTTAATTTAAATAAACATTAAAATTAGAGTTTCTCAATCTAGATTTATGTAGGTGTTAGAAGTGCAAACATGGTAATTTTTTGTAAGTGTTTATGTAGGTACAGATTTTTTATTGACATGAATATGAGTATGCTGCTAGATATTTGGTTAGTAATTAAGAAATTTATATAGAATTTTAGATGAGTTTAATCAAATATTTTTTGTTATTAGTATTAAATGACTTTTGAAAATATTATTTTTTTAATATTAATTTAATTAAAATATATTATTAACATTTAATTGGTAGAATTATAAAATGTGATAAAAGTAAATTAAATAAAAAAATATTAAATTAATAATCCTTTATTATTATATAGAGAATAAGAAGATAATTCAATATGGGAATTAAATTTAAATAAAATAAATAAATATAAATTTATATAATATTAACTAAATTTGAAGATGTCAATGAGTATGCTCTTAAAGAAACATAGCTGGAGATTTTTATTTTGTATTAGGATATGTTATTTGGGTTTCTTGGTGTCCAATTAATTTTTCCTATAAAATAAGTCAAGAAACTATTCAACTATTTCATTATTATACATCATGTTGCCCTGACAGCATTTAATAATTCTTAAATTTGTATCATTTTAAATAAATATGAATATAGACGTTAGAAAAACATTCTCGTGTCATCATATTGAGTTAATGGATATTTGTGTGTACTGCCAATTTTATTTGAGTGGGTCTACCCCAACGCTAGGGACTCTCCCTAATGTATTTTATATTTTTTTATATTTTATTTTTATTTATATAATTTTTTTAATATATTTTTTTTTTATTAAAAAATATTTATTTAATCACTAAAAAACAAAATTACCAGTTATTATTGAAATAACTATTTATTTAATCATGAAGTTAAAAAAAAAAAAAAAAACAAAATTACCAGTGAGAGCCCCAGGCATAGCTTTTTCCATTTTATTTTTTACGATGCTTCTGACGTGACTACTAGACATTCTCTTTTTTAAAATATTTTAAAAAAATACATAAATTTACTACTAATAAATTTTGTAAAGATTATTAAAAAAAATAAAATGCATTAGCAGTTAAATCCAAGAGACAAATCAAAGAGACAAACTAGCATTTTCTATTTTTTTCTTGTGATTGAAATTTAAAAAAAAAAAAAAAGGGGAAGCTTAGAGGATCATGAAATTACATTAAATATTCTTAGGAAGTTAGTTTTAATAAAAATAAGAACAAAACTCCTTAAAATTTGTGTTCTTAGAACTTTTTTCCAAAACAAATGACTAAAGTCCCTTAAGAAAATTCCTCAAAGTTTTGGCTGGCCTCCTTAGGTTCTGTCACTGCTGTGAGATGCATGCCCCATGTACTCCCTAACCACGACAAATTAAGGATCCAAATCATCTCCTTTCTCACTATGATCCCATCTCTCAACCTCCAATAAAAATAGGAGGATCTTAATTTTCTAAGCTTTATGGAGAAGAAAAGAGAATCCCTTATTGGGAAATAATCATTGTTCATATCCATCTAATTTCGTGCTTCTCATAGCCTAAGAAATTAGGTACATCTATGAATGGAGCTCACACAGTAAACTGTCCTAACTCTGATTTACCAAAGGTGCATGCGCGCGGACCCTATATCTATAAGCAAATGGCCATCGTGCAGAGCGCAACATGTGGGGAGTGTCTTGAATGGCTAACTCCACTGTCCGAAAAAGTAGCCGATCGAAAGCGCCAAAAAATTATTTATTAGACAAGTCCCCAAGTTTAGGCAGCATGCATCCCCCGCCGCCATGCAACTGTTCCAATCTTAGGTCAACCTACCCTACCAAATGGAGCATTCGTCGGACAGGTTTCCTTAGTAAAGTCACTCTCAAGATGTCCTATTGGGGTTAAATACGGCCCTGTTGTTTTGTGCCCTGCATGCATGTATTAATAGGAGTACTCGCCTCTCGTTTTCGGTGGCATACCCAATTGAGGCACACGGGTGCTGATCAGGTTTCACCACCAACAGCTGGGATTGTCTTTTTTTTTTTTTTTTTGGAGAGAGAGAGGGGAGAGGGGGGGGGGGGGTGTAATGAGCTAAAGCAAGTGGATGAGGCACTCGATTTCGATGATGGGGTTCAAAATTTAAGGACCACAAGCAGTTTCTGCAGCTTATATGTAAAATATAGATAGGTAGGCTCGTTTTGGATGCCATGTACTTGTGAAAGCAGCACATGGTAGCATTCATTTGGCTATGGCATATTTACAAACAGCTAGCGCAACAAACTCGAATGCATGTGTTTGTGTATTTTAACCTCCATTTCCATCTATTTCCATATAGAAGAATTTTACATATCGGTTACTATTCACTCTCATATTTCATATCTATAATTTTTTTATAAAATGTAAGGATGTTTTTCATAAAATATGTGAGTATTTTTCATAAAATAATAAATATAAAATAATAAATAGTAACTTATAACAAAAATTTTCTTCGTATTTTACGTGAAGGAACCAGATCATCAGTGTCAGTAGGATCCCAGCACTGACGAATGGTTAAAAGGGAGATTTTAGCCGATTAAACTTGAAAAAAAAAAAAAAACAGTAAGTGGCTTTGGAAGTACGTACTGTTTATCTATCGACATCCGGCTCCAGCTCTAATTATTGGGGTCCAGATGAGAATGCATGAGTAGTTTTTAAAGTAGGCTGCCACTCCTACGTTTGCTTGTTAGGAACTTAGAACCCGTGTCGAGCACTAACTTTTGGTGCACATGTTATGGTCACAATCACAGCACAGAAGCCTTTTGTTAATTTCCTTTTTTTTTTTTTTTCTTGAATGAAAAAGAAAAGAAAAAATAGAGGAAGCTAGCAAGCACATGATATATTTATTCGCTTCTTTATGATGTCTCCCGTCTTAGCTAGTTCATCATACAAAATATTAATATCGTGAAAAGCCACTTAATTTGAAGGGTTTTCTGTGCTATACACTACATATTTTTTAAATATATATATATATATATATATATATATATATATATATCTTATAGTGTATTTGATAATGACTAAGGTTTTCTAGATTTATTGAAATAATCTAAAGTTTCCTGATATGGTTTGATGTCATTGGTCATATTGTAAAATTAATTTTATTGTAAAATAGATCTAACAGATCAGATGAATCTATTTCAATTTATGAAATTGATTTGTGTATGTCCTTTCTAGATATTGTGGTACTCTTCTCAATAATATTTCTTGTGACTGCTTTAAAAGCATAGTTATGAGATGCCATATCGAATGCGATACAAGATTTGAATGTCTTAAGTGGACTGGTAGATCAACTGTTTCTATTTAGTGGTATTAAAGCCAAAGATCATGAGTTTGAAAAACCTCACCGTGAGGGAGGAATTGTTGGGATGTATCCACAATACCCTCTAAAAAAACAAGACTTTGAGATACAATGTCAAAGACCGTATATCATGAGTGTGTCTTTCCTGACAAATTAAGTCCGAATTTATAATTACCATGTTGAAAGTGTTATTTGTGGCATCAACTGCACGCAATGATGGTGTGAAACTAAGATTGGGAGCCAAGAAAACATACTGATTATCAAATAGCTAGAGATTTCAACAACAAACACCTTGATCCACTACTGAAACGTTTAAAATCTTTTCCTTTCACCACACACACACGCTAGCTGGCTAGCAGTGCACATCATCAATCATCTTAATTATTTGATAACAACTACGCCTGCACGTACAAGATGTGATTAATTGTCAAAGATAAATGCTTTCACTTCCGAATTAGAATTAATAATCACACAAATGGTATATAGGTATATACTATATATAGCACAGAAAGAAATAAAAGGAATGCAATTAATTATTAATACGCGGTAGGATTTGGCTTTATCCTGAATTAGGCTCCAAGTTAATAACAGTCCATGCACAGAAAAGATTGTCGACATTAAATGATCAAGAGTCTTAATCCACTTAGCCTAAACGCTACGAAATCTAGTCATATATAGATTGAAAGGTGTCAGCTCCAAGGTAGAGGCATCAAATCATAATTAGTGCTTATTAGCATGTGACATGCTGCGGGGTGGGTGGACGTTCACAGGGAAGAAGATTATGTAAACTGTATCGTCTTCCTACTACTATCCTCTTACGATGATTAGATTAGTTGACATAACTAATCAATCTTTTTTAGATTTTTCTTTTACAAATATAAATTAATAGTGATAATCATGTCACATGATAAAATAAAAGTATGATATAGGTGTAGTTTGTAGCATTTCTTGTAATCGAGCAGCATATAAATTGATGTGACTAGAATTTGAAATGAAACACTCTTTGATTTTCTGATCGTTTGATTATCTGGACAAATTGAATAGTTTATATTATAATTAAATAACATAAAAAATAAATAGATATCACGTTAAAGGAAATACAACTTGACATCTTATATATTTTAAATTTTTTAAATTTTTTTCTTTACTTAATTATTAGTGTATTGATATTTTTTTTATATTTTTTAAAATGATAAAAAAAAATATAAATAAAAAGTTGAAAAAATAAATAAGAAGATAAATTTGTGCTACGCGACACACCCAACAGCCAATACTGGATGGCGGCCTATCACTGCTCCACGTTAAATGCTTATATATGTTGGCTTTCTATTATCCTTTTCTTTTATCATGTATTTGTTTTCAATCCATAGCTTGGTTTGGATTTATATGGGCTCACAATCCTTCTCATCTCATCTCGTCATTATAATTTTTACAAATTTTTACATAAAATATAATAAATAATTTAATTTTTTTAAATTTTAAAACAATAATAATATTTGAAAATAATATTTTATTCAACTTTCATCTCAACTCACTATCTAAACCTAACTTAAAAGTAAAGTTTGCATATATATATATATATATATATATATACACGCGCGCACACACACATACATATTTGTATTAGGAACCTGCTAGCTAGATCTTAGGTAACGTTTTCAAATTAGCTATCACTGAAATTCCATGAACTATTTTACGTCAAAACCATTAGTGTCCTCCCCTAGTGCATATAAAATTCAAAGCAAATTGCTTTGTTAAAGACTTAAAGTCCCTTAAATTCGCACTGTTAATGTAAATTAAATAAATATTTCTAGGTGCGCTTATTCCATCCATATTCTTTTAGGCTAGGCTTCCTTTCGTGAGAACCGGATGAACAAAAAAAAAAAGGGAAAATAGATAAAGTGGGTATATATTAATTAGACAAAGATTCGTAGAACATAATGGCTTGACACATGAAGAAATCATCATTAGTAACATGTGACATGTCATGGTACGCCCCAACACCATGGATATTGCAAAACTCTACTTTTTGGCCCAAGTAATTAAAGCCCCCCCAGCCTTGATCATTTATTAACTTTTTTCATATGGGTTTGCACCATATAATGAGTGCAACAAAAGCTATATAAGAAAAAGAAAAGGACATGAATTTTAAAAATTGCATAATTTAACCTAAAGTTCGTAAACCCACATGGAGGGGCCATGGCTTGTCCATTAAACTCCAAGAAATATAAAGCAAAAGAGAAAAAGAGAAAGGTGGTGGATATAATATGGTTACCAGTAGTTATGGTACTCTTTATCGATGGAGAAGTTCAAATTCATATATCCTATTCCCAACTGGCTTATAATGTGGCACATTGTCATCGTCGTCTTCCATGCTGACAAAATTTGTAGCTTTGGAAAAAAAAAAAAAAAAAATTAACGCTAGATATAATTAAGAATTATTTAAGTATCGTATTTTTTTTTTTTAGAAAAAAATAGAGTTGACTATTACAAAATTAATTTTTTTCACATAGATTTTATATATACTCATTTTTTTAAAAATTAGTATACGGTGTCTGTAGATTTTATGATTACAAATATCATTTCTCTACATGATACTTATTAAACTAAAGGGTCCAAGGCCCAAGAAGGATGGGCTAAACTGAACAGATAAGAAAGTCCATGGATAGGGCCCACTGATGCGAGAAGAATGAGTGCACGAGTAAGATCAAAGCGATGAGAGATCAATTGTCAATTCACTTGGTGGGTTGGATAGGAAAAAGCTAGAGATAATCAAAACACGTGCCGAGATAATGTTTTTATGAACTCCACTATTTTGCCTCCCATTTTGTTTAATCGTATACTTTTTGTTCGTGTACAAATCACAATAAAGATATAATAATGCACATGAAAACAATATGCTGAATCATAAAACCACATCCTCTCTCATGTGCCTTGAACAATGTACAACAAGCTGCCCATCTTGCCTCCCGTTTGAACAGTGCACGGTTAGTCTTTGTTTTTTCTTTTGTGTACTTTTGTTTTCAATAAATATATAAAAAAATATTTTAATCATAAAAAAATTATATAAAAATAAATTTACAAACTGATGTGTGATTTGATGCGTCAAATTATAAAATTATTTTTATTATAAAATAGATCATCTAATAGATTACATAAAATTATATCAATTTATAAATTTACTTTTATATAATTAATATGCAAACAAAATATATATATATATATATATGGGGAACGAGAAAACCACATCATGCTCACTTGCCTTGAACAATAACAAGGTCATGTCCCCAATCCCTAGGTCTCGAAGGAGAATAAGGGCTTTTTATTCTAATCATGGACCTAATTAATGTGATGACGGATATATATTCCCTATAGGTTCTTATGATCTTGTGGAAGCCCCACAAATTATTCATGGATTTTTTATGATATTTTGGAAAAAAAAAAATATCCATAGAAAATTAGTGTCGAAACCATGTTCATACGTTGTAGACTAGGATTAGGGGTACATTATTGATGAAAAGAACTGTGGTGCGACGTGCGGTGTACAACAAGGAATTAAAAATTAATTTACCTATATATATAATGCATGCTTTATATATAATTGGACCTTTATGGATTATGAATAGGCTTCAACTTATAAAAGAGTCACGATCAAATCAACATCCGTGGGCTGTCGGGGTGAAATATTCATATTCTCCTGAATTTTGGACGAACGACCTTAAATTAGTGGTAGTGCTACGTCAATTTTTATTGCATGTGCTCCTCTCTTTTCTTTTTTTTTCTGTGATATTAATTGCGGTCCTACAGTCTTGCAACTTGGAGTGGTGCTTCCAAAATTGGAGAATAAGTGGGGACATGAGTGGAATAATTTCGTCAGCCTGAGATTCACGTTCTTGTGTTCACATATATATATTTATATAAAACATGTCAAACGTGCTAGTTGTAATTATGAGGACCATTAAGTATAAAACATCGTGATCTATGGAGCTGCCTAGGGGCAGTCGGAGGCGATTTCATAGTCGACGCATGTATGCCGGAGGCATAATAATAATCTAAAGTTGGTAACTACTGTAGTAACCTAGTTATAATCTTTGAACTTTTGAAGTAGATGCATGATAGATAGTGAGCAAGGTGTATATATGATTAGAGTTGGACTCCGACTTCGGAGTCGGAGTCGGAATGATGAGCCCCGACCTCCAACTCCGACTTAGGTCAGAGGTCAGTTTGAGTTCCAAATCCGAATTGGAGCTGATTCCGACTCCAATCAAAATTGCTGGATTCGGAATTTCGGAGTCACAGAAATTGACAGAATTACAAAAGTGACAACCTACAATTTCGATTCCAACTATTTTCTACACAAAAAATTCTAACTTTGACTCCAAACTCTGAGTTCTCCAACTCCAACTGAGTTAGAGCTAGAGCTAGAGCGAATTGAATGGGAGTTACAAAATTTTTATTCAGCCCTATATATGATGAGGTACTTGTGAAAGTGGAAAGCCTCATTAATCACCAAGAAATCCCCACAGATCTTTAGCTGGCTTTTAAAAACCCAGATGATCCAAATTCATACTGAATATGCACACTTTCAGGGGCCCATGAATGGGATTGAGAGAAATAATTCCATGCACCATGGACTGGCCTTTCAGATCTGGGCTCATTACATATATATCGTATCTCCCTTTACATCCCATAATCTTTTCATGTTTTGAAAAAAAAAAGGGGAAAAAAAAAAACCTCTATTTGCAAAGCTCATTGGGCTTTATTTTCTCGTCAATTTCAAGTTCAAACATGCATAAATCGCATAGTGGCACCCATTCTATATTCGAGTAATGCTACATATAGGATTTGTAAGCTTTGCGTACTTATTTTGAAAAAAAATTTGAATCTATTATTAAAAAATAAAACTTTCATGTGTCATGTATTTTTTTTTTTTTTTAAAGAAGTACCATTTTTTTGACCACGTTATTGACGGATGAGGGGGACTGTACACTGGGCCGATCTGAGGCCCTTTAAAATTCTGTTAAACCATCTTAAAAGCCCGTGATTGCTAACCTTCCCATACCAAAATTAGTCCAAAACCCCGCAGCGAAACACGCCGTTCTTTCCATCCAGGTAGACGAAAACAGAAAACGGCGACGTTTCTTGCGTAGTCGCCCTCGCAATCGCAGCTGCTCTGGTCTCTAAACCCCCAGAGTCGTCGAGTCTCCACGGCACGAACCAATACTCTCTCTTCTCTGTGTTTTGGTTTGAGAGAATGGCTTCGTCTTCGTCTTCGGTTCCGGCTTCTCCAGGGGTTACAGAACGAAGAGGAATACCAGGTGCTCAATTCGTTGAGGACGTTCAGACCTATCTCACCCAATCAGGTCTCGACGTTAACTCTGCTCTTGCTTTCCTCCAAGAAAGGTATGCCTCTATTTCAATTTCCAATCTCTCTCTCATAAATCTCACTAATGATTTGTAGCTTGTTCATTTTCTGTTTTTTTTTTTTTTGTGTGTTGCCCTCGAATATGAGAAAGAATAGTGTTGGATTTGAAGATATATGATGCCTTAGAATCTGTGACTTTTTTTTTTCTTTTTTTTCTGTAAATTTTAATCTTTTTTAATGTCTGCCGTGCTCTAATCTCTAGCAGACTACAGCAGTATAAGTTGGTTGAGATGAAACTTCTAGCTCAGCAAAGGGATCTTCAGGTGCTCTTATTGAATTTTAGCTGTTTCTGCAAATGACATGGGCACTCGAATTTGACCTGACTTGTTGAGTTTCATGTTTTTATTCTCTAATTATTTTTTTATAGTTATAATGGAAGAGAAGTCAGTAGCCTATGTCAGACTAAAATTGTGCTAATTAACTGGATTTTGATTGTTGCATACCACTATTGCGTATAGCTGCAAATATTTATGGAGACACCTCCCTAGATTAGAATCCTGTTGATTTTTTAGGGAACTGCACGTGGAGCCATTATCTTTAAATAAAATGGTTTAGATGTTGTCGTCTCACTATGAACGACCTGGAGGATCCTAAACTTTTTTCTAACTTATTGGTATGTTGAGGCGGTAGAATATAAACTATTTAATTGAAAACAATGATTAGGATTTTAGTTATCATAGAAATATCCTTAGAAGTCTAGAAGATTTGACTTTTGCACATTAATATTAAGCATTAGACATGAAATTCTTTTCCAACCTTGTCTACCACATAGATATATCATGTACATGTATGTCATGTACATGTATGTCATGTTAGAAGTAGTTGGGATTTTTTTTTTTTGTTTTGGTAAAAGGCATTAATATAATCCCCATATAAGCAGTATACCATACAACCTTGGGTGTAATTGTTGGTCGCCACATCAGTTACCAAACTGTGGATGAGTATGGTTCCTGAAATTTGTCTTCCACCATATTTCTTCTTTCTAATTCCTCTTTTGGGGGCCGAATTGGTAAAAGCATTCATATTTACCACATCACTGATATCTTCATACCTAATTTGGATTTATATGATTTGGGTAACACTTTTTTTTTTTCTTGTGATTATCAGGCTAAGATTCCTGACATTGTAAAGTGCTTAGATGTGGTTGCCACATTGCAAGCTAAGAAGGGTACTGGTGAGGTTCGTTTTTGTACTTTTATGTAATTTGTCTGTGTTGAGTGTCGTTTTCTAACAGATCATGATGAATACAAAACCTTAGGGGATTCAGTTATTCTTTTCCTTGTGGGTGCACGCTAATGTATACTCTGGGACAATCATTCTGCTTAACACATTTGGTTTCAAGTATCTTCATGGCGAGTGCTGGTGATATTCAGGCACAGCTCTATAGATGTCACAAATAAGTAGTGTATGTTATATTGTATAAAATAAAATACTTACTTTATGTCTTTCTTGTTGGTATCAAATGAAGTCGAGTTGTGTAGGTTATTTGGAAAAACTGCAGGTTAACCTCATGCTGCTTGTGTATTCTTTGCCTTTCATTACGATATGAAATGAAGTCATGCATGGATAGAAGTCTGAGTCTTTCATTGTACTGGGCTAAAACTTGTCCACATTATACAAGCTTGCAGCAAGCTTTTGCTCATAATAGTGGTCCTTTTATCTTTCATTTCATTCTATTGAAGATTTCAATTAACCGTGAACGGTATATGTTTCATGTAAATTGCAATCCAAAATGTTCTTGGCCACCATTGTCATGTTTTGTTATAAAAAGCTAAGCACAAATGCAATGTGGAATGCGGGGAACCTCATTCCACAGTCATGATCTGTGTGTTTTCTTGTCTTGCTATACATGCAAGGTCATAAGCTTGGTCTTGGCTACGTATTGTATTTTGTGTGCGATTCCTGAATTATACAGAACAAAGGTCATAAGCTTAAAGTCAAGTTTTGAATTTGAAGGCTTTTTTTTCCCTCTCCCTTTATCACTTTTATTTGATATTGTTCTTGTGATGAACACTATTGACTGAAACAGATTCCTTTTGTCTAACTCTTACCTTCCTAAAATGTTACGACATATCCAGACTTAAAAAATCATAAGAGACTACCAGTTGATCTCGGCATGCACTGACCTCATCTGTGGTGAATGATTGCATTTGGATTGTTTCCAAGAAGAGTCCAAAACATTTCAAGCATTAAAAATATATATATATATATATATTTTTATGCTGGACATGGACTCATTTGAATGTGTCAAGAGTGGCGCGAGTCCATAATTTCTTGTTCGCACCATTTACCCTAAAACTTGGATAGAGGAAAACATGTTCTGAGGATGAAATCTTCCTTTTCTGGGTGGGACAATAGAGTGTCCACCCCCTCCCCCCTCTCTCCCACCCCCCACATCTCCTAAAAAAAGGATATCGAGGAATATGCACTTAACTTACATGTTGGGGTAGTTCCTTGCAGTGAGATGTTGCATTTTCAATCTCAAAAAAAAAATAATAATAATAATAATAATTAATTAATATATAAAAATATTTTGTAGTCTCAGTTCAATGTCATGGGAGGTGTTTTAGTTCTTTAGTAATGATTACTAGATTATTAGTTTACTCTTAGGTTCTTACTTGAACGAGGTTTGTTTGGTTACGAATGCAGGGACTTGTTACTGATTTTGAAGTCTCTGAAGGCATATATTCTCGAGCTCGCATCGAGGATACTGACTCAGTATGTCTATGGCTGGGAGCAAACGTCATGTTGGAGTATTCATGTGAAGAGGTTCGCTGCAGTCAAATCTTGCTTAGCTTTTTGTTCATAGGTCTGCAGGTTGAGTTCTTGTCTGTCTTTATGGTGCAGGCCGCTACTCTTCTGCAAAAAAATTTAGATAACGCTAAAGCCAGTTTAGAAGTTCTTGTTGCTGATCTACAATTCTTGAGAGATCAAGTGACAATAACTCAGGTAGTATTCGTGTGAATGTGAGAAGTTACTCTCTCTGTTTGAAATATTATATTTTTTTGTACGTTGTGCATTAGTTGGCATAAAAGATATTTTTATGTTCAAGGCATTGCATGTAGTACATAGTGCAGGAGCCTGAGCCTGGGAGCCTTTAGCGCTTTAATTTCTGTGCTTTATTGATCATGAAGTTGAGAATGTAACAATCCTATAAAAATCATGGGCATGCTTAAGCATGTTTAACTATCAACTCCTTTTCATATATCTTTAACATAAAAAAAAATAATATTAATTCTTGACCATCTGACAACCATTGAACAGGTCACCATTGCTCGTATATATAACTGGGATGTTCATCAGCGCAGAATTCAACAAGTTGCTGCTGCGAAAGACACGTGAAATTAAAACCATCCACCCAGATTCACTGGTGCAGAATATGTTTTCCTTGTGAGAGTATGGTCCTGATCTCTCCTTTTTTTTTTGGCTTGAATTAGGTGATTGTGATTGTCTCCCTTTACCTTCAGGAGTCGATGATCTATTTCAAGGATTCTTTTTACTTCTGCATTTCAAGTCCCAGATTGTGGTTTATTAGAAGTATCTGTTTTCTAGGGAAAATGTTATGTTATAAGAACTAGTTTTGATGTATGATGACAGTGATGGGATTGAGCTATAACATCTGTATTGCCCGTAATTCAGATTGGACATGTTTTGCTTGGTGAAACTTTGGGATAGCTAATTACTTATAACAACTTGCTTGAAATGAGTTTTGATATCAGCTAACTAGCTGTAATTTAAATTTTGAAATTCTCTTTAATGAGGAAGATTATGGGACCCTGGAAGCTTCAAATTAAAGGTAATTTGTCGGCAAACCTTTGCCGGTGAAATGCCAAGGCGTCAAGATCACTGGGTCTGTAATGATGTCACCCCAATCTTATCTATCCATCCTTAAAAGGAACGTAGATCTGGATGGTTTGAGATATAATATTGTGGATAGTCTGAATGACATGATGTAAATTTCGATGTATCTTAAGTCAACTAATGTGATGATACTGTTTCTGAAAGATTTTTAAATTTTGTTTTTTGTTTAAAGACAACCATAGCAGCCTTTGGAGAAAGAAAAGCATTGAACAGTTTGAAATTCTCTATTAACTATTATGTTACCATTCTTCTGTTTTGGAATCTGATCGAGCAGGTAGGTGGGGGCAGCACAAACGTTATTGTTTCAATCACTGTTTTTATTAGCATGACATGAAGTTGGATTTGAATGGCCTTGCATTATCACACAGAGACCCTATCTTGTCGGTGAACATTTAGATTATGTTTGGAAGTTTCATCTTCAATAAAATTCTCATCTCATCTCATCTCATCATTACAACCTTTTCAAATTCCTATATAAAATATAATAAATAATTCAACTTTTTCAAATCCCAATACAACTTTTTCAAATTTCAATTTAACTTTTTCAAATCTCAAAACTAAAAAATAATATTTTAAACTTTAAAACAAAACACAAAATTCTCATCTTACCTTCCAAACATAATTTTTAAAGTCAATAGATTAGCAATTTTCCAAGTTAGCGTCTTTGCATGTTTTGTGCTGTAGACACTCTGTTTTGCCTTTAGTCATAGTCCATACAAAATGGTGGAATGTGGTATACTGGGTTAATGTCAAGACTTTTTAGGCTAATAGCTGTTTCCTTGAGCACAAACCTCTCCTAGGATCTTTGAACTCACAAGCCTTGGCCCCCATCTGGGTGATGGGGTTATGGCTAATTTGATGCAGAAAGACTGTCTCATGTCATCTATCTTCTCCCATTGCAAATAATACTTACATACATGACAGTTTTGCTGTTGTATCATGTATATCATTGAAATTCTCTTATTGAACTTTTTAGGACCTTAATTAGGACTTGGATGGCTTGGTTGACTGGACTTTCCAAATTTATATTGCTGCAACTTTAATAAAATGTTTCTTTTGAATTATATCTTTATGTCATTATTTATTTGAAGTACAACTAGAAGTTTCTCCTCTTCCTTTTTTATATATAAAAAAATTAAATTAAATTTCTCTTTCAGCCTGCCCCATAAAGAAATATATATATTGTTGAATATAACAGAGGCCCTGCTTTTGTTCCCGTGGGCCACGAAGTTGTTCAAGTGGTGGGCCACAAAGTTGTTCTAGTGAACCATCAGAAAGCTGCTTCTGAGGTTGGATCTTGGTCGATGTGGTCAAGACGAGAACCAACAATAGTCTAATTGCATGCGTAGTTGACTCTTTAAACAGGCCCAATTATAATAAAAAATAATAGTTCCAAAATCATAGCATATGGGTTTATTCCATTTTTTAAAATTTTTTTTATTTGCTGAATATGGCATGTATTATGGGTTTGACACTCTTCACTAGACACAAACCACAACTCGTTTCTTTCTTCCACCACACATTTTGATATTCTTTTGTGTCTTTTAGGGTATTATATATCCATAAACAATAGCATTTTGATGGCACACGATTTTGATTAAATATGAGCTTCATGGCCGTTGGTCACCTTGTGATTATGATAGTCTTGGGTTGACTGCAGCCTGAAAATCCGCATTCAATTCACGGGTTGAGATTTCTTCTCTCTCTCTCTTTTGTATTTTATTGGATTTTAGGAGGATTGAATTATTATGATTATTAGCCAATCTTAATAATAATTTTTTTTTTTATTGGATTTCTTGCCGATCTTATAGATGCAACCATAAATTTAACTGTTCATGGGGATGGATGCAAGATCATCAAAAGTACAGAGATGGAATCCACACAATTAATACAAGAAATAAAGAAGAAAAGGGAAAAAAAATCCCAAAACCAAAGTGCACGCTTCCATAAGTTATTATTATGCATATAATAAATATGCACTTAATTATTAGTGGTGGAATAGTCTAAAGATGGTAATGTTTTGCAAAAGTCATTATCCGTGCCTGTTTGTTTTAACAAAACTTCTATAAAGTCATTTTTATGTATTATTTGTGTACCTCCATTATTTGTACACATTCACTAATGTGATTGGCTATGTATTAAACAAACTTGATGCAGCTAATCACTTAAATGGAGTGTGCAACGAATATGCAAAAATAACTATTGTAAACATGGTAACGATGGTACCACATCACCACTCAATTATTCTTGTAAATTTGAACCAATAATAGATATCCATAATTTTTCACAAGGAATCTAATTGTTATTTTTATAATTGGGCAATAAATTAACGAAGAATATAAAAGAAAATGGCAGCATCAGAGTAGACTTCACTCAACAATGAGGCTGACCCAAAATGCAAGAGAGACCACTAACCAAAGAAGACGCAAAGAAACAAACGCATTCCGTGAGAGGACGTTCGGCTTTGCTTTCATGCAATCATGGCTAAAAAGTTGGGGGGAAGAGAGAATCACAAAATGTTTATCGAGACGTGCACGAAACCCAATGCACCTTTGTCCTCACTGCCCATGCCCTAGTAATTTAAATAAAGTCGCCTTGTCCTCTTGTGTTATAACGCGTTTTTGGCGTCACAATAAATAAAATAAAACACATATAAATTATCAATATGTTGACTTTGACTTATCATGTGCTGCCATGCATTGATGCTAACTCAACCTCAACCTCAACCTCAAATTCGAGTCCTCCCACCTTTTTTTTTAATTAATTATAATTATTTAATTATAAAAATAATCTGTCAACGATTAGATTAACTTCAAAATGCCGCAATCATCGGTGGGGTTGTTTTCATTCATCCAGCTTCTCCATCAACGTCTTGCATGGGTTTTCAAAAGCCATAAATCAATATATTGGAGGGTATGAAAGGAAAACCGGCTTTAGGGTTTGTCTCTGGAATTTACAATTGCAAAGAGCTCTTTAATTTGTACAAGTTAATCGAAAATAACGACGTTTTCAATCGTCCGGTTTGAACCCGAAGTTATTGATTGGGTCCAAAATTTATAACACACTTCTGGCCGTGGACTAATTAATGTTGCCGGTCAAACCTGATTGGATTGACTATATACATATATAAATATATATATGCATGAGACCAATAGTCTTAGCGTCTTGGGTGAGTGAAAGAGATCAGAGACAGAGATTCGTATAATAATATATTAAATTCAAACAACTAATTTGATACTTAATCCAATTCTTGAGAGAAATATTGATCATCATGATCATGTTTGTAGGGATCCTATCTATCTAATGTGTATATATATATATAAGCAATAAGTATATATAGATATAATTAATTGTAGGAGGGAATTAATATATAAATATTATCTATTCTGATCACTATGTTTTCATGATATATATATACCAAATCAAATTAGGGTAGATCAAGTAATTAGTTTACGACCGTCATTAGTGGATGATGATCTAAGCATTAATATATATTAATCTAGAAGCTATAGCTGATGAGAGATGATCATCAAAGTTATATATGCAACCAAATTAAAGGGGCTTTTTTAATCAATTACTTGCGGCTCAAAAAATATTTTCAAAAGCACCATTATGACATGATGAGCTCTAAAATTCTAAATTTCACGGTCTTTCTTCACGCCGAAAAGATAAAAGGAATATATATAAATATATATATATATATATATATATATATATATATATATATATTTATATATGGAACACAAACAGCATGCAAAACCTTTTTTTCTTTTTTGATTCTGTTGCCAAAATCATCGGTTATTCTAGCCTTTTGATCCCCCCCTCTAATGACTAAAGAAAGCACCGTTTTTTTTTTCTTTTCCTTTTTTAATCTTTGTATGATGATCATGATCTCGTTAATCAGAATGATTATATGGCATATTACTTATAAGAAGTATAGCCTGTAACTAGCTAGATTCCCTAATAATGGTAAAAAAATATGCATCAAGCTATGTATATAACTCTCACACATTCCGTTCCTATATAATTTTAACACAATAATATTAAGTTTTTTTTTTTCACAAAATCTATAAATTATTAAGGAAACTAAAGTTGTCGGTAATGGAATATATATATATATAATATATGGGCAGATCCATATTATATATATAGAGCTTAAACGGGGCAGTTGAAACTTATAGATTCAACTTATAATTATGATCAGATATATAATTTATTAGCCGCGCGCCCATAGAAAACAACGACACTGCAAGAAAGCGGTCCCGGCCGCTGCATTCTGATCTTCCTCTAATATCAGCAACAATTAATATTATATATATATATAGAAGAATCTTAACCTTTTATTTTATAGAGGCATCTGAATATATATACCTAGTCCAAATTAAGGACCACGTACTTGAATTACTACATGCATTATTGATGCCTGGTACAAAATAATATATATTTAAGAAAAATAATTTCCCAAAAACATTCTCATCGTACGTCTAATGTGAATTGTGAACATGACCATTGATATCATGTTCTTGTACGTACGTCCTTGTAAGTCTTCTGCACATGCATGCATGCAGTTCTGTGTGTATATATATATATATATTTATAATTTAAGGAAGAATATATAGAAATTAAGAAAGCAAGGGATGAATAAACTAATTAAGGAACTGATCTTACCAATGCACCTTAATTTACTCTTATATTTATGATGATCTCTCGAATAAGTTGAATAAAGTTAAGGGGTAGGAAAGCGTGTTCATGATCATGTGTCCCCACATAAGTTATTAATTACATGTAGAACGTAGCAACCTAGATATTAAGAGGAGGTGCATGGGTAAATTACAGGACAATGACGACGGTCCATATACATATAATCCTTAAAGCTGTAACCCCACAAAGCCAATTAATCCACAGTGTGAATAGGGTTATCCAAACCAGAAACCAACTACCCAACAGACCATGAGAATAATATAAGTCTTTCCTCCCCCTGCCCACATGCAAATCCCTTCACATCTACCCAACAAACTGCCTTCTTCTTTCGTTCTTTTTTTAATTGAACATTACATACCAGGTGAGAATTCAAAGCTCTGACCTTTTGACCACTGTGTTTCAGAAAACTCGGATCCCCATAAAGCGACATATCGGCCAGTACCGTGCGAGACTCAAAAACCGCGGTCAAAATTGAAATCATTTTTTTCTTGAAAAATGCTGGAGGACAGATGAATTGGTACTCCAAATTGATCATATTTATTTTATTTTATAAAAAATAAAATTTAAAGGTTAATTATTAGTGAATTGATATATTTAAAAAATATTAAAAATATATATATAAAGAAGAAAAAAAAAACTCCAACTACCATTTATCCGTACCGGTAGCTGACCCTTCTTGTTCCAGTCGGTGTTCGATGTGTCCTAGAGGGAGCAGATCAAAAGCAGAGGTTACTACAAGAATCACGCGCAGACTGAGCAAGTGTTAAACATCCGCCAACTATGAGGTCATTAAAATTTAAAGTGTCAAGCACGAGTGGTGTTGGCACGTGAAGAAACGTGTGAAAGGAATATGAAACCTTCTCAGAATTAATTTCACTGTGTATTTTTCGTGCTTCGTGTAATAAGTTGGTTCCCTTCCCATTACCGTGTTTTTTTTTTCCTTATTTTCTGCCAAACTTATTCCCGAAGCAAAAAACAGTCAACCATAATATTATGATACGTTAAAACTGACTGGTCATTTATAATAATTGCATGATAGAGCCTCCTTCTCTCTCTCTCTCTCTCTCTCTCTCTCTCTCTCTCTCTCTCTCTCTCTCTCTCTCTCTCTCTCTCTCTCTATATATATATAGATGATATATATAATCTAGAGTATGGCCCTCTCTAACATTTGAAGGATAATATATCTAAAATAAGGAGATATGTGAAAGAGAATGAATGGAATAAGGAAAAGAGATACATGCATGCCTGCCTAAGCTAATATATGTGTTCTAGTTTAGATAGTAGTGGGTGTAGAATGAAATACCATGAAAAACGATTATTTGTAGTGAAAATAACTATTAATTTGTGATAAAAAAATATATATATACATTTTAATATGAATTAACCATTTTCATTGTAAATACTAACAAAATATAAGCTTTTTTCTTTTTTTTAGCTAGCATATTTTAAATTATAAACTTATTAGTTTAAAAAATTAGAGAGAGAATTAAACATGGATGATCGAGTTATAATTACATTGATATGAAGTATAAATATTTAGCTAAGAATTTACGAAAAACAGTAGAAGTTAGCCAGAAAGACACTAATGTCGATATCTGAAATTAAAACTTGATTGATAGAAAAGGAAGGGAGGGCGTCATGTATTGGAAGGAACAGCAAAATCTCTAAAACCGCGTAATTAAGTAATGCATGTTCTTTGAAAAGGCCACAGATCATTGATTAAACAAAAGCGATATATACGATGCACCCCTTCCATTTGATACCCCAGTGGGAGGAAAATATATACCAACAAACAAAAAGAAACAAACAAAACTCAGGGATCATCTGATTATGATTAAATACACGTGTGAAGGCAAGCTAGCTAGCTAGCTAGAATATTGGCATTGTTTGCCTAATTTGTTTTCGCAGATGAGATGAGATAAGATGATCAGATGAGTTGAGATTAAAATTAAAAGGCTGAATAAAATATTTTTAGAATATATAATTTTTAGAATATTATTTTTATTTTGTGATTTGAAAAAGTTGAATTGTTTATTTTATTTTATATTCAAATTTGAGAAAGTTATGATGATTAGATTAGATAAGATAAGATGAGATATTTCTTGAAAACAAACGATCGGGGGACCATATTATATGGACCGTGTATCGTGGCAAGGTTAATTAATATGTTTCATGTAAACTCTAAAATAATTTCCTTTCCATTATAGCTTTGATATATATATAAATATATATATATATATATAGATATATATGTATGTATGTTTGTATATATGTGCATTTTGAATTACCCCAATGGTATCCATTCTTCCAATTCTTTTCTCGTGATTGAATTAATCAAGAAGGTTTTGGAATTTTTCCCATTGTAGTCATCAATTTGTACTTGGAAGTTGTGATGATTATTTTAGATTTTAACGTGCAACCAATGACAACTTGGAGATCTAGAAATACATGCATGATTGCATGAAGCCAGCAAAATGCGCTATAGCTCTTAGCTAGCATTCATATATATAATGTTGATGGAAAATGCTAATATGACTCTCAAATATTATGCCCACCAAATGTGTCTACTTATATATTTTATTTTTTTTTCTTAATGGTTAAGGAAGTGACTATTAATGAATTTATATTTTTTTTAGTTTTTCTTAATAATTAAGGATGTTTAAAATTCTTTAAAAAAAAAAAACAAAAAAACCATTTGTACTAGTGTGCATATTTGGGATGCACATTTGGTGTGCACTCTAGCATTGTCTAATGTTGATTTATGGGCACATATTAAGGGATCCATAATGGAATTTATGAGAAGAGGGATCGAACTACAGCTGAACTAACCTTGTCGAGGTTCCTTGTTAATATATATCTGTATAATTATATGGTGGATATATAGCAATGGTCTGTCTAAAAGTTGCAAGCGTCCACTCTACCACTATAAGTTAATGTTTTTTACCCCCTTATCACTATAAGAAAATTGTTTATTTATGATTAGTTATTTCCTGTTGAACCGATTATTTCATATCAAAATGAGTCTATTCTCGTAACAAATAATTATTCTTATCACAAATAACTTCTCATAAATTGTCATTTTTTTTTTGTACGCAATAACTATTATTTTCTTTAAAATTAAGACTCTCGTTCTAAGTTTTAAGATTAATTAGCATAATTGAGAAAAAAAATATTATAAAATGCGTAATAGACACTACCTCATTTGCTTTTAAGACTAAAACTTAAAACTTTGAAAACCTCTCATCTCATCATTACAATTTTTCAAAATTTTTACACAAAATAAAATAAACAATTCAATTTTTTTAAATTTTAAAATAAAAATAATATTAAAAAATATATTCTAACAATATTTTATTTAATATTTTAATTTTCAGCTCTAAAAACAAACGAGAAGACACTATAAATATTGTACTATCTATTTCTTGCAAGCGTTCATACTTCTTAAACTTTAAACAACAAAATCACAATTACTCAAAACCCCTAAAACTCATGCATGATATGACATTTGGACTCGTATATTCGGACATAAAGTATTAAAATAGTTTTCAAACTTTTGAATCGTAAACTCCAATTAATCAAAATTGACAAAGGTAAAAAACACGATGGATAGTAGACACTGATTTATATTAAACTGGATATATATAATTTATACGTCCAGAATAAAGGGGAAGAACTACAGGGGCGCTATTAATTAATGTCAATTGGGCTAAACATTACTTTTGAGAAAAAGAAACGAAATTATTAAAATATATTTAATTACATTGAAATAAAAAAAATTGCCTATAAAAAATATGTAAATTATTTTACTTCATAATTAATTGCAATGAAATTAGAAACTGCCTAGAAATATTATATAACAATATATATCAGAAGAAATTAAAAGAGATAAATGATATTTGTAGTAGTGGAGTATACAAGCACTATGCAATCTTTAAAAAAAAAAAATATGAGATCTATCTGAAAAAAATAAATTAACTTTTTAATAATAAATCTCATTCTTTTCTAAAAGGATTGCATGTTACTTACGCACTTCACGACTGTATCTAATTTTCTTTATTAAATAAATAAGAAATGATACTTACAATTATAAAGTATATAATTGCCGTATAATTTTTAAAAAAAAAAAGAATAAATATATTATTTATATAAAAAAATTATTTTTTTAATAATAAATTCAAGAAAGTTAATATTATAAATTGACGAACTCGTTGGTGTAGGGAAGGAAGCGGGCAACTTGGGGGCCGGAGTCGGTGACGCGGTATTGTTGTCAGCATGCGCACAGCATGTCATGCACGGACCCTACACGTGCAGAAGCTTCTGCCTTTTGCTTTTATCCGGGAAAATTTTACCACTTCAATCTCTGCCTTGTAGATCTTGTTTGTTCCTTTGTCCACCGGAAACTTTTCTAAGCAGTTGCACTGTGTTACCTGGATGCCTTTAATTTTAGCTTAAATTAACAATGTCAAGTATTTAATGTAAGATAGAAACTAATTAACCTGATCTGGGGCTACTTGGTGGTAAGTGTTGCCCTAATATATATTTACCTAACACCCACCCCTCCCCCTCCCCCTCCCAAACATTATAAGGTAGTGCTTATTTATGATCAGTTATTTTTATTGTAAATAATTATTATTATTGTCGTAAATAATCTATTACAAATATTTTTATATATTAAAAAAAGAAAAGTAAATTAAAAATCACAGTTCTAATTTCAACGTTATTGTCGAGGTAATTGGTTGATTTTTTTGTACCCTTTAATTGTGTATGCTTTGGCATTTATCCCCCGCTAATGCATGGTTGGTCCCTACGTACGAGTCATATTCAACTGTTTTCATAAATATATTTAATTAGTGTGTCATTACATTTTAGTGGGACGATCAACATCGATCATGTATATATATATATATATATATATATATATATATATATATATATTCATGAAAATTGATAGATGTATAATTCTTTTTACGACTTTTTATATAATTACGTTTTAAATATGTGATATTTTTATAAAATAATTTATAAAAATAACATTGTTTTATATAAATACCCTCATTTAAATATGTTTATATAAAAGATTGTAAAAAGAGTTGTGCATGTATTATTATTCAAATAATTTAATTCAGCAGCTAAATAATCAAATCGTTTTAGTTTTCCTATAATAATTAATGAAAAATAAATAAAATGGACCAAGAATTTCATTTTCTTTCCTATAATGGTAATACTCAGTCGAAGATATGAATTATGATCACTAATTTATACACTATTTCCACTTTTGAGAATTCTGCATATATAATCCAAGACCCTTGAAGATAGGAACCATTTAACACG
The DNA here is from genome assembly GCA_029856935.1 of Cyclocarya paliurus. Classification (NCBI taxonomy): domain Eukaryota; kingdom Viridiplantae; phylum Streptophyta; class Magnoliopsida; order Fagales; family Juglandaceae; genus Cyclocarya; species Cyclocarya paliurus. Next base: position 14,141,050 of record CM056952.1, on the reverse strand, counting down.
TTGTACAAGTTACTGATAAATGAAAATTGCCATTTTGGAGGCTTGATGGTGTCCAATCCATCATGTAACCTTATCCATGACTTAGAGGAAAAGAAAATTAAAATCAACCATCCTTGGTATTAAATGGGACATTTTAGGAAGTAATTATTTGTCCGTTGTTTGCACAGCACAGATGAAAACCCAAAGATTTTATGAACTTTGCAGGAGAGAGAGGGGGAAGAAAATCAGAAGCAACAGAATAGCCTTTTTATTTTTGAATAGTGTTACATATATATTTTTATTTATAATTTTATTTACAAGATTTATTGTTAGTTTTTTAAAAAATTTAAATTTAAAATTTAATAATTTTTAGAATATCAATAATAATTACATTTGAGGAAGTAAATTTTTTATAATTTTTTTTTTAAGTAGGTTTAATATTTTTTTTCTTTCTTATTTTCCATCCCACGTGGAGGCCCAAATCTTGTCTACACGCAACCGGTAAAACCAGTCAAAGAGCCGCGTTTGCCATTCTGGACGCACGTTGGCGGTCCTCACTGCATTTAATGCAGAAACCGGTCCGTCGACATACTCCGTACACATTGTAACGGGCAAATGTCGGTCAAGTCCTAGGTGGGAAACCCGTCTTGGCCAACCTGTTCTCCAAAGTCCCAACCCAGGCTATAGCCTATCCCTCTCATTCACACTCCCAAAAAACCAAACACACTCTTCTTCTCTCTCTGATCTCTCTCTCTCTCTCCCCCTGACAGATAGAAAGAGTTCGTAACAAAACAAGCTAGTTGGAGGACAGGCTTAAATGGAGAATATGTGCTGATGATCGAGTCCATGGACAGGAAAGATCAAGAGCTGAAGACTGAGAATTCATTAATGGCAAATTCGACATTTTCCGATGAGATTCCGAGCAGTTTTGCTTTACCAGCAAGCATCTTCGACATGCCATGTGATCATCAGGGAGATCATCAAAAGGGTTCGTCCTCAGGCTTCATGGACATGCTGGCCGGCATCTCGGAGTACGACCCATCTTTATTCGAATGGTTTTCCGCACCGATGATGCCTCAGCCGCAACAGCAGCAACAACAAGAAGATGTTCTAGAACAACAACACCCGCTTCCCTCTCCGGCCTCGACGTTTCCCGAGTCGTCCGAGGTGGTGAATACTCCGGCGACGCCGAACTCTTCGTCGATTTCTTCGTCCTCCAATGAAGCAGCGAATGAGGGACAAAATAAGGCTGGTGGAGAAGAGGAAGACCAGGACGACCAAGAAAAGAATAAGAAACAGTAAGCTTTCTCTTATTGGCAGACTACTAGCCTTTCTTTTCTTTAAATCTTGCTGCTTTGCTCTCTCGGTCATGTTTTGGTAATAGTACTAATCGTGGCGAAACATGTAAAAATAAGCGCGACAAGGCAATCTAAGAGAAAAGGAATTCGTAAATGGGTTTTCATTTGTGGTGTTTAAACTAAGCATGATTTTCATGGGGTGGCTGTTTCCTTTTTGAATTTTAGCAAAAAAGTGAAAAGTGTCTTTTTTGTGTTTGTGGGTTTTAGGTTGAAACCCAAAAAGAAGAACCAAAAAAGGCAAAGAGAGCCGAGATTTGCGTTCATGACAAAGAGCGAGGTTGATCACCTTGATGATGGGTACAGATGGAGGAAGTACGGCCAGAAAGCTGTGAAAAATAGCCCTTATCCAAGGTATTAAATATCATGCACCCTCCCCTTGATCTGGTCCCCCTATGATTGATTCAGATAAGTTTGCACCAATTCAGTTGCAATGACTTTCATGGCTAGCTAGCTAGCTTTGTTAACTTTCTTGACGCGCACGGAATTTTTGTGTACAGGAGCTACTACCGTTGCACCACTGCTGGATGTGGCGTGAAGAAGCGAGTGGAGCGTTCCTGTGATGACTCTACGATTGTGGTCACGACCTATGAAGGACAGCACACGCATACGTGTCCGGTGACACCCCGTGGAAGCATCGGAATAGCGACAGAAGCCGCCGGTTACAGCAGCTTGTCTTCACCATTTGTTGTTCATCAGCCTCAGTATCAACAACAGCAACATCCTTATATATATGGCTCACAGCTGCCTTTGAATGTTAACACTACTAATTTGAATCCCTCATTTCCACGTTTTGTTCAAGAGAGACGTTTTGGCACATCCTCGGCAACATTGCTTAGAGACCATGGACTTCTGCAGGACATCGTTCCGTCGCAGATGCGAAAGGAGCCCAAAGAGGAGTAGATTAATGGTTAATTTATCTGTTAATGGTATGTGATTCTCTGACTCGTATGAGTTTTGTCTTTAGGGAAGAGCCCACTTCGACATTTCATATAGATCTTCTGGATTATCAGTGTAAAATGACTAGCCTTTTAGCCTTGGAAGTTGGAGGGACTCGTTTTGGGTTGGGTTCTTTTTTTATTTTTAATTCTTTGTACTTGGAGATTATTCAATTATGGATATATATTTGTATCTTTTCCCTCCTGTTTAATTCCTCCTCCTCCTCCTTTTGGGGGCGCGCTTATCAAAGGGTAGTTTTGTCAGAGTATTTAGGGTTAGGGTTTTCTCATTCTAAAGTTGGTGAGAAAACTTCATTTTCTGTCACAAATCCTTAGGACTTCATCGGAAAATGAGAAATCTAGAATGAACTTGGGAACTTGATCCCGCTCATTCTCTCGTGAAGGGTGGGGAACCCTAAAGATGAGGTTGTCGTGAAAAGTTTGTGCAGGGAGTTAATGCCTTGGAACCTGCATGCATGGAAGTGCAAGATCGAGCTTGAGCCATTGAATATTGGCGATGTGAGCTCCTCAAAGGAAATGGGTTTTGGTTTTAAATTCAAATCATGGTGTCAGAAATATATGGCTGGTTCAACATTGATGTTGAAAATATAGTAGTGGTTTGAGTATCTATTGATGATTGTTGATGCGCTTTGTCCTTATTACAATCTTTGATATAGCTAAGAATGTTCGAGGATCATTTACTTGCTTATAAATTGTAGCCAGAGTACTTGACGGGAATTTTCTATCTAAGCTACCTATAAGAGCAGAACTTTGTGTGTGGAAAACCAATTCATGAACTGCACTAGCTCTGGGCTGTAGCATGATCTAAAACTTTGATGATAATTATATGCAGAAGTATGTATGTAGAAGATGGCCCTATATAAATGTTTGTCTAAATTTTGAATTCCTAGCTACTAGAACTAGCTTATAAATTGCTTTCATGCAGATATATGGTGCACATAGCATTCACGTCTAGATAATTTGGTCTCGATCAAGGTACAGTACGTTATGATCATGTTTAAATTACAATAATTGTCTGAATTACCTAAAAGCCAGGACATCGAGAAAAGATTGCTTGGATTTTCGTTAATTTTTTGGTGGCTATTCCTTTGGACATTTCGTAAATTTAAAACACCCTTTCGGATATGACTGAAAAACGGTGTATTTGTTGACAATTTGTACCATATTAAATATTCTTTTAATTTACAATGTGATCGATAAGCAGATAATTAATTATGTGGCACGCATTCCAACTGTAAAGGATTTTTAATTTCAATGTGGAAGCCATCCCATAAAGGCATATTATACGATATGGTAGCATAAAATACCAGCTAGCATATATATGCAGGAAAGATACTGTGGTAGCAAATTATAATATGAGATCAGCTTCGTATACAAGCTAGCTACTGATCTAATATGAATAGAGCTATTTCAGACGAAAAAAGGTCAATAAGTTAAAGTACATGAATGCATGTAACATGATAATTAAAAGCCTGGCATGCAATTGCAAAGAGAAACAAAGAAAAAAAAATGCACGAAAAATCAAGCTAGCTAGCTTTTTTATATATTTCTTCTCCATTCTACGGTAGTGATCTGCAGATGAATATTCTGTACATGTAAATCAAAAAGCATCCCTCGTGTTTTTTCAGTAAAGAAGATGCATGCATGGCATTTTAATTCCTGCATGTATTCCCAGCTAGCTTTGCAGCCACTAATTTAGCTTTTCATTTCAAATTGCAAAATACACCAACCTTTCCAAGTACTGAAGGGCCAGCCAGACAACTAGATGCTTTTTTTAAGAAAAAACTTATCGGGGTGTTGATCTAGTCTTTAGCAGACTTAGCATGCGTGTAAACATATATTCAAACTGCAACAGATTTGGGTCCATAAAAGTACTGCAACGCGCCCAGTTAGCTCCCATTCTTTCCACAAGGCCGCCATGTCTGATTGGGCTTGGAAGAAGGGCACTATAATTATATATATATATATATATATATAAATACACGAACAAGATGATCAACACTAGCTAATTACTTTGTCCACTTGGAAAAGTTAGTAAATATTCTCGTTTCAGAATTTTTTCCAGATACAATAATTCTATCTGTAAATAATACGATACTTATACCCCTATAATTAGCTGTATTTTTCATTTTCACAGAATATTTTGTAAAAATATTATATATATAATTGTGGGAGAAATTCCTATCTTATGATTTAAGTCAAAAGCAGATGATCTCTTGTCGTGAAGCACCCAAATTTCAGGTCTGCTTTTCGCTCGTAAGAATAATGATTCCGTGACTATAAATCATTAAACAAGTAGCAATTTGTGGAATACAGAAGAATCATATATATATATATATATATATTTATATATATAGTGATCCGTAGAAACAGATGCTTTCTCCATGATCCGTGATTGCCGAATATTTAATAAATTGGTCCATTTCAGTAACAGTTTGGCTCACAAATATGAATATGTACATATATATATATATATATATATATATATATATACACTACAAGAAAAATGGGATTTTGTGATCAATTTATTGCAACCAACAGACTGAATTGGTTGCAAATAGTCTGTATTTTGGTTGCGAACAGTCTGTTAGTTGTAATAAATTGATCACAAAAATCTATTTTTCTTGTAGTGATACTTGACTATTTAAACTGATCAAACCTTGAGACTATTATAAGGGAGACTAATACTTCGATTGAGAACCTCCAATTGATCAGATTTAGGTATAAGGGCGTATATATTGATCACTAGCTAGTAATGCTCTCGTTAGATCAGACAATATTTATTTATTAATCTTGGAGGTACCTAGCTATGTATATGATGCGTAAGAATAATTAGATTTATTATATGAAACATACTTTGTGATTAAGTTAGCATACTTTAAACCATTATACAGCAAATAGAATATTTAAGAGAGTTTTAATGTTAGAATTTTGCTCTCTAAAAGTTTACGTGAGCAACTTTGATATTCTATCGACCTAATTTACTCTTTTTCGTTGCTATGGAGAAACTTTGCATGCCTTGTTTTTGTGAAGAGAGGGATCAAGAGGTTATAATTTAGAGAATTGCTTCACTCATAGATATTTCATAAAAGCATACTTATAAGATGATGTGGTTTAATGTGGCATATCGGATTGTAAATTTACTTTTATTATAAAGTAAAACTATTAACATATATATCAAATGAAGCTACGTCTGTTTGTGAGTTTACTTTTATGAAATCTCTTCTTGACTGTAATGTTACTTCTATTTTATATAATGTGTCGTTAAAGTACTAAAAGGATCGACATAAGTTAATAAAACAAAACATGGCCACCCGCTGGGAAAACTAAAATAATACTACTGGGTTTTAAATAAGAATTGCGGTAAGTTAACTAAATATATTATTTTTCAAATAATTAAGTTCTTAATTTAGCGTATTTATATAAATGGTTTAGTTTTTACTCGATAATAATATAAATGGAGATTGGACGATAACACTACTTATCATGATCATTTAATAATTATAATATTATATAGACTTCCTATATAAAAACAAATATATATGTATATATAGTTTATAGATTAATAATTGATAGATACCACCTTACAGGTACACACGGTTTGGGGGGCCTTTACCCCAAATTAGGGTCATGTGGGGGCGGGATATCTATCGATGCTTCTCCAGCATGCATGTCAGGCTTAAAATGCAAATACCTGCATGGCTTGGAGTTGTTTGATGACATGACAGATTAGTGAGTACATGATGATGACATTGCTGTATACAGCTCAAATTGTCGATCGATCCCATGAGTTTATATATGCATGTCACTGGTTCACAGGCCGGCCGGTAACGATCATATGGGTCCCTTTATTTACTCTTGGAACAGTTTTAAGCTTGTTTTAGATAAGATTTTCTGATTATGATCATAATTTTCTGTTCTATACCATACCCTGATGAATGGCCCAAAATGGCCGAAGGAGAGAAAAATTTATAAGGAAAATCAAAGACTAGATACTGACAAACTTCTGTTAAATTGTGAACATCTTGAACATGAATCGTTTTAGTGTAGAATTATTGCAGATATTCTCACAACAGAATGAAGATTGAAGACAAAAAGAAAAGAAAAATCTCATCGATGAAGACGATTAATTGGAATGCAATTATTCATATTATAGATGCATCGTACGATGCATTTGTGGTCTGAATAAAACAAACAAACGGAATAATTAATGTGGAATGAGGAGATGGTCAGAACTATATTTGCAAGTGAAGAGACAAAACAGATCCTTAGTCTATCACTCAGCAGAGGCAGTCCTGAGGACATGCAAGATTATATGAGGCCCTTCTAAGAAATGAGCATTCACAGTAAGGAGTGCTTACTTTCTGCGGTTGGAAAGAAAAGAAAATATTAAAAGAGAATCTTCAAAGGAGGAGCTAATAGAGAGCAGATGGAGGAACATATGGGACTTGAGGTACTAGGAGCGGTGAAGGTTTTTTGTGGCAGGCTGGAAATGACCTGTTACCAACAAAGAAGAATTTGTTTCATAGGAAGATTGTTGAAGACCCCTGCTGCCCAATTTGTCAAAGAGAAATAGAGTCAGTAATGCATGCTCTATGGGAATGTCTAGCGGCCAATGATATATGGGTAGATGATCAAAGCTATGTACAAAAGTGGAATGGTGCGGAGAATGATTTTCTGCATCTTCGGGAGAAGCTGATGGAAAAGCTGAACAAGGCGCAGCTGGAGGAGTGTGCAGTTCAGTTAAGGAGAGTGTGGTTAAGAAGAAAGGAGTTTGTTTTTGAAAAAAGGGCTTAACTGTCCAAAAAGAGTGCTGAAGATAGCAAGGGAAGGACTGGAGGAATTTTAGCAAGCACAGAAAACACAGAAGAATGAAGTGTTGTCACCAGTAGCTGAAACCGACAAGCTGACGTGGGACAAACCAGATTTGAACTTTGTGAATGTAAATTGAGTTGCGTCCCTAGATGTTAACAAGAGAAGGATGGGCATGGGGATAATAATTAGAGATGAGAAGGGAGAGGCCTTGGTAGCAGCATGTGATCAAAGAAGCAACGTTCAACAACCTGAAGTAGCCACATGCTATGCACTGTGGAAAGCTATATATGGAGATCTACAGGGACCTTAATTTCCAAAAAGTAATACTGGAAGGGGATGCAAAAGTAATCATAATGGCAGTGAAGAGTGAAGATGAAGTTATGACTAATTATGGTCATCTAATTGAAGATATTAAAAAGGTGTTAAAAAATAGAAGGGAGTAGAGGATACAATTTGCTTATAGAGATAAAAGTACAGTGGCTCATACATTAGCTAAGGCTTCATTGTGTATAGATGAAGAAAGTGAGTGGATAGAAGCAGTTCCAGACTTCATTATAAATAGTCGGGAAAAAGACAAACATTGTATTGGTTGAGTTCATATATGATATACAGAGGTTCACATTAGGAAAAGAAAAGGAAAAAGAAACCACGCTTACGTAGCACTTCTAATCTCAAAAGAATAAAAACGAATCCGACGTCTAAATTTATTTCCTGAAACGCAGACTAGGAATTAACATTAGTTGATCAATGTAAGATCGAGATTCCAATTAAGTACTCTGGAAAAAGAGATCGAAACCAGAAAGCATGAAGATTGAAGCGTACACACGGCGTTAGGTGCATGTCTACGTGCATATGTTCATCATACACTGACCTTTTCTCATGCTTGACTATGTCTTCTTAAGCTAGCTGATCAACCCACCTTTGTACATGGAGCTAACCGATGCCTCTCTCTCTCTCTCTCTCTCACACACACACACATACACACACTGTTGACCCGGTAGTCTCATTGTTACCAAACACTCCCAAGAAACCTCTATATATAAGCATCTTTCACTACCCAACACTCACCCCCACCTGTTATCAATATATTTTCCTGATCTTGCATTAAAAGTTTCTACTGTATAAGCTCATAACATGGCAACGTACTTGGTTTTATGTGTAGTGATGCTTAAGCTTGCAATTGCATTTGGAAGCACGCCGAACGACACCTTGAACGAAGCATGCGGTGGAGTGTCTTTCGGGTTTGGCATATTCCAAGACATCTGCCCAGAGGCCGAGGCCATTATCTTCTCCTGGGTCGAAAAGGCAGTCTCCAACGACCCAAGAATGGCGGCCTCACTGCTTCGTCTCCATTTCCATGACTGTTTTGTCAATGTAAGTCATATTTTATGCAATTCAACGATTTTTTTTTTTTTTTGGCTTGTTTTAGAAGCAGTGTAACACTAGATCAGGACATAAGGCATGCTGAGAGTTTTGCAGGGGTGTGATGCTTCGATTTTGCTAGATGACACAGAGAACTTCGTTGGAGAAAAAACTGCAGGTCCTAACTTGAATTCTCTTAGGGGGTTTGAAGTAATAGACGCCATTAAGTCTGAACTTGAATCTGTATGTCCTCAAACCATTTCTTGTGCTGACATTTTAGCAACTGTTGCCAGAGACTCTGTTGTTCTGGTATGTACTCAACCTCTGTTGCCGAATGAGACGCGCTTTTTGTATTAAATTGCATGATGGGCTTGTGCTAATATTGACTTCTGATTTTCTTGCATGCAGTCTGGCGGACCCGCTTGGGACGTCCAAATGGGAAGGAGGGACAGCTTGAGTGCAAGCAAAGAAGCAGCGAACAACAACATCCCAGGCCCAAACTCCACTGTGTCAACCCTTGTGGCCAAGTTCCAGAACGTTGGCCTTTCGCTCAATGACATGGTTGCCCTCTCCGGTAATTGCTTGCTCTGAACTGGATCGTATTTCTGAAGAATTTAGAAGTACTTGTTTACCAATTAGAAACACGACCATTTACCTTTTGGTAGGTGCGCACACAATTGGCAAAGCCCGATGCTCAACATTCAGCACTCGACTGCAAGGAACCAACCAAAATGGCGCTGATATTAACCTTGATTTCGCTGCCTCACTCCAACAGCTATGCTCAGGACCAGACAGTAGTACGACATTAGCACATCTTGACCTGGTGACCCCGGCAACATTCGACAACCAGTACTACGTTAATCTTCTATCTGGAGAGGGATTGCTTCCATCCGACCAGGTTCTTGTTAGTGGCGACGAGCAAACCCGCAAAATAGTCGAAACCTACGCAGAGGATCCATTTGTGTTCTTTGAGGACTTCAAACTTTCTATGTTGAAAATGGGAAGCTTAGGGGAACTAACAGGGTCAAATGGTGAGATTCGCAGGAACTGTCGAAGTAATAATAATTAATTTAGCCTATTGAAGAAGCCTCATATAGAGGAGTCAGGGCATATCCATGCTATAAGCAATAGGATGCTTAATATATATAGTTATTTATGAAAATATTAATGAAAGATATAATTAGTAATGTGTTGTTTCCTTATAATACATCAAGGAGGTAATCAACCCAACTTGATTATATTGGTTTGAAATCCTTCCTTTTCTTGGTCAGAACTGCTAGCTCTCGAACCCGATGCGCATCAATTTTCGTTATGAACTCTAGGTTTGGGTTCACAGATCTTGTATACACCGTAAACAAGATGTGATATGAAGATGATTATGGCAATAAATTATGTTATTATCTAACAGTACTTTTATCGGTCAATAAAGACATGGGCATCTTAAATCACATTTAGATGGGAAATGTGGTACTCAAGTAAAAGGTGGTTGCTTCTGCTTCTATCCAAAAGATGGAAAAGAATGAAAAGTGAAATCGCAGTCCCTCTGTCATCTTCTCTATCTACTTGGTTACCAGAGATGCTATTACAATCAAGAAAAGAAAATGGAAGCTGGAGGGCAGATGGATTCGAAGTTTTCCATATAGAATCATAGATAGCTAATTCCCAGAGCAATAGCAGACAATTATTGCAAAAAGACAACGATTGCAAAAAATATGCGACAGATTTATATTGAACATAATATAGAAAGCTACTTGAATGTAGAATTAGTGTATCAAATTAAGAGCGCGCTTCATATACATTGCCGACCCATTTCCTAAAACAATTATTCGAGTCTTAACTAAAAGTTGTACAAACTCTGTTCTCCAAATAGTGCAATACACCAGAACAATCTTCCTCGGTATAATATAACCTTTTTGCAAGGTCCGGTTCTAAATAAGGTATTATGACAGAAAGTAAGATCTTTCCGCAAAAAGAAAAAAAATTACCTGAACATTTTGGTGCCATGTAACTCCAGAAGCCTGGCACTAGACCAAGTTATACAGTGAGCAAGAGAACAGCTAATAATTTTGAATCGACAAGATTAAAGACACTGACCAATGATGAAAAAGTAGGCTGCCGTTACTGCTGGTGTTTGTGGAGCTTTTGTGGAACTTGCTGGGCATATGGAACTTGAGGGTGCGACTGGGCTTGATGTTGCTGAGCTAATGGTTTTTGTTGATGCTGATGTTCTAGTATAGTCAACTCTTCAGGTTTCTCCCACTACAGGTCCATTTAAACAGACATTACTCCCATAAATTGTAGACAAATCCCAACAATAAGGCAAATATTTTTAAACTCACCCGGCTTTCACCAGTTACACTATTATGATAGTACTTAAAACAGAGTATCTTGCTTTTATTGAATTTGATCATACAACCCAGTACAATATATACACATGAAGCTTTAAATATTATCCCATACATTGTGGGATGCCGGATATGACACAGGTGTACAACAACAAAGGGAAACACTAATGACAGGCTTGATTCATGGTGGTAGCTTGATCTTCGGATGTAGACATTCTGTATTGATGTCGTTGGAGTGATTTATGGCTTGATCAATGGGTACGTTGACAGTAATTGTATCTATCAGGAGAGGTGTGCTCTGTCCAATTACATTTTAATTGGAGCCACAGCCTGGGTAATCAAAGGAGCAGCAGATTTGGATCAGGCACATCAGCAGCCAGCATAGTAGTAGCAATGGTGCTGGCAACTATCTGTGGTACAATCCCCGCCCATTGAGACTGCAGCATCAAATGGCATTCTCAGCATATAATTGTTGAGCTCGAAGAAACAATTAAACCAACAGAACATTGCAAAAATAGTTATAAACTCTCAAAATTGATATAGAAATACATTCTGGCTTCAGAGACACAGACAGATGTTTACAATTTGACTGACATGTCAAGGACCCAGATACACTAAGTGGGTCACATTTTAAGAATACATCCTGTTACAAAAATGTGGCAATAGGAATAAATGCTATGTTTCACATCCCTAATTCTCATCCAATTAATGAATTAGTAGGGCAAACAAGTTATCATTTAAGCAGTACTTCGGGGAGATTATCACATGGTAGATCCAACTAAACCTCATGACATTTTATGTTGTAGTTGTCAGCAACTACAGATATTATTCCAGCATGCTAGCCAATGCATACCCTCTAAATCCTGAATACCTGCTGTTAAGTAGCCAGGGAACTCTGCTGTGATGTTAAACCTTGATTTGATGGTTGCATCAGCTGCAACTGTTGTTGCAGTTGGGAGAACGCTTGCTGGGATGACTGAAAGCTTGCCTGCAGAGTTAGTCTCTGTTGTGACAGCATCTGAGCTAACTGAGAAGGTGGCTGCTGAAGAGGCTGAAGCAGCTGCTGTAAAAAAGCAGCAGGAGGCTGCTTTTGATTTGCACCAGTAGGGACAGAATGAGGTTGTAAGTTAGCATCCAAAGGGGTTGGGAGTACTGTAGCAGATGTGGCAGTCTGGTGAACCTGAGGTTGCGAAACAGACGGCTGTCCACCAAACCAACTAACTGTTGAGATGGCAGTTCTCAACTGAAGGGTGTTTGACCGGCAGAATGACGAAGCCATGGCAGACCAAGCTGCTGTAGAGATGTAAGGGGTGCCTGCATTTGTGAGTAGGATGCTGGAATTTGAGGGTGTGACGGGATGCAAGGTGGCAAGAGCTGAGGTGACTGAATAGGCTTCTGGAGTGATGATATTTGCTGGCTAACAGGTGTAAGTTGAGGCATTGACTGGTTAAAACTCTGTAAAGAACTGGGGATGAAATCACTAACTTGTTTTGGAAGTACTAGGTACACCATGAAGAACTCAAATGTCATTCTCTCCATATACCTATTGCGATGTAACTGCCTGTCCCAAATGGGAACCGTCAGCAGGGCCACCAATGCTACTCAGAGAACCAGCCTGAAGTTTTTCCAATCAAAGTAAAAGAAGTTTACACCATAAAAAATAATACAGAAAGAATTGCACATGATGAATAAACTGTAAGAGAAGAGCATACAAAGAAACTACAGTGCAAACACAACGTGAAAAACACCATCAATAAACTATCCATGTAAAGAATCTATGTTGAGAATAAAAAGACAGAGAAGCTTCAGATTAACTGCAGAACAGATATAGAAAGCTAAATACCACTCACAGCAGTCTTAAGGTAACACTTGCATCAGAGGTAAATTACGACGGTTTCTCAAGAAAACTGTTGCAGTAACAGACTGGCCAAGCACACAACTTTAGTTCTGATTCCAATACTGGAAATATAGCTTATGCCTAAATGTAATGAGGCAAAAAATGATATCGTACTTTAACAAGGACAAAAGTTCTGAAAGACATACTGACCATAGCTTAACAAAGGGCTTTTGAGCATATATTTTTTTGGTAAGTAAGAAATTCTATAATGGGCACTAAGTTGCAACTAAGTACAAAGGGTGCATACATAGATGCACCAAGTTAGCAAGAGAAAAAGGATTCAAAAGTAACAAAAACTAATGGTTGAAGAACATGAATACATGGACATCCAATGATAAAAGGTTCGGAAAAAAAACTCAGCTCCTCCACAGTTGTCTCACAATCCTCAAAGCATCTACTATTCTTTTCCCTCCATATGCACCACATTAGGCAGATCGAGATCATTCCCCAAAAAGCTTCACATTAACATTTATCAAACTGGACCTTTCTAACAGAAGAAAAGTCCATCACCCATTGGGGCATTTATCAGTCAAGTTTTAGAAGACTATATACAGCTTGCGATAAAGCGTTGGCAACATCACAGTGAGAGAATGAGTGATACACAGTTTCCCCATCTACACATGAAGAACCAATTTATCACCAAGCCATGTTTGGTTTGCGGAATGGAATTTCACATTCCTAAAGAAATGAAAATGGGCATTCATATTCTTCTGTTTGGTGATTATATATAAGGCCTCTTGGAACGGGACAAAAATTCCTAAAAAATCCAAGCCCAAAATTTTGTTTTTCCCAAAGCAACAATTTTTTTAACCTTAAAATAAAAAATAAAAGCAAAAAGAAACTCCCTACATGGTGGCCCTTGAAAAAAGGCAAGGGGGTCAAACCACCCTTGGAATCCATTTTGGGGGTAGTCCAACCACACCCAAGCCCACGGGGGTGGAAAAAACACCCCCAAAGGCCATCGTGGGTGGTTGGGGGTGGCCAGCCACCTCCCAAAATTAAATCTGTTTTTTACAAATTTTTAAAGTTTGATTTAAAAAAAAAAATACGTCTCTTAGGCCCCAGAATATCTATTCCTCTAATTTTTTAGAACATTTTTTTTATAGCAATAGTTATTCCTTGTAAAAAAAAAAACCCGAATCAAACTATGGAATTGCTATTCCATACTAGGGGCTTATTCCGCGAACCAAACCTAGCATAACACTAGTCACCTCCTCAAATTGTCCAAATGTTAGAACTTTCATGAGTAATCAGCATGAGGTGAAGCAATTTCACCTCAAATATGTCTTTCTCGGAGGGGATCCAATGCTCCAGTCTTCTCGCCCCCATCTTAGGCTAATCAAGTGCAAAGTGGCATACAACGAGGAAAGAAATCGAACTCCTAATCATGTGCTGCACTAATAAATTCCACTTCCCATTGAATGGAGCCATATGTACACAAATGTCCGCCATTGAGGCACCCTTACCCATGCAATACCGAATTGTTAATTGTTGCTCTCTTTTTTTTTTTCTTGACTAGTCACTAAAAATCAGTAAACAATCTATCCCAGTATCCCCTAAATTCAGAAAGGCAAGCACCTAAAATATCTATCTGAATCTGCAATCACCAATTAGACATTGACAGTAAATATTTTGTATCAGAGTAATAGGAAGAATAAGGAATTCATGTGGAGGAGTGGAGGTTTAAAGTACCTAGCCCCCGGTGATTGAAAACGAGCGCCTACGCCAGGACGCCCAAATGCAGGACCACCCCTGAAAATGAGATCCAAATGAAGGGTCAAAAACTGCATATAGTGGTTTCTGTCTGCAAGCAACACATGCAGGGAGGATTGCTCAAAAAGTTACAGCTAAGCAGATCCTGAACTTTAAAACATTGATGATGCCAGGTCCCTGATGCAAAATTCCACCAAATGTAATCTTCTCTACCCCACCAGAAAAACCAAAAGAAACAAGATCATAATTGTACAGAGGAGACTGAAGATAATGTTTTAGATGTCAAGACTCAAGACCTTGAATCTCCAGGCCTAGGCCTCTTAGGATCAGCAAATCGGACAGTTAATGGTTAATCACAACCCTAAGAAGCAACCTAAAAAATATAGTTTATAAATAGATTCCATTAACAGCATTTATAGCTGCTACTGCCATTTCTCTGTGAAAGTATTTAACAAAGAAAAATGAAAACCACATCCTTCGATAGCATTGGCGTTCGATTCATATTTTTATCTTTAAAATTTGATGAAAAATATATATTTTTTATAAATTTAAAAATTTTCTATCCATAACTCTACATTAGATTAGTTATTAGATTCATCAAAATAATAATATAATATTATTTTTTTAATAATAATATTTTTAATTTATTTTTTTCATATTTTACAATTACACTACTTATATGTTAATTAATAATTTAATTTAATACTTACGTTATTATTTTTCAATTTAAATATATTGTGGCTCAAAATTGAGAAAAAATAATTTAAATAAATAAAATAATAATTATAAAGTGTGAATAGTTCATCTTCAAATTTAAAGATGAAAGAAAATATATTATAGTTAAAAACTTGACATTTGAATATATGGTGAATCCAATACTAATATTTTAAAGTTAAAATCATTAAATTTTAAAAATTAAACTTATTTGATGAGTCCAATACTAGTACTCAAGCAAGCATAAACGCCATCAGTTTGTTCTGAGTTAACACCACCACAAATAACGAAATACAAATATTTTTCCTGAAATGTCACTTAAATAAAAAGAGACACCATTCTTGGCTGTGCTTTTTTTGTGTACATGAAATAGACTACTGAAACCAACTATTTCACACTTTCTTACCGAAGTAAATTAACAGAAGTCAATCGTGCGATTCGTGCCTGCGGTTTTTAATCTAATTCCAAAATTCTGTCAAATAAATAAATAAAAAAGCGTTTGGCACATGCTTTAACAAGAGTTAGCGATGATGCAAATGTCCATTTCCACAAAAAAAATTAATAATTAGTAGGGCTGTAAAATAAACTAGAGAACCAGCCTGAAACGGTTGGTTCGATCTCGGACTGATTCCTCTATTTTAAAAATCGGTCTTAACCGATCATGTCTTGATTTTATACTTTTTAGGATCGGATCAGACCGGTTCGCATATTTATATATTTTTAATTAATTTTTAATATTAT
Source organism: Cyclocarya paliurus (assembly GCA_029856935.1). Taxonomy (NCBI): domain Eukaryota; kingdom Viridiplantae; phylum Streptophyta; class Magnoliopsida; order Fagales; family Juglandaceae; genus Cyclocarya; species Cyclocarya paliurus. The sequence goes on along the minus strand of CM056952.1, from coordinate 14,125,170 downwards.
ATATAATTTTTATAAATTATAATTATATATGAAATAATGTTATATTATAATTTATAACATAAAATTTTAATCTTAAATATAAACATTTATTTAATCATATGTTTTAAATATAAAATATATATTAATTACATTTTATGGCTTAATAAATTGTCAACATATTCTTTTTGATAAATATATTAATAATACTAATATACATTAGTATATTAATTACTATATTATCACTAATATATAGTAATAGTACCATACCAATAGTATTACTATATACTAATAGTATAAGTGCATTACTAATATTTATATATATTAATAATATATATATATATATAAGTATAAGAGATTAGAGATTTAATATATATTAAAAATTGAAAAATCGGACCGAACTAGACCGAAACGGGTAAAATCAGAAGTACTGATTTAAGAGAGTAACCAATGCAATATCGGTTCTTGAAAATGCAAAATCGATATATACCGGTTTGATCCCAAAATTTTTTCAAAAGTGGACCAAACCAAACCGGTTATACCCCTAATAATAAGGGATATTATAGAAGCAAGTCATAAAGCCTTCAGCAAATCCTACATTCTAATTATAACCTTTTTCCCTATAAGATTATAATATTATAGTACACACCACGACTCTACAGCCTCATATTATCACGCATGAGGTAAACGTCTTCTACTCTACCATACTTGGAAAGAACCTAACAATGTTGTAGATGCAAGAGTTTGGTTAGGAATAGGTAACTAAGTTGATAAGTTTGGATAGTAGGACTAGGTGACTAAGATGATAGACTTTATCTTATTTTTAGTTTTATAATTTGGATGAATGTAAAATATTTTGAATTTATCTATAAATATTTTGAGTTTATCTAAAAGTTATTGGAAAGTGTTTTAGATAAGTCAAGAGTGTGAAAATCGAGTTCTAAGGGCTCTGTAATTATCCAAAGAAGAGTTTGAATGAGAAACTACTATTGCTGAGAAGATTAAGTGCCAAGTGTCAACATCCCATCAGAAGAGTTCCTTACAACAGAGTCGCTCCATCAGCAGAATCCTACTGCAATTCAAACTGCTTTCAGATTGTTTATTTAATTAATCCTATTGGTTAGGATTTGTAGAGATTCAGTTCTGAATATTTTTTTTTAGCACTTTCCGTTGCATATTTTGGTGAGAATTTTTTTTTGAGAATCTTCCTATTGTTTCTCTCAATGAGTGTGATCGTTGATCCAAAATTAAGATAGCGTGATCGTGATTCAGCCACTGAAGTTTTAGGAGAAAAGCCAATGTTTGAAAATCGTTAGAGGTTCTGGTTACTACTGCGTTAGAGATAAACGGATTGTTTGTCTGGTCAAGTAAAGGTATCAATTGAAAAAGGTTTTGTAATTGAAATTTGCTTGTAACTGATTTTCAAATAATAAAATTGATTTTTCTAGATTTGACTGCCAAGAGTTCTTTAAAGGATTTTTCTTCATTACCAATTTTGGTGTTATGCAATTTATTTACTCTATGTTATTACTTTATTATTAAATAATTTCGTGATTAACAACTAACCAATTTGTTGAGTGAATTGATATAATGTTGTGTTACGATACATGGACATTTGGATAATTTCAATTGAAGAACAACAATCATTAGTTAGACAACACAAGTAGCTCCCAATTAAACTTGCAGTGTATGAGCTTAAGGAGAAGATTTAAAGTACATATGGTGCTCATTATGGTAAAAAACTTGGTAAGGAAATTAAGCAGTTCTCTGGACGTCAAACTGAGAAAAGATTAAGCACAAAAAGTACTAATCTTAGAAAAAGGACAACTCAACTATTGGATCAACATACTTCTTCAACTTCCTTTTCTGTAGCATATTTATTCAGCGAGCCAACAAACAATATTTTGCACTTGACCGCACCTACCATAATAGTAGTTACTTTAGAAATGGGAAATTTTGATTGTTTTCAGACAAATACATGCGAGTACATAAAGAACAAGTTTCAGGACAAAATTTTCCCCAAGCATATCCAATGTATGCAATAGTCATATGGTAAGAGTTGGCGGGAAAGAACCATGTACTAGAGGCATTTTGTGGGGGAAGGAGGGTTGCATCCTCAATACCGCTCCACATAAAATATTGAAATGCAAATTTTTCTTCCTAGAAGAGAGATACCTATCTACAAAGAGAAAAAGTTAGAAGAAAAATTATGACACTTAAGCTCATTACAATCTATAGAAGCTATCCAAAGGAAAATAGTGTTGTAAAGGTAAAATTTTGAGCTCCTCTGACATCCATTTGCAATCCTCAAAATTTTTTTTTTTTTATCAATAAATAAGAATTTTATTGATAATAAGCAAAAATCTTCAAAATTTTTATAACAACTTTTCCCACCAAATACACCGTATGAAATGGGTAGGATTCATCTTCCACGCTTCTACAATTCATGTAACCCTCTTTAGGAGTCAAAAAGGTCCACTACTCCTCTAGCCTCTAGGTATAACTCAAATCAAGCCAACCAGATTGAAAAAGTTGGCAATCTTACAATGAAGTAAAAGATTATAAACATACTTCCCACCATCTTACACATGTAGCTCTAAACAACATAATAAGATGCATACTAGCATGTTTAAGAATGTTCTGAGCATGTTGATGTCTTACATATATCAAAAACGCTGGAGGCAGTCGGTTTGTGCAAGTGCTGGGCAAACGGCGCTAACGTGGAAAATTTTAAACGACGTCATTTTAATTTGGTTTAATTTTTTACAGTTTGCCCCCATTTCCCCTCATTCTCTCTGTGTTTCGACCCTTTCCTTATATATGTGCTTCTTCAACCCCAAGACCTCTTTGTTTCCCTCCCCAGCTGCCCCTTCCTTCCTTCCTCTCTATGTAAGAAATTTCTCTCCTGCGGCAAAGCCCCTTCCTTCGTTCTTCTTTGTGTTTCGAAGACCCTTAAGAAATTTCTCTCTAGCAAAGGCCCTTCCTTCCTTCCTCTCTATGTTTCGAAGACCCTCAATGTTTCTTTCCCGCAGTTCTTACATTTAAAAAATGTAATTTCTCTCACTAGAAGCCCTTTCATTTCCCTTCATCCCGAGTTCTCACCTCCATCACAGATGATCCAATAGACCTCCCCACCCTCCTAACCCTAACCCAGCCCATTTCCCTTCATCCCAAAACCCTAATCCTAACCCAGCCCATTTCCCTTATCCCGAAACCCTAACCCTAACCCTAACCTTAACCCAACCCCTTTCCCTTCATCCCAAAACCCTAATCTTAGAAGAAGGTGATCAAGGAACAAGGAAGACAGTCACCCTTGTCCAGTCCAGGTTGAAGGCAAGTACACATCCTTTTGTATTATGAATTACAAAACTTTTATTGTCTTGGTCTTTCTTGGAGATCAATGTATGTACGTAATTAAAGAACAGGAAGACTTTTGGAAGGACCTGGAATTTCCTGATCAAAATGTATGCATGCATGTCTTATCCAATGTAAATTTTGCCTATTAATACATTAATATTAATTCTTGCTTACTAAAATAAAAATATCGTTCTAATTTATAAGTAAACATGATCAATATTAAACTGAATGGAGTTGAAAAAAATATTTAATATTATTCATCATATTCTTAATTATCAATCGTTTCTCATCTCAAAATATGATATAAAATAATAATGCTCATATCACATTACTGTAAATGATGATATAAAATGAAGGTGTATGATTCTTATGAAGCATCTTTTGTAATGAAGGAGTAGTATGGTTAGCATTATTTTGATATGAGCTTAGTCAAAAGATGCTATAAAATTCCACAGGAATTAGTTAGTTGTAAAATTTTTTTGAAGAAAATTCTACAAGAAATTATTCGTGTTAAATTTCTCTGATGCCTCACTCCAAATCCCTCCCAAAAAACCCTCATTGAATCACTGCTCTCAGTAATGAAAATGAGCATGTAAATAAACAATTCAATTATAGCATACTTTCAACAAAGCATATGTGGGCATCAAAATTTCATTCAATTTTTCAATCAATGCCAGAAAACTCAAAAAGAAATAAAATCATACAACACTTTATTTTTGGTTTGGTCTAGTAACACTGTCAGATTTGATTAAACACTGATCTGAATGATAAACAATTTTTGGAAACAACTTGTAGCAAGAGGTCACAGCATATTCATGTAGAGGTCACTGCCAATACCTATCAATTGAGCATAAGAAATCATAAATCAAAATAATAAAAATTTGCAAAGGTCGTTGTGTTGGAGTAACACCCTCTCTCCTTCTCCTCCATATTTTTTAGGAGAGCATGTCCATCTCTTCCATTTTCTAGAGGTCTGAATTGCAAACTTGTCAATGTAGAAGGGAATAACATATTGAACGAAATATGTAAAGCAGAGACAATGTAACACTCTCTGAAAATATGAAAAAGGTCACTGCATAAATATTATAAAGAGTCTTATCTCCAAAATTCCCACTATTGAAGCAATACTCAATTCATTCATGGTTTTAACCCTCGATCACTGCCCTTGTCTTCCTAACCCCTGTATTTTCAATATTGAAAAACAAAACAATTATAACAGTTGGATGCTCTGAATACGAAATTGTGTGAACATATCTAGCTTTTATTATAACAGTTGCATTAATTGATTGACCATTTATCTCTGCTTGACTTTGTCAACATGATGATTTACTGGGATAAATAGAGGATTGGTTTATGTGTCTTTTGATATGTGTGCCTTTCCATAAAATTCTGGTTCATGTTAGAATGTCATCATCATCATTGTCTTCTTCATCTTTTGGCAAATGTACTATGGCATTTCTCTTGTACTTCTGTGAGGTTGAAACTATATTGAGGTACTTAAATACTAAGGCAAATCCAAGACGACCCTTTTTAGGGTGTCCAAAATACAACACAAAGGTAACTACAAGACTTGTAAAGTAATGTGTTTAATAGATTGATTAATATTACGTACGTCTAACATTTTTTTCTCTTTTTGTGCAAATATCAGGGATTACCGTACTGTAAATATTTCAAGTGAGCAGATAGTAATCAATATATAGAGCTACAAGAAAGAAAAAATGAACTGTCGTGGAAGAAGGAAGAGCTCGAAAAGAGACTCAGCGATGTTAAAAATAATGTAACTGAGCTTCGTAAGTGGATGACATCAAGAAGATAGAGATGGTGCTATACAGTAAAAATGAGGAGGTTTGGAAAAAGGAGTTGGTGCTTCTTGAGAGAGAAGCTGTCCTAAGGCGTTCACGCACGCTATCCCGGGTGTACTTTGGTCTTTTTGTAGTTGTTTGTTGTTATTTATTGACTCAGTAGTGGTTTATGTTACATCTTATTCTGAATTTATAGTTTAAGTGTTATAAGTTATTTAGTTATTAGATTTGTATAATTAAGTATTATAAGTTATTTAGAGAACTGAATTGTAGTTGTAGTTTTCCATTCTAATTACCAGCTTTTTCTTGCCATTCTAATTTTGAATTCACATCATTAGAATGGAAAATAAAACTACAAAAGGAAACTATATAAGGTGATAAAAGGAATCCAGCTAAATGGAAAAAGCGAGACTGGTATTTTACAATTTTTGTTACAAGAATGGAAATTGATATCACTAACAAAAACGTTCACAGGTCCAATGCTACTTTGTGTATGTAATGTAAAGATTGGCTAGTTCTAGAATTTCTTTTAAAACCGTGCCTCTGCAGCCTCTCCCTTCTCAGACCTTCACGGCATGGAGCAAATAATGTAGTGCTCGAGAAGTTGCTTCGTCTGTGCCAATCCTCACTCGGTGAACCTATTATGAATGATGAAATGTATGCTGGGAATGATATTTTATGGTTCTGTAGCTTAGCAACTTCCTATAATTCTTCATTGCCCCTCAACTTCTGCAGGTATTTTATGTTCCTGAAAATAGCAGTAGTGCTACGGTTGGACAAATGGATTATGAACCTAGCTATACCAACAACACAAAAAGCCATCCTACTCAAACCCACATAGATTAATGTCACTTATGGGAACCAATGGAGCGACTGACCATTTGTCTTTGAATGTACCTGTTATACTCCTGGCAATGAATAATCATCACATGAATTCCACGCATTCTTAAGACCATTTGGCCTAAATTGAATCACTAGTAATATAAATAATTATAAAATCTTTCTTCTTCCAATCCAAAAACAATTGAAAATACTATCACATTCCAAGCTTTGTGAATATAAAATAATTACAAAAAACTTTAACCACCAATCCTCTTCTTTCAAAATAATTATAGAAATTATAACCACCAAACTTTCTTCTTACAAAATAAATTACAAAACCTATCACTTGCCAAGCTTCCAAAAATTAAAATTCAACATTTTTGTACCGGTTGTGATCCATCAAAACCCAGGGAGGTCCGGTCGTGCACCATCCAACCCAAAAAATAATCTGTTAGGATTAATATGCAAATATTAATGTGATCTAAGATAATTACAATTAAATTGTGCAAAGTTTAGAAATGTTACATTTTCTTGGCTACCAATCACAGTTTCTTGGTGCTGGGTTCCACTAATGTCAAATATTGAGCTGTCTAGAACAAATTGTTTATAAATAAAAACTCATAGTAAATATTAAAGGCAAGACAAGTAACCATCACAACTTTCCAAATGATTAGCATTGATCACAATACAAATAATGACCAATAATCAACACCCGAAATCATTATTTGATTGATAAATAGATCTATTTCTGATACCTGCACTTGTTCAGGATTGGTGATATCCACTTCTAATGGCCTAAATAAATTCCTGCGCGGGCCTAAGGCTGGTGTATCTCCTTTATCTTGCTAATAATAAAGTAACAAATAAGAATACTCTTTCTTCTAAGTTTACATTTTAAATTTAACACACATTCGCATTTTTATTTTTAATTCTCTCAATGTTAAAGCATGCACCTGTTTAAGTTTTCCTCTGACTTGTGCTTTCTTCTGTTTGGCTTTAACCTTCCGCATGTCTGTCTCCATCCTGGATGCTCTCATCAGAGATGGGGGTCTTCTTTTCTCTCTGACAATAAGTGGACTCTTGACTTGTTGTGAACTACCAACTGCAGTTGTATCCAGTGTCAAAAAACCAGCATTTGAACCTGCTATGGGCAAAGAACTGTTAAATAGGACATCATTAAATAATAGAAATTAAGTAGTTATAAAGAATTAAACCAGACTATGTGACTTTAAAATTCATTACCTTCGAACCTGTTTGGATCAAAGATAAGTTAAGTGTGTGCTCGCGATAACATTCGGTCATTTCATGTATCCTCTTCTTTGCATCTTCAAATTGCTCATTAGAATCTGCCACAGAAGTTATCATCCCATAACACATATTCAACATAGTTGAATATCTATTATCATTTGGCCTCTGATCCCTTGCGTCATACTGCAGACTAACGTGTATCTCCTTTTGATGTCCTTCTTCCATCGGTCTAGAATGTATCGGTATAGTAATAATTTTATACCGTTACATTTGAATATGACCAAAATATGCCTACACAGTATCTCCCTCATTTGAAATAGCCCATATGAACACTTAGCATTGCAGTCTTCCTCATTAAAGTCCACTGAATATGTAACCAGTTTAGTGAGCTCATCAATACGAACTTCATCTTCTACCAAATAACTCTTCATTACACCATCCAATGTAAGTAGAGATGGATCCAAATCGAGCACACATATTATTTGCTACTGAACTTCCCTAAATTTAGCGTCAATGTATAACTCTTGGAATTTCTTTTCAATTGGAGATCTAGATATGCAGGGAATGACCTAGCTAAATGACTGGAATTCCGCATGATTTTCATTCTCAATTTGCTTTTCAGCATACTGTCAAACTGGTCGACAAACTCCTTCAAGTTTGTATTTGAATGAACATAACTGTTAAAAAAAGTATTCATACTCTCACTACACTGGGTTGTACTCATTCCAACCCAAAATTGATCTTTTAGGAATACCGGCATCCAATACTCACGCTCTGCATATAAACTTTTCAACCACACATTCTCATGTAAATTGTATGTGTTAATAAACCCGACCCAACATTTCTCAAACTCTTTAATAGTTTGTGTGTCGTACACACATTTCATCAATTGAGTTTTTAGCCTACTTCAGTAGGCAGCATATGACCCAAACTTCTTAGGAACTTTCTTCAGTATATGCCATAGGCATAATCTATGTCGAGTTCCTGGAAATACAGTAGCAATTGCATTTTTTATTGCTTTGTCTTAATCAGTAATAATAGCATTTGGAACTATACCGTCCAAACACTGCAACTAGGTTTGGAATAACCATGTAAAGGTCTTTGTGTCCTCACTGAAAATCAACCCAGCTTCGAAAAAAATCGACTGCCCATGGTGGTTTATACCAACAAATGGTGCAAAAGGCATCCCATACCTATTCGTCAGGTATATGGTGTCGAATGTAACTACATCACCAAAATACTGGTAGGCTGCCCGTGTAACGACCCCACCCCGCGAAGGGCGGAATCCGCTACATACATACCTATTCTTTACTGTATTTTCTTTTCATTTTCCTTTCTTTCCTTTTTCCTCACCGACAGGGAAGACACTAAGCATCTGCCTCTCTCTCTGCAGTAATGCCTTTCTCCCCAGCCTTTTCATCATTTCCTGGACGTTTAAAACATTTAAAACAAAATTGAGTCTAATACTTAGTAAGTAGTATACCATGCAATGAACATACTAGGCATCTATTCTTTTCCCTTTGAAAACATGCATATATAAACATTTGCATTTCATTCCATGCATAAACATTCTTAGAAATAATTAGGTTTTCATGCATAAACATTCCTTCATGCTTTTCATCTTTCATGCAGAAACATTCTTTTCATGTTTTACATCTTTTCATGCATAACATGCATAACATGCTTTTCATGCATTACATCTTTTCATTTTCATAGGTCATTACACATTGTTACGCCCCACGTGCTAGGATTAGTGGCCTTATGGCCAATGGATTCGCCTGTGGCCACAGGTTAGAATCTCATTCCGTCAGGGTGCAACACTGGGTGTATTACTAGATACTACTACCCGGCATTACAATCTGCCCATTCATTAATTGGGTACCCATTTCCTTTCATGTGGCCGTTACATATTTTCATTCATTGAAACTTTCGTTCCCTTTCATTCCTTTCGTACTTTCATTCATTTCAGTCATTTTCATTTAACAGTTCATTCATAGGAAAGGAACGTCACTTAAAAACGTGAGTTTAACATTATTTAAAAGCATGAGGTTAAACATTTTCTAGAAGCATGAGTTTAAACATCATTTAAAACTTTCACATCGTCTTAAGGAATGAGCTTAAACATCATTTAAAGGCATGAGCTTAAATACCATTAAAAGCATGGCTTAAACATCAATTAAAAGCATAGGCTTAAATATCACTTAAAAAGCATAGGCTTAAACATCAATTAAAAGCATGAGTTTAACATCGTTTAAAAGCACGAGCGTAAACATCATTAAAAAGAAAGAGCTTAAACATCATCTTTCAAGATATCTTTTAAAATGCCAGTCCATGGCATCCCTTTAAAACGATAGTTCTCAGGAACATTTTAAAACATTAGTTCTCAGGGGCATTTAACTCATCAATTCATAGGGATATGTTAAAACGCATTTAAAGCATCACTTGAAGCATAAAACATGAGACATTCCTTTCCTTTGCATTTAAACATTTTCATCATCTTTCTTAGTTCAATGCATATGCATTTTCATGGACAAGATACATTTTCATGATATACTATATATAGGAATAATTATAAGTTTCTTGAGAGAGCATGCATGAAAATCTCATGACTTAGAATCTACATGCATGCATTACTTTATACATGTACACACAAATATAATCGATAAGGTACTTAACATGGGCTATCAAGGAAGGGTTGTACATACTATATTCATTTATTTAGAGAAACGTTTGCAATGAGAGAGATATCATTTCATAAAGAGAGCATGGTATAAGGAGTATGGTCATAGCTACTTACCTCTATGCTCCTCGATACTTCCATCATCAGTATTCCTATTCAATGAAATGGAATAAACACATTAATATCCATCTCACCTTAACCTTTACTAGCCGACACCCTTACATGCTCACTTAAATTCCAAATTGAAATTAAAGTGTTTTCCTTAACCCATTCTCACTTAATGAGCCTTATCGACAAGGTATAACCTTAACCCATTTAGCTACCCACCATACATGGCATTAGGCCAAAACATTAAAAATCCTCATTCCAAACATTTTTAAGGAAACTCATGAAAGTAAATAACATGCTTGCCATCTCTCTAAAATTAAACATATCATAAAATATAACAAGGTTACCCGTTTAATAGACTTCAAAACTTTTAAGCACTTAAACTTATGCTTTACTTACTTAATACCATTTAAAGCAAGATATAAATTACAAGACCCAAGAAAGACCTCTTAAACCAAAACTCTAGTATCTTAAAAATAGATTATCAACCAAATCTCAACACAAGGCACATGGTACCAATATATATAACTTAAAATCACTTTAATCATCACCTATGATTAAACCAATTTTAATATCAACATAGCATTTTCGAATATAGGAAAATACATAGCAAAACAACTATAATAACATTCGGTTTGGGCAAAAAACAAGGCATACATATTTATTTGCAATATAGGAAATTACACACATCAAAACGCAAGCTTAAACAACTCAATAGGCTTCCAAAATCATATTAAAAGTAAATAAGTCAAATTGAGATTTTTACCTTAAGCTCTTAGCCCCTTCTAAACACAAGTGGAAGATCAAATAGAGGGACAACCATGTGGATGAAGAGCAACACGATATCACTATTTTAGACCCCAAAACCGAAACGTTAACGGGTAAGGTAATGGTGGAAATTCGAAACCCATATGAAAGTGAACTAAGAGTTTATTACCTTCAATATTTCATCCTTTGGAAGATGAAATCAAGCTTTGGTTCCAAGTTTTGAAGAAAATATTTTTCTTCCTCCATTTTTATGGAGTCACAAGCTTGAGGGCGATAAAGGAGCTTGTTTTTCTTGAAGATGAAAAGAAAAGAAAAGAAGGAAGTGGAAGGTATGCATCGGTTGGCTTGGAGGAGAAAATGAAATTTTATCTTCTTCTTCTTGAGGTGAGGCCGAATGATATGGGGGAACAAAAGGGGAAAATGATTTTAATTCACCCCTTTTATGTTGCTTTCACCGTGAGCTATTGGAGGAGGGGCAAGGAAGGTAAAATAAATTGCTTCCCTTGGAAGCTCACGGGTGCAAGGGTGGAAGAGAGTTAAATTGCTTCCCTTGGAAGTTTAGGTTAGCTTTTTGACCGATGGGTGCTTGAAGGGTGAAGTCAATGACTTCCTTAAGAAGCTTAGGGTAGCTTTTGATTTTTCTTCTCTCCTTTGTTGTCTAAACCGACGGGTGATTGAAGGGAAGGGATTGAATGACTTCTCTTGTAAGCTACGGATGCAAGAGTAAAAAGTTGTCAATTGGTCAAACTTATCCTACAAGCTAGGGAATGGATGGTGGGGATCTATCCAGCTCAAAATGCTTTTCACCTATCAATCCAATGGTAGGAATTAATTGGGTTATTCCATAAATAAATAAAATTAAAGGTCTTAAGGAAAAATATTTCAAAGTCCTAAAAAAAATAATACTTTGATTTATTCTAATAAACCACATTTTAAAATAAACATACTTATCTTAAAATAGAATAATTGAAAGTAATAATAAAAAAAATCTTTATCTCAAAATATTTGACTTAAGAATTAATAAAATGACGTAAGGAGCTACGTAGTAGGATTCGGGTATTACAGTCCGACTACATGAATCTGCCTAAAAAACATTCTTTAAGCTCCCATCATCGTCTAAATCCATCAAAGCAAAAAATCCGTTATTCTTGTACTGCATCCTCATAAAATAATCTTGAAGTGCTCCAGCACCACTTGTGCCAAGCCATAGATGTCGTGTTTTGTCAATGTAATTGCGACAATCCTTTTCCAAAAATGGAAAGTTCTCAAAGCCACATGCGCTAACGACAAGAGATCTGTAACTCTTATTTAGTCGGATGACAGGTAAGTCGTTTGTGTCTAGGACTCTTTTAACAGTCTCACTCACTTCTATGTTACATCGAAAAAGTAGATTTCATTGAACTGAGGCCGTGGTTATGTGTATTATGGACTGTTGTCAACCGCATCTTTCCCTCGACTCTTAAGGTATTTATCCTTGCCTTACAGTCCCTTTTTCATGTCGGACGTGGGTTGGCGATATTAGAACTCCTATTCCGGGCCCTCCCTCCCTATGTACAACCAAAGGTGACATATCTGGCACTTTGATCCTCTTACCTCTCACTCATTTGTGTCATCACCCCAAACTTGTATTTTTTTAGTATAATGCTTATAATAGCTCAACAAATCTTCAAACAAATTGAACTCCATTCCCGACTTTCGCTCCTCAATGATATCATCACCATCCAACAATGGCACTACCTGTGGTGTACCAGTAGTGCCATCGTCAGTTTCCCGTTCATCTAGTCTATCCAACAGAATTTTTTCATCAACTCTAGCAGAAGTACATGGTGATTCAGTTTCCAGACAATCGAGTCTACCTTCTTGACTAACTCTTGTGCTCGTTGTGGAGCTTGTAGCGATAAATGGCCTCGGAGGTCCCATCTCATATTAAAATGGTAACCAATGTTTTGCTTGAAACAAGAAAATGAAAACATTTAAACTGCTTCGAAAATAATTAACTTATAACTAAAAGACAAGAACGAAGTTGAAAAATCACCTAAATGTTGCTTGAATTTTTGTTGCCATTTGAATATGGCAGGAAAGCTGGTGACCATGCAGGCACTGGTCCAAAGTAACAGTGCATGTAAGTTGGATAGTTTAGTAGACCAGTTTGAGGGATGTCCTAACATAAAAAAATAATAATAATATTTAGGATGTTAAACATTGAGTTGCAATAAGTTTTTTAATTATGAAATAACATACTAAGTTTGAGGGATTTGAACTAGATAGTATTAGCGGAGATGAGTGTTCTTCTCATTTTCCCATGCCTTGTTCAAGTTGTTTAATATCCAAGGTCAGTCTTTCATAAGTTTTCAGGAAAATTAATTCAATTGACCAAGAGTGAAGACGAATATTGTACATGCTTCTTCCAAGAAAAAAAAACTCATCAAAATTTGATAAAAATTCAAATAAGATTTACACATGCAAGACATGATTGATGCCTTTGTTTGTGAATTACACAACACCAACGAGAACTAATTATGCAAGTTGGAAAACAACTAACTCATGAATATCATCCTGTCACATTGATATACTAGAAATTATATTTATCTAATCAATCATCCATTGAATTAATTAAGAGGCCAAAAAAGGTAGCCTAGAAATTAAGTTCAACACTCTTTTTCAAGTTTGAACTATTGATATTCTGGTCGCATGGTTCTCAATTATAATCATCCATTGGCAGACAAGAGTCGCATTATAAAGCATGGGCTGTTTTTTCAGAATTGAACTAACATACACGAGGAAAAAGAATAATAATCCTTCACCCAAGATCATTGTTGATCAATTGGCACTCCTTAGCTAACCAACCCATGCAATATATTCAAAGGGGCAAGCATGACTTTTTTTAAATGACCACACTTATCAAACTTTACCAACATCAATCTTCAATATTTTTAATATTATTGGGTAAACAATTAAGTACTTTGTATGTGTAGCCAAATAAAAAGATCATTTGGGAGCTGGTGTTTTAATACTCTTCATATCTACAAACCAGAAAATTGATATTTTCGGCCAACAAACTACAAAATCAATATTTTCACCTAACAATATCTAATCTAAATCACAACATGTTGTGGAAGAAAAAAAAAACTAAATCACAACACGCTTGATTGTTTATCAATGACCATACAAGACAAATTTTGGGTTGGATGGCGACGGTACCATGCTTGATTTGTTTCAACAGATGATCTACATAGACAAATCTTGTCTTGTCTAACTTGTGTGCAAATGTTAAAACAAATTGCAGATTGAAGCAAACATCCAAGATTGATGGTACCTTCTAGTGGCGACGGTATAGGGACGAAGATGACCCACGAAGCTGACCCACGAAACTCACCCATGAAGCTGACCCGAATTGCTGGCTCACGGAGCTGACCCAAAATACTGGCCCACGAACCTGACCCGAAATGCTGGCCCACGAACCTGACCCAAACGCACCAATGCAGACCGGCCTTGGGTTGACCCACCCAACGCAGTACCCACCACAACGCAAACCCAAACCCAACGCAGTATCCACACGAGGAAGGAAAAAAACCCGTTTCTGGGTTTTCCTCTAACGCAACCTCTCTCTGTTTTGGTCTCAGAAGCAGGAAACGAAATGGGTTTTCATCCCTGGGCAGTATTCAACTTCATTTTTACTTTTTTTTTTTAATATCTACTATTATTCAACTGATGCCACGTCAGCTGACTACACAGTGTCTACAAGAGACGAATGTGCATAGAAGAACTGAATGTATATTCATAAGTTCATAAAACATCACTATTATAACACTATTGGATTGTGTCTTTTAGGATTCTTCCATGTTTTTTTATTGGTAAATAAAAGTTTATAGATCATAAGTAAGGGTGAAACATTTTCAGTTCAGACTGGAAAAACCGACCGGACCGAAGGGCTTCAGTCTAGTCTCGGGGTCTGTAAGTTTTGGACAAGACTGGACCGAAACCGACTGATTGAAATATATATTTTTTAATAATATAATATATTATTTTTATAATTTAATTATATAATTTTCATCTAATCTATTATCATTGACCATATAAAATGTTAAATAATTTATGCTATCAATTAATAATGTATCATAAATTATATAATAATATATGTATATACATAATACATTCATACATACTCTATTATTTACAATTAAAGTAAATTGGTAATTTTTTTAAATACCTAAGTTTTACACAAGCATGAATAATCTATGTACAATCAAATTATTTGATATTCACTAACCATATATAAAATGTAAGATATTATTAATAATTATGCCTACTAAAGAATAAAGTCTAAGTTAATAAGTAGTAACTTTTAATATCATAAATATAATTATAGTTAAATATACATAATTTTTTTTTATTAATTTATTTGCAAAAAAAAAATGAAACAAAATAAACAAAATAAATGGGCTGGATTGACTGGATTGGACCAGACCGATAGCTAATAGTTTGGTTAGGTCTGGTCTAGAAAAATGATGGACCGAAAGTCCATCATCTCCCGAACCGGTTTTACACTCCTAATCATAATAATAGGCAAAATTACCAAAGTCAGGAATCTTCCATATTTGGTTGGTTCTACCATAAGGAAAATGATAAATTGGAAAATACATTCTAAGATAGATCGGTACTACCCAAAAAAATAATATTTTGTTTATAGGTAATCAAGAGGTTTTATTTATAAGAGAAGGCAAAACTTAAGTACACAAGAAGTATACATAAATAATACCTAACTAGGATTTACAAGTAAAATCATGGACATTTAGTCCATTAAAATGTAACGCCCCAATAGAAGACCCAAACCACATGACCTATATTCTAAAAAGACTAGTCAATGATATAATTGGATTCTCATTAGAACATTATAAAGAGCAAGAACTTCTCATTCCCAAATAATGTGAGATTTCATACACTTCCTATCCTCACTTATCATATGGGGTATTACATAAAATCAATGACCCGCACCCATAGGAACAAAGTTTTAAAAAAGAAAAATTTAAGCTCATCCATTGTTCTATCGTGATCGTTGAAGCTTCTATCATTTCTCTCCCAACACATACATACATGAGCCATTCTCCATATTGCTACCACTTATGGATAACTTTGAAGACCTCTACAGCTTGCTAGGAAATCCACCAGCCTAAGAGACATGACCCATGATAATCCAATTCCCACAAAAAAACTCAACACACATGGTCTTGTTCACCTTGGAATGTAAAAGCAAATGATCTACTAATTCACTATTCTTCTTACACATGCAACACGTTAGGCAACTTTTGAAATACTCTGTGTTCATAAACCACTCATTTCTCATCACTGTAGTTGAGAAAGCAATCACGTGTTGACTCCGGTTTTCTCTTTCACTGTATTTATTACTCAAAAAAGAAATAAAAAAAAGTAAAAGATGGCTGTTAAATGGATTAAATTATTAATGGGTTTCACAACTTTTTGGGACTTTCAAATTTTTGAAACTCTTCCCTTTTGGAACTTGCTTTGCCTTTACATGCCTCATTTCTAATCATTTGCAATAATAACACCATAAAGAAATCATTTTTCTGCTTTTTTTATTTTTTATTTTAAGAAAGCAAAATTAAATGGGGTTCTTACTTCTTATTAGATGATTTTTTTTTAGCCCAGTAGACTCGGGCCATAGGAGAATCGGGCCAGATGAGAGAGAGAAAGTGAGTAAAAAAAAATAAAATAAAATTACTATAATATTTATCACTATTATATATCACTATTTCAAAAATAAAATCACTATAATATTTATCACTATTATATATAAATAAAATTATCATTAAAAAAAATAATCATTGATAGGACCCACACCTTTTTTAACTATCTATCCAAAAGTCAACAACTCAACATACTTCATATATCTAAACAACTCAAAATACTCTCAATGGGACCCACAAACCTACTCCAATCTTTACTCACAACCATTCACAACACTTCTTAACACTTCTCGCTATCCAAACATAGCCTAAGACCCTATTTGGATACAAGAAGTATTTCATCTTATCTTATTTCATCTCATTATTACAACTTTTTTAAATTTTTACATAAAATATAATAAATAATTCAACCTTTTCAAATTTTAAAATAATAATAATATTAAAAAAATAATATTCTAATAATATTTTATTTAACTTTGATCTCATTTTAACTCACTATCCAAACGACACCTAAAAGGTCAGCTATTGCCACATCCTTTGCTCGTGCAAGCTAAAAAATGGTAGGGAAGGTGTCTTGGAGGCTTTGTTCACCACACCATTTGTCATACCAATATTTACCACAAGAACCATCCCCCACTGCAACAAAAAATAATAATATTAAGACTTCTAATAAATACATGAACTCTTCTTCTCTACAATTGATTGTTGATATTGTTAGTATTACCCATGTCCCAAATGAACAACTTTTATTTCACCCATTAACTACTCCAAATTAGAGCAAAACAAGTAAATAAAATTAATTTAATTTATTTTATAATAAAACAAAAATTTTATTGAATAAAGTAAATAGGCATATCTCAAGTATACAGGAATTATGTGAAAGAGAACACTTGGTTACAAGTTAGGAGCTAGAAATGCATACAAGAGAACCATGAAAGCTAGCCCCATTGAAAAAAGAAACATCTAAGTTCATCCAAAGAGCATTCCCGATCTTCAAAGCTCCATCATTTCAAATAACATTATCTTCTTATCTATTGAATTTTTATGTTCTACACTTTTCACCCTCTAAAACAATCTTCCATGTCTACAAGCAAAAGAATAAGAATGAGAGAAATACAATATCTTTGCAACAAATTTACGCACATGCATAGTCAAAGGAATTATGTCCCCCATTCGGCATCTCAATACACCTGTCCAACAACTTCCCATAATAGGACACTCATGTTTTTCTTAGAGAAAATAAATTATGCATGAGGACATAGCCAATTAGCCAATAAAGGGTCCTCTCTCTGCATCCAGGGTGGAGGTTTTTTCTCTCGTCTTCAGTATGAGGTCAAAGTGATGGTAGACAAGTTAGATGAATTCTATGTGAGTTTGTCTTTAAAAGAGAAGGAAAATGAAGAGGTTTCGATGGAGACTAGTAGACTGGAACAAGTGCTAGAATGAGGGGATCAAAATTGTTTGATTATGAAGCTTTTGATAAGGAAGCAACATAATCATGAAGTGTTTAAATAGACGATGAGGAAAGTTTGGAGACTTGTGAAGCATGTGAAGTTTTGTGATCTGAATGCTGAGTTTACACTGGTTGAGTTTGAAGAAGCACGAGACAAGGCTAAGGTCCTGCGGGAGGGTCCTTGGATTTTTGAAAAACACTTGGTGCTTTTGAAGGAGTTCGATGGTATGTTGCTAATTAGTAAGCTTGAATTGGTGTAGGCTCTTTTCTGGGTCCATATATACGATTTGCCTTTGATGGCTCGTAATGTGTATGTGGGGAATCTAATAGGTGGTGCTTTGGTGGAGGTGTTGAAAGTTGATCTGGATAAGGGTGAGATGCAGTGGGGGGAGTATATGAGAGTTCGAGTGATTCTTGATATTTAGAGGCCATGATTACGACGGTAACATATGAATGTGGAGGAATTAAATTCATGTTGGGTTCGCTTCTCATACGAGGGACTACCATACTTGTGTTTTTACTGAGGGGTGTTGAGGCATACTTGAAGGAATGTGAGGTTGTTTATGTTGCCAAGTTGGACCATGCTAAGCTTCCTTATGGTCAATGGTTGATAGCTGGGTTTACAACTCCTCAAAAGGGAGGGAGGTGTGATACTCATAACTCAGGGATGTAAAAAACTGCAGAGGACGGTAGGAGCGACGGGGGCTGAAATTCTGACGAGAAGTAAAGTTGGCAGTTATAATGTTCTGGTTGTTATGGAGCCAGTTAAGACTAATCAATGTGGGGACGTGGGGGAGCGAGTTCTGGAAACGAGACAAATGTGGGAATTAAATCTTTTGGGGAACTTGCTACTTCTGCTGATTTAGGGATAATGGTCACTGTGGAATTTAAGCAGTTGAATAAAGCACAGGTAACTGCTTCTCTAAAGGGAAGAAAGTGGATGATGGGCTTGCAGAAATGTCTATCTTAAAGGAATCACATATGAGGTTGGGTTTGGGTTTCAGCCCAAACCGGGGCAGTATTGTTACAATGTTTCCTAAAATTGGCCTATTAACTCAAAAGTCCCAGAAGAACCTGTGTCGTGCTCGGGGGAGATTTTTGGGAGTTAGGGTTGCAAAATTCAAGCTTGGTTTTGACCAGGGAAAGGAAGGAAGCATTGACCGAACCTCGATAAGGGTGAATTCTTCAAATCATGGCAAGAAAAGGAAGGGAAACATGCTGTTGGAGGAAGACACAAAACAATGTAAATAAATTTATGTTTCTTTTTCGGCAAAACCACTACCAGAGATATTGGCAATGGCTGTTGAATAGCCCCGCCAGACACAATGAATTTTTTAAGTTGGAATCTCCTTAGGCTTGGGAACCATGGGGTATTCGTACACTTCGTGATCTGATCACAAGAGAAGTTCCCGATGTTCTTTTTTTGCAAGAAACAAGATTGAAGTCTCGGAATTTGGAGTTTTGTAAGTTTAAATTTTGTTTTCATGATTGTTTTGGTATTGCTTGTGTGGTCGTAATGGTAGTCTTGCGTTATTGTGGAAAAATGAAGTTCATTTGTCTATTGTTAATTTCACAAAAAATCACATTCATGTTGTTGTTAGAAATAATGATGGGGAAATGGATGTTAACATGGGTGTATGGTCACCCAGATTGTAGTTTGCAAGCAGAAGTGTGGAGGTTGTTAAAAGCTTTGGGTCATGAGGTGAATTTATCATGGCTGGTTTTTTAGGATTTCAATGAAATCCAACATCATTCTGAGAAGTGTGGGGGTAATTTTAGAAGTGAAAAACAGTTTAAGGAGTTTAGGGAGGTGTTAGCAGATTGTGAGCTTAGAGACTTGGGTTTTGTTGGTGCTCGTTTTACTTGGAGTAATAGGAGGGAAGGGGTTAGACTAATTAGTGAGAGATTGGATAGACTTCTTGCTAACTCATTGTGGTGTGATTTGTATCCGAATCTTAGGGTTCAGCATGGGGTGGTAGCTTATTCTAACCATATTCCTTTGTGATTGGATATAGATGGGATGTTTATTAGAAAAAATGGTAGAAAGTTATTTAGGTTTGAAGCCATGTGGGTGGGCGAGAAAGAGTGTTCATCCATTATTGAGAAGGCTTGGAGGCAGGTAGATGGTTCTAATTCATTGAGTCGTGTTATGAAGTGTATCTCAACCTGTGTCGCGGATTTGGGAAGGTGGAATCAGACTTCTTTTGTCCATGTTCAGAAGGAATTAGCAAGTGCAAAGTTGAGACTGAATTTGTTGCAAGAGAATGACCTAAGTTCTTATTTTCTGCCTGAGCATAACAAAGCTAGAGAAGATGTTCAAAATTGGCTTGAAAGAGATAAATTAATGTGGAAACAGAGGTCTCGTGTGATGTGGCTTAGAAAGGGGGATAGTAACTTGAAGTATTTCCATTCTAAGGCTACTAGTCGAAGAAGGAAGAATAGCATTATACAGCTACAAGATGAATATAGAATTTGGACTAAAGGAGCTCAGATGTATGATTTAATTACTGATTATTTTCCTAAGTTATTCTCAGTTGCAAGCCAAGTGGAGATGGAGGATGTTTTGTCAGGGATAGAGGCTAAAGCAATTGCCAGGATGAATGTGGATCTTTTGAAACCTTATATGGCTGAGGAAGTGGAATTAGCACTCAAACAGATGCACTCCTCAAAAGCTCCTGGACTAGATGAGATGTCTCCAATTTTCTTCCAGAAGTACTGGCATGTGATAGGTAAATCTGTTTCTGATTCTTTACTCTTAGCTTTGAATACTGGAGAGTTTCCTAGGAATTTGAATCACACTTTCATAACCTTAATTCCTAAGAAAGCCTCTCCTTCTAAAGTAGTAGATTTTAGACCTATTAATCTTTGTAATATGCTTTATAAGATTTTATCAAAAGTCATTGCAAATAAACTAAAGAAAGTATTGCTAGAAGTGATCTCATATTCTTTGTGTGCTTTTGTTCCTGGTAGACAAATTTCTAATAATGTGTTAATTGCTTATGAGTTGTTGCATTTTCTGAGAAACAAGAGAAATGGAAAAATGGATTCATGTCTCTTAAACTTCATATGAGTAAGGCATACGATAGGATGGAATTAGTATTTTTGAAAAAAATGATGGAGGCACTTGGTTTTGCTAGAGGGTTGATTAATATAGTGATGCAGTGTGTGAGAATAATTTCTTTTTCAGTGCTTGTAAATGGTTGTCCAAAAGGCCCTATAATTCCAAGTAGAGGACTCAGGCAAGGAGACCCCATATCTCCTTACTTGTTTCTTCTGTGTACTATGCGTGCCATGCATAGTTTGGACGTGCATGGGCACTGTGCACTTAAGTGCACAATGCCCGTTCTCTGTGTACATGTATGCGCCCAACGTATATTCACAATCATTCTTTACACTGCTCACTTAAATACACTATGTACTTAAAATCACAGGGAGTGGTGGACACTATTTGAGCTCAAGTGGCCGTGGAGTCTGGGACCCTGGCCCTACACGTTGGATGTTAAAAAAGCATAATGCACTTTTAATCGCCTAGGCGAGGAAACATTCACTCGCCCCTTCTCTGCAGTAGTATTTTTATAAAAATAAAAGTGGAAAGGTTGAAGATACTTATCTAGAAAACCTTCATCTGCACCTTCTGAGATTATTTAGCGTGTCAAAAAATTTTCCTTCTTCAACTTCCGGTGCAAAACCAATCTCGATCCCACAGACAGCGTCACTATTAATGCCCAAAAATGGCCTAGCCCCGAAGGAAAGAAATATTCATTCCCGAATGTGCTGAGGTTGGCTGGGCCTCAGTCAGTGTTGTTTGGAGCCCCCAACCGTAGTCCGGTGAGGCTGTACAATGTTAGTGCATACATCCAGGGCGGTGAACAATATTTAAATACAGATAAAATTAGAAAAGATGAACACACATATTTATGTGGTTCGGCACTAGGTCTACGTCCACTGGGGTTTGGGAGGGGAGATTCCACTATAACATGCTTGTTTATAATCTCTCGTAACCTCTTATTTCTTACTGTACAATAGGAGTCGGAGATCTACATGCTAGAGAAGATGTTCTCTCTAGAACTTTCTGTCCTGAAGTTGAAGAAGAAGTCGAAGCCTAAAAAAAAAAAGTCTCTGAAACCATAGGCACCCTGTCCCTTTTATCTGATCCTCTTCTTAGTGCGCCTCGGTAGTGTGCGGGATATCTGCTTTGCATATCTGACCATCCCCGCCTCCTAACACCCTAACGTCCTTGTCCATTCTTGTCCCATCTTCCTTTCACTTAGTTTGTATCCTAGTGATGGCCCATGATGGGCTGGGTCTTGAGAATCATTTTAGACTTGGTATATTTTATCCCTTCACAATTGCTGTTGTTGTTGTAGTAGTCTCCTTGGTGCCTATTCAGCTTGAAGAATTTGGCGTGAAAACTTGAAACCATTTGGAAGAGCATTGACGTTGACAAGTAAGCTTGAAATCCAACCCCGCAAAAAGCACAGCGAGAAAGAGAGAGAGAGAGAGTAGAGAGAGCGTTCCTGGGTGAGTGGGTGCAGTCGTGTTCTGCTTCTTACGCGAATTGACTGAGTTTTTTCAATTACAGGCCTATATCATTCAGCAAAATGGGGATCGGGGTTTAGCTTCAAAAGCATCAAATATATTAGCATGCTTCCTTCTTTTGCTTGGTTTCAAATAAAACAATTTTCAAAGTTTTTTACCGTAACTTAAAAATATATATGCTGAAGAAATAATATTGTCCACACTCTAATTACTCGGTATTTTGTACTTGTGTCAGTATTAGTTAATTTGAAGAGTAAACTATACCATATTTATTAATTGGAGGATGAAAATTGTATTTTCATCAAAGTTATTATATATTTTTTCACTAAAAAAATAATTGACATGGAGAGTCAAAAAGCTAATGAAGAATACAAGTTTTATAGATATCTATATATGAAAAATTCTATTCTCAAGTCGATGTATAGAACATATTGGATAAAGTGCTTATATGATAAAATTTGATTTGAAAGATAAATTTTAAATTTGAGTCTTACGGATAAAATCTTTCAAATCTTTGAATGGGATGGCATTGTAAGGATTGCCTTGAAAGAGCATCGTTGTCCATAGGAGAACAATGCCAATGCCGAGAAGAGCTTAATCCAAAGAAAATGCCTTCGTCTTTGGACAATACACTTCATATGCTACAGGGTGTTGTGGCACCAGTGATCACAAAGTGCTTTTGAGGATTGTAATTTTAGCATTAATTGTTGGAACTCAGATCAATATACCAATTTGTGTAACTAAAGTTTCTGGACAAAAAAAATCTCAAGTGACCAAACCCGAGGTATAATAAACAGATATGCAATGCAAAATAACACATCATTCTTTATCACAATCTCACGGATCAACCAACATTCCACCACATTACAGTTTTCACAGACAGACGATGCCTGAAATAATTTTTTTTATTTTTTATTTTTTTATAAGTAACAATGCCTGAAATAATAAAGGAGTTAGTATCAAATGAATAAAAGTATGAACTAGACTAATGGGGCAATGAGCCAAGACAATAGTATGACTAGAATAAGTTCTATTGAAGATGATCATCTTTTGAAGATCAATCTATCATGTGAACATCTCATCTATGATCTCCATTTAGCGAAACACATCGATGAAGGAATCACAAATAAGAGGAAACTATTGAATACATGACTAAATCTTCAAGTATTTCTTCGATTTCCATGTGCCAACACAACTTATAAGTAGGAATGTAAGCAACATTATACATTATACATCACACATAATAAAGGATCCAACAATCTAGTCGCCATCCAAAATAAAGTTTCTATCATTTTACAAGCACCATAGCACAGTGTCAATAAACCTAAAATTATCACAAATTCTGACAGATCACAACTGTAATATTTCTAAAATATATTTTTAACACAAGAAAATGAAACTTATTATATTAAGTATGATACATGACTCAAGAGTGCATCAAAACCCAAGACGCACACCACTAACTTTTCGGTTCCATTTCCAAGATTAAATAGTCCAAACAATCTTTAGTTTGAACTGCTCTGTTCTGTTCCATCAAGTTCAAAACCAGTAAGTAAACTAGCAACCATCTTTCACGACCAGCTTGTTGCAATAATTTGATGTTAAATGATGCCAAATTAGGATAGAGCATTACTGTAATTGCAGCAATAAGTAAATTATAATTAAGTAATAAAAGTTAGTAGGAGTTGAATGTAACAGGACTTTTTAAGGGGACAAAAGGGTCATGTATAACCAGCAGCAATTAATAGAAATGCCCATGTGTTCAAATGAGACAGATTTTTTATAGTCCTAATGGGTGGGAGAAAAGCAAAACAGAACACATGTTGCCAACACCAAACAAAGACAATGTATATTGCACAGGGCATTGCAACAGCTATGATCAGCATCCTTTCAAATTTTTTGTTCAAAATGGTCATGTAGTTGAATAAATCAGCTAGTTTGTCACCTAAAAGGTATTTCACAGGAGAAGAAACACCCCTTGAGCCAAAATTTAAATATTCTTGTAACCCACTCTAGTTTATAGGCTATAAAGAGTTAAGGAACCTCTATATGCATGATGCATTGTCGTATAGAATAATGAACGGCTTGGTTTAGTTACACAAACCAAAATAACAACAGGATAGCATATGCATTAACACAGTAATTAGGTGATTAACAACAAAATCAACGTGGAATTCGGTCCATGAACAGAGACAGAGACTTGTAAGGTAGCGATAAAAGTGCAACATCAAAAAATTTCAAGTTCAATTCTGCCCCCAACAAAACCCATACCAAAACATACCATCAAAAACTCATCATATCAGGCCATTTCCACACATTCAAAGCCTTTCCCATTGAGAAAGAAAGATAAGCGTCGACGCTTGCATACTGGACCTGCTCTTCGCTAAGCCAGTAATTATCCCAAGCACTCCTACCAATCCGCTCGGGCTTCTCCACGTCCTTGAAACCCAAAATACGGCCTGTCAACTCCTCCATCGAGAGACTCCTACTCCAGCCCTTCGTCGCGGCCACCACATCACGAACGTCAACGAGGTTTGAGACCGATAGCTCGTGCTTCGAGTCGAGGAGCATGTCCTTGTCTCTGTGGTTCCAGACGCCAACGAAGGTGTTGTCGGTGTCGGAGAGGAAACGGCGGAGGAAACGGGGGACGCGGGGCGCGTGGGAGAGCTGGAAGACGAGGCAGCGGTGGCCAATGCAAAGCTGGAGAGTGGCGGCGGAGGCAGAATAGGGGTTCCACTGAACGCCAAGACCGACGACGAGGCCGCGGCTGCGGATGTGGGATAAGAAGAGGTGACGGGCTTTGCGGAGCCATGCACGGACGACGGCGGGGGTGGAAGTGAGAGTGACGTTGATATGGTGGTTGTGGAAGAAGTGTATGGTGAATGTTCGAAGCCTCTGAGGATTTGGGCTGTGGTGGGGTTCTATGGTTATGCGGTCGTCGTTCATGGTTGGTGAGTCGGTCTCGGTAGGGTTTACGGTCTAGGACTCCTGCAAGGACTTCTCTCTGGTACGTGAATGCGTGGAGAAGATGTACTGCAGGCTAACCGCCTTTGTGCCGCGCCAATTGCAAGTCTGTCTATCTAAGAGCACCCGTCCGGATGAAAAACAATTTCTTCAAATTTTAGTTAAAAATCGTATTTTTTTTAAAATTTTATTCATCTTTCTAAAATTTCCTATATCTCACTCCATATATTTTTCTATTCTATTAAAATCAGATTTTTTTTATATATATTTTCTACTCATTTATTTATACATCTTTAACTTCTCATTTTATAGGAAAGAGTGGAAGAAAATTTTTAACTTTTTTTTTTCACATTTTCGTAAATATTTAATTATTTATCGTACCTATATTTTTGATTTTTCATTTGTAAAATTTTTTTTAAACTACTTATCTCTCTAAATGGTAATATTTTTAAAAATCAGTAATTTCGTGACAATAATATTTTTAAAAATCATATTTTCTCAAATGGTCAATTTTTAGAAAAAAAAAAAAAAAAAAAAAAAAAGATCATCTCAATGGTGATATTTTTTTTCAAATTTCAACTATAACAAAAAATGAGCATGAGAGAAAGTATAGATAATTAGAAGAAGAACCTATTTTGTAAGTTAGAATAAAATATTTGTAAAAAATGATTTAGATATAAATAGTACCTCTCTATATTTAGAGAGCCACTGTTCAAATTCTAAACCATTTCTCTAAAATAGACAAATAGATGAAAATGAATTTTTGTCAAAAAGTTAAAATTTTTTACTAAAATCTAGCGAATTCAATAGTATAGGCATTTGGATGCGAATGCTCTTAGACCGTTTGGTTTTTCAAAATCTTGACTAAATTTTAGCAAATAAAAAATATAAAACATGTACATATCAACAGTTGATAGATAGAAAAATAAGTTTTTTGTAAATTTTTTTTTACATACAGTTAGCATTTTTCAATTGAAAAATTTTATATATAACTGACGAGAGGTGATGCTATTGTGAATTAATATTTAACTTTTTTAAACAAAAATAAAATAAAAGATAATTTAAAGATATAAAGTTATTACATTGTAGGTGGTAAAATGAAAATAAGACGTGTATATGATATCACTACTATTGTAGGTCGTACATTTTATTACTCTATTTTAAGAATTTTTATTTTACAATAAAAATAATTTTATAATTTAACATACCATAACATCAGTTTATGAATATATTTTTAAAATATCGGACTAAAGCATTTCTTTCTATTTAAAATGATTGTCTGGTTCGGACAGCCATAATTTCTCGTGTAAGAGTAGATGGTGTCAAAAAGTTAAATAAATTAAGCAAGCATACGGTTTAACTTCGCTAAAATAGCAGGTTTTTACTTAAAAATGGCTAGCTGCCATAGCAAAATTAAATTTTTTTATTTTTATTTTAATTAGTCAGATGCTGTTGAATTAAAATCACGTTTATACATAATATTAATTTATTTTAATTGAATATGTAAGTCGGTTTGTTCGTAAGGAGGATGATTAGTGTAAGGAGATTTTCCTCACTTCACAAAACTCATTGAGCCTTGACCTAATACCCGACTTAAGGGCATTACAAGAGAAATGGTTTTTTGAGACAAAAAATTTTGTCTCAAAAAATCATAATTTCGTCCTAAAAAAGAATTGGAGATAAAAAAATTTCGTCTCTAATTTGTCTCTAAAAAGCTGTCTCAAAATATTTTTGGAGATAAATTTCGTCTCTAAAAATCACTTTTAGGGACGAAATTTTGCAGAACCAGTCGAAACCGTTCGAACGGATATTTTTTTTTTAGATGAACTAATTTCATCTCAATATCTTGTTCGAATGGAATATTTTTCCGTTCGAACCGACACGTTCATTCGAACGGAATAAAATTTTGAATTGAACAAATGACCATATTTGATACTGTTCGAACGAAATGAGTGTTCGAATGGAATATTTTCCGTTCGAACCTACCCGTCCATTTGAACGAAATAAAATTTTGAATCGAACAAATAACGTTTGTTCGAACCAATAAATTTTAATATTGTTCAAACAAATAAATTTTGTTCGAATGCAAATTACGTCCGTTCGAACTGTATTTCGTGATATTCGTTCGAATGGGTTATTTTTTGTTCGAATGGTTATTTGTTTATTCGAATGGATTTAGAATTGGTACTTTACCGTTCGAACTGGTTATTTACCATTCGAACTGTATGAAACATACAGAACAGAACCAAATTAATTAAAAATACCATATTAGTATTACACAAAATATAATTCAAATGTCAATTGTTCAAATGTTTTGAAACTTTATAATGTATTAACCCTAAAGAAAAAAAAAAGTTTTACAATTATGGTGGTGGTGTAGAGTTTTGTGACATAACTGACTGCAACTGAAGCATAGCTTTTTGTACCTCCATCTCCAATCTCTTCTGCATGTTCTCTTCTAATCTTATCTCAAGATCTGCTGCTTGATCTAATCTGATCAGTAACTCTTTTTTCTTAGACCTCAATAGCTCTATTTCAAGTGCTACTTCCTCCAATTTTTTAGTTTTGTCGTCATTCGATCTAACTTGAGAAGAGGATGATGATGTTGAAGGTGGTTTAACGCAACGTCCTAAGCCCCTCAAATATCCAGAATGTGATCCAAAAACTTGATCCAAAAATTACTTTTAGAGACGAAATTTAGTTCGTCCCTAACTAATTTCGTACCTAAAAATTAAATTTCTTGTAGTGGGGCCACAAGGACCGCGTAGGGAGCAAAGCATCAGCCAGGGAACGGAGTCAAGTAATAGATAAAACAGGTTAGTATAATATCTCAAGGCCGCGTTCAAAACCCAATGACCTACACAGAGCACATCGAGAAATGCGGATGGCCCTCGATCCATCGATATAAGACCATCTACGGCTCACAAAGGATAGATGCAAAGCCAAACCGCATTAATAGCATTACTACCTGACAACATGCCATTTATGGTGCCACCCATTGGCCCGAAGCCACCTCCCCTAATGTTGCCAGGGGAGTGGCGAGGAGGGCTCTTAAAGGGATGTTGATTGACTCCACAAAAGTTGTTGGGGCTACGATGGTTATGTTGACAAGTAAGTCTGAAGTCCAGCCCTACGAGAAGGAGAGAGAGGGAGTTCCTGGGTGAGCAGGTGCAGTCGTGTCAAACTTCTTATGCGAACTGACCGAGTTTTTTTTCAATTACGGGCCTATATCATTCAGCAAAATGGGGAACGGGCTTTACTTAAGAAGCATCAAATATATTAGCAAGCTTCCTTCTCTTGCTTGGTTTCAAATAAAACGATTTTCAAAGTTTTTTACGCTAACTTAAAAAAAATATTGAAGAAATAATATTGTCCACTCTCTAATTACTTGGTATTTTGTACTTGTGTCAGTATTAGTTAATTTGAAATGTAAACTAACAATATTTATTAATTGGAGGATGCAAATTGTATTTTCATCAAAGTTATTAAATATTTTTTCACTAAAAAAATAACTGACATGGCGAGTCAAACAGCTAATGAAAAATACAATTTTACAGATATATATATTTATAAATATATATATAAGTATATGAAAAATTTTATTCTCAAGTCGATGTAAAGAGCACATTGGGTAAATGGCTTATATGATATAATTTGATTTGAAAGATAAATTTTAAATTTAAATTTTACGAATCAAATTTTACCATTTAAATATTGTGTAAGGTATACCCTATACACCAACTTAAGAATAGAATAACCATATACATATTATACAATGGGAGGCAACAATATTATGACAAGGTTGTCGGGCCATTTTTTCTTTGTATGGGATGGCATTGTAAGGATTGCCTTGAAAGAGCATCGTCGTCCATAAGAGAACAATGCCAATATGAGAAGAGCTTAATCCAAAGAAAATGCCTTCCGCTTTGGACAATACACTTCATATTCTACAGGGTATTGTGGCACCAGTGATCACAAAGTGCTTTTGAGGATTATAATTTTTGCTTTAATTGTTGGAACTCAGATCGATATACCAATTTGTGTAACCAAAGTTTCTGGACAAAAAAATCTCAAGCCACCATACCCGAGGTACAATAAACAGAGACATGCAATGCAAAATAACATAGCACTCATATTCAAAAAAAAAAAAACATAGCACTCTTTATCACAATCTCACGGACAACCCAACATTCCACCACATTACAGTTTTCACAGACAGACAATGCCCGAAATAATATATATATATATATATATATATATATATAGATATATATATTTTATAAGTAACAATGCCTGAAATAATAAAGGAATTAGTATCAAATGAATAAAAGTATGAACTAGACTGATGGGGCAATGAGCCAAGACAACAGTATGACTAGAATAAGTTCTATTG
Organism: Cyclocarya paliurus; assembly: GCA_029856935.1. Taxonomy (NCBI): domain Eukaryota; kingdom Viridiplantae; phylum Streptophyta; class Magnoliopsida; order Fagales; family Juglandaceae; genus Cyclocarya; species Cyclocarya paliurus. Next base: position 14,095,355 of record CM056952.1, on the reverse strand, counting down.
AAGATGATCATCTTTTGAAGGTCAAACTATGATGTGAACATATCATCTATGATCTCCATGTAGCGAAACGCATCAATGAAGGAATCACAAATAAGAGGAAACTAAAGCATACATGACTAAATCTTACATGTATTTCTTCGATTTCCATGTGCCAACACAATTTATAAGTAGCAATGTAAGCACCATTATACATCACACATAATAAAGGATCCAACAGTCTAGTCGCCATCCAAAATAAAGTTTCTATCATTTTACAAGCACCATAGCAAAGTGTCAATAAACCTAAAACTCTCACAAATTCTGACAGATCACAACTGCAATATTTCTATAAGATAGTTGTAACACAAGAAAATGAAACTCATTATATTGAGTATGATGCATGACTCAGAGTGCATCAAAACCCGAGATGCACACCACTACCTTGTCGGTTCCATTTCCAAGATTAAATAGTCCTAACAATCTTTAGTTTGAACTGCTCTGTTCTGTTCCATCAAGTTCAACCAGTAAACTAGCAACTGTCTTTCACTGCAAGTTTGTTGCAATAATTTGATGTTAAATGATGCCAAATTAGGATAGAGCATTACTGTAATTAAAGCAATAAGTAAATTATAATTAAGGAATAAAAGTTAGTAGGAGTTGAATGTAACAGGACTTTTTAAGGGAACAAAAGGGTCATTATAACCAGCAGCAATTAATTGAAAAGCCCATGTGTTCAAATGAGACAGATTTATAGTCCTAATGTGTGGGAGAAAAGCAAAACAGAATACATGCTGCCATCACCAAACAAAGATAATGCATATTGCACAGGACATTGCAACAGCTATGATCAGCATCCTTACAAAATTTTTGTCCAATATGGTCATGTAGTTGAATAAATCAGCTAGTTTGTCACCTAAAAGGTATTTCACAGGAGAAGAAACAACCCTTAAGCCAAAATTTAAATATTCTTGTAACCCACTCTATTTTATAGGCTATAGAGAGTTAAGGAACGTCTATATGCATGATGCATTGTCGTATAGAATAATGCAGGGCTTGGTTTAGTTGCACAAACCAAAATAACAACAGGATAGCATATGCATTAACACAGTAATTAGGTGATAAACAACAAAAACAACGTGGAATTCGGTCCATGAACAGAGACAGAGACTTGTAAGGTAGCGATAAAGGTGCAACATCAAAAAATTTCAAGTTCAATTCTGCCCCCAACAAAACCCATACCAAAACATACCATCAAAAACTCATCAAATCAGGCCATTTCCACACATTCAAAGCCTTTCCCATTGAGAAAGAAAGATAAGCGTCGACGCTTGCATACTGGACCTGCTCTTCGCTAAGCCAGTAATTATCCCAAGCACTCCTACCAATCCGCTCGGGCTTCTCCACGTCTTTGAAACCCAAAATACGGCCTGTCAACTCCTCCATCGAGAGGCTCCTACTCCAGCCCTTCGTCGCGGCCACCACATCACGAACGTCAACGAGGTTTGAGACCGATAGCTCGTGCTTGGAGTCGAGTAGCAATTTCTCGTCTCTGTGGTTCCAGACGCCAACGAAGGTGTTGTCGGTGTCGGAGAGGAAACGGCGGAGGAAACGGGGGACGCGGGGCGCGTGGAAGAGCTGGAAGACGAGGCAGCGGTGGCCAATGCAAAGCTGGAGAGTGGAGGCAGAGGCAGAATAGGGGTTCCACTGTACACCGAGACCGACAACTAGGCGGCGGCTGCGTATGTGGGTGAAGAAGAGGGGACGGACTTTGCGGAGCCATGCACGGACGACGGCGGGGGTGGAAGTGAGAGTGACGTGGACACGGTGGTTGTGGAAGAAGTGTATAGTGAATGTTCGGAGCCTCTGAGGATTTGGGCTGTAGTGGGGTTCAATGGTTATGTGATCGTCGTTCATGGTCGGTGATGTTAAGAGTATATGCAGGCTCAAATGAAAGCTTAAATGAAGGAGGACAACTCGACAGCAATTAGTGGCTCGACTGAAGGCCAACTAAAAAGTTCGGAAAGACAGATCAAGACGACAAAGTGTCGACTGTCCTGCGTCTATTTGCTAATCAATTTTTTAATTCTTTTCTTCAGTGTCTAATTCGGATTCGTTGAGATAGATGAGATTGTTTTTGATGAATTAATAAAATATTATTTTTAATATTATTATTATTTTAAAATTTAAAAAAGTAAAATTATTTATTATATTTTATATAAAAATTTAAAATAATTAAATAAGATCCGTTGAAGTGAATTAAAATAAATTTTGAATCTAAATAAAGAGAAAGCTTATATACTTTACTTTTCAATGGAAAGTAATCCCTTCAATTATTCTTGTAATTCGCTCAATGGGTGCACTTCTATATATTATTATATACACTGTTGTAATGTAATCGATTATCTGAGTGAATACAATTTTTTTTTTTCCTTCGAACCAAATTCAACTCATCTCAATTTATTATTATAATATTTTTAAATTTTAACATAAAATATAATAAATAATTTTATTTTTTAAAATTTTTAAATAATAATAATATTAAAAAATAATATTTTAATAATATTTTACCATCTTAACTCAACTTAATCCAAATCACTTTAACGCCTAAACGTAGTTTTAGGATGGATTTGAATGTTGAAGTGAGTTGAGTTGAAATGATAAAATATTATTTTTTAATATTAAAGTTATTTTAAGATTTAAAAAAGTAGTTTATTATATTTTATATTAAAATTTAAAAAAGATATAATAATGAATTGAGATGAGTTGAGATTAATTAGACTAAATTAGAGATCCAAACGAAGCCTAAAGTCAGGGTACTGCAAGGATTTTTCTCTGGTACGTGCATGCCTGGAGATGGTACTGCAGGCGTTTATGACTTTGTGCCGCGCCAATTGCAAGTCTGTCTATATTGGAGCACCAGTCCGGATGAATTTTTTTTTTTTTTAATTTTAGTTAAAAATCATTTTTTTTTTACAACTCATTCCATATTTCTTCTCTATTATATTAAAATATTATTTTTTATTATTTTTTTACTCATTTATTTGTAATCTTTAACTTCTTATTTTTTTTCTCTCTAGAAAAGAGTGGAAGAAAATTTTTAACTCATTTTTTCACATTTTCGTAATTATTTAATTATTTATTGTACTTATATTTTCAATTTTTCATCTGTAACAAATTTTTTTTAAACTGCTTATCGCTCTAAACGATAATATTTTTAAAAAATTGTCAATTTTTTTAAAAAAAATTGAATCATCTCAATGGTGACATTTTTTTTCAAGTTTCAACTATAACAAAAAATGAACATGAGAGAAAATATAGATAATTAGAAGAAGAATTTGTTTTATAAGTTAGAATAAAATATTTGTAAAACATGATTTAGATATAAACAGTAGCTCTCCATATTTAGAGAGCCACTGTTTAAATCCTAAACCATTTTTCTAAAATAGGCAACCAGATGAAAATGAATTCTTGTCAAAAAGTTAAAATTTTTTACTAGAATTTAGGGAATTCGATGGTATAAGCATTTGGATGCAGATGCTCTTAGACCGTTCGGTTTCTCAAAATCTTGACTAAATTTTAGCAAATAAAAAAAATAAAACATGTACTTACTAAAATAAGACTTGTTTTATCGGTTTTTTTTTTTAAAGATTAGATTTTAAATATCAAATTTTATAATTTTTAATATATCAATAGTTGATAAGTAGAAAAATAAGTTTTTTTATAAATTTTAAGTACAGTTAGCATTTTTCAATTGAAAATTTTTATATATAACTAACGAGAAGTGATGCTAGTGTGAATTAATATTTAACTTTTTTTCAAAAAATAAAAAAATAAAAGAAAATTTAAAGATTATAAAGTTATTACATTTTAGGTCGTAAAATGAAAATAAGACGTGAATATGATATCACTACATCCCACGTGCATTTTATTACTCTATTTTAATAATTTTTATTTTATAATAAAAATAATTTTATAATTTAACACTATAACGTCAATTTATGAATATAGATCGGACTAAAGCATTTCTTTCTGTTTAAAATGATTTTCTCGTTCAAACAGTCATATTTTCACTGATAAATATATATATATTAATTATAGTCTATGAAAGTACAATACTGGTGCGGGGAAAGTGGGTTTGTAGATTGTTTAAAGATGATGTAAAAAAGTTAAATAAATTAAGCAAGCATACGGTTTAACTTCGCTAAAATAGTCGGTTTTTATTTAAAAATGGCCAGCTGCCATAGCAAACTTAAATGTTTTTTATTTTAATTAGTCAGATGTGAGTTGAATTAACATCACGTTTATACATAATATTAATATACTTCAATTGAATATGTAAGTCGCTCCGTTCATAAGGAGCAAGATCCATGTAAAGGGAATTTTCTTATTTCACAAAGTATACTGGGCCTCGCCCCAATACCCAACTTAGGGGCTACCAGGACTGCGTATGGGGCAAAGCATCAACCAGGGAATGGAGTCAAGTAATCGATAAGACAGGTTAGTCTGATATCCTACGGCCGTGTTCAGAACACAAAGATCTGCACAGAGCACAATGGGAAATGTGGACAGCCCTTGACCCATCGATATCAAACCATCTACGGCTCACAAGAAATAGACGCAAAGTCAGAAAATCACGCCACATTAATGGCACCACCACCGAGCTACATGCCACATTTATAGTGTCGTCGCAGAGTCACGCCATATTAAAAGACTCTGATAGCAGAAACAGCAGAAGAGGCACGAACTCTGTAGAGACAAAGAAGATCTGCACCTCCCCCAACCCACAATATAAATAGCAAGTCCAGATACGAGAAAGTTCTCAAATCTCTAGACTCTTTCACTTATTTACAAACTTCTAAAAATACTTACTAACTTTGACATCAGAAACTCTCCGACCCTAAGGCTGCTCTCTCCTAGTTGCACTCTCTCCCATCTTTTGCAGGCTCATTTCGAAATACCTAAGTTGTCGGAACTTGACCTAAAAGTGTGCAAAACATGATATTGGCGTCGTCTGTGTGATCTTTTTTAGGTCTTAAACACGCTATAGTTACGGCAATAGACACTCCCATTACAAACGATTTTTTTGGGTAATGCTTCCACCTCAGTAGTAACTATTGCAAGTGCATGATCTGTTTGTCTTCCCAGATCCCGATTGATATACCAAAGTTGGTTTTTAGTGGGTTTGCCTTCTTTCTTGTTTGACAAGATGGACACAAAAAAGGGTTGCAACAAAAACCAACAAGCCTGAAACTTGTTGAAAAATCAACTGAGACGGAAGATGAGCTTACACTTGCTCCCATCAACCTCTCAGATGACCTGAAATAAGATAAGCATGGATCACAATTATTCCATAGAAAATAGCTTTAACATGAACCTTGTTGTTGTCCTATTCTTTCATCTTTGATCAGAGCAACCTCTATAACATTTCCATACTCTTCAAACAAAAGGCGAATTTGACATCAAATAAGCATGATATCATCAAGATAATTAAAACAATAGAGGATAATAAGGGAGAAATATCATAGCATAGTTTTCTATATGAATTATTTGACTTACATTTTCCTGAGTGGTTGTGCTTTGAACAGATCCAACAAATAGTTTGGCAAAACTCCCACCATCAAAATTCTCTAAAAGAGTAAATACGAGAAAAGAAACTAAAGATGCAAGTATGTAGGGAACATAATAGGATAGATAAAATAAAAAGGAAACTGCAAATCACTTCGATGTTGCATTCAACCATGAGTCTCTATGCACTAAGCAAACCCTGAATTCATCCAAAAACCGACTAGAGCTATTAACCAGCACTAATAGGAAAAAATACAAATTCTTCAAACAATTTAACAATACAAACATGAGTGAATTAAAGCTCCAAATAATCCTGTTGGTAATGTGCCATAGAAACGCACCTGGAATACGAGCAACATAGAATCCAGAATTTTTAGACATATGACACAAACACAAAAGTCTAAGGGTGAACCTGGTGGAGAGCCTCCAAGGCCGAACAAAGGGAACCCTCGCTTCTGGCCCCAAAGAGGTGGTTCCTGATGATAATTGGGGCCGAAACCTCTGCCAATGCCACCTATTGGCCAAAAGCCTCCCCCCAAACACGGCCAGGGGAGTGGCGAGGAGGGCTCTCAAAGGGCTAACGATTGCCTTCACAGAAGCTGTTGGGGCTACGACAATTGTGCTAGTTCAAGTTCTCAAGAGGCGCATCGAAGAAGCGAGAAGGACCTCTAGAGTGACGGTAGGAGTGGGAGTGTGAGTCTTGGTGGTGGCTATGGTTGTTGTTGTTGTTGTAGCGATCTCCTCGATGCCTATCCAGCTTGAAAATTTTGGTGTGGAAACCCGAAACCTAGGATTTGGAAGGCGTGGATGTTGACAAGTAAGTTTGAAGTCTAGCCCCACGAGAAGCACAGCTAGAGAGAGAGACTAGAGAGAGCTCCTGGGTGAGTGGGTGCAGTCGTGTTAGGCTCCTTACGCGAACTAACCGAGTTTTGTTTCAGTTACGGGCCTATATCTTTTAGCAAAATGGGGAACAAGCTTTAGCTCCAGAAGCATCAAATATATTAGCATGCTTCCTTCTTTTGCTTGGTTTCAAATAAAACAATTTTCTAAGTTTTTTACCCTAACTTAAAAAAAAAAAATTGAAGAAATAATATTGTCCACTCTCTAACTACTTAGTATTTTGTACTCAATTTTGCTACATACAACCAGTGTGCGCAACCTTTAGGTAACCGGCTGATACAACTGGGTCCCACTGTCTCCCTTTCGCCCTCCCTCTTTCTCTCCCCTTTCATTTTTCAGTCTGTCGATGAAAAACTTATTTAGTGCTTCTCTCTTGCAAGATGGACTCCAAGTCTCTACGCTTCATCACCCACCGGTAATTCTTTTCTGCAGGGTGTTCTAGTGAACTCGACTCTATTAAATAGCTCTTCAACCTCGACCTCAGACAGAACCCATTTCGGGAAGAAAACCATCTGAGAAGGAAAATGTCCAAACTCATTTCCACTGCAGAGTGTCCAATACAATTATATGCAGAAAATTATTTTATCCTCTACACTTCTGGTTGCTGAGAAAATTCGAGTATCTCATAAACTAAAACAGGCACCACCAACGCTATCTTCCCAACATCTTCATCAGCTTGCATTATCTTTTTAATTCGAGCGGCAGGAAATCAAGTATCGAGCTTTTTCCTCATGTTGTTAGATCTGAAGCATAACACAAAAACTTTCAAATGAGAATCCATATTTTTAACACAAAATCATTGCTACTATCACCAAGATCATCATCGTGACAAATTTACAGATAAAATCCACGAAAACACATCTCAGATATGAAAGTTTCCAAATTTTACCCTAAAAATAGAGTTTTTGTTTCAACAATATCACTTCATACGGTCTCAAATTTAAGCAAACAACACTTAATCTATTGTCAAGGAAATCCAAGGCATATGGTTTACAGATGAAAGTAACATTTGCAAATAGTTTACAGATGTATATCGCATTTTCCAATCAGTGTTTTCTAGAAGAATTGTTGCCATTAGCTTCTTCCCACTGCTTGGCCTTGTGGGGCTTTTTCTTCTGTGAATCAGTTTGCTTTGCTCCAAGGCTACAAAACTCATTCAGAAGTTCCTTGCAGGGGTTGGCTTCTTAGGAAGTGGCCAATAGAGTTTAAAAAAAATGTGACGGAGAGAGAGAGGTGGACGGGGGGAGTTGAGTTCTCCATTCTCTTCTCTACAACAAGACTTTTGAGTAACACAGACAAAGATGAAGAGTGAGCTTAACGAAATCAAGAGAGAAGTAGAAAAAATAATTTCTTTTATAAAAGGTGGGCCCGGTGACGCGGGGGGTTTCCCCAGCCGGTTGCAAGTAGACTTTTTCTTTTGTACTTGTGTCAGTATTAGTTAATTTGAAGCGTAAACTATACAATATTTATTAATTGGAGGACGAAAATTGTATTTTCATCAAAGTTATTAAATATTTTTTCACTAAAAAAATAATTGACATGGAGAGTTAAAGAGCTGATGAAAAATACAAGTTTACAGCTATAGATATATATATATATATATATATATATATATATGAAAAATTTTATTCTCAAGTCAATGTACATAATATACTGGGTAAATTGCTTAAATGATATAATTTGATTTGAAAGATAAATTTTAAATTTGAATCGTAAGGTGTACCGTACATACTAACTTGATAATAGAATAACAATATACATATTATACAATGGGTGGCCACAATATTATGACAAGATTTTCGGGCCATTTTGTCTTTGTATGGGATGACATTGTAAGAATTGCCTTGAAAGAGCATCGTCGTCCATAAGAGAACAATGCCAGTACTGAGAAGAGCTTAATCCAAAGAAAATGCCTTCCACTTTGGACAATACACTTCATATTCTACAGGGTATTGTGGCACCAGTGATCACAAAGTGCTTTTGAGGATTGTAATTTTTGCTTTAATTGTTGGAACTCATATCGATATACCAATTTGTGTAACTAAAGTTTCTGGACAAAAAAATCTCAAGCGACCATACCCACTACAAGAATTATGGCCTTTTGCCAGGAATTCTTTTTCCAAGACGCACAGTCGTGGCAAATAAGTATCAAATGGCACGAACACCATTCGTAGGAACTAAAAGAAGTCTACTCCCACAAAATATTTCGGCAAGTAACTGTTTGTGGGGAAAAGAGGTTTTTGCGGCGAAAACATACCTTTTGCGGCGAATTTTTGTAGCCACAAATGGTTTAGTCAGATATTTTATGGGTCCGTGGGTAATAAGTTTTTTGCGACGAAGTTTTCTATTTTTTGAGGCGACATTTAGTCACCGCAAATAAAATTACTGAATTAATTAAGACATTATCCTTTATTTAGTTTTAGCAGCGAGATTAGGTATTATTGCAGCGAATAAAAGTCGCCGCAAAATGTAATAAAATATATACTCGGGCCCTTTCCCCTTTCCCCTTCCCATTTCTTCCTCGATTCCTCTAACCCCGCGTCGATCTCCTCTCCTCTCTCTCTCTCTCCCGGCGATTGCTAGCCACCACCGCACCTCTCTCTCCCTGCGACTACGATCGAGCTTCTCCTCCGTACTGTGAGACCCATCCCAGTCGCCGAGATCCAGTCCTCCCCCCCCCCCCCCCCCCGCCCCACATCATGACCTCACACTGGGAGCCGCCCTTCCCCAACTACCTCCGCCTACCCAAGTCCAGTACAACCATCTTCTGGGAACACGGTGAGCCTCTATGTCTTCTCCATTCCTCTTCTCTCTGTGTAATTTCTGATGGTACCGTTGCTCTGTTTTGGCAAGATACGGTTTGCATAGCTTAATTTCTGATGATGTGAATCTGTGAAATTTATTTGGGTTTTATTGTGTAATATGTAATCTGATGTGATAATATGATGTGAATCTGTGAAACTTGTGTAAATTCTATTGTGTAATCTGATGTGATGATATGATGTGAATCTGTGAAGCTTGTGTAAATTCTATTGTGTAATGTGTAATCTGTGTAATTTGTGGCACTGTATACATGATAAATTGATAGATTGGATTAGAGAAAATGTCTTTAAAAAGAAAACTCAACAGACCATGTTTTGATTTGATTGAACAAGCAATTAAACATCAATAGAAAAGCAAGTAAACATGAGAAGTAATTAAACATGAATAGAAAAGCAATTAAACATTAAACTGCATCAATTTTCTCAAGGATTTTCCACAAGCAATTATCTTTGCTTGTAAAGCGATGAACATATCTGTTTAGCAAACATTTTACAAAACCATCATCTCTTGGTACAGTTTCTAACTAGCTAGCTAGGGTGATATTCCCACCTGCATATACATGGTGATCAGGGATTGACAATTAGGTTGGATATTTTGTTTTTAAATTAATTGAAAATATTATATATTAAGCTAGCTAGCCAACATATGTAAAGAAAAATGTAATATTATTATTGAAACTTTTTTAGAGTTTCATAAATAGGTATAGGGAAGTAATTATTTCCTTTTGATGATAATTATCAGCAACGAAACATTTATGAAATGGGTTTTTCGCAATTGATAAATGTTTTTACATAATATATATCTAATATATATATATCTAATTCTTTAGCATATATTTTTTTTAAAATTTATCTAGTTATAAGCCGATGTAGATAATACACATAATAAAGTGTTTACATGACTTAATTTGATTTAGAAGAGAATTTTTAAAATTTGAATCTTACAAATTAAATCTTATCATTTAATTTGCCTTCCCGTTTCTGTACTGCTATGTCTTGCATTTATACGTTGCTGCCCTTGTTTGATTGCATGTGTACATTTTTGCCCTTGCTTGGTTGATTGTCACTTTCATTCTTTGTCCTTCTGTTTGTAGCTTATGTATGTTTTTGCCCCTGTTCTGTTTTGGGTTTTTACGTTTCTGCCCTTGTTTGATTGCCACATATGTTTTCCCCTGCTTTTTGGTTTTGAATTTGCTTGTTTTACGTTTCGCCCCGCCCTTGTTAGAAGTTTTATTTCATCGGTTTTCAATGTAAAATCGGATAAGAATTTGGTTTAGAAGTTTTCTTATAATGAACTCATGAATGCTTAAATGTGGTGGTTGTTCTTAGGAAATCAAAATTTATTTTCTCTGCAAATTTATTGTTATATCTTTTGATATAGTCGTGTTTGCTTCGCAATGTATTAGGTGTTCTTTCCTTGGCTATTTGATTGAGTTTAGTGGTTGTTTTTAGGCAATGAAAATTTATTTTCTCCTCAAATTTATTGTTATATCTATTTAAATAGTTGTGTTTGCTTGACTATGGATAGAATCATAGTCTCATTTCTCTAACCGTTCGATTGAGTAGATGTTTTTGTTTTTTCCTTTGCGATGGTTCCATTAATGCAAATTTTAAGTAGATGTTTTGATAAGATTATTTACTTGTAAATTGTAAAGGCTGCTTCAAATTCAGTGGATTTGTGTGGGGTATGAATTTAAGAGTTCATCTTGCCTTTATTTGTTCCTGCTTCTTGGTTTTGGATATGAATTCTATGCTGATTGTTTTTTTCCTTTATTTTCGTTGTTTCTTCCATTCTGATGCTTCATTTTCTAGACGCTTTCTTTTATTTGCAACTTACTGCTAACGTGGAAGGTAACAATGCCACAAAAAATTTAATGTCCTTTCCATTCATACCGCATATGATATAACAACATAACTCATGGATGTATATACCACCTTATCTATGTAGTAGATATTTTGATTGTCCCAAAAAATATTTGCATCGTACTTGTGTTTAATTTGGATTAATTTTCTGTGATATGCTACATTTGGGTCGATTGTATGACAAGATGTGATACTCTGTGAATTGAATCTGTAGCAAGATGGTTTTAGAAAATTGTTGGGTGATAGTTCAGATGTTTATAATTTTGGATTGTTTCAGGAATGATGCTAGACAAGATGTGAAACTTTTTAGGAATCTTTGGCTATTAAATATAATGACTACTGATTTTGGCATATTTTTTTGGACTTGTTAGAATGGATTATTTTCAGTGCATAGCATTATAGGATTTCAAATGATAGAATTTAGTTTTTATTCTAGAAGATAAGATTATTATTCCCTTATACGTTCTACAGGTAGACATAGTTAGTTTTTTGCCTTTGGGTGTCATATTTTCATTCTTTTGAGTGCCAATAATTGTTTTGAATTAAAGAAATTGGCCAAGAAATAAAAAACATATTTTTGAATGCTACACTTCACCCACCTTATTCATTAACCCATTGCTATTCAATTCAACCAATTTCAACTTTTTATATCAAGTTTTTATGCTACTCTACATTATCCTATTTTTCACCACATTTTATTTACTGTTTACAGATGTTATTGCCAGGATTTTTTCACATAATTTGGAACATGTGCCTTGCACATTGCACCATCAACTAGTATATATATATATATAAAGCACCATGCTTTAATTGCATGAAAATATTATGGAGTATTCATGAACGGGACAAAGTTTAAAATATAAATACAAAAATTTCTGTGAATTTATAGTAGAAAGAATATCAGACAAAAAGCTAGCTCCCTGTCCACAACGTTAAGAATTTTCAGAAAATATCCTGGTGCATGAAAATAACTCCATGAAAATAAATCTAGTGAGATGTCTCATTAAATTACATGTGTCCCCTTATGGAAACCAATGTTGCCAAGCATTATTCTCTTCCAGCCACGTATGCTAACCCAACCCACAAGAAGACAAAATCTATTCACATACAATCTATTATATATTATATATAAAGCAACATGCTTTTGGTGGTTATATTTTCTGGTACAGCATGAAGCAGAAAACTAATAATACTGAGAAATATTCTGTACCAGCCACGTATGCCAACCCAACCCAACCCACACAAACGCAAGTGTTCTAGTTCACATGCAATCTATTATATATAATATATATTATATATAAAGCATCACACTTTTATTTAGTGAGTTTATTACATAGTACAACATGAACCAGACAATCATATCTCTCAGAAATATTCTGGGCCAGCCACGTATGCCAACCCAACCCACACTAATCTGGATGTTCTATTCACGAGCAATCTATTATATCTATATATATATATATATATATACAAAGCAACATGCTAATATTTAGTACCAAATATTATAAGAAGTCAATTTTTTGTCCATTTCTAACTTAAAGACATGTCTCCAGAAAATTCATGACCAAAAGGTTATAGAACAAAAAAAATCTCAACCAAAATTTGGTGCCTTCATCCACTTACCACCAGAAGCAAATATCTCCAAATAATCCACAAGTCACACGTAGAAGTCCCACAGAAGCAAAATGCGGGATTTTAAGAATTGGGAAATGTGAAGTGGCGGGATAAGGGACTTCCAACAACAGTTCCATCAGTAGCTCCTACTTAGTACAACAGTTTTGATGTCAGAAAGGGTAAGTAAGAAGCAAACAGCTGAGATCTCGTTAGATACTCCAGAGGGTTGCTGAAAGTGTTAGAGTTCCTAGCTGAGTGTACGCACAACCCAGCCCTTTCTGGAGTTCAAGTGGAGCATCTTACGTGTTCTTCATCCAGTGTGAGCAGAGGCAGTTTCGAAGGAAGGAAAAGGTAAATTTTTTTGTCCCAGTCTCATCTTATTTTGTTGCTACATTTCAGCACCTTTAATCCATGGTATTAATGTGTTTTAACCTCATAAAAATCAATACTTTCATGAGGCATGGAATGAGTGTGAAAACATGTGAATGTTTACCTCTGGGTTAAAAATCTTAGGGCCTGTTGTTGTGGGTTTGACAGTCAGCACGAAATTTAGAATATTGTTATTGTTGGGGACAGTGGTAGCCCAGATTATTTTTCGATACCTTCGTTTGCTTCACCTTTCAGAAGGCTCGTGTAATGTTCAAGTCAAAACCAATATCTGGATTTTTTTGGAAATAATCTTTCAGCTATCACATTCATAACAACATTCACCTGCTAACTTTACTCCCAGTGCAAGGGATTTATTTTATTATATCATTAACTATAGACAAAGACTAGATTTGGCATGTACTTTTGCTTGGATTCAGACATATTCAACTTTATATGTGCCTCTGATTTCTCTGGTTATGTTAATATTTGTACTATGCTAATTAAAGTGTTGAATCATATTCATCTTAAAACAGTAACTTGAGGAAGTATCAGTTCATATTCCTCTTGCCGTTTCATTACATAGATCAATAAGTTGCATCTTGCGACCTTCCAGCCACTTGATCAATAAGTGAGTGGGTTAGGCATACTATGGTTTTCCAGTAGTAGGGTTGCTCAATATCTATATTAACTTGATAAGTAAATGTAACTACATCAAGGTGATGACTGTAACTCGAGGAGGGAGGGGACTACCCCGACCCCGTCCCCGACCTCGACGTCCACTGCTGGTATCAAGTGCTGTTGACGATACTTCAACTGCACTCTCTCCGACAAGGAGCCTAATAGATGAGGCTGAAGATCCCCAAGCTGATGAGTCACCTCAAGCAGTACCTGAAACCGGCCAACAAGAGTCAAACGATGTACAAAATGACAGAAATCAGGAGGATATTATCACAAGTGTGGTAGTAATATATTTTACTTATGTATTCTTTTGAGCTTGTTAATTTATTGGTTAGGGGATAATATTCTTCTTGTGCATATCTATAACACAATTACTAACTTCTTATTATAGTTACACCCATAAAAAAAGAGGACAAGGGACTGCAAAGGGGACAGCTTTTGAAAAGTTACGTAAGTTGGGTAAGATTGCTATTATTATAAAGGATAGGCACAGGGGTCCATCATGCGATAATGCCGCTATCTTCAGTAGTCAAGTGAGCTGGGTGGTGAAAGTGCATGCAGAAATGAGGCATGCAAGCTGGAGTGCGGTAGATGAGAAGGAGAAGCACGAGCTCATCAATCGTGTTAGAGTAGGCGTTTATAAAATATACCTATTATTTAGAACGTTATTCACAGATCGAATAAGTCATTTTTTATTGTGACAAACCATCTATGAATCTGAATTTGGTTTTGCAGGCAGATTTTGTGTTGGACTGGACGAAGGAAAACCACCTTGAAGCTGTGGTAACAGCTCTTGCTGACAAATACAATGCATACCACTACGAACTGCACAAGCACTACCTCAAATATGCATCGCATGAGGAGGCACTATCCGGTGGGATGTTGCATGTGGAGAAACCTGTTTGGGAGTGGTTATGTAATAGATGGGCCAGCGGCCCATTCAAGGTACTTGTTACATAGCAAATTGAATTGGATACTTAGAAGTTGTCATAATTTGAGTGTTTGCATAGATTATTATTGTTTAGAATATTCAGGCTATAAAATAGATTTGATTCTCATGTATATTTAGGTGATCTTTAGTGAAAATACAAAACTTGATTGCATTGATATGAGAATATTTGTGGAAAAAGTATTGATTGGTTAACAATTTGTGAGAAATGTCACAAATTTAGGTTATTGTTTATGCACGATAATAGTAATATATATATATATATAAATTAATAAATAAATTCTAAAAAGAAAAAATCCTTTTCCCACAACCATCAAAATAGTAGTTACAGTACTCAACCATCAAAATTGTTTGCTACAAGATTTATTCGTGGATATTAAGTGTCATACCCACGAAAGTGTCTATGGGAAAAATATAAATAGGTAGGAACACTACAAATTATTTCCTACAAGATAAGTTCATGGTAATTAATTATTATCTACGGATTAACCACTTTGTGGGAAAAAAATCATTTAAATTCTGTGAAAAACTATTACCTACGGGATGTGTTCACGGAGAATACGATATTTGCTATGGAAGTCTCGGTGGGGACAAGTTTGGTCATACATTTATTTCATGAACCAAACCGGTGGAGAAAGAGCTTTCTCCGCGACATAATCTAATGGGGATTACTAATACCAACAAGAATAACTTGTGGGAAATACAGCTTTCTCACCACATAATCGCGTGGGTAGTACTAATACCCACGATAGTAAATCGTGGGAAATACTAAAACCCACGACAAAAACTTGTGGGAATTGAACATTTTTCACGATAATCAATTAAGTTGAACATCGTAATTGCGACGAGCCATTAAGAATTTACCGCGAGAAAAGTCGTGGGAAAAGGGGTTTATTGGCCACGACTTAAACCTTTCGTGGGATATAGTATTTTTTCCGGCGAATTTTATCCCACGAGCTTTCCACGATTAAATTTTGTGGGAAAAGGATTTTTCCCACAAAAAGACTGCTTTTGGCCACAAAAATCACTCGTGGGAAAAATCAATATTTCTTGTAGTGACCCGAGGTACAATAAGCAGATATGCAATGCAAAATAACATAGCACTCTTTATCACAATCTCACGGATCAACCAACATTCCACTGCATTACAGTTTTCACAGATAGACAATGCCTGAAATAATATATATAAATATATATATATATATATTTATATATAGAGATATATATTTTATTTATAAGTAACAATGCCTGAAATAATAAAGGAGTTAGTATCAAAGGAATAAAAATATGAACTAGACTGATGGGGCAATGAGCCAAGACAATAGTAAGCCTAGAATAAATTCTATTGAAGATGATCATCTTTTGAAGATCAAACTCTCTCATGTGAACATCTCATCTATGATCTCCATGTAGCGAAATGCATCGATGAAGGAATCACAAATAAGAGGACACTAAAGAATACATCACTCAATCGTCATGTGTTTCTTCGATTTCCATGTGCCAACACAATTTATAAGTAGCAATGTAAGCACCATTATGCACCACACATAATGAAGGATCCAACAGCCTAGTCGCCATGCATCCAAAATAAAGTTTCTATTAATCTTTAGTTTGAACTGTTCTGTTCTGTTTCATCAAGTTCAAAACCAGTAAGTAAATTAGCAACTATCTTTCACTACAAGCTTGTTGCGATAATTTGACGTTAAATGATGCCAAATTAGGATAGAGCATTTCTGTAATTGCAGCAATAAGTAAATTATAATTAAGGAATAAAAGTTAGTAGGAGTTGAATGTAACAGGACTTTTTATAAGGGAACAAAAGGGTCATGTATGTCCAGCAGCAATTAATTTAAAAGGCCATGTGTTCAAATGAAACAGATTTATAGTCCTAATGGGTGGGAGAAAAGCAAAACAGAACACATGTTGCCAACACCAAACAAAGATAATGCATATTGCTCAGGACATTGCAACAGCTATGATCAGCACCCTTACAAAAGTTTTGTTCAATATGGTCATTTAGTTGAATAAATCAGCTAGTTTGTCACCTTAAATGTATTTCACAGGAGAAGAAACAACCCTTAAGCCAAAATTTAAATATTCTTGTAACCCACTCTAGTTTATAGGCTATCGAGAGTTAAGGAACCTCTCTATGCATGATGCATTGTCGTATAGAATAATGAAGGGCTTGGTTTAGTTACACAAACCAAAATAACAACAGGATAGCATTTGCATTAACACAGTAATTAGGTGATTAACAACAAAAACAACGTGGAATTCGGTCCATGAACAGAGACAGAGACTTGTAAGGTAGCAATAAAAGTGCAACATCAAAAAATTTCAAGTTCAATTCTGCCCCCAACAAAACCCATACCAAAACATACCATCAAAAACTCATCATATCAGGCCATTTCCACACATTCAAAGCCTTTCCCATTGAGAAAGAAAGATAAGCGTCGACGCTTGCATTACTGGACCTGCTCTTCGCTAAGCCAGTAATTATCCCAAGCACTCCTACCAATCCGCTCGGGCTTCTCCACGTCCTTGAAACCCAAAATACGGCCTGTCAACTCCTCCATCGAGAGACTCCTACTCCAGCCCTTCGTCGCGGCCACCACATCACGAACGTCAACGAGGTTTGAGACCGATAGCTCGTGCTTGGAGTCGATGAGCATGTCCTGGTCTCTGTGGTTCCAGACGCCAACGAAGGTGTTGTCGGTGTCGGAGAGGAAACGGCGGAGAAAAAGGGGGACGCGGGGCGCGTGCAAGAGCTGGAAGACGAGGCAGCGGTGGCCAATGCAAAGCTGGAGAGTGGCGGCAGAGGCAGAATAGGGGTTCCACTGGACGCCAAGACCGACGACGAGGCCGCGGCTGCGGATGTGGGATAAGAAGAGATGACGGACTTTGCGGAGCCATGCACGGACGACGGCGGGGGTGGAAGTGAGAGTGACGTTGATATGGTGGTTGTGGAAGAAGTGTATAGTGAATGTTCGAAGCCTGTGAGGATTTGGGCTGTGGTGGGGTTCTATGGTTATGTGGTCGTCGTTCATGGTTGGTGAGTCGGTCTTTGTAGGGTTTACTGTCTAGGGCTCCAGCAAGGACTTCTCTCTGGTACGTGAATGCGTGGAGAAGATGTACTGCAGGAGGTTATGACTTTGTGCCGCGCCAATTGCAAGTCTGTCTATCTAAGAGCGCCCGTCCGGATGAAAAACAATTGAGCAATGCTACGTAGAGTCTCCAAACGGAGAATGTATTTATAAGTATAATCAATTTTATCTTTAAAATTTTTTATAATTATAATAATATCTTTTTTAAAATGATATTTTTTTCATTTAATGAAGAGTTTGTACATGCAATCTCTATTTAAAGACTGTAAATAGAATTTCTCAAAAAGAATTTCTTTAAATTTTAGTTAAAAATTATATTTTTTTAGATTTTATTCATCTTTCTAAAATCTCCTATATCTCACTCCATATTTTTTTTCTATTCTATTAAAATCATTTTTTTTTATATTTTCCACTCATTTATTTGTACATGTAACATCTTTAACTTCTCATTTTTTTTTCTCTCTTGGAAAGAGTGTGTAACACTCCCTTTCCGTATGCTAAGAGTGTCACGTGTTTTTTATAAAATAAACCCAGTAAGATATCTCATATTTAATAAATGAAATTAGAATTTATTTCATAAAACTTTGTCTGATAAAAAGTTCTTCAAAAACTGAAAAGAATAAACTAAATAAATTTATGTCATAAAAAAAAATCAATTTTATTCTAGAAGGTTTGAAACTAAAATAACTGATCATTCTAATCCTGGCCTACCTACTCGTAATCATCATCCTCACCTGAGTGATTAAAAACATAAAAAATAAACTAAAATGAGTCGAATACTCAGTAAGAAATTCATCACAATGTTAACATACTAAATATAAGGTTTTCATAAGAATTTTCATGCTGAGAGCTTAAAATTAATGACTGTTTATATTGATGTTTATGCTATGCACGACTGATTTATCTAAATTAACTGACTCATCTGTTTTAACTAACTGAACTGACTGTTCTGATTGACCAACACACTTAACTATATGTGCGAGGTTGTGCACCGGCCCCACGTCCCACAGTCACGAGGGGAGCCGCTGATAGTATTATGGCATACTATGGTGAACCACGCTTGAGTCCGTGGCTTGCACATCCACCCTGATCTGAACTGTATTGGTACCATGCATTTGAATGGTCATCTGATTAACTAATCTGATCTTATCTTGTACTTGAACTTACGATAGCTTATGTGTCTTATACACATGAGATGCATAACATAATACATACATAATTATAATTTCTGAGTCTGAACATAATGCGGAATGACATGATCGTATGCTATGTTGGATGACATGTTTGCATATGACTTGAGTGATGCATAAATAATGGATGTCAATGAACAGGTTTGAATAATACTTATATATAAGCTGAACTGTGATGATTCTAATTTTGTGATCAAATTATTTATCTTGCTGTGCTTCTTTTTGAATTTTACTTCGTAGCTCATTGCCTATACACAGTATTAAATATTATTAAATCTCTCTAGGAACAACATGTACTAAGAATATCCTACTTAATTAAATTCATAATTTAGAAGATAGTCAAATAAATCGTTTGTTTAACACTATAATCCATAAATCCTGATATTTTAAATATATTAAACTACTTGGGCTATTTTAAATAAGTCATAAAACTCCAATCTTGAAATAAGTTTCCATTCTTAACATAATTATTCAATCTTATAAGAAATCTAATAAATATCAATATCATTTAAATACTCTTAAAATATTTCTTAATTTTTCTATTTGAAGTATTTATAATAATTTTTTATTAAAATTCTATTAAATAGATAAAAGAAATATTAACTAAAATATTAGGCTCAAAGATATACTTTAAAATATATTTCAAATTCCTTAAACATTTTCTTATAAAAATGAGTCTATGACTAATATATTTATAAAAATAACTCAACTTTGAAATATTAAGTTCAATAAAAATCACTAAAACAATTATTGAAACATAATAAAATCAGCCCAATTTAAATTACAAATCTTATCATAATGGTACATGTCTAATTAACCTCGAGTTTTAGCCCACAAGGAAATTAGCCCACCAGATTTAAACACTGAATAAATTAAAACTAGGCCCAATTTACTTTGAAAACACAAGCTTACAAATAAGCTCAACATGCATAGGGCCCAAGGGCCCGTCAAGAACTCAAGATTTCCTCTGGAAATCAAAACATACGGGACAAAGAAGCATGTCGTGCGAGAGAAATTTAGGGCTCACCGAGAGAGGTCTCACCGAGAGAGGGCTGAGTGCGACGGCAGCTGGGTGGCTAGCGGGGGTCACTGCGGCGCAACTGGAGGCTTCTTTGTGATGGTGTGACGCCGAAAGAGGGAGAGAGAGTTTAGAGAGAGAGAGTGCGATGTTTACCGAGAGCAAGAGAGGGAGAAAGGCGGAAGGCCGTGGCTTACCGAGAGGAGTGGGCTCGTCGAGGCTGGGTTGGTCAGTGATTTCTGTGGCCAAGGAGAGGGTGGTCTGCCGTGGTGGCTACTGGTTGCTGGGAGAGAGGCTGCGGCGGTTGCTGGAGAACAAGGCTCATGGTTGACCGCTTTCCGTTGCATGGAGGTGCTCTATTTTTGGGGGCTAAAAACAAGAGCTTGCCGTATGGGGTTGTCCGTGGTTTATGGTAGACTACGGCGGGTCTAGGTGGTTCTTCGTGGTGTTGTGGCTGAGGGAGGAGACGTGGAGGAGCTTCCTGTGGCACGGGTGCAAGCAGGGGTTGGACTTGCTACTGCGACGTGAAGTTTCCTTCGGACTGGTTTTGTGTAGTAGGTTCCCGGTGGCATGTAGTGGTCCTACGAAAGAGTGACTCTCGGCCTTTTCACGGAGGGGACGACTGAGTGAAGGTTCACGGTGGAGGGAGGCTGGTTGTGGCTTGAGGAAGAGGCTAGTGGTTGATCACGCTGGAAAAATTGGCTCGGGTTGGACGTAATGAGCCTAGCTCCATATATTGACCAATGAAAACCCTAGTGAAGAAGAAGAATAGACGTACATGCATGGAAGTGGAACCGTGCGTAAAGACTTACAGTATTTGGTATGGTTTAAGAATCTTAATGGAGATAGAACTCTAAAATAATAATCCTATAAAATCTGATGATGATGATGATAATAATAATAATAATAATAATAATTATTATTATTATTATTATTATTATTATTATTATTATTATTATTATCTAATAAGGAATATGTAAAAATAAAAATAAAAACATAACCCTTATCTTATGGTATCCTCTTAGGATCGGTTTGTTACAGAGTGGAAGAAAATTTTTAACTTATTTTTTTCACATTTTTCGTAATTATTTATTGTACCTATATTTTCAATTTTTCATTTGTAAAAATATTTTTTAAAACTACTTATCTCTCTAAATGGTAATATTTTAAAAATTAGTACTTTCGTGACGATAATATTTTAAAAAAATCATATTTTCTCAAATTTTCAATTTTTAGAAAAAAAAAAAAAAAAAAGGATCATCTTAATGGTCACATTTTTTTTCAAGTTTCAACTATAACAAAAAAGGAGCATGAGATAAAGTATAGATGATTGGAAGAAGAATTTGTTTTATGAGTTAGAATAAAATATTTCTAAAAAATGATTTAGATATAAACAGTACCTCTCCATATTTAGAGAGCCACTGTTCCAATCCTAAACCCTTTCTCTAAAATAGTCAACTAGATGAAAATGAAATTTTGTCAAAAAGTTAAAATTTTTTACTAAAATTTAGAAAATTCGATAGTATAGGCATTTGGATGTAAATGCACTTAGATCGTTCAGTTTTTCAAAATCTTGACTAAATTTTAGCAAATAAAAAAAATAAAACATGTACTTACTAGAATAAGACTTGTTTTATAAGTTTTTTTTTTAAATTAAATTTTAAATATCAAATTTTATAATTTGTAATATATCAATAGTTGATAGGTAGAAAAATAAGTTTTTTGTAATTTTGTTTTAAGTACAGTTAGCATTTTTCAATTGAGAAATTTTATATATAACTAACGAGAGGTAATGCTGATGTGAATTAATATTTAACTTTTTTAAACAAAAAAAAATAAAAGATAATTTAAAGATTATAAAGTTATTACATTTTAGGTCGTAAAATGAAAATAAGACCTGTATATGATATCACTACATCCCACGTACATTTTATTACTCTATTTTAAGAATTTTTATTTTATAATAAAAATAATTTTATAATTTAACATACTATAACATTAGTTTATGAATATATTTTTAAGAGATCGGATTAAAGCATTTCTTTCTATTTAAAATAATTGTCTGGTTCGGACAGTCATATTTTCACATATAATATATATATATAAATATATATATATATATATATATATATAATTATAATTATAATTATAGTCTATGAAAGTACAATACTGGTGCGGGGAAAGTGGGTTTGTGTGTAACGATGGTGTCAAAAAGTTAAATAAATTAAGCAAGCATACGGTTTTAACTTCGCTAAAATAGTAGGTTTTATTTAAAAATGGCTAGCTGCCATAGCAAAATTAAATGTTTTTAATTTCAATTAGTCGGATGAGTTGAATTAACATCACGTTTATAAGTAATATTAATACACTTTAATTGAATATGTAAGTCGTTCTGTTTATAAAGAGGATGATTTGTGTAAAGGAATTTTCCTCACTTCACAAAACTCATTGGACCTCGATCCAATATCTGGCTTAAGGGCCACAAGGACCGCTTAGGGGGCAAAACATCAACTAGGGAACGGAGTCAACTAATAGATAAGATAGGTTAGTCTAACATCACATGCTGCGTTCAGAATCCAGAGATATGTACAGAGCACAATGAAAAATGCGGACGATCCTTAATCTATCGATATAAGACCATTTACAGCTCACAAAGGATAGACGCAACATAACTACATTGCATTAATGACACTACTATCGAATAACACACCACATTTATGACGCCACCCATTGGCCTGAAGCCTCCTCCCCTAACGCTGCCAAGAGAGTGGCGAGGAGGGCTCTCAAAGGGACGTTGATTGACTCCACAAAAGCTGTGGGGGCTACAACAATCGTTTTGACAAGTAAGTTTGAAAACCAGCGCTGAGAGTTCTTGGGTGAGTGGGTGCAGTCGTGTTCGACTTCTTATGTGAACTGACGCACTACAAGAAATCAGGTCTTTTTCAGCGCGTAAAATCGTCGAAAATACCCTATAAAATCGCTGGGTTTACTCTTTCTCGGCGATTTAAAATCGCCGACCATTCGACGATTTAAAAGTTGTTTGATCTTGCTTCTGGTTTACCTTTCTCATAACCCAACAAGTACCCCCGACTTCACACAAACTCTTATTCGGTAACTTTCCATCTCAACAAAGAATCAAAATCCAATAAAACAAGTCCATCAATATACTGATTATATAGCTTTTATCAATAAATTTATTCATTGCCAAATTGATACACAAATTAAAATGGAAGTATATATAGGTATTATTGTTGATGATGATATGTAAAAAACTAGCTATGAAAACCAATTGTTAATTAGATCATGCTGTACATTATACTTTCATACCTCATGCATGCTAAGAAAGATGAATTCCAAATGTGCTTACATATGTTCATGAAGGGTTATTATTAGTTTTTTTTAGCATCTTCCTCAATCAAGGGCAGCAGAGCTTTGATTAGCTAAGCTAAGTCATGTGAAATCTTAATCTCCAATTAGCAGCTAGCTGTTCTTCATCTTCATCAATTTGGCATCAACAATTAGCATCTAATTAAAGAGGAGTTGGAAGTTCGGAAACATGGGTTTTAAGTGTCGGGATAAAGATGACCCCCATTAATTTATGCCAATTAATTGTTGGGTACTTGATTTATTTAATTAAGTCAATTAGGACCACATTATATATTAAAGTACTCCAAAACAACTCAAAAAGCGGCATGAAGGGAGCCTCTCCATGCCTCTCCATTCATGTCTTTACTTTAAACTTAGTTAACCCCCTTGTAAACTTTAGCAAAATAAAAAATTATATCGGCCCTCTAATTAACAAGCTTATATACAGGGCAACCTGCATTACAGAGGTACGGTCAAGGTGGCTAAAAAGGGAACCCAAAAACAGCATGAGTAACATATCAGGAGCAAAAACAAAAAATAAAAATACAAAATCCACCTCAACCTGGTGGAGAAAAAATCCATTAAAAGGCAGATATGAAAATGGCAAAGTTCAAATTTTATATTTACACATGCCAATAACCAAGATTACAATTAACAGTACAGGAAGCAAGAGTTACAAATTGCCAGTTCTGGAATGATGCCATTGACAAAACTAATACTAGAAACTTGAAATGGGATGAATTTATTATTATTTTTGTTCTTAACTGTTACTTTGCAAAAGTTGATATAACATGAAAAACTGAGTCTCATACTTCCAAGTAAATTTTGACAAATCCATTTCTTAAAGACAAGAACTAACAGCTCTACATCTATTACATGTGAAGTTTTCAGAAGTAATTGCATTGTACAAAGGATGTGTCTGAGTTTTTATGAGTCTTTTACTTACTTGAGAAGCCACAACACGGTTATCATCTGGTGTTAACAAAACATTAATAATAAACATTAATCAATGAGATTATATGCACAGAACAATAAACTATAATCATAACTTGATCCATTATTAATAAAGCTTAAACAAATAAAATACAAAAACATCATCAAAAGGACAATGAGATCTTGCGGTAGAATACATAATCAACCATCTCATAATGCACCCAAATTGCAGCCAACTAATATATATTACCAGACGATTTCAGGGGTGGTCGTGGCTCTGGAGGAGCACGGTGGTGCTGGGCAGAGCCGGTGGCCGCGGGCTGCGAACAGAGCAAGGGAGAGAGGGAGGACCTCGGGCTGCTGGGCTAGGCGTGGAGGAGAAGGAGCTCCAACGGAGAACTGGCGACGGCGTCGACGTGTGGCTGGCGGCTAACGGCGCCCCTAGTGGCGGCGATATAGAAAAAATCCGAGAGAGAGAGAGAGAGAGAGGTGAGGCCAGATTTGGGGAGGAAAGAGATCGGCGAGGGGCTGGGGGAGAACGAGGGGGTGCCGTCGAGGTGAGATGGCGGTGGCATTGTGGGGCCGCTCACGACGGACAGTGCTTACCGGCGATTTTTCTGCTTCAACCAGAAGGAAGAGTTCGGGAGGGAGGGAAAGAGGGGGGGGCGAAGGGCTGGAGGGAAAGGAGCCTGAGCGGGGATTTTAATTTTAGGTTTAGGTATTTGCGGCGTTTTTATCTCGCCGCAAATATCTAAATCCTCGCCGCAAATATTCACATTATAAGCAGCGAAACTCCTATGGCTCTAAATACTAAGCTTTTGCGGCGACTAAAAAATCGCCGGAAAAAGCTGCACAAGTGCATTCCATCACTAGTTCCAAACGTCCTAATGAAATAGCGGCGAAATTCGAAATTCGCCGCAAATATTATGAATTTGCAGCAAATCTTTTTCCGGCAATTTTAAAATCGCTGCAAATAATTTTTTTCAGCGATTTTACATCGCTGCAAATGTCTGCCTGCATAAAAGTGACGATTATTTAATCGTCGGAAAGAAATTTTTGGTATTCCGGCGAATTTTTCGTCGCAAAAACTCAATAATCGCTGCAAAAGACCAAAAAATTATTTGCGGCGAATATGACTGTCGCAAAAAATTAAAAAAATCGCCGCAAAAAGATAATTTCAAAATTTTATGTAAAAATCGTGCGACGATTTTAAAATCGCCGAAATTAAATCTTTTTTGCAGCGATTTTATTTCCGACAGTCATAAAATCGCCGCAAAAAGCCTTTTTTCTTGTAGTGACGGTGTTTTTTCAATTACGAGCCTATATCATTCAGCAAAATGGAGATCAGGCTTTAGCTTCAAAAGCATCGAATATATTAGTATGCTTCCTTCTTTTGCTTGTTTTCAAATAAAATTTTTTTACCCTAACTTAATATATATATATATATATATATATTGATGAAATAATATTGTCCACAATATAATTACTCAATATTTTGTACTTGTGTCAGTATTAGTTAATTTGAAGAGTAAACTATACAATATTTATTAATTAGAGGGTGGAAATTTTATTTTTATCAAAGTTATTAAATATTTTTTCACTAAAAAAATAATTGACATGGAGAGTCAAACAGCTGATGAAGAATACAAGTTTTACAGATATATATATACATATATGAAAAATTATATTCTCAAGTCGATGTATAGAGCACATTGGATAAACTGCCTATATGATAAAATTTGATTTGAAAGATAAATTTTAAATTTGAATCTTACGAATAAATCTTTCCATTTAAATGTTGTGTATAGTGTACCCTACACACCAGTTTGAAAATAGAATAACTAGATACATATTATACAATGGAGGCCACAATATTATGACAAGGTTGTCTGGCCATTTTGTCTTTGTATGGGATGGCATTGTAAGGATGCCTTGAAAGTGCATCGTTGTCCATAGGAGAACAATGCCAATGCCGAGAAAAGCTTAATCCAAAGAAAATGGCTTCGGCTTTGGACAATGCACTTCATATTCTACAGGGTGTTGTGGCACCAGTTATCACAAAGTGCATTTGAGGATTGTAATTTTTGCTTTAATTGTTGGAACTCAGATCGATATACCAATTTGTGTAACCAAAGTTTCTGGACAAAAAAATCTCAAGTCACCATACCCGAGGTACAATAAACAGATATGCAATGCAAAATAACATAGCACTCTTTTATCACAATCTCACGGATCAACAAACATTCCACCACATTACAGTTTTCACAGACACACAATGCCTGGAATAATTTTTTTTTTTAACAAGTAACAATGCCTGAAATAATAAAGGAGTTAGTATCAAATGAATAAAAATATAAACTAGACTGATGGGGCAATGAGCCAAGACAATAGTATGACTAGAATAAGTTCTATTGAAGATGACCATCTTTTGAAGATCAATCTATCATGTGAACATCTCATCTATGATCTCCATTTAGCAAAACACATCGATGAAGGAATCACAAATAAGGGGAAACTTTGAATACATGACTAAATCTTCAAGTATTTCTTCGATTTCCATGTGCCCACACAATTTATAAGTTGCAATGTATGCACCATTATACATCACACATAATAAAGGATCCAACAGTCTAGTCGCCATCCACAATAAAGTTTCTATCATTTTACAAGCACCATAGCACAGTGTCAATAAACCTCAAACTACCACAAATTCTGACAGATCACAACTGTAATATTTCTAAAATATAGTTTTAACACAAGAAAATGAAACTTATTACATTCAGTACGATACATGACTCAGAGTGCATCAAAACCCGAGATGCACACCACTAACTCCCTATGCATGATGCATTGTCATATAGAATAATGCAGGGCTTGGTTTAGTTGCACAAACCAAAATAACAACAGGATAGCATATCCATTAACACAGTAATTAGGTGATAAACAACAAAAACAACGTGGAATTCGGTCCATGAACAGAGACAGAGACTTGTAAGGTAGCGATAAAAGTGCAACATCAAAAAAATTCAAGTTCAATTCTGCCCCCAACAAAACCCATACCAAAACATACCATCAAAAACTTATCAAATCAGGCCTTTCCACACATTCAAAGCCTTTCCCATTGAGAAAGAAAGATAAGCGTCGACGCTTGCATACTGGACCTGCTCTTCGCTAAGCCAGTAATTATCCCAAGCACTCCTACCAATCCGCTCGGGCTTCTCCCCGTCCTTGAAACCCAAAATACGGCCTGTCAACTCCTCCATCGAGAGACTCCTACTCCAGCCCTTCGTCGCGGCCACCACATCACGAACGTCAACGAGGTTTTAGACCGATAGCTCGTGCTTGGAGTCGAGGAGCAATTTCTCGTCTCTGTGGTTCCAGACGCCAACGAAGGTGTTGTCGGTGTCGGAGAGGAAACGGGGGACGCGGGGCGCGTGGAAGAGCTGGAAGACGAGGCAGCGGTGGCCAATGCAAAGCTGGAGAGTGGAAGCAGAGGCAGAATGGGGGTTCCACTGGACGCCGAGACCGACGGCAAGGCGGCGGCTGAGGATGTGGGTGAAGAAGAGGGGACGGACTTTGCGGAGCCATGCACGGACGACGGCGGGGGTGGAAGTGAGAGTGACGTTGATATGGTGGTTGTGGAAGAAGTGTATAGTGGATGTTCGGAGCCTCTGAGGATTTGGGTTGTAGTGGGGTTCTATGGTTATGTTGTCGTCGTTCATGGTCGGTGATGTTAGAGTATATTCAGGCTCAAATGAAAGCTTAACTGAAGGAGGACAACTCGACCGCAATTAGTGGCTCGACTGATGGCCAACTAAAAAGTTTGGAAAGACAGGTCAAGATGATATAGTGGAACTGTCCTGCGTCTTTTTGTTAATCTAATTTTCAATTCTTTTCTTCAGTGTTTGGAGAGAGTTTAAAAGATAATTTTAGAATAGTTGAATAGGATATTATTAAAATATTATATTTAATATTATTCTTTTAAAATTTAAAAAAATTATAATAATAAAATGAGATGAAATGAGTTGAGGTGAGATTCATCCAAACAAAACAAAGTTTATATACTTTCCTTTTCAATGTAAAGTAATCCCTTCAATTATTCTTGTAATCCCATCAATTATGGGTGCACTTCTATATATTATTATTTACACAGTACTGTAATGTAATCGATTATCTAGTGAATACAATATTTTTCTTCCTCTAATTTATATTTGTGTAGGTTAGTCGGTCTCAATTGGATTTAGGCTGTTTTTAGACGTTAAATTAAATTGAATTGAGTTAAATTTAAATGATAAAATATTATTTTTTAATATTATTATTATTTTTAAATTAAAAAAAATTATAATAATAAAATAAAATGAGTGTACTTTTCTCTGATACGTGTATGCGCGGAGAAGGTACTGTAGGCGGTTATGACTTTGTGCCGGGCCAATTTCAAGTCTGTCTATATCAGAGCACCAGTCCGGATGAAAAAAAAAAAAAAATCTTTAAATTTTAGTTAAAAATCATATTATTTTTTACATTTCATTCCATATTTCTTCTCGATTATATTAAAATATTATTTTTAATTATTTTTTTACTCATTTATTTATACATCTTTAACTTTTTATTTTTTTCCTCTGAGAAAGAGTGGAAGAAAATTTTTAACTCATTTCTTCACATTTTTGTAATTATTTAATTATTTGTACTTATATTTTTCAATTTTTCATCTGTAACAAACTTTTTTAAAATTGTTTATCACTCTAAATGATAATATTTTTAAAAAATGGTCAATTTTTTTTAAAAAAAAAAATAACATCTCAATGGTGATATTTTTTTCAAATTTCAACTATAACAAAAATTGAGCATGAGAGAAAGTATAGATGATTGGAAGAAAAAAAAAAATTATGAGGTAGAATAAAATATTTGAAAAAAATTATTTATATATGAACAGTAGATCTCCATATTTAAGGCGTCACTGTTCAAATCCTAAACTTTTTTCCAAAAATAGGCAACCAGATAAAAATAGATTTTTGTCAAAAAGTTAAAATTTTTTACTAAAATTTAAGAAATTCAATGGTATAAGCATCAGGATGAGGATGCTATTAGACCGTTCGGTTTTTAAAAATCTTGACTAAATTTTAGCAAATAAAAAAAAACATGTACTTAATAAAATAAGACTTGTTTTATCAGTTTTTTTTTTTCAAATTAGATTTTAAATATCAAATTTTATAATTTTTAATATATCAATAGTTGATAGGTAGAAAAATAAGTTTTTTTTGTAAATTTTAGGTACAGTTAGCATTTTTCAATTGAAAATTTTTATATATAACTAACGAGAGGTGATGCTATTGTGAACTAACAAAGGAGTTAGCATCAAAGGAATAAAAATATGAACTAGACTGATGGGGCAATGAGCCAAGAAGCCTAGAATAAATTCTATTGAAGATGATCATCTTTTGAAGATCAAACTCTCATGTGAACATCTCATCTATGATCTCCATGTAGCGAAACGCATCGATGAAGGAATCACAAATAAGAGGACACTAAAGAATACAAGACTAAATCTTCATGTATTTCTTCGATTTCCATGTGCCAACACAATTTATAAGTAGCAATGTAAGCACCGTTATACATCACACATAATAAAGGATCCAACAGTCTAGTCGCCATGCATCCAAAATAAAGTTTCTATTAATCTTTAGTTTGAACTGCGCTGTTCTGTTTCATCGAGTTCAAAACCAGTAAGTAAATTAGCAACTATCTTTCACTACAAGCTTGTTGCAATAATTTGATGTTAAATGATACCAAATTAGGATAGAGCCTTTCTGTAATTGCAGCAATAAGTAAATTATAATTAAGTAATAAAAGTTAGTAGGAGATGAATGTAACAGGACTTTTTAAGGGAACAAAAGGGTTATGTATAACCAGCAGCAATTAATTGAAAAGCCCATGTGTTCAAATGAGACAGATTTATAGTCCTAATGGGTGGGAGAAAAGCAAAACAGATACATGTTGCCAACACCAAACAAAGATAATGCATATTGCACAGGACATTGCAAAAGCTATGATCAGCGTCCTTACAAAAGTTTTGTCCAATATGGTCATTTAGTTGAATAAATCAGCTAGTTTGTCACCTAAAATGTTTTTCACAGGAGAAGAAACAACCCTTAAGCCAAAATTTAAATATCCTTGTAACCCACTCTAGTTTATAGGCTATCGAGAGTTAAGGAACCTCTCTATGCATGATGCATTGTCGTATAGAATAATGAACGGCTTGGTTTAGTTACACAAACCAAAATAACAACAGGATGGCATATGCATTAACACAGTAAGTAGGTGATTAACAACAAAAACAACGTGGAATTCGGTCCATGAACAGAGACAGAGACTTGTAAGGTAGCGATAAAAGTGCAACATCAAAAAATTTCAAGTTCAATTCTGCCCCCAACAAAACCCATACCAAAACATACCATCAAAAACTCATCAAATCAGGCTATTTCCACACATTCAAAGCCTTTCCCATTGAGAAAGAAAGATAAGCGTCGACGCTTGCATACTGGACCTGCTCTTCGCTAAGCCAGTAATTATCCCAAGCACTCCTACCAATCCGCTCGGGCTTCTCACGGCCTTGAAACCCAAAATACGGCCTATCAACTCCTCCGTCGAGAGACTCCTACTCCAGCCCTTCGTCGCGGCCACCACATCACGAACGTCAACGAGGTTTGAGACCGATAGCTCGTGCTTGGATTCGAGGAGCAAGTCCTCCTCTCTGTGGTTCCAGACGCCAACGAAGGTGTTGTCGGTGTCGGAGAGGAAACGGCGGAGGAAACGGGGGACGCGGGGCGCGTGGAAGAGCTGGAAGACGAGGCAGCGGTGGCCAATGCAAAGCTGGAGAGTGGCGGCAGAGGCATAACAGGGACTCCACTGTACTCCGAGACGGACGACGAGGCGGCGGCTGCTGATGTGGGTGAAGAAGAGGGGACGGACTTTGCGGAGCCATGCACCTACGACGGCGGGGGTGGAAGTGAGAGTGACGTGGATATGGTGGTTGTGGAAGAAGCGTATAGTGAATGTTCGGAGCGTCTGAGGATTTGGGCTGTGGTGGGGTTCTATGGTTATGTGCTCCTCGTTCATGGTCGCGTCGGTCTCGGTAGGGTTTGAACTTTGCAGTCTAGGTGACTTTTCTCTGGCTCTGGTACGTGTATGCGGGGGAGAAGATGGTAGTATGGTACTGCAGGCGGTTATTACTTTGTGCCACGCCAATTGCAAGTCTGTCTATATTAGAGCACCCGCCCGGATGAAAAATAAAATTTCTTTCTAAAACTTCCTACGTCTCCCTGTCTCACTCTATATTTCTTATCTATCTTATTAAAATAAATTTTTTATTTTTTCTATTCATATATTTGTCCATCTTTAACTTCTCTCTCTAGAAAAGAGTGAAAGAAAAATTTTAACTTATTTTTTCACATTTTCATAATTATTTAATTATTTGTTATTCTTATATTTTCGATTTTCATCTGTGACAAATTTTTTTTAACAATAATATTTTAAAAAAAATCATAGTTTCTCAAATCTTCAATCTTTAGAAAAAAAAATGGATCATTTCAATGGTGAATTTTTTTCAAATTTCATCTATAACAAAACATGAGCATAAGAAAAAGTATAGATAATTAAAAGTAGAATTTATTTTATGTGTTAGAATAAAATTTTTGTAAAAAATAATTTTGTAATATACAATAACTCTCTATATTTAAGAAACTACTGTTTAAATTTTAAACCCTTTCCTTAAAATAGGCAACTGGATGAAAATAGATTTTTGTCGTAAAAGTTAAAAGTCTTTACTAAAATTTAGGAAATTTGAAGGTATAAGCATTTGGATGTAGATGCTCTTAGACCGTTCGGTTTCTCAAAATCTTGACTAAATTTTAGCAAATAAAAAAAATAAAACATGTACTTACTAAAATAAGACTTGTTTTATCAATTTTTTTAAAAAAAAATTAGATTTTAAATATCAAATTTTTAAGTTTTAATATATCAATAGTTGATAGGTAGAGAAATAAATTTTTTGTAATTTTTTTTAAAAAAATACTGTTAGAATTTTTCAATTGAGAAATTTTATATATAACTAACGAGACGTGATGCTATTGTGAATTAATATTTAACTTTTTTTAAAAAAAAAAAAAAAAGAAGATAATTTGAAGATTATAAAGTTATTACATTTTAAGTCAGAAAATGAAAATAAGACGTGCATATAACATCACTACATTCTCCGTACATTTTATTACTCTATTTTATTTACTTTTATTTTATAATAAAAATAATTTTATAATTAAACATACTATGACGTCAAATATATTTTTAGGAGATATATTATGTTATTGTCTATCAAGGTACAATACTGGTGCAGGGAAAGTGGTTTTGTTGACTGTAAAGATGGTGTCAAAAAGTTAAATAAATTAAGCAAACATATGGTTTAACTTCGCTAAAATAGTATATTTTTATTTAAATGTTTTTTTTTAATTTTAATTAGTCGGATTTGAGTTGAATTAACATCACGTTTATACATAATATTAATATACTTTAATTGAATATGTAATCCGCTGATCTCTTCATAAAGAAGATGATCAGTAACGTGGTGGTTTCTCTTAGAGTTGGCTGTGTTTGAGTATTGGAGTAATTTGATTATTTAATATTTGATTATTATTTTTTACATATTTTTATTATTTTTTATAATTATTTTTTATTATTTTATTATTATCATTCACACGTCAGCTAAAATCACTATCAAATGTAACCTCTTCCTCGGCAAGAGGTTAGTTACCATCGTGGCTGCATGGAAATACGTGTCGAAATGTTTGATTACGGTGGAAGATTTACGATCGGTGCATGAAGTAAGGTTTGACAAAAGGAAGATCGCCCAGCTTTCTACTTTCTAGTTCAAGCATGAAAATTGTTACTTATCATATCTGAACTACGTATCAATATATAATTTATTATTTTTATTATTTTATTAATACTCTACTGTCTGAGTAACATTATTCGTTTATATTATTAGTCATTTTTCTTTCTTTTTATTTTTTTTAAATATTTTTAAAAAATAACAAAATACATAAATACATTTAAAATCATTTCTTTAATCACTGAGACCGTAGCATATAAACTTTTCTCTATTTCTTCAGATCTTCTGAGACCGTAGCATTTAAATGATCTCAAATTAAATTGGCTAAATTTAAAGTTAAAATGAGAGAGATATTCTGTGCATTAACGAGCAATAATATTTATTAAACGTCACCATCTACAAGATCACACTGTCAACCTAGTAAATTAATGACTCATATTTTAAAGCGCCCATGACGCGAGGCTAGCACAAAACCATTGAGTTCAATATACAATACTTGCCTCTTCTGTAACTACGAGTCTACAAATATCTAAAATGAGACAAGACCTTCTAGTCTCAGTCATGACTCATGAGCTAGCCATTATAGGAGGGCCCCTAACATCTGGTAGGCTGGCCGTCAATCACCTAGACAGGGATCTCGATCATTCGTTTCATGGTTGCACGCCATCACTGATTCATTAAGGTTGCGTTTGGATCCTCAACTCAATTCAACTTAACTTATCATTACAATTTTTTCAAATCTCAATATAAAATATAATAAATAATTCAATTTTTTCAAATCTCAAAATAATTTTAATATTAAAAAATAATATTCTAATAATATTTTATCATCTCAACTCAACTCAATATCCAAACTCACCTAAGTTCCTGCTCCATCGGTCGTGGCATAGAGCAGAGATTTTTCCCTTATTAAGGCTTCGTTTGGTTTTCAAACCAAACTCATCTCATCTCACTCATTATTACAATTTTTTCAAATTCCAACACAAAATATAATAAACAATTCAACTTTTTCAAATCTCAAAACAATAATAATATTAAAAAATAATATTTTAATAATATTTTATCATCTAAACTCAACTCAACTCAACTCACTTCAACATCCAAACTCACCCTAAACCTAATGGGAATCGAACATTTCAAAAATATTTAGTTTGAATGCTTTATTTTAATTTTTTTTATTTGTTTATATTGATGTGATTCATATCTTATTTACGGCGGTGTGGTAAATAAATAAGTGTCCTAATATTTTATGGGTTTTATTTTAGGACTTAAAAGGATTTATTATGAATAATGATATATTTATAATTTTTTTTTTTTTTTTGAGAATAAGGGATCACTTTCCATTCATTAAAAAATGACATACAAAGTTGACTTAAAAAAATTAAACCAATTACAATCGTTGGTAGTCCCCCAAAACACTTTCGTACCTAACAGAGTATAGTCTAGACGACAATCTTTATAGACCTAAGTCTAAAAGATAGTCCAACTCTATCACAGACAGAGTTGCTAGTAACCAATTAACTAAACTTCATATCCGACTAATCGAAATATGGAAAAAAAACCAAACCCCGAACATCACCGCCTAAGCGGAAGGGGGAGAAAACCTTCGGACTAAAGTCCGAAGGCATAGCAATTTTGAGGTTTTTTGTTTTCTTGGAAGTAAAAACATAGCATAAAAAACTACATAATAGAAACACTGTAAAAAGAGAAAAATAGTGCACAAAAGGGTTGGAGGAGGGAAAACCGACAGTCGGGCCTTGTAGATCCAAAGATGCCGGTTCAGGAACAACCATGTGTGTCAGCGGCAGAAGGTTCCTTGGCGGCGCGTGAGAGCCACTCGCCGATGGTCTCCGAAGTCTTCGACCCGCACATGCGGGCTACGCACCACTCTGGTTGAGACCGCATTCAGTGGTTTTGTTGATCGGCGGCTGGGCAACCTCCTGGTGGGGCGCGTGTTGGCTATTGGGTGCAGTAGAGTTTCGAATGGCGATTCTCCCTAACTTAGGCCTGAGAAAACACAAAATAAAATCTAAAAAACACTAGATAAGCATAAAACGGAGAGGGGTAGGGAGGGAGTGAGGGGGGAGGGAGCCTAAGCTCCCACCCCCTCCAGCCGATTCTGAGAGTTGGAGGTTTTTAAGAGGAGGGAGTTTTCTTCGTTCACTAGAGAGAGAGTTCATCGGTGGGTTAACCTAACTCAATATGATGGGTGAAGGTTAGGTCCCATGAAAAAGTAATTCTTATAATTTTTATACAACTATGTGATTACGAAAAAAAGTAATCTTGACGTTGATTATGTCATATGATTAAAGTCTAAAGACAAAGAAAACAAAGTTGGACGAGAGACAGAACAAATCTATTTGATATAACGCTGATCATATCTTCTTCTTCTTCTATTTTTTTTTTTTAAGATAGAACAAACTCCATTTATTTATATTGGGACATCATAACTTTGACTTGAAACATACAGAATACAAGACAACTACTACTTTTAAGGCTCATCAATACCCAAATTTCTTTGTGACTGACATGGTCTAATCCATTGGTGTCCTAACTCTCTACAGACAACCAGTCTGAGAGATAACACTATATCCTAAGACAGATTTAACAAACCCCACATTCTATCCTAAAACATAATTAACCAACCCCACACTCTGTCTAAGACGGAGTAGATTACATACTCTATGGACAAAAATCTAAGTGACTATGTTTTTTTAATCTAAAACAAAGGAAATAAAAGAAAACGTAAAAGATGCATGAAAAAATAGCGAATTTCAACTTTTCTACAGTTTGAAAAATCGTAAATCCGCATTTTCAACTTTAGAGAAAATAAAAAATGCAAACATTGAGGTTATGGTGGCATGTGAGAAGTACGACGAAACGTCAAGTTGAAAGAAACTGATGGCCCTGATCCCAAAAAAATTGTGCATGACGGTAATAGAGCTCTCCTTGCAGTGGCTCGTGGATGTCACACGTGTACTTTAGGCCGCGCGTGTGGCTCACGCGCCGCTTCGTTCGACGAGATTCTTCATCCGTTTGAAGAATCGGCACCTTAAGAATCTTGCAGTGGGGCACATGGTGGTCACCTGGTTCTAGAGAACAATAAATCTGCATTTCACCCTAATGTGAACGAAGAAAATAAATAAAACCAAAAAAAATAAAAGAAAACCTAGAGAGAAGAGGGAGGAGGGAGGGAGGATAGGATTTTATTTTGAGGAGGCAACTGTTTATTATTTTGAGAGAAAAAGGAGAGAGAGAGAATAGGGTTTTTTTGAAAGTAATTAATACTTTTATAGCGCGGATCATATCATATTAATTTATATATATATATATTTGATCAAAAATGCTAAATGCAACCGGCCCATGCAACCGGTGTGTAACCGCCAACTCATCTTAATGAAACACACCGTTTCGTTGAGAGAAAATCGACGTCCAGTCTCTCAAATGAGGAAGGTGTGACTTAGTGAATCACTGAGTTTGTCAAAACACACCGTTTTGACTGAGATGAATTCGAGAGATTATAGCTTCTCCCTTCTCCCTTCTCTGTGCGCCCCCTTCTCCCTAACCCTAATACCATTGACTTCCCTCCCTTCCTGAAACCAGTGACGGAGACCATCACGAAACGGAAGGAAGCTCACACACACGAAGCTAGCAACACGGAAGGAAGCGATTTCATGGGTAATCATTTCGACTGGGCAATGAATCAAGGCCTTTTGGTAGCATTATGCGATGGAGAAATTTTGGTCTGCGAGATTTGAGAAGATATCTTGATGGAGGTTTAAATAGTTAATTTTTCTCTGATTATTTTGGTCTGTGAGATTTTGGTCTGTGATTATTTTGGTCTGAACGGCAAGTTACCTGCATAAGTAATAGTCGCAAAGTGAATAAACAAAAAAAAATTATTCAGGAAGTATTGAATACTAGCAAACCAAAATTTAATGCAGTTAAAACTCTGCTTGAAGTTAATTTTCATAACAACCATTAGAGAGCTGAGAAGCACTGTAATCAGGGAGTGGAACAGGATGCTCCCAACCACTTAAAAAGGAGAAAAAGCTGAACTTGTGGGTGTTGGCATCTAGATAAAAAAATGATGGTAGAATGGCAGCAGGATGAACTTCACGCATCCAGAACAATAAAGAATGCATAAAACTAGTCGAACAGAGACGGACACGGAGACGATGAAGTGAGGATACAGAGCTATGATTCATGAATGGGAGACCCAAAGAAGACGACGACGACGCAGCAGAGAGCAAACGAGATTGGTTTCCAGTTTTCGTCTTTTTTTTTTTTTAATAAATATATTGGCTGACGTCAGCTGGTTACCCAACGGTTACGCCCCGTCGGTTGCATGTAGCATTGTTGATATTTTATATATGTAGGCTTCTAGCACGTAAATACTTGCTTAACCGATTCAAATGATTAAAGATAAGATAATGAGATTAGAGTCAATTTTCTTTATATTTTTAAAGTGGTGTTTTACCGAAAATTGGGCCTAAAAATAATCAATTCTGCTACAGGTACCCGCCGTTGGGTACATTTTGGGAATCGGCTGTCAACCGATATTATTTAAAAAAAAAAAAACCAAGTTGATTTCAAAAACAGAAATCAAACCCATCTCACCTAAGCGCCAAACTCATTCTTGATATTTTGCATCTAAGAAGAAACTGCGACAACTTGTCTTCATTCCTTGGCCATCTATGCAACGGGTATCAACTTATCGTCTTCGTACCGTCGAAACTGTGCTATTGCGCCAGAAGAAACTGCACCATTGTGTCATCGAACCCCCATCGTGTCGTCAAATCTCCCATCTATGCTGGTGGTCAATTTCTAAAAGAGAGAGTGCTATCGTAGGTACGAGCATTCTTTGATTCTATGTTTTATGCAGTTTTTTTTTTTCTATTTTCTATATCTTTAGCCACCCATAGGAAGGAATCTAAGCTTTTGGCCACCCATAGGAAATGAAAAGAACAGAGAGAGAGAGAGAGAGGGAGTGTTCTGCGCATTATAATATAAATTACGGTTTTTTTGTTTTTATGATAAACAAAGAAAATGCCAGTCGCAATCATAGAACTACGAGTGAAAAGCTGTCAAGATAGGCACCTTAACTTCTGTAGGTATGCTTGTATCATCCTCTGAAAGAATAACATCATGGAAAAGTTAATTAGTTGGGTGAATCGATAAGGGTTTTGTTATACAATCTTTCAACACTCTACATTTCACCATTTTTTAAATTTTTATTATTTTTTAATAATTTTTTAAAATTTTTTAAAATTTTTTTTGAGTTTTTTTTTAAATTATTTTAAATTTTCTATTCATTATTCATATAATAAATATTTAATAAAAAAATTAAAAAAATTAAAAAATATATGGAATGTGGAATGTTGGGAAGTTGAAAAGATTTATTGAATCGATAATAACACATAGAACTGAGAGTTGGAATCCAAAAGGAATTGAAATTAATGCCAAAATAAAACCAACAGCCTTTGTTTTTTTTTTTTTTTTTTTTATTGCTTTGTATGTAACAATCTACGAAAGAACATTATGAAAATCATATCAGTTTGACAGAGTGAGCAGCTATTAAACATATGCAACCTTCTGATTCTAAATTTAGAACTTGATGAAGGAAATCATGTATAAGTTTGAACGAAATTCACCAACATTCACACACGCACACACATTATATGAATATCGTTCTGAAAGAAAGCAACATATGCAGTTTTTGTTTCTGTTTTTCCATATCTTTGGCCTCCCATAGGAAGGAATCTAAGTTTTTGTTTTTATTGATAGTTGTTTTTATTATTCTTTTCCATTGGTGTTTTTTTTAACTGCTTGAGGATTTCTATTGCCAAAGGATTATTGATTTGGAATTAGAAGTACTATTCTTTTGTGAGATTCTCGATACTTTTTGTGGGTGAATAAACATTGAAGCTTCCAGACAACATTGATAAATGTCATTAGTGGAACCCAACTCCGAGAAATAATGATTGGGAGTCAAGAAAGTGTGATATTTCTACACTTTTCAGATTTTAATACTCATATTTTCTGTAATATTTCTACACTAATATTTACATATTAATCCTTATAAATGTAATTTAGATTGGATGGATCACAACCGGTACAGTTTGGATTAGATGGATCACAACTGGTTAACCGTGGTTTGAAGGTCCAGAGAACTAATTTACATTTCAATTGTATGTATAATTTACATTTTAGATATGACCAAGTGAACCAAAGGCCAATGCCCCACCTTTATTTTTGCTGTTTTTTTCCTTTTTATGTTTAAATTGGATATGGGGATGGTGCTCAGGTCTATGATTTTTTTCCAATTCAGGTCTAGTGCTTAGGTTTGGTTTCAGTGAATGAGGACCAATTCTATGGCAATCCCATGTGCACAGTTCATGTTGTTTTGAACTACAATTTTTATGAAGTTTTTAGCTCAGATTTTTTATGCTTTTCCCCCTGCTTTCACTTACATTTGGTTAATTCTATGGCTATCCCGTGTGCAGCTATCATGTTGTTTTGAACTAAGATTCTTATTATGCATAGCATGGTGAAAGTGAATAAGAAAGATGGGTTGTTTTATGGTGGTTTATAAACTTTGGTGAACTTTATTGCAGATGCTGCTATTTTTTATGGTGAACTTTGTTGCAAATGTTACTATTTTTTGGAATTTTTGGGCAACGAGTGTAATAAGGTGATGGTCCAAGTTTTTTGATCAAATGTAGAAAAGGGGGATGCAAATGCCAAAGATATACCAAGCAACTTGCAGAGTGTGTAAAATGCTAGTTGGAATGCAAACTTTTGTAATGGTTCATTTTAATTTTTACTTTGAACTTGTAAATGTTGTACTCGATCGTGTGACAGTCTATGAGCCATGTAACCTTCTCTTGCACTTGGTGAATTGAAAGACAGTGGTTTACTATTACACAAACACATTCTGATAGATTGCTTATTTAGTTACAGAAAATAAGAAAAAGCATAAAATCTTGTTTCTTCCACAAGTCATTAAAATGGGACCTGGATGGATGGCTATATCAAGCATCCAACAACTGAAAAGCTAAAAAGAGATTTCAACCAAATTGAAAAACTCTTCCATTTATATGGGAACCCATTTCACATTGATAAAAGTTGAAAAAAAAAGTTCCGACTAACACAAAAAAAAATTTGTGAGTATCTTAGACTACACATTCAGACTGAGTTGTAACATCACCAACATATAGCAAACAACTCAGATACATATAGCAACTAACTTCTAACACTAATCCGAAATCACTTATATACTACCAAGTAAGTAACATGCTACGATAAATACAAAAGCCCAATACATCTGAGGTAGTATGCGTGAACGTCTTATTTCAACTTCGCGTATAACAAGCACCAACTTTCAGAACCTCCTCATTTCTATTGGATAGCACCATCTCTCTCATCTCGGTCTCATCCGCTCTCTTACAGAGATCAAGCTTGCTTTTTTCAATATCGTTGAGTATCTTCTCTAACTCTTTCTTGGTTCTTAACAGTTCATTGTGAGTTTCTTGAAAATCAGACTTTTTGTATTGATCCCCCCTCTACCCACTTGAAATACTTGTAATATGGTAATCTCTAATCATTTTAAACATATTTTGGAAACATGTTAAATGCACATAATATTAATAATTTTATTAAACATGAATGTAGTTACCTTTATGTTGTACTTTGGACACCCTAAGAAGGGTTGTCCTAGATTTCTTGTAGTAGATGAGTATCTCAGTTGGGTTTCAATTTCACAGAAGTATAATAGTTGACCCAGAGTTCATTTACCAGAAGAAGACTCCGTGGTGGATGATGACATATTCTTGAATTTATCTAATAGAGTTTTCACAAAAATAGAACAACCAGATGAATAAATCAAAGTTGGATGCTAGAACTCCTTCTGATTATACATAACTCAATATAATTGGAAATAATCCGACATTAAACATAAGTTTGTGAAATCATCATCTTTCTCAAATCATACTAACTATATATAAAATAAGGAAAAAAAATCATGATAATTATAAATGTAAATCTACGGAATGTAAATCAGAAGTTCAAAAAGTTTGTAATGGTTCTAAGAAAGGAATTTTATTTAGAGTATGACCAGGGAGAGAATCACCATGATGGACTGTCATTTTAGTTGCTTGCTAACATAAATGTTCACTTTCACGAAATAGAAAAATAAAGCCTGAATTATACATATATTGTTTAATTATACATGAGGTTTACAAGTACTATGTACCATTATTATGGATACTGAAAAAGTAATGGTTTTATCCCAAGACAACACCTAGAAGGGGGTGAATATGTATAGTTCAATTTTTCTGGTCTAATAAAAATATTAACAAGTAAACAATTAATCAAGAAAAATAAATCACATAAATAATCAACACAGAAATTTGTTCACGAAGTGGAAACTCATTTGAAAAACGTTTTCAAAATCTAAAACCACTCCGGGTGTAGGTCACCACCACAAATCTACTATAGAAATTTTAGTTCATTACAACCAATTTAGAAACACTTACAAAACCTTTGCAGTAGCTAAATTTGGCTTACAACTCTACGAGTGACCCACTAGATCTTTACACGCATGTAATGCTGGAATTCCGACCTTTTTATAGCATCCCACAAGAATCTCTCGATATCTGCAACAACAACAGCTTTGGAAACCTTTCGGCCAATGAACACGTCCACTCTAATTGACTCAACTGTGTTTTTATCTTGAGTATGATTTGGTAGAGGTATATTTTCCAAGAGATTCAACTTTGAATGTGGGGGAGAGTTTCTCTCAAATGCTCTTGGAATGAGACTCTGTTTTTGCTCTATTTCTCCACACCCAAAGGGTAGAACATAATGTTTTATTTATACCTCCCAAAAAGCACAACGCTCAAACCCTTGGAAAAATTAAGTTGTTTGAACATTGGCTCGAGTGCGAGTTGAGAGCATGTTGTACTTTAGATGCCGCTCAAGCGCTACGTCAAGCGAGAATTGAGCGAACTCTCTAGATGAATTTCGCTCAAGCACTATGTCTAGTGTGTGTTGAGCGAACTCTCTGTATGCCTTCTGCTTGAGAGCTGTGTCGAGAGCACATCGAGCGAATGCTTTGTATGAGTTTCGCTCAAGCGGTGTGTTGAGCGCATGTCAAGCAAACTCTCTGTTTGAGTTCCGCTCAAGCGCAAGTCGAGTGAACTTCTTGTATGTGTTTTGCTCCAGCCATGTTGAGCTCACTTGACCCACTTTTCACTTTGACACACTTCAACACTTGTTACAACACAATTTTACAAAGGTTTTCATAAGAATATGCCAACATACTCATTTTTACACTAACAAATACGAAAAGAAAATTCGTATATTGTGGCTATTGTGGATTGACAACAAAGGGAAGTTTGAAATAGACTCATTGACACTAGGAAAAGTGAAAGCTCTTTGAGGCATTTCATCAAATGTGCAACATGTATTAATAATGGAGCTTCTTCTTATATTGGAACTTCTTCTTCACTCTGTTTATACTAGAATGTGCAACTTGTATTAAACTGGATAAGAAATTAATACTGGAATGTGCAACGTGTATTAATAGTGGAAAGCACTTTGTTTATGCACTCAATTTCCTAAAGCAAAACAAAGAGGAACCCATTAAGGTTAGGGTTAGGGTTTCTGGAAATTCAAAATCAAACCCAGACCAATTATGTGATTTTGGGAACATCGAAATCGTGGGTTATAGAAACGCTACCGATGGGAGATTCAGTTTAGGGCATGCGAACAAGAAGATGAGAACAACTTGTACCTCCCTTTGTGTTTTGTCTTATTGGTCATCGGTGGGACAACTTGTTTGAGCAGAGAAGAAGATGACCACCCATCGTACGTCCCTTCATGAATTGTCTTCGTAGCTT
This sequence comes from Cyclocarya paliurus, assembly GCA_029856935.1. Classification (NCBI taxonomy): domain Eukaryota; kingdom Viridiplantae; phylum Streptophyta; class Magnoliopsida; order Fagales; family Juglandaceae; genus Cyclocarya; species Cyclocarya paliurus. Next base: position 14,052,222 of record CM056952.1, on the reverse strand, counting down.
ACTTGTTGTGTTCCATGAGGGGTGTTCTGTGGGGATCCATGGGTTCATTGATGTGTTCTATGCGAGGTGAGGGTTGCATCTGTGGAGTGGTTTCGAATTTCAGAAACCATAAATCAAAAGGGTGCAAACACACCGTTTCACTAGTGGCTACGTGGAATCTCGGGTATGCGGGGGTTCCCCACCCCGGATGCAAGTAGACTTTTTTGAAAATAATAAAGCAAACTATCTTCCACTTTTCTGAAGAAAGACACTCGGCGAAAGAACAAAACAAGGTAGAAGTGGACTGGATTCTTCTCCTACTTGCCCCCAAAAGGAAGTTATATAAGAAAGCCTAACATCTAAGCTTTCTTTTTTAGTCGGTGGATATCGCAGGCTCATGCAAAAAGGACGTTGATTCTAGTTTCCACAATCTGAATATCAAGTCATCAGACGAGAAAAGCACAATAATGCAAATGGACTCCAAGGACTCATCAAACATTCAAGTAAAATGCTCACACTAGCATCTCTCCGCCTTTTTTCCTATAGTTTTGTTGTTTGTGGTTGTCTCTGTTTGGTTCTTGAGAAAACGACAGGAAAAGTATTAGAAATTTTTATTCTAAGCTAATGTTTTAGCTCTAATGAGGTTAAAAACTCTATTGAGTTTAGGTTTTCTTGGTCCTAGTCCTGAATTATAGAAGCATCTATGATATAGTGAAATTTTTTTTTTTGGGTTTCCCTACCCTTTTTTACTTGTTCTGACTGACCCAATTCAGATTTGAGCTTAATTTGTTTTGAATTGTGCGCATCACTTATTTTTTTATTGTTTCATCGTACATCATAGGCAAAGGATAAGGAAAAGAAAGACTGAACATTTTCAATGGATTTAGCCATAGCCAAACTTAAGTTTTAGCTCATAGGAGATGATTTTGGCTTTGACTATTTCATTCACATCAAATTCCCATATTAAAGTAGTCATTTATTCATCATATAATAATAAAATAATATGAGATAAATTTGACTTTGACTATTCCATTCACGTCAAATCCCTACATTAAATTATACATTTAATTATATAGTAATAAAATAATATTAATTTAATTTTTAAATTATTAATTTATTTAATTTTATCATATTTTACTATTCTACCTATAAAGGACGTGTCTTATCGACCGTCTGCAACCATTCACCTGAATGATAAAAAGAAATTATGGCGTGGTACACCTAGAGAAACTCTGATGCTTAAACCAGTAAGTGAAACAAAATAATTTAGAATTCAAAAAAGATATCGATCCCGCACTATTGGGGGTTACCTGATATATATAGATTACGACGTGATGCTTATCAGGTTTAGAGTTTATCAGTGTAGATTATTATACTGTAACTGAATTGACCACGTATCTGCAAGAAACCTCAATTTTCCGTAAAAGGTGGCTCGTGGTGTATGTGGCTTTAATGGGCCTTGGACTCTTTAGTTCCTTTCAATTAACCAAGAGCCTTTTGTATTGGGTTCTTTTTACATTTTTCAACCCAAATGGCATGACCTGGTAGCAGTATAGCCTGTGGTTCATTATAAACAAAGTTTTCTTCTCATCTGGCGCGTGCATCCGTATCTAATTGTATCCTGAGTAAGCATCCATGAAGCTTAACATATAGTGCCCTGCCATTGCATCTATAATCACATCGATTCGTGGTAAAGAAAAAATGTCTTTTGGGCAGGCTTTATTCAAATCGGTGAAATCCACGCACATCCTCCACTTCCATTTGCTTTCTTCACCACCACTCTGGATAGTGAGCTTCCTTGATGAAATCGGCGGCGAGCAAATTTTCCACCTCCTCATTAATGGCCGCATACTTCTCGTCGCTGAATGATCTTCTTTTCTGGCGCACTGCCTTGTGTGCGGAATCTACACCTAAGCGGTGCTCAATGATGTCTTTATCTATTCTGGGCATTTCCTCGTGGCTCCATGCAAAGACATCCCTATGTTCGATCAACAGCTGCTTCATGGCTTCTCTGTCCGCTGGTGGCACATGGGTCCCAATGTGTGTAGTAGTCCCGGGGCGGTCTGCATGCAACGTCACGAGCTCCAATGGTTCGTTAACTTCAGCATGTTGCTGGTTCTGCTCGTCCCTGACTTCCACATTCTCCTCAAAAGCTACTACCAGAGACGAAGGGAGAGGGGGTGTTGGTGCCTTGTTTCGTACCATTATTACATAAACCTCACTCCAACCCTTTCTTAATTCTTGCACGTAGCATTTCCGTGCCAACGCTTGCTCACCTCGTGATTCCCCTACCCCGTTATCCGCTGGAAACTTCATCTTGTGGTGGTATGTAGATGTCATTGCCCTGAGATAGTTGAGTGTTGGCCTCCCTAATATGGCGTTGTAAGAAGATGGAGCTTTCCCTACCAGGAAATCAGTCATGGTGGTTGCCGTTCGTATTCTAGACCTAGCGGTTACTAGAAAGGTGATAGCCCCAATGGGCTGGATCATGTCTCCAGAGAAGCCTTTCAATGGTGTCGGGGAGGGCCTCGGTTTACTAGCGTTGATGCCCATTTTGACGAACGCCTCCCAAAATATTATATGGGCTGAGCTTTCGTTGTCGATTAGTACTTGTCTGGTCGTGTAGTTGGCTATCATAAGAGTGATTACTAGAGCATCATCGTGCTGGTACAGTATTCCTTCTCGATCTGCTTCCCCAAACGATATTACGGCCCAATCGCCACTAAACTTTTGCTGCTTGCGGGCTCTATCCGCCACATATACTTCTTCGTATCTCGCCCTTCGTGCATAGGCCTTCCGGCTAGACGTGGATACACCACCTCCTGCAAACTCCCTGTTATTATCTGAATTTCTTCTATGGGCGCCCTGTTCCTGTCGCCCCTCATGGGCGCCCTATTCCTGTCGCCCCTCGTGGGTGCCCTGTTCCTGTCGCCCCTCATGGGTGCCCTGTTCCCATCATTCTGGCGGCCAATTTGCCCTGCGCCGTTGTTCAGGACTACTACTCTTCCTATTGTCTTGCCAAGTTTCCTTGCACCTTCTAGGTTTTGAACTTTCTATAATCATTCGTTCCAATTCCCCAGTTCTTGCCGGCTCAGCCACTATTTTCTTCATAGTCGTGCAATCTTCAATCCAGTGGGACCCAGTCTGGTGATATTTGCATTAGCGACCACTTGTTTTGGGCTAGCGCTGTTCCTCTCTGTCTTTCTCATCCTCCCATACGTTCAAATTATTATGTATTAGTCTTGGATTGTACTCTGGCTGCTTTTCCTACCTCTTCTCATGTCGACTTGTACCGACTTTTTTGTCAGCCTTCCATTCCATCATGTTGTCTGCCTTACCAGGAGCTACCAAGGCCTGCAGAGTATCTTCTGCATTAACGAAATCATCCGCCCTATCCATAAACTCCCTGAGGGTGTGGGGTGTCTTTCTGGCTAGTTCCACCATAAAGGGATTTCGTGGCCATATCTCGCCTACGAGGGAGGCAAGGGTGATCTTCTCATATTGGTTGTCTATTGTCAAATGTTCTTTGTTGAAGCGAGTAAGGTAGATCTTTAGGTCTTCATCCTCTTGTTGTTTGACCGTTACCAGGTAAGCAGCTGGGCGCTTACACCTCCTGCTAGGCCTAAACTGGGTTAGGAACTGTTTAGCCAACTCTTCGAAACTGTCTATCGATTTTGGCTTAAGGGACCTAAACCATCCTCTTGCCATTCCCCTTAGGGTTAAAGGGAAAGCCCGGCATGCAATCTCGCCTGGAAAGCCGTGGAGCGTGATGTGGGTTTTGAAGTTCTCCATATAGTCTATCGAATCTTTGGACCCATCATACATGTCCACTTGGGGTACTTTGAATTTTGGCGGGAGGGGCACGGCCATGATGCGTTCGCTGTATGGCAAATCGGTTTTGTTTAGTAAGTATTCCATTGAGGAAGATCCCCACATCCTCTTCGCCATCTCCTCATATTTCCCTGCCAAGTCTTTTAACTCGTCACGCATTTTTTCCTTTTCTGTTCGTCCCAGGTTAGACTCTGTATTGCATGGCTCCTCCCTCTCTCTCCTTGCTCACTATGAGTCGGTACAACGATGTTGTTGGATTTGGCATTCCGTCGTCGCAGATCGTCATTCTCATTTTTCAGGTTTTCCAAGTCCTCCAGCGCTTGCTTCAATCTTTCTTCCGCGTAAAAAGATATGGATACCACAGACGACACCAATGTAAAGGATGTGTCTCATCGACCGTCTGCAACCGTTCATCTAAATGATAAAAAAAAGTTCTGGCGTGGTACACCTGGGAAAACTCCGATGCTTAAGTTAGTAAGTGAAACAGAATAATTTAGAATTCAAAAAAGAGATCGATCCACCACTATTGGGAGTTACCTGATATATATAGACTCCGACGTAATGCTTATCGGGTTCAGAGTTTATCGGTATAGATTATTATCCTGTAACTGAATTGACCACGTATCTGTATGAAATCTCGATCTTCTCGTGAAAGGTGGTTCGTGGTGTGTGTGGCTTTGATGAGCCTTGGACTGTCTAGTTCCTTTCAATTAACCAAGAGCCTTTTGTATTGGGCTCCGTTTACATTTGGGCTTTTAACTCATAATGGGCCATTTAACTAAAATAGGCCCTCTACTACCTATTATATGGTAATTAGTAATCATATTCTAATTAAATTATTGGTTAAAAAAATCATATTTTCAATTTTCATTTAATCCTAATAACCCTTTGGTGCAGTGAGAGGTTGTACTTAAACATGAAATTTTTTTCAAGAACCATATACATATATAGTTAGAAACCTAAAAACATACATCTTAAAACACGAAGCATCGCATATTAAGCAAGCAGCATGCATTAAGGGAAAGCACGAATTTATTTAAATGATTGATAACATGACCAGAACGTGGCTACTCAATAATTCCCACAGGATACTAATAAAGTTTTAGCTAATATATATTAATATTAATTTAAAATTTTTAATTTTTAATTTATTTAATTTTATCATATCTTACCATTCTAACAATTATATGCTAATTAGTAATTATATTCTAATTAAATTATTAGTTAAGAAATCATATTTTTGACTAATGTGGAGAAGAAGAGAGAGAAAATAATAAAGCAAAGATTTGGCTAATGAAAAGTACCCACTAAATTTCTTTGACTTTAGCTAATCCATTGCAGCCACTTCTTCTTCTATAATAGCTAAATGTAGGATGAATTTAACTTTTAGCTAATCTATTGAGGATACACTTAACGAGTCAATGAATAAGCTGCATATTGAGGGGGCATCATCTGAGCAGACAGGGATTTCGACAACCAACTTCCAAAGGAAACCAGTTATCATTATTGTCGTAGGAATGGCCGGTAATGTCGCAGTGGCTTTGTTTGAAAGTTGCTTTTTTATATTTTGTTCGTGTCCAGATTTTCAAAAACTATTTCATTGTGTTACTATTTGGGAGATAATAATTTTTTTTAGGTATGATTAGGGAGTGGAAAAACAACATTTCTTCATAGGCTGGTTTGCCACATCCAGGCTTCCAACATTTGGGGTTATGTGATGAACCTTGACCTTGCTGTGATGACCCTCCCATTTGGCGCTAACATTGATATAAGAGACACTGTGAACTACAAAGAAGTGATGAAACAGTTCAACCTAGGACCTAATGGTGTAATTATGACATCACTCAACCTGTTTGCTACAAAGTTTGATGAGGTGAAGATTACATGTCAAATATATGCTTTAATGTACATTAATGGCCTAATTGCTTATTCTGCTCAGTTTCACCTCTGCTTTTGATGAGGTCAGATGAGACCATGGCTCTATGACCTCTAGGTGGTCTTGCACCTATTTTCAGTGTCCTATCTGAACTATATCACACTTGCAAAGATTCTAGGATAAGTAGTTAGGTTGCAATTGGCTAGTTTAAGCATATAGACTATGCATTTGATGCAATATCAAAGTGATACCAAAAAAAAAAAAAAAATTATCAAAGTGATTGCATATTCTGAACACTTTTCAGCTATGTATACCATGTAGCCATAGGATCTTCTTATTTCTTTGTTTATGCTCTCGCTTCAACTCTTATCTCTGATTTGTGATCTTATACATTTTCACCAGGTATTTATATGTATAATGATATTTATAATTCCCAACAGGTTATTTCTGTTATTGAGAGGCGAGCAGATTAGCTTGATTATGTTCTTGTGGATAATCTTGGTCAGATTGAAATATTCACTCGGTCAGCTTCTGGTGCTATCATTACAGAAGCTTTTGCTTCAACCTTCCCTACTGTTATTGCTTATGTAATTGATAGACCTCGCCCATCAAGTCCAGTGACTTTCACGAGCAATATGCTATATGCTTGTAGTATACTTTACAAAACAAGGTTGCCTGTTGTGCTGGTATTCAACGAGACTGTTGTGGCTAAACATCAATTGGCATTGGAGGTATGATTTTAATTGACCCTTGATGTGAATGGTGGAGTAATATTGTTTACTACATTCCGTTGTCTGTTTGACTTGCATATAGGTTTCCCTTTGTATTTGTTTCCTTGTCTTGGATGCTGATGTGCATGCAGTGGATGGAAGACTTTGAGGCATTTCAAGTAGCAGTAAGTTCAGATGAGTCATACACATCAACATTGAGTCAGAGCCTTTGACTTGTCCTGGATGAGTTCTACAAGAATTTACGGACTGTTGGAGTGTCTGCTGTTTCTGGTGCTGGAATGGAAGAATTCTTTAAGGCAATTGATACAAGTGCAGAGGAATACATGGAAAACTATAAGTATTTTCCTCTCTCTCTCATATTAGATAGTCAAATTTCTATTAATTGTGCTGCTCATTCTTGTTTGTGTAGGGCTGGTCTTGACAAGAGACGGGCTGAGAAGCAACGATTGGAGGAAGAATGCAGGAAGGAAAACTTGGATAAATTGAGGAAGGATATGGAAAAATCAAGGGGAGAAAAACTGTCGTCTTGAACACTGGTCTGAAGGACAAAAAAGACAAGAATAAAACTGTGATGGATGAAGAAGACGAAGAAATAGATCAAGGGGAAGATGATGATGACTATGAGGGATTTACTTAAGAGGAAGATGTTATCGATGAGCATGAAGATGAAGAAGTTGCTAGATTCTCCTTTTGGTACACCTTCTATTCCAATGTAGTTTTCTTGAAACAAAATTTTGTATAGGACCTTAACAACTAACTAATAAAACTCCCCGAAAACAACGTACGACTTGCATATAGCTAGCGTTCCTTCTGAGCCAGGATCAATATAGGATTGTGGTGTTGTGTTTGCCATTTACAAGTCTGCGTAGGCAAGTTATTGAAGTTTCTGCAGTGTGATTGAGCTTTAGCTGTTGGTCTTGATTGTTATTTATTATTATTATTTTTTTCTGTTTTTTCAAAACTTTTACCTCTTCAGATTTTTTTAGGAGGGGGGGCATTGAATTGTGTAATATTAGTTGTTGCATTCTTGTGTGTATCCCATTTTTAGTAGGTGATGGTGGATGGATTAATAAAGGCAGGAAATACTAAAAATAGATACTTAAAGAACCATTCTGCATTGATAAATTGTTCTGAACATGAATTTATGTTGATTTAAATTCTATTTTTGACGAGAGGAAGAGCAAACTTGTAAATAAAACTTCCTAGAATGTGGAATGAATGTGCAGAAATTGCAAAAAATTGCAAATTATAAAGTTGTATTAATTAACAAGGAAAATGATAGGATGTCGTCTGAGTTTGTCTCCACAAGGATAACGGAAGCAAGGAATAGTATAGGGATAGCAGAACAGAAAGAAAGACTGGACCAGATAACTGGAGGACCAGATAACTGGAATCAGAAACAGAATAATAATCAGGAATAGCACCAGATAACTGGTGGACCAGATAACTGGAAATATCAAAGATAAGTAGAGTATGCACAGTTAATAAGGCGGCATGGCCGACCAATGCATGATTATGCAAAAATAGATAGGATAATAATAAAACACTTGTATTCAAAATAAGATAATTAAGATACAAGTTACAAGTTACAATAATGATCACAGGTGTGGGGGTAAGGGACGGAAGAAGAAGAGAAGGAAGGTGAAGGGAGGATACCTTGGGAGAGAGAGAGAGAGAGAGAGAGTGAGAGTGAGATGATTGGTGAGAAAGCAAGTGATGCCCCAGACTGAGGTCAGGCTTCCCTTTTATAAGCGAAGGGAGCACTGTTACAACAGTATTACATGAATAGTTAAATGAAACAGTAATGTCAAAAGCCGGTCACGAACAGTAAAAGTGAACAGTACTTTTGAACAGTAAAAGTGAATAGTAAAAGTGAACAGTACTTTTTACTATTCAGCACAGTAGGGATCAATGTCTTCTTCCGATTCAGCGTTGATCGCGGGGGGAGTCAGACATAGTGTGTTGTTCTTCATCCGTTTCGGCGTAGATCGCGGGGGGATGTTGAATCAGCATGTATCATTGGAATCATTCATCATCAGACAATTTTGGAGTATCATACTCTTTGTCATGTCCGAAAATATTGGAGTAAGGATCATTGTCAAATGAAGTTTCGGAAGATGCTTCTGATTTGTTATCATCAGAATCATCTTGATTAATGGACTTCATGACCAGTTTAAGTAAATCCTTATTATCAAGTCCAGGAATAATGTTCTTCTTCTTGGTCTTGGAGGATTTATCAGATTTTGCAGAAGAAGCAGTTGAAGCAATTGCCTTCCCTTTGTTTGAAGCAGAAGAGGAGACAGGGGCCTGGAGCTGGGGATGTCCAGTTGATGCAGATGTATTAAGGGATCCAAGGGGGATTTCGGGGAACTTCTCTCTGTCCCGGAGATCAGGAGCAGTTTGTGGTTTTTCAAAGTCAATCTTCTTATTCTGCTGATAAAGTTTACGAATGGAATATTGATGGATTATCTGAACAAGAAATCATCAATACCATGAGTAAAATGTCTTTAATTGCAAATGCCTATATTAATAACAATATTCAGCAACCTGATATTGTTATGATTTTAGCCAATGGTTTTTTCGGTGTTTTACGAAGTTGGTGGGATAAACATCTCACTGAAGACACTAAGCAAACCATTCAGAATGCTGTTATATTTAAAAAAATTTAAATATATTAAAAAATATAAAATATAAATATAAATATAAATTTGTGCTAGATCACGCTAGCTGTGTGACTGAATTGACAATAATGAGAACATGACAAAAAGCACAATTGACAGTAAAATCAGAGATTCCCATTAATAATTAATTACATTATTCTGCCTTTAACAATAAACAGGAGTCCTTTATTTTAGTGGGACCTATTGCAACGTTAAACACCATGACATTGATTCCCCCCTTTTTGTGGATTAATCAATGCCCCTCTAATCGTTACGTGTAAAAACTTCCGACATTTGGGACACTTTCTTAGGAAAGTGAATAGTTGATTATTTCGTTTTTTGCTATTTATTTATTTAAATTATTTATAATAATTACAAAACTGAAAAAAAATAAATTTTATAGAGAAATAATATTTATAATAACGTGTATTCATTTATTAAAAAATTTATATATAAAATTTATATAAAAAATTAATTTTTTAATAATAAATTATTTTATTTTTTTAAAAATACTGCATCGGTGCTTTCATAATTATAAGAGCAGTGCTACGCATCAGCCACTATTCACGGCTGATGCGTAGCACACCTTACGTGTTAATAGTGTATATCTTCTTCTTTTTTTTTTTTTTTTTCTCTCACCCGTTTCTCTCTTCTCTCTCGCGTTTCTCTCTTCTCCCCGTGTCCTCCATTGCAGCCAGATCCGGCATCGCCGCCGCCGATTCGGCCTCCCACCGCAGCCAACGACCACCGCCACCGAGCCCGTCCTCCTCCCCCAGCCCGAGGTCGTAGCTCCTCCGTACGCACGCCCGTCTCCCCATCCCACTGACCCACGTCGCGGCTCACATTCGCCGCCATCGCCACCGATTCGGCCTCCCACCGCAGTCACCGACCACCACCACCACCGAGCCCGTCCTCCTCCCCCAGCCCGAGGCCCGTTGCTCCGCACGCCCGTTTCTCTCTCCCTCACATGCCCTCTCCGTCTCTCTCACAGCCAAATCTCGACATCTCGCCCGTCTGCCGTCATGCCGCCATCTCGACAGTCGACGGCAGCTCGAAAGTCGCCGCTACCTCGACAGTCGACGCCCGGAAATGGCGACGGGCGGGAGGCGTTGGGCGAGGGGGGGCCGAGTGGGGGGGGAGGTCGTGTGCGATTCGGGAGAGAGAAAGTAAAATGAGATTTGAAATGTGGGGATTCGGTTTTATTGTAAGGTTATTTTAGTCATTTTACTCTATAATGTGAGATGACTGATCTAAACAGGGGCTGATGAGAAGAATTTCTCTAATTATAAATATATATATTTATATAGTATTATTCAACTTTTGAAGTCTCGAGCCCATCCCCGCAATTTTTTTTAACTAATTATCTTAAAATTAATTAGGTCGAGAAAAAGTTTCAGTGCAAATGATAATGATTTGATCATGTCAAACTGTTAAAAGATTTATCCGGGAGCTAATCCGTTAATCAAGATTGACCATGACCAAAACTAATTTAATTAATTAATTAATTATTAACATTTATATAAAAGTGTATAGAATTTAACATTATCCAAATTAATTGCTGTTCATCTTCTTCATCCGAATCAAAATCCCCAACAAAAAGCCAAGATTCTCCAGATACACACAAAAAGAGACTTCAGTAGTAGCTTTCCATCTGGTGCTGGCACTGATCTCCGATTTAGTTCTACGATTACAATCAAATGGCGAAGCAGCACGATGGGCTCCCCATACCGGTGTTTTCGTCACTGGAGCCTGTATACGGCGACGGCTCCCCGCTCGAGGAGGCCCAGCTTCGTTTTGACAATATCAAGTCCAAGTTTCTCGAGGTTTTCGGCCATCCTCCTCTCGTCTTTGCTCGCTCTCCAGGTTAGCTGCCTCTCTTCCTCTCCTTTAATCTGTTTTTGGTTGCCGAGGAAGTCTTATGGTTCCGAAAATGGATTTCACGAGTTGCTCGCTAATGATGAAACTCTTTGGGAAATAAAATCTTCTTTTTCCTGAATCTTAGATTGTTGGAAATGAATCTAACCTCTTTGTGTGTGTGCAAACACAAACACACTGTTCTTTTGATGCAATGCGGACTTATTTTCATAAACTATTTTTATTTCCGTAGATTTTTGGACTTATAGAGTCTTGATGATAGATTCAGAACCGGACCGTTAGTGATTGATTTCCTGCATGTAGGAAGAGTGAACTTGATCGGAGAGCACATTGACTACGAAGGTTACTCGGTGCTGCCGATGGCAATACGGCAAGACACGATAGTGGCAATCCGAAAGCACGATGAGGGAGACGCAGAAAAGGTTCTCAGAATTGCTAATGTCAATGATAAGTACACCATGTGCACGTATCCCGCTGATCCTGACCAGGTAAACGAATAATGCTCATAATATTTTGTTACTCCAATTGAGTTTGTAGCTAGAATCCTATCCCTTGGTGTGTGTGCATTATATCTTTGGCATTTTGGACTCGATAATTTAAATTGGAATTGTTGATGTTACTTCGTCCCACTAAGATTGCATCCGTTGTGATTTTCTGCCTCGTAATTCCCGGCTTAGATTGACGTTAAAACCATTGTTATGCTCTTAAAAGTTCAGATCTCCTAGTACATTATAGTGATTGGATTGGTTGTTGCTAGAGTTCCGTTTTATCTTTAGAAACTCAGTCTTTGCTTTCCACCATGTCACTTGTAGTCCATGTCCACCTTTATAAAAATCTAAATTTCATATCAAAATTTGTGACATTGTTTATTGTGCAGGAAATTAACTTGAAGGATCACAAGTGGGGCCATTATTTTATTTGTGGGTGAGAAATGAAAGACTGTACTTCTAGATATATTCTCTCTGTGACTGCGTTCTATGTTAATGTCACCCTTCTGGATTCAATGATTAATTCTTAAATTAAAACTTGTCAGATAAGCCCTCTGTAGAAGTTCATGAACTAAATGCAAAACTGAATTGATGTTGTGCTGCAGTTTTGCCTCAAATGACCTTGAAAATATAATGTATGTTTGCTTTGAATTTAACCTAATTTAGTTCCCCTAGTCTGACTCATCACTTGCAAGAACTTCACCTGGTTCGAAGTTGTTCAAATAAATTTTGTGTGATGGGTGGAAAGAGAGCTTCTTCGCATGGTAGAAGGGCAATCAAATTTAAAGTAGTTTCTAAAATCAAAAGTTAATGTATGTGAAGACTGGACTTTTAATTATTCCATATCTCTTCGATGACGATTTCTCTTTGCATTAATTTCTATAAACATGTACAAATTATCAATTAGCAACTACTTTACTTCTCAGCAGAAAATGATGGTCTTTATTCTCCAGGTACAAAGGCTATTATGAATATGCTAAATTAAAAGGAGTTAATACTGGTTCACCAGTTGGACTTGATGTTCTTGTGGATGGAACAGTTCCAACAGGTGCATTTCCCATTATTCACGCAGAATGGCATTGGCCATGATGTTCAATTGAAGTTGATTTGTTTGCCATGTTTTTACTATGACAATATTGTTATTGTTTACCTGCATACTAGTGTCAATTCAGGGTTCCATTAATTTTCCTTTAATTTAGGATCTGGATTATCAAGCTCTGCAGCATTTGTTTGCTCTTCCACAATTGCTATCATGGCTGCTTTTGATGTGAACTTCCCAAAGGTACATATTAACCATTATTTCACCAATTGTATATTATGGAATCTCCTTGTTGTCTACAGTGGAACATTTTAGTTCAAAATCACTTATTAAATACCAAGCGGGGCATATGTACCCTTTGCTTGGAAACTCTTCCTAAAGTACATGTTCTGCATAAAGTGACCTATTTTGTGGAAAATTGTAATGATAGATAGAGGGTTCTCTCTCTTCCCCTCTTATGCCCTTAGAACATCATAAACAAACGATCATTTTAATTTGGAGTGCATCTGACTTATAGTAAAGAATTTATTTTTGTCTTTTAGTACTTGCATTTTTACTTGTATTTACTTAGGCTGTGCATTTATTACTTCTGAAGTTGGGGATGCAACATTGTCAAACTTTGCAATTCATTTTCCTGAGCTACGGTGTCAAACTTGTAACTGATTTCAAGCATGCATTACTCATGCGGAATTTAGCCAATAAAATTATCTTGAAATCTTTAGTACTATAATTAAGATGGAAAATTACCTATCAAAAAAAATAATTAAGATGGAAAATCCTGCTTGTTCTGTACCGCTGGTAAACATTTTACTCCTATTTGTCTGTTTATTCGTTAAACCCTTTCAGATCCTAACATATGTTTCTATTTTAACAGAAAGAAATTGCCCAACTTACATGTGAATGTGAACGACACATTGGAACACAATCTGGCGGAATGGATCAGGTAATACATTTTTTGTTTTGTAATGATTAATTCTGTTCTAATTTTCTGCATTGACCATCAAATATCTCTGATTATTAGTTGATTTTTTTCCTGTCAAATGGAGACCTACTTGCATTGGTATAGTTTAACTCCCTAACCAACCAGTCCTCCTTCACATGGCAGGCAATCTCTGTAATGGCCAAATCTGGGTTTGCGGAGTTGATTGATTTCAACCCTATTCAAGCTACTGATGTGGAACTTCCTGCTGGTGGGATTTTTGTTGTAGCCCATTCTCTGGCAGAATCTCAGAAAGCAGTCACAGCTGCTACAAATTACAATAACAGGGTTGTTGAATGCCGGCTGGCTTCTGTAAGTCTGAGTTTTTCGTATAGACTGGAACATGAAATATTCATAAATCTGCCTCACCGCCCCTTATATTTGATTTCAGTATGCCCGCTTTGGTTTTCGTATTATGATTTTCAAGACACTTGCCAATTACTTTTCAACCCAGTTGGAAGAAGATGGGCTGCTAAAGGGAAATATTGGGGAGTTTTGCTTCAATTTTTTTTTTCTCGAGTGCAAGAGCTACAGTTTGAGTTAATGATCTAAGTGAATGTATAATCACTTGAAGATTCCATTATTCTAATTGAAGAAACTGAACTTTGTTTTTCTGAAAAAAGAGATATATGGTTAACTGGCTTGCAAATTGCAAGGGTAACAACTTTTTTCTTTCATACATCATCTCTATATGGATGATTTGATCTATCAAATAGAGAATCACGCTGTGTGCCGCCAAACTTCTTCAGATTGTGCTTGGTATAAAGCTGGGAATGAAACCAAAAGAGGCAGTATCAAATGTGAAAACACTTTCGGATGTTGAGGGGTTGTGCGTATCATTTGCCCGTGATCATGGATCTTCCGAGCCTGTCCTTGCTGTCAAGGTATTTCTTTTGCCTATCTACAACTACATTTGGTATGACAAACTGATCATGGGGTGATACATGTTTGTTGGATATTCTGGACTTATGTATGTATTTAAACTCCTGTCTTTCATTAGAAATTCCTAAAAGAGGAACCATATACAGCTGAAGAGATTGAAATAATCATGGAGGAAAAGCTTCCATCAGTTTTTGGCAATTCTCCAACTTCTCTCGATGTGTTGAAAGCTGCCAAGAACTTTAAGTTGCATCAGGTACATTCTTGTTTGTATTTCATAGATGGACAGCTACTTTTAACCCATTTCTTAGCTAAACTATGATTTGAAATTTATGAATCTTTCATGTTCTTATTTTCCATTTTTTATTTTCTTTAATTATCATTAAAACTGGTTTAAAATGGAGGCAGACCTTCTGAATGCCTGAATATAATGAGGAGTTGTTGGGCAGCACTTGCTAAGGTTACCTTCATACTGCCCTAAGCTTTCTCGGTCACCAATCTACATCACAAGCTCATGATTTGCCTTGTTTGGGAGAGGTAGAATAATTCTGAGAGTAGCTTTCTTTTTCTAGGAGTTCCCCTAGATATAATTATGTTATGTCCTATACCACATTGTAGTATTAACAAGTATTTAGGATATTTAGAATTAACTTTTCCAAATAGTTAACCATTTCGCATTATATTCTTAATAATTCAGAAGTCAAACTTTAATCTTACTACATTCTTATTTTAAGATTTGTTCCTTTTGCAAATTTTTATTTTATTTTTACCACAAAAGAGAACTTAAAATAAGAATGTAAGTTAATCTTACTACATTCTGTTTGGAAATATCTTTTTTTCTTTATTCCCCCTTTTGGGTAGCATTTGTTGTCATGCATTCCAATCATAAGTTATTTATTTGTCCATTTCTGATTCAAGATGTTATTTCTTTATGATAAACTTATCTTTTAGCGAGCTGCTCATGTGTATTCTGAGGCCAGGCGAGTATATGCCTTTAAGGACACTGTGGCATCAGAGTTAAGGTCAGTTATATCTAATTGATCCTAGCTTCTTTGTTTTTTTTGGTGCTCATAAATGCTCCTTTTTCTTTTAAGTTTCAATCAAATTGAGCATTGTTAAACTATTACAGATAAATGAATCAAATTACTTGAGAAAAAAAAAAATCTAGTTTTGGACTACACATGCTCTCGCAAGCCTAGACCTATTGATTGTTACTTCTTTAATTAGAGTTTTGAAATTTTTGGTTCATAATCCTTTCTCAAGTATGGTACATGCCCAGAAAAGGAGGGTTGTGGCATGTTGACGTCCGCATTATACATAGTCATCATTATATGTGTGTTTTATGTTTCTGGTTGTTATGTTGATGAAATGTGTCGCCATTTTGTTGCTCCAATACGAATTTGGAGTATTCTAGTTTCTCGAGACTAAGTTTCAATTAATAGTTCTTGCAGTGAGGAGGACAAGCTGAAGAAGCTTGGTGGCCTTATGAACGAGAGCCATTACAGCTGTAGTGTTTTGTACGAATGCAGGTACAAATGTTCAAAATTGGCTTCCAGAATGTGCATACACTTTCACTAGTTCCTCATCATTAGTGAGAAACCACATAAAAAAGACGCAACGTTCCATATAAATATGCAGCTTGCATCAACTGGCTACATGCTTTGTGTAACAAATTTTCCTTTATAAATATTGCACATTTGATGTTTTTATTTGGAAAAATGAAGCATTTTATGAGATTCTCATACTTCTTTTTGGCATTGCAACCTATATAATTATTGAAAGAAAAGCAGTCTAAATCTAGCATAAATGCATCTACTCTGCAGTAGCTATTCCTTTATGAAATAGGCCCGGCCTGGCTCACGTTATACAATCGTGTTAAATTTGTCATTTTTTTCTTAATCTAACTAGCTGTCCTGAGCTGGAAGAACTTGTAAATTTATGTCGGGAACACGGTGCCTTTGGGGCAAGACTTACAGGAGCTGGATGGGGTGGTTGTTCAGTCGCTTTGGTGAAAGAGAGCATTGTCCCACAGTTCATCCTCAATTTGAAGGTTAGTCTTCGATTGTTCCTGGATGGAAAGTTATCCATACATTATTGGAATAAACAATTGATGAATGTCCGTACAACTTGTATTCGTATTTGTGTCAGGAACGATTCTATCAGTTAAGGATTGACAAAGGGATCATTAACAAGAACGATCTTGGCCTGTATGTTTTTGCTTCCAAGCCGTCAAGTGGTGCTGCCATCTTCAAGTTTTAGTATGTGTCACTTGTTCGCCCTTTTGCTTTTATTGGGTAGAGAAACAGCAATTTATGCTATTTATAACTTGGGCCGAGAAACCACGTAAAGAATCTCGTCTAGTTGAATAAAATCTAACGACATAATTTTAGAATTTGTTTTTTGTGGAATGGAGACTTTTATCGACGTCCTTGTCGCGAATCATCCTAAGGTTGGCCGAAAATAAACAGATACGGCCTAGAGTTTATTGGCTGTGAAAGGAAATTACTATGATACCAAATTCTGCGCATTTCAGCAGACCTACTCGTTTACTATATTTTATGAGTATTACAGTCACAAGGGGATTACACAAAAATAATCACACAAACAGACGTGGTTTTATGTGATCTGTCGGATTTGTTTTATAATAAAAATAATTTTACAATCTGACAAATCACATAAAACCAAATTAGTTTGTGGGATTATTTTTGTATCAACTATAATATTTCTCATATTTCATTGCTAATGATAGACCCGGGCGATGTGCGTGCCGATTAGATGGGTTGATCGAGCTTATAAGTGTTCAATAGTATTAGTGGATGTGAGCAAAAGAATGGAGCAACCCGAATCATTGCAATTTGTTTTGCCCTGTCCGAAAATTGCCGGGTCTTCTCGCTAGAAGTAGAGACAAAACCGGTTCAGGATATTTCCTCATCCGTTGTGATGGTCCACTAATTAAAATGGGTTTCAATTTGCACGTGTATTAATAGGCTGTGGGGCCATTGAGTTTGGGTGTCTGTCCCATCACTTAAGACTATCTCGATGGGCCAACATTGGATTTTTGTTATCGAATCTCACGTGGTTTTGCACTCTTCAATCCTTAATGTTTAGTTGGGCGGGCCCAAGCTGACAACTTTCTCAGTTTATGAAAAATTTGAGATTTGAAAAATTAAGAGGTGTTGTGTGCATCATTGATTTAGATCTAACTTTTTTAAGAATATGCTATTATTCCAATTTTCGTTCATTGAAACAATAACATTTTGGTAGTTTAGGTGCACATAAAATATAGAGAATATAAGCGTGTACAAAAGGGAAAGTATTGGACTTATAAACCGTATAAAAAAAAAAATGTAGGGAGGAAGCATTGATGACCCTAATGGAGGAGAAGTAGAGTCGGCCTTGATGACAGCAAGGAGGGCTGCATGGGCTTCTCCAAGTGGGGTTGACATGGAGGGAATTCTAACCCATGCGCGAGTATACCAATAATGATAAAGAGAAATTTTTTAGCCTCAAATGGATTACACAAAAGTAATTTTACAAACTAACGTAGTTTCATATAGTTCGTTATATTGTAACGTTATTTTTATTATAAAATAGATATAATGGATCGTATAAAATCATACCAATTTGTGAGATTACTTTTGTATAATTTTTTTTATGTTGTTGACAGCTTAATGAAAGTCAAGTGTTAGATGCTTTGAACGAATCATGGAGACATGAGCTCCAGCGTGTATGGACCTTGGATTTAATGTATTCAGAAGTTGTTTTCTTGGATTGTTAGATGACGAGGGAAAGGACACATTCAACCCAATAATATTTACAAACAATTTAAGTCATTCGGGTGAGGTGATTTATTAGTTGATCTTGTCTAATAATTCCGAGACGTGGTGCAAAGGAGATATTGAGAATTGACCGTTATGCTGACCAATTCTCTCAACAAATAACTACGTTATTCTTTAAGACCTTAAACCACTATTAAGTTGATCTTTTCTTTATTACAATTCTGCTAACCCATTCTAAACAAATAAGAGCGTGAAAAAAATGTATATATGATATGAGTAAAATTTTTTTACAAATAAATATAGCTCCTTTTGTCCACCCAAAAAAGTAACAGAAAAGAGACCAATGATATTATAGGGTATTGAAGGCACATGAAACGAATAATTTGGGACCAAATCTCACATCCAAAACCAAGTGGGTCCAAATTATCCTCCCACCTATGGAACATCCAAACTCGTAGAATCCTCTGAGATCTCAAACATCTCCCTCCCGTGTAGAGTCGGTACCCTTGTGGGTTTGGTCCCATCCACCTATTGATATTATATGATACGTCTAACTCTGTCTCTATCTCTTCGGCTACTGTAATACGTTAAGCCAAGAAGTCCATTTTATTATCCTTTTACGAGGATATATATGAAAAATTTTCTTATCAGTCACTATTCATTACTTCATACTTTACTCTCTATAAAAAATATCCTCCCACTTAATAAAAAAAATATAAATTTAGAATGTGGAAATAAATAGTAACTAGTGCATATATTTTTGTTAAAATAAATAATAATAAAAAAAAAAACATGCAGCTTAGTGTTAATTTTGGCAGTCACAATCCATAGAAAAAGTAGATATTCTACCTTTATAAGCTCACAAGAAAGTGACTTTGTGATTTTTAGTAATCAATGGACCGTCATTTGGATTATGATTCAGTGTGTTTTAAAAGCCTAAGGAATTAGTCCTCGCTTCCTCTTTTTTTTTGGTTTTTGTCCCTTTCTCTTCAAAAATATAAACGGTGGCTTCTTCCCGTTAGATGTTAACCTTTGACTAATAATGCTGTTTAGGCTTCTGACGAGATCAAACGAGACGTTTAATTTTCATTACAAATTACCGTTTTCAAAAACCAAAAGGGTCGTAAAAAGTAACCTCACATAAATAGTAGATTTATTGTTAATGCGAGGGTCGATTTTTCTCAATTTCACTCAAGTAATGTTAAATATAATCGTGAGTTTTGTAACCATCGTGCACTATTTTTTAAAAAGAGTAAAATTTAATATTAAAAAATAAATTTTATTATATAAATCTTATATTTATTCGATTTTTTAAAATGAATGTGTAACACTTGTACAAAAAATTCTAATCTTTTTTCTTCTAAAAGTAACAAAAAGTCCAGGTACAATTGTATATAGATTTTATTTTTTTAAAAAGGAAAATTAGTTTCTCAAATCTCACTCTCATTTTGAAAAATTAATTTTCTAAGATAAATAAATACATTAAATACCCAATAAGTTTTATAAACTCACTTTACATATATTTCATTTTCTCAGTTTAGATCTTAATATTTGTAAGTATGCTATAAAACATTTTAATGTGTTGTGTTAGACTCAGCTTGAATTTCTTTTATTTTCATTGACATTGGATTTTCGGTACAAAATTTTAATTTATCTCGAGTGTACACAAACCTTCTTCAAGAGTGACTCATCTTGAATTTCAAACCGCAAGACAACGTTGTTATTATGATCCTGATAATTAAAAGTGTAACCAAATTAGTATCTAACCGTTCTAAAGCTTTTGGATTAATCGTTGAATTTAAAAGTTGTTATAAATAGATCGAACAAATATATTAGGGTCTACATTTTTTTCTTGATAAAATATGCATTCACCATTAGAAATAAGGAATGGTAAATTTCTTATTAGGTGTAGCCACTTCCCTATCATGTTATTGGGTTCCCTTTTTTTTTTCATAGGTAGGGTTTCAAAAAGTTTTCTTAAAATAAAGTGACTAGCTTTATTTGACTAGGCGTTTTTAACTTGGGCTAAAAAGGCTGGGGTTTATTTAGTTGAGGTTTGGATAACGGGTTGATTTGAAAAAAAGTATTAGAATTTGTTAACGAGGTTTGGATAACAAGTTAATAATATTTATTTTTTAATATTATTATTATTTTAAAATTTTAAAAAAATTAAATTATTTATTATATTTTGTGTAGAATTTATAAAAATTGTAAGAATAAGATGAGATGAATTGAGATCAATTCTAAATCATTTTGCCACAAAAACATAAAATAAAATGATAAATTTCAAATTTATTTTTTATGGTTGTCACCCAAAGAATTTTTCACGACTCCTTAGTCCTTGTGGAAGTTAATCATAATAACTTTGTACGTGTTTTATTAGATATTTTAAATTGAATATCCTCACATTAAAAGTAAGTTATTAAAAATATATTTACAATTGTACTTTACGCAAAGAAATAACAATATTTAAAACTAGTTTAAAAAAAAAAATTAAAACTTTGAAAGTTTATATTTTTTTTTGGGTATTTAAAAAAAAAATTTTTTTTGACAGTCTTTAAAAAGTAATGTTAGTATAATAGGAAGATCCTAAAAACCAAAATGTGTGCTTATTAAAAAAAATAAAAGAAAAAAAATGTGAAAGAAGTAGAAACTACAAAGAGGAATGGCAGGAACAAGTAGTGTCGGTGAAGCTTATCTGATGACAACATCACGTAGTATATTTTAGTATTACTTATCTAAAAAAACTAATAATACAATAATAACAGAAGACAGTTTTTAAATCTTAAATTCTGAGAAAACAACGTAGTCTAGCACTTTCCCGGCCCTCCTCCCCCTATGCGTATGGCCTAAACCCCTCGTGGCGTGTCCTCCCCGTTCTCTCTCTCTCTCTCTCTCTCTCTCTCTCTCTCTGCAGATTAAGCTTCCGTTTTCTACTGTGGCATTTTCTCTTCAGTTATCGGATCTGGGGTTATTTCGCTTTGCGTTAAAGGTATTCACTTTTCCGTGTCGTTCTTCAAAATGCTTCTTATTTGTTTTTATTGATTGATTTATTATGTTTTTCCATATTTTGGCTTTGGTTTGTGCTGAATATTAACCACGTTCGTTGCATTGCAACTATATACGGGCTCTGATGGGTGGGTTGATTTGTAATATCTCGTGGGTTTGATTGATTGTGGGATTATATACTTTAGTGTTGTTTCGGCAATCGTTTTTTCTTTTTGCCATTTTTTAATCCACTTTTTTTATACCCCGAATTTGTTCTTTGCTTTATTTTCAAGGATTTTCATATTGGTTATGGCTTTATTTTTCAACATTGCATTGGTCTGTTTTGGTATTTTGAAATCAGCACAAGAGTTATATGTAATTGTTTTCAGATGATAGTTGATTGATATTTTTCTGTCGCGTCAATAATTGCAGGGTTCTGTTCATTGTTGGGATTGCTCTTATTGTGGAGATAGGCATTTGGGTAGAATTTACCGGGAAAGGACATGGGGGAATTGTTATCTTTCTGTTGATTATCACTAGAAAGTCAGTCAGCTCGCGCAAAACAAGTTAAACTGCAATAGTGAAAATTTCTGGCCTTGATTGTGACTCAAGTTGGAAATGTTCTTTACTTAATGAAGGTAGATTCAGTTGTGATCACTTTTGGCACAATAAGTTAATATATATTGCGGAGAGGCAATTTGTGTTATGGGTTGACTTCAAAGACTCAAGTTTTTGGTGGTCTTCTGGGGATATTGTGGATTCTGCCATTCGGAGTGTGTGGAGAAGAAAAATTATTAGATTTGGTTTGTGGGTTTGAAATGGATCATATGACTCCGAGAGAAAGAGATTTTGAAGGTGATATTGAGAGTGGGCTCACAGTTAGTGAAGAAGAATCGATCAAAGTTCCTGTTTTGGGTGCTACAAAGCAAGAAAGGACATTGCTCGAGAAGATTTGTGGTGGGTTCATTGATGGGCCCATCAAGAGTGAAGATAAGGAGAGTTCATGTGGCGATTTTTCAAACTCTAATGGATTTTCTCCTGAGAATGTGAGGATGGATGGCAACAAGATATTAGAGAGGGTAGAGGCTGTAGATTATGTTAAGATAACACCGGTGAAGGATAAACGTAAAAAGTCAAGCAATAAAAAACCTCCAAAACCACCAAGACCTCCCAGAGGTCCATCATTGGATGCAGCTGACCAGAAGCTAATCAAGGAGATCTCTGAACTTGCCATGTTGAAGAGGGCAAGGATTGAGCGAATGAAAGCCTTGAAGAAGATGAAAACTACTAAGTCATCATTTCCTAATAGCAGCAGCATATTTGCCATGGTGTTGACCATTCTCTTCTGTCTTGTAATAATCTTTCAAGGTAATATTTTCTTATTGGACTTGATGTTGATTACCTTTGCATTTAGAATTGGATTTTGGTTGACTGCATGACTTGTTCCCTGTGAAGATGGATGGGTTAGATTTGACCCAACAAATTGGAGTACTATGCTGAAAGAGCTATATAACGATTATGGAATATATCTTGTTTCTTCATTGCTACTTTTTTTTTGTTTAGTGAGCTTGCAGCATAGCACTTCCAGATGATGCAAAGCCGTACTTTAGATGCACCATCAATCTTCAGTAGATTCACTTAGATTTTGTATGAGAGGCCAAACATTCACTTTAGTTTTTAGAATCTTATAACGTTCCATTGCTTTAAGTTTATATCATTGTCGTGTAAATTGTTGTTTACCTATCAAGATTTTTTTTTTTTTTTTTGTATTCCTACCATTGTTTTGCGTTCTCATGAGATTGTCAATGCTGCAGGAATGTCGTCTAGTAGAAACTCACCTGTAAACTTCCAAGGGTCTCCTGTGTCAGCAGGACCAACGGACAGTGGTCTGATTTCTGTTCAGTACTATGCATTTCCGTCTGCTAGTGAGCCAAATGAACCTGGTTCTGGGTCTCCCAAGTATGTATATTCATTTTTTTTTATAAGTAAACTTTGACAATTCATGAGTACAATAGTGATGAGGCAGTCTAGTAAAAATCATCTGTTATGTTGGTACCTTGCAGTTTAGTAGAGCAAATGGCTGGCTCTGATCCATCGGAAAAGTTGACGAGAGTTGCGGGATGAAATGGAGCATAACTGAAGTGAATGCTACAGCCCTAGTTTTCATTGGAGAACAAACTTCGGAGTTGCCCCTGTAGTTCTCTCCCGCAAACCATTTTTCCTCACTTTTTTTTTACACGTGACATGAATCTGAATATTTTGGGTAAATTATCCCCTTTATTGTGTATATCAATTAAAATTGGGGGTTGAGTCAAATTAATGTATAAGTTTTAGGAGTAATTTTTATAGGTGATGCCAAATACGTTTCACAAGTTGCTCCGTGGCAACGAACCTGGCCAAATTATGTTTGATTGAGGGTGGTTATTTTATTTATAAGCAGTTCATTTAATATGCTCCAGAAAATATTAGGGAATCTCTCTTTTTGTTGACTGAAAAATTGTGCTTTTCCTCTGGATGCAGTGATGGTGCTCTGGTTTTACTATCTGATTGCAGTGTGATTATTGTTGGGTGCTCTAATTAGCATCCAAATGGTGAAAATGTGAAACAAATGAAGAGCTTTTGAGTAATGGTTTTTCTTTGAGATCTTTTGGAGGTATATACCAGGTGACCCTGTGACAGAATCTTCCCAGAAAATTCAAAGCCTTTAGTAATTCAACATAGGATCCACATGCTGAGGCACAGAGTCTTCACACCTGGCTTCACGTGCAACTTTTAGATTTGGTTGTCGCAAATCAAATGATTTGGCTAGCACCTCCTCTATTACTTGATAATTAAAAACAAAGGGTCATCCCCGGCTATGATGATCTTGGGTTCCCTTGTTCAGTTTGGACCAGATTATCAATGTCTGTTGTAATCCGAGTCTCTGAATTTACTGTAAGAAAAAGAAAAAAGTTCAAATTTTTGTGCAGTAACAACGATTGAATCTGAACCTGGTAAGTCTTTTGGGAAGTGAAGATTTCAGAGGGTTTTGGGGAAAAAAATAAAAATAAATAGAAGGATCTTCTTGTGCAACAAATGATCATTTAAATAGTAGGGAGAGAGTGTAATAGAGTAAAGTGAACGAATTACAATAGAAAGAATTATCTCAACTATCTCTCAATTCAAACTGGCTCTAATGAAATAACAAAAAATTTAAAATAATTTGGAAAATGTTCAGTGAGAACAAAGATAATTTGCACTATCTTTCAAGTTGTGAAAAATTAGAATTTGCGTATATAAAAGAGACGAGTGGTTTTATTCAGGAATATTCGGAGTGAAAATTGGCATTATCGTTGTATGCACTAATAAATCTCTGTATTCTTTGGCAGGAGTTCAACATTGGAGCCCTCAGCCATTTCGTTTGAAATTTATGTCCACTGTGTTATGAATCTTGTGCAAGGAAAACCCGACAAAGCCCAACCCAAATCCATTCAATCCAACTCTTTACGAAGCTTGAATGCCTTGATCACAAAGGAACAAGGAATATACATACAAGAAACTAAATTTGTGGTTGAAACTGCTGCTCCGGGTACATTCATCTAGATCCATAAAAAAAAAAAAAAGGTACATTCCTCTAGACAAAACAGATATTAAATCTGACAAAAGGTTCTGAACAATTATTGCAGAGATGCCCTCATTACACGACATTTAAGCACGCTTATAAAGGACGAAAGAGAATAAACTAACCGTTCAGCAATACATTGACAATGGCTTTGGCCACTTCAGAGAGATTCTCAACAAGATTGTTCCGATCAGTCACCGGCGAACCGGTTGAACCGGAGAACTTCTTCTCGCATGCATCGGCCTCCTTGGCAGCATCGGCAATGCCATAGTTGGCGAACTTGTACCCACCTTTACTCAAAGCATCTAGTGCTTGTGGGAGAGTATACTTCACAACTGGGATGTATAGTTCTGCACAGTAAGCCAAGGATCGCTCTAGCTCTGGCTCTGGGGCCTGCTTAATCAGTCCCTCGATGTAATTCAGTTCCTCCGTTACGCATGCCAAGAGGATATCGCCCATGATTTGGGCTAGACCTTTGGCATCTGCATTTGAGCTTTGAGGGTTGGACTGCAGATATGAGAGGCAAAGGTCATAGTGGGGTGTTTGCTTGCATATTTCCTCTATCAAATTGCCACTTTCATTCAATGGAAGGATGGAGCATCGGGTTAATGGAGGAAAAATGGGGAAAAGAACAGCAAGAAGAAGAAGAAAGATGGAGATTGGAGAGATTGAATTTCTCATTATTTTGTGAAGACTGGATGGACAAAGAGTGGAGAGATAGGGAAATTGGGCTTTCTCTCAGATGATAAATGGAACTTTACTTTGTTGGACTTGTTTATGCAATTGTATTGCCAGATATGAACATTTTCTTCCCATATTAAAGTATAGTAGGCACAAGCGATATGTCTCATTTATGGGTTGTTTCTCTCTGCATTTTTTGCAAGTTTGAAATCAGAGTTGTGTCGACATTATGGCTCAACAGTATTAGTTGAAATCTCTTGCATCATTCACATTTACATATTTGATAATTCTATGGTCGCCCACCTTTTTTAAAACCACCTGATTTGCGATTAGTTAGGAAAAAATGCCAATAATTCACATCCTGAGAAAAGGAAAGAAAAGAAACCATCTTTAACTTCAAGGTGTGATCTTTCACAAGAGTCTTGCTGTACAACTAACAACCAACATTGGTTGGTACTAATGGTTCCCAAACTTTTGGGGCCCAAAAATTGAAAAAGGCTTCTCATTCTCTGAAGGTGCAAGAGCATTTTGTCCTTTTAATATATATCCAATAGACAAGCAAACAAATATACTTAGGTCCATTCAAGTTAAGGAAATTTCCCTTATAATATGATTGTCGCCTTTCTCAGCTTTATTATTTCTGCAGTTTGTTTTTACGACCCAACCTCGTTCTAAACCTTATTTATTCCAAGTTCAATCAGTTCGGATGCACAATATTTTTCTTTTTGTATAAATTAATGTCAACATCGGTGCCAGAAATGTTAACAGCTGGTAGATGAATCTTAAGTCGGTTTTAATCTGTCCCACAATGTAGGATTTGCTGTCCTCAAAATCTGTGGGTTAGAAAATTTTGTCAAGGGCTGTTTTCCCTGGCTATTCAGGTATCTGCACGTGAATGCTGAAATAATATTAACAAAAAAAAACAGAGAAAACTGTCGTTTATTTCTCTGTAATCTGATGTCCCTTGTGTGAAATGAAAGGACAAATGAAAATCAAGTCGGATGAGAGATACAATTCCCTGCGTTGCATATCTACCAAGCAAAACTCTTGCTCACAGGCTTCCTTTAGATCTGGAAAGTATTTTATTTTATTATTATAATTTTTAAAAAAATTTATATAAAATATAATAAATAATTTAATTTTTTTAAAATTTTAATTTAATTTTTTCAAATCTTATAATAATAATATTATTATTAAAAAATAATATTCTAATAATATTTTTTTCAATTCTTATCTTTTATATAAAATCGTTTCATCTAATCTTATCTATGAAATCAAACCAATCTAATTAGGGTTCGTTTGGTTACCAAATTCATCCTAACTCATCTTAATTAATCTCAATTCATCATTACAACTTTTTCAAATTTCAATATAAAATATAATAAATAATTCAACTTTTTCAAATTTCAAAACAACTTTAATATTTAAAAATAATATTTTAACAATATTTTATCATCTCAACTCAACTCAACCCAACTCATCTCAACATCCAAACGCACCCTTAGACTCCGGGGCATAGTCTGACATTTTTTTTACAATTTACTAGGCATCAGAATTGCTGTAGACTTCCTTACCCCAAAAACAAAAACATTGTTGGAGACGTGGTCACTTGGAGCACATTCATGATAGAAAATAAAAGAGAAAATGATCAACTTTTTAACTACATTCACTTGCACCCCTGTTTATACTTGACTAAAAGAGATACCTGATACCAAACTGGGAGCACAATGACTGTTGTAAAGGCACGGAAGTTGATGTTGGGAATTTCATATAGGACTTCAAGAATATGAGGCAACATAAACTCCAATCACTGTCTCATGAAGCAGTCTGACTGTCTGAGTACTCTTGGGACCAGGTATTTTCTGACAACTCATGGGACAAGTCACACATTGGTTAACAAGGGAGTTCCCTATCTTGTAGGTAGCTTTTAGAATCTTCTTTCATTCATAACTTTCGTTAATTTCCTGTACTAAAAAAAAAAAAAATTAGTGCCGAGGAAGTAAAGAATTGAAACAGTAAATTAATTCTCTGTTCTATGTTCCTATCGATAGACATGATAAATAATTTCATATTATCTATAAATAAAGTCTTGAATATGTTTTTAAGGAACAAATAATTATCTCTTATAGAATCAATTTTATGAGATGAGTTAGTGTAACACTCCCTTCCCGCAGGTTAGGTGCGTCACGTGTTTTTCAAAAAATAAATCCGATAAGAGATCTCATATTTAATAACATGAATTTAAAATTATTTCATAAAAATATTAGTCTAATAAAATGTCTTCAAAAACTTAAAAGAATAAACTGAATAAATTTATTTCATAAAAATTTATTTTTATTCTAGAAGGTTTGAAACTAAAACAACTGCTCCTTCTAATTCTAGCATGCCTGTTCGTATTCATCATCCTCATCTGAGTGGTTAAAAATATGAAAATAAACTAAAATGAGTCAAAAACTCAACAAGAAATCCATCACAACGTTAACATAATAAATATAAGGTTTTTATAAAAGTTTTCATGCTGAGAGTTTAAAATTTATGACTGTTCATACTGATGTTTATGCTATACATGACTGATTTATCTGAATTAACTAACTGATTTGACTGAACTGATTGGCCAACACATTTAACCTTGTGTGCGAGGTTGTGCACCGACCCCACATCCGCTGCAGCAAAGGGAGCCGTTGATAATATTTTGACATACTATGGTGGACCACGCTTGAATCCGTGGCTTGCACATCCACCCTGAAACTGAACTGCATTGGTATGATGCATCTGAATGGTCATCTGATTAACTGATCTGATCTTAACTTGTACTTAAACTTAAAATAGCTTACGTGTCTTATACACATGAGATTCATGACATAATACATACATAATTATAATTTATGAATCTAAACATGATGCAGAATGACATGATCATGTGCTATGTTGGATGACATGTTTGCATATGACATGAGTGGTACATAAAAATGGATGTCAATGAACTGTCACTAATAATAACATATATAAGTTGAATTGTAATGATCTTAATTTGTGATCAAATTACTTACCTCGCTGTGCTTCTTCTTGAATCTCACTTCGTAGTTTGTCGCCTATACATAGTATTAAATATTACTAAATCTGTCTAGGAACTAAATGTACTAATAATATCCTACTTAATTAAATTCATAATTTAGAAGATAGTTAAATAAATATTTTGTTTGACACTATAATCAATAAATCCTGATATTTTAAATATATTATAATTTAGTAAAATATTTGTGCTATTTTAAATAAGTCATAAAAAACTCAAATTCTTAAAATAAGTTTCATTTCTTAACATAATTATTCAAAACTCATAACATATTTCTTAATTTTTCTATTTAAAGTATAACATAATAATTTTATTAAAATCCCATTAAATAGACAAAGGGAATATTAACTAGAATATTAGACTCACTAGTATACTTTAAAATATATTTCAAATTCTTTAAACATTTTCTTTTAAAAATGAGCCTATAACTAATATGTTTATTTAAGTAAAAACTCTCCTTTAAAATATTAAACCCAATAAAATTATTAAAAAAGTTGTTGAAATAATATAAGATCAAACCCAATTTAAAATATAAGTCCATTTAAAAATCACTAGAATCTGTAAAAGTTGCAACCTGGCCTATAATAATATTACTACATAAGTCCATCTAAATAAGCCCAGCACATACACGTAAGGGCTTAGGGCCCATCAAGAACACAAGGTTTCCTCTGGAAATCAAAACACACGGGACAAAGAACCAGAATGAGAAGCCGTGTGAGAGAAAACAGAGGGCTCACCGAGGGCAGCGGCACGATTTGGCGATTCTGGGTGGTCGAAAGTGGTCGACGGCTCTACTCGATCTTCTGGACAGGGTGGTGTGATGCCAAGAGAGGGAGAGAGAAGGGTTAGACTGAGAACTGAAATTTATGAGGAGAGAGAGAAGGGTGGCGACGACAGTGGGCTACGGTGTTCCTACTGTGCTTGAACCGTGGCAGCCATAGGAGGCTTGGGTGGTGTTTTCGATGGAGTTGGCTGGTAGGAGGCTTGCGGGTTTGCCGTGCATGGGAAGAACTAGTGCTCTGTTTTGAGGGCTAAAGACAGGGGCTTCTTTGGTGTGGAATGTTGGGGTTGTTAGAGTTATAGTTGAAGTTGTCAAAAGTTCATTCAGTTAATAAATCCTATTATTTAGGACATGTAGGTAGAGTCTAACCATTTCCTTAGCCATTTATCACGTTATTAGATCAGTAAAACGTGGGTTGTTTGTTTCCAATTTTATCTCTTTGTAAGGCTTATATAAGCCAACAACTTGTTTTGAATTCAATAACATTTATTCAGATATTTTTCTAAATTGCTTTGTGCTTAGAGTTTACAATAATTTGGTATCAGAGCTCCATCACGGGGCCTGATTGTGAGAGAACAAAAACTACAGTTTCTTAAGAGAAAGAGTGAGAAGAGAGAGAATCGAAGTATGGCAGTTGAAAATAATTTCGTTCAACCTGCAATTCCTAAGTTTGATGGCCATTACGATCATTGGTCCATGCTTCTGGAAAATTTTCTTCGCTCAAAGGAGTATTGGAGTTTGGTGGAGACTGGAATCTCTGCTGCAACAGAAGGAGTGGAGCTTACTGAAGCACAACAAAAATCAATTGCAGACCAGAAGCTGAAAGACTTGAAGGTCAAGAATTATCTGTTTCAAGCCATTGATCGAACCATTATGGAGACAATCCTCAACAGAGATACTGCCAAGCACATCTAGGACTCTCTGAAGCAGAAGTACCAGGGTTCCACAAGAGCCAAAAGAGCACAGCTCCAAGCTCTTCGAAATGAGTTTGAGGTTCTACAGATGAAAGAGGGTGAGAGTGTTGATGCGTACTTTGCTCGAACACTCATCATAGCAAACAAGATGAAGATTCATGGTGAAAACATGTAACAAGTGGTGATCATTGAAAAGATCTTGAGATCAATGATCTCAAGGTTCGACTATGTTGTGTGTTCGATTGAAGAGTCTAATAACTTAGACACCTTAACCATTGATAAGTTGTAGAGCAGCTTACTGGTACATGAGCAGAAGATGAACGGGCATGGAGGAGATGAGTAGGCATTAAAGGTGACTGACGATGATAGAATTGGTGGAAGAGGAGGCGGTCGAGCTCATGGAGCTTTTCGAGGAAGAGGTAGAGGAAAAGGCAGACAAGCATTCAACAAAGCTATAGTTGAGTGTTATAAGTGTCATCAATTAGGCACTTTCAATATGAGTGTCCTAAATGGGAGAAGGAAGCGAATTATGTTGAGCTTGAGGAGAAAGAAGAAATGTTGTTGATGTCATATGTGGAGCTTAATCAATCAAGGAGAGAAGACGTCTGGTTCCTTGAATCAGGGTGTAGCAATCATATGTGTGCAAATAAGGAGTGGTTCTCAGATCTTGATGAGGAATTCGACAATCTTTGAAGCTCGGGAATAATTCCCAGATGGCTGTGTTGGGAAAGGGTAATATTAGGTTGCAAATTGCTGGAGTTACTCAGGTAATCACTGATGTTTTCTATATACCTGAGTTGAAAAATAACTTATTAAGTGTTGGACAATTGCAAGAAAGAGGTGTAGCTATTTTGATACAACATGGAGTATGTAGAGTCTATCATCCCAAGAAAGGGCTTATTATGCAAACAGCAAGGTCTGCAAACAGGATGTTCATATTGCTTGCAAGAATTATGCTGAAAGCTCTCACTTGCTTCCAAACAATTCTTGAAGACAACACTCACCTTTGGCACTGCAAATATAGGCATCTAAGTTTCAAGGGTCTGAGAACATTACAATATAAGCAAATGGTGAGAGAGTTACCACAGTTGAAGGCACCATCCAAAATATGCATTGATTGCATGGTGGGAAAGCAACACAAGGATGCAATTCCAAAAAGGAGTTTATGGAGAGCATCACAAAGACTGCAGTTGGTACATGCTGACATCTGCGGACCCATCAAACTTGTTTCCAATAGTAAGAAGAGGTATTTCATAAGCTTTATTGATGATTACAGTCGTAAGGTGTGGATATGTTTTCTTGCTGAAAAATCTGAAGCTTTTACTATCTTCAAGAATTATAAAAACCTTGTTTAGAAAGAGACAAGAGCTTTTATTTGTTGTCTGCGCACAGATAGGGGTGGAGAGTTCACCTCTCACGAGTTCAATGTCTTTTGCAAAGCTAATGATATTAGCAGGCAGCTCACTACAGCCTACACTCCCCAACAAAATGGAGTAGCTGAATGCAAGAACATGACAATCATGAACATGGTTAGAAGTATGTTATCGGAGAAGCAAGTTCCAAAGAATTTTTGTCCAAAAGCAGTAAATTGGACAGCGCATGTGCTCAATAGAAGTCCTACATTGGCAGTGAAAGATATGACTCCTAAAGAGGCTTGGAGTGGTGTCAAACCCAATGTTGATTATTTTCGAGTTTTTGGATGCATTGACCATGTTCATGTGTCAGACAGTAAGAGAAAGAAGCTGGATGATAAGAGTTTTCAGTGTGTGCTGCTAGGGATGAGTGAAGAGTCTAAAGCATATAGACTTTATGATCCAGCATCCAAGAAGATAGTTGTAAGCAGAGATGTGGTTTTTGAAGAAAATGAGTGTTGGGATTGGGGGAGAAGTAATGAAGAAGCAAGACTCGATATCCTCGAATGGGGAGATAGTAATGAAGAAGGAAGCGAACATGATCAAAGTGAAGAAGAATCTGAAGAGGAGGTGGCAGCAGCAGAAGAAGAAGAAGGAGAGGTTAGCTTATCTTCAAGTAAGTCACCTGAAGAGAATTCTCCAACATCTGAAGAAAGCTCACCAGAAAGGAGGAACAAAAGAGTACCGTTCTGAATGGAAGATTATGTGAGTGGGGGAGAATTCTCAGAAGAAGAAGTTGAGCACAACAATTTGGTTCTGTTTACCTCAACTGCAGATCTGACTACCTTTGAAGAAGCTTTTCAGAGTTCCAAGTGGAGAGCTGCAATGGACTTGGAGATAGAAGCGATCGAAAGAAATGGGACTTGGGAGCTGATAGATTTGCCTAAAGGAATGAAAAAGATTGGAGTAAAGTGGGTTTTCAAAACTAAACTCAACGAAAATGGCGAGGTTGACAAGTCTAAGGCTCGGTTGGTGGTGAAAGGGTATGCACAACAGAATGGCATAGATTATACTGAGGTGTTTGTGCCTGTGGCTAGGTGGGATAAGATTCGAATAGTAATTGCTTTAGCAGCTCGAAATAGTTGGAGTGTGTATCAACTTGACGTCAAAAGAGCTTTCTTGCATGGAGAGCTAAATGAAGCAGTGTTTGTTGAGCAATCACATGGTTATGAGAAGAAAGGTGAAGAGTATAAGGTGTACAAATTGAAGAAGGCATTGTATGGCCTTAAACAAGCCCTTGTGCATGGTACAGCCGGATTGAAGCATATTTTTTCAAAGAAAGATTTGAGAGGTGTAGCTATGAACACACCTTATTCATAAAAACAGGAGATGGAGGTAAAATTTTGATTGTTAGCTTATATGTTGATGATCTAATTTTTACTAGTAATGATGAGAGTATGTTTGTTAAATTCAAGAATTCTATGAAACTTGAATTTGATATGACTGATTTGGGAAAGATGAAATATTTTCTCGGTGTGGAGGTTTTACAAAATCCTGAAGGCATTTTTATTAGTCAAAGAAAGTATGCAAAAGAAGTTTTGGAGAGGTTTAGGATGGAGAAGAGTAATAGTGTGAAGAATCCCATTGTTCCTGGCGTTAGACTAATGAAAGATGAAGAATGATCCAAGATGAATGCTACCATGTACAAACAATTAGTTGGAAGTCTTATGTATCTAACTGCAACAAGGCCAGACTTGATGTATGTGGTGTCTCTCATTAGCAAATTCATGGCAAGTCCAATTGAGTTGCATCTACAAGCTGCAAAAAGGGTGTTAAGATACTTGAAAGGTACTGTGGATTTGGAAGTCTTTTATCGAAAGGAGGGTAATGGAGAGTTGATGGCATATACAGACAATGATTATGTAGGAAATGTAAATGACAGGAAAATCACTTCTGGTTATGTGTTTCTACTCAGTGAAGGAGTTGTGTCCTGGTCTTTTAAAAAACAACCTGTAGTTGCTTTGTCCACTACTGAAGCAGAGTTTGTGGCAGCTGCCTCTTGTGCTTGTTAAGGGGTGTGGATGAGGAGAGTATTGGAGAAGCTTGGTCATTCTCAAGGCAAGTGTACCACTATGTTATGTGACAACAATTCTACCATTAAGCTATCCAAGAACCCAGTCATGCATGGATGCAGCAAACACATTGATGTAAGGTTTCATTTCTTGCGTGATTTGACCAGAGATGGAGTTGTTGAGCTGAAGCATTGTGTCACACAAGAACTAGTTGCAGACATCATGATAAAACCACTTAAGCTGGATGTGTTCTTGAAGTTGTGTGAGTCAATGGGTGTTTGTGTGGTACCACGAGTAAACTGAAAGCATTACTGCAATCAATTTAGGGGAGGAATTGTTGGGGTTGTTAGAGTTATAGTTGAAGTTGTCAAAAGTTCATTCATTTAATAAATCCTATTATTTAGGACATGTAGGTAGAGTCTAACCATTTCCTTAGCCATTTACCACGTTATTAGATCAGTAAAATGTGGGTTGTTTGTTTCCAATTTTATCTCTTTGTAAGGCTTATATAAGCCAACAGCTTGTTTTGAATTCAATAACATTCATTCAGATATTTTTTTGAATTGCTTTGTGCTTAGAGTTTACAACATGGAAGTGGTATAGTTTTACGGTTGCCGTGTGGTGCAACCTTGGTGGCCGAAGAGGGATGCACTGTAGTGACTAGGTGGTGTGACTAGGTGGCCCGTGGCCGAGCTGGGGCGAGTTGTGCTACTGGACTTCACACAGGAAGGATGTGGAGGGGCAATAGGCTAGCGGCAGAGGGAGGGGCTCTCGGTGGGACTACGATTTCTCTGTTTTTACTGTGTAACTTTGGTTTGCAGTGTGGGTTTGCTAATGGGAATAATGTGAGGAGGAAGAGAGGATTTATAGGGCCTTTTGACTTGAGAGCTGGTCTTCCATTAGAACACTAACAACTAACACAGAGAAATGTTCAGGCTTGGAGTTTCATGTGTTTATTTCAGAAGATCATCGTGGAATTTTCATAGAGGGGAAATGATTGATGATATGATTTTAGAGTTGGTTTTCCATTAGGAAATTTATTCAACTTGGAGATATACACTGAAACTTACGGGTGGAGATAAGAAACTACGGTTTAAATTTAAAAACAAAACTCTTGTGGCTAAAGCAAAATCCGGTCATGGTAAAATAGTAATAATAAAATGATAATAATTTTATTAAAATGAATAATATAAAAATCTGATAAAAATAATAATACTAATAATTATTATTATTAAAACTAATAACTGCAAAATTTGATAAAATAATAATAATAATAGAATATTTATAATTATAAGAAAAATACATAAAACTTATCTTATGGCCTAAACTTAAGATTGAGTTGTTACAGTTAGATCCATGAATTTTTTCATAATATTAAAGTCTGTCATAAGACGAATGGGATCTCACACTACTTATCCATTGACAATGACTAAAAAAAAAATATTGGTGTAGTCATGAATAGAGTGTTAAGGAATAATCTTATAAAATAAGGTCTTAAGCATATTTATAAAAAATAAATAATCCTCTCTTTAAAACTGATTTTATAAGGTGAGTTACGCCATAAATTTATTCAAATTCATTCTCTGTTCTTTGTACCCGTCAAGAGAAGGGAAGATAAAAATGCCAAGAAAAGTAAAGAAATTGCAGCAGTGGAACAAAGCCATGTGATTTGACAACTTCCAACAAAGTTTCTAGGCAATTAAAAACTGAAAATTCTAGGATATGCTGGATGCTTCACTACACGATATCGATTAGATAGAGATATAGATCACAAAGTACTATTCTGTTGGTAGGGTGAATGGCCATTATGCAGTACTGGAAACTAGAGTTAGGCACGGTCTATCGAGTTATAAACAAAAGGTGAACTCATTTTCTTTTTTCTTTTATTAGAATTGAAGGGTAATATAAAATGGGTCTATCTCTGCCAACTTATCCATTATTGTTATCATCAAAGTAAACGATAGTCTTATTAATTACTGATTTTCGTAACAAAAAACACATCAACCCCTTAAAGCAATAGCCTGACAATGGCTGCAGCCACAGAAGAGACATCCTGCACGAATTTGTTACTTTTGGTGAGAGGCGAATGGCCTGAGAAACTGCTTTCACATGATCTGGCCTCGATGGCAGCATCATTTGCAGCTTGTTCAGCAAATTTAGGATTACCTTTCTGCAAAGCTTCAATGGCTACAGGGACATCAGCCACTAAAACAGCATTGTATACGTCAGCACAAGAGCTCAAGCCATGCCTTACATCTCCTTTTAGGTTGCCCCGGAGAAGCCTCTTAATATAGTTCCTAGTTTCAGTTGCCTTGGCCTTGAGTACATCAACCATGATGAGAGCCAGCCCTGTGACATCTGCCTTGGAACTTCTCGAGTCTGATTTAAGAATAGATACACAAAGATTGTATTGGGGTGTCTTCTTGCATGTTTCCTCAATCAATCTGACATCCATTGGCTGCACCGTGCCTTGGCTTGCCGGTAGATATATGGTCGAAAGAACAGCTTGAACAAGAAAGATGAGCAACAGAAGTTTCATATTTTCAGATCAGGAAAAGAAGATGGGGCAAAAAGTTGTAAAGAAATGCTAAGAGCTAGATGATGGTTATTCTTCAGGGTGCGCGCGAGCTCCTTTTATAGGCCAGGAGTATGGGGCCTGTACGTACCTATTGCAGAAGTAAAATTAAATACGGTTGGGTTTGCCATTGTTGTCGCAAATGTTTCCAACCTGCTAAGGATACTCTGCCATATAAGGTTGCAACTCATTAATCATGCACAACACTACTCAACAAAACGTTCATCTTAATGCATGCACCATAGCTGCGGTGGAAGGAAAGTCATGATAGTGTATTTATTCAGAATCTTAGGCTATTTATTGATCAGAATCTTACAGTCTTGATTGTAATTTATTGATCATTTTCTCTTTTTTTTTTTAACTGAATTTATTCACATTCTGATTACATTTATTATAATAAAGCACCGAATCCTCTAGCCATATTCCATTCCCAGCTAGCTTACGTTATTTTCTGCAAATTACCTTAATTATCACAACTATTATGAGCGTTAAAGGTAAGAAACGCGCGCTCTAACAAAATGAAATCCTCGTGTGCTCGACAAAACGGCCATTTGAATGGCAATTCTATTGCCTGCAGGGATCATTTGGAAATTAATATGAGCCAAAAGGTCTTTAATTTGTGCATTGATATTCATTTAAATAAAATTAAATGAGAAATGGCAAATTAATGCTTGTAAGAAATCGAAACCGTTAGAATAATTAATATAATAGAATAATTGGAAAAATGGTTAACGTGAGCAAATTAAGAAAATATTTAGAGAATTGCAATATAGGTAAATATTGGATAATAAGGATTTACATTTAAAATGATATCATGAATAATTAGCTGGCGTGATTGATCACTTGTATATAATATGTACTTAAGACCATTGGATCCTAATTAGAGAGAGAGAGTGTTTGACAAAGGAAATGATGATCAAGTTTTGAGGTATTTTCCTGCCTTGAGTGGATTAGTTTTGCGGTCATGTTGATCTCTTACCCATAATGAAGAATCCTTCATACAATTTACCTCGTAGGTTTTTATCACACACACAAGTGTGAAAAGGAAAAAACACTAGGATGTGTTTGGTTAGTGAGATCAACTCTGACTATCTCACTAAGATTTATTATTATTTATAAATTATTATTTTTTATTACTATTTATAGATCATCTAAAATTACCTCAATATTTAAACGTAGGCTTAAGTATTAGCTCGTTTGGATCCATATGATCTTAACCCTTTTTAACTCATTTCATATTATTTAATTATTACAATTTTTTAAATTTATAAACAAAATATAATAAACAATATAATTTTTTTTAAATTTAAAAATAAAAATAATATTAAAAAAGAATATTTTAATAATATTTTATGTAATTTTTATTTTAATTATGTCATTTCAAATCACTATTCTTAAGTTTTTTTTTTTTTTTTTTATAATAATGAACCCATTTTTTTTATCTGTGAAATACTGATCAGTTATCCGAAAGCTAATCAATTGGGATCGATAACTGAAAGAATTAGGCCTTAGTACGACACTTGTAATGCACTTTGAAAAGCTGTGTATGGAGACCACATGCTACTGTTGCTCCAATTGTCGTATAGGCCTCATCACAGTCACATGTTGATGACGTTTGCTACTTTTGATATGATTGATTGCAGATAAGGTGCTGCAGTTTCGCCACTAGCTTCTTTTCCATGCAAATCACATTAGCGTCCTTTCGCCTAAATTTATATTAATAGTGGGAAAAGCAAGCAAGCAAGCTTTGATATATATAGATTACAAAGTTCTTTCCAATTATGTAAATCAATAATATTGCCATGTAAGAGAAAATGGATGGATGTATGGAAGCAGATAATGTTCATCCACGCAACCAATCAGACAAAGAGTTTTGAAAAAGAGATAACGGATCTTTTCAAAAATTATCTCAAGACAATAAATTATAGTACATTCATAATTTTCAGTAGAGGTTTCATCGTTATCAGCAATGGTTTCATAGTTCACATGACTTTACAAACTGCTAACTATCGTCTTTAGGACAACACTCTTTTTATACGGCATAGGTGAAGATCAAGAAATTGGTTCTAAAATCTATTTTATATTTTTCTTTCTTTCACTATTTTTATACTGTAATTATTGTATTGAGACATTTGTTAAGAAATTTTATTCATTCCTTATGTATCATCCTTTCCATTTCTAATAAAAATTTACTTGCTTAAAAAAAATATATATATATATATCCAACCAGCAAGAGCAACGACATTAATGATGATCAGAGTAAATCATGTTGATAA
The DNA here is from genome assembly GCA_029856935.1 of Cyclocarya paliurus. Classification (NCBI taxonomy): domain Eukaryota; kingdom Viridiplantae; phylum Streptophyta; class Magnoliopsida; order Fagales; family Juglandaceae; genus Cyclocarya; species Cyclocarya paliurus. The sequence goes on along the minus strand of CM056952.1, from coordinate 14,013,793 downwards.
GAACATATCCACGTAATATTAATGCAGTTTGTACAAAAACGGTGCGGTGCGAGAGGATACATATGCCTGTCTGTCATACCATCTTATAAATGTAATTTTTTTAATAAATTAGTGATCTCAATATATCATAGGACATGATTGATTAAAGCTGTAGGTTTATTTGTGAAATGTATTTGTCACATAAAAAGAAGCTTTTAAGATTAAGAAGGTCTTCTTTTTCTTTTTGAAGAAAAGATACAATAATGATAAGGTGTCGGGATTGATTGAATTCTCTCTCGCTGGCGCTTCTTTCATAAGTGGTATGGCTGGCATAAATATGATTGCGAGAATCATACATGGCCTTGCAATAATGCCTGAGAATTAAGCATAATTCCTTTTTGGCTTTGCCTATTTAACGGTCTGTAAAATAGTCAAGTGTTGTGAATGGACTCTCATCATGAAATGCATGCCAAAGCTCATTCCATATATTTGGGCTTCATTGATACGTTGAGTTGAATTGAAATGAATTGATTTATTTATGAATAGTAGTAAGTTGAGATGGTGAAATAAGTTTTGTAAAATCTATCTCAGATAAGTTTAGATGTATTTAGATGTTAAGATAAATTTAAATGTATTTATGAGAATTTGAAAAAGGTTGTGAGTCTCGAGTGTAAAGAGGTGTTGAGTTGAAAAAAAATTATAAGTCTCGCCTATAAAGAAGTTTTGAGTTAAGATAAATTTAGTGATTTGAAAGTTAAATATTTAGATGTTAGATTCAACTTAAAATTAGATTAAACTGAATTTATCTCGACTTCTAACTTAAGAGCGTGTTCTCTCGTAAAGAGGATGAACAACAACATGGGATGACGTGCCACGTGAGACCAGCATATGAATGCGACGCCACACAATGACAAGGTTCGTGAACCAGTGAAATGGAGGAGGCACGAAGGACAAAATGAGGTCGTTAGTCTCATATGTTACGTTTGTGGACAAAAGATACGGTCGTGGACAAAAGTTATATGGCAGAACTAAGCTCCAATGTGAAAACAAGAAAGAGAAAAAAAAAGTTTAATAAAGAGAAAAAGAGAGGGGAGAGGAGGAGGAGAAGCTTCTTCAACTGGGTGGAAGGGATGATAGCTCGTCTTTGCGGAAAGTTATGGTTGAAAAGGGCAAAAAACCTTCTCTCCGTGGTGAGACCCTTTTCTAATTTGCGAATTGAGTCGTAAAAACTAGTACTTGTTTAATTCTTATATTGATTAGGCTCGGTTTGTCTATCAACCCATCTCATTATTATAATTTTTACAAATTTTTATATAAATTATAATAAATAATTCAATTTTTTTAATTCTAAAATAATAATAATATTAAAAAATAATATTCTAATAATATTTTATTCATCTTTCAACTTCCATCTCAACTTTATCTCATCATAACTCACTATCCAAACCTAAGAGCACTCCCAATGGCTCATGTAAAATACACTTTTTTTTAAAATATAAAGATGGCCAAAAATCTCTTCCATTAGATTATCTATTCTATTTCTATTTTACATTCAGCTATAGTAAATCCTCTAAATGTAGTAGTTACTCTTTAATCCTCTAAACAATTTTTTATTATCTCTCTCTCATTTCATTTTATTTCCTTTTTATCTTATTTTCATTTTAACCATTTTATCACTTTTACAGATGCCCCACCATCTTATCTCTCATCTACTCTCTAGCACTCCATTTATAGTCCCTTCAACTTTTATGCATATAGAAGTTTTGATATTGTTAAAAATAAAGGCAGATATTTTTTTATCCTTTTTTTAAAGTAATTTAAAATATTACATTATACATAAAGAAATATTGCAAATATCAAAATATATGATGTATATAAAAATATTTGAAATATATGATGTGTAGAGAATATAATATTTGAAATAAATAAAAAAGATTAAAAAGTATAATATTTAAATGATATAAGAAAAAATAGATAAACTGATATATGACGTGACGTATTGTAAAAATCAATATATAAAATAAAAAAAATAAGTTTTAGTTATGTATTTTAAAGGTAGGATAAAGAAGTAATTGGGAGTGCTCCTAAGACCAAGTAAACATGGTCTATCCTTACTCCATTCAGTCCTTCCAAGGAAGTCATTGCAATATAGCTCCAGGAACTTCTAAATCTAATGCATCACTTGACCATTCGTATGAATTACATACTGCCCTCACACAAATCATTTCAGAAAAAGCATTCTCGCCTCATTCGGAAAATTTTGCAATTTAACTGAATATTTGAGTTTACAACTTTGCAAGCACTACGCTAATCTCACTCAAGACTAACCTCTAACTTCAAGCTTCTGCCATTTCTCCTCCTTTACTGCATGCTCAAAAACTTACCTCTATCATCATCTTCATATATTCTTTCTAATCCTCATGAAGACTGCGCAACCATGTAAACCTAGATTTCATGAGGCAAACCAAGTACGGCATATAAATTTATAATAAGCCTAACCCCGAGCACTTGGGTACTCGGGCTCTGTGTCGGTTGCCACATACCCAACAAAGTAATGTGGCAAATGCTGAGAGTACATTGGGGTTCTTCGAAGATTGTAATCGAGAATTTTCCAACATGCTTTCGTCCCCTTCCCTATTCCAGTGTCAAGAAGAGCACTCTTAGGCAGCTGCGAAGCTTGCAAAATGGATAACCCCATCCCTCCAGCAGACCCTTGATAGCCATTTTTGAGATTCTTCATGAAATCCTCTTCAAGATGCCGTATATCTGTGAAACTACTCTTGCTGGGATTTAAGCCCCAGTAGAACACGACATTGGGCTCCGTTACATCAATATCTATATGTTCGATTGGGTTAGGGTCACAAAGACCTTGTACCTCCTCCAACTGCAGCAAATAACAACATGATTGTCAATTCAGCAAAAGATTTCAAAAAGTTGTAAAATATTGATATTCATCTGGCAAGTGTCATATTCAGTCACAGAAAAGAAACAGACAAGTCCCATGTGATTGCAGCATTTAGCACATTCTGCAATTATTCGAAATTAACCAACAAATTTTAACCGTAGGTACCATAAAACTCCCACAACATGACTGCTCATGTCCTGGATTGCAAGATAGGCAGCTCAAATGCATGTTTGCCTGGTGATTTAACCAAAATAATTAATATGGATGCAATGAACCTGACTTTTCTACTTCACCAGATTCGTGTAACATTAGGAGAGGGGCTACATTAAACTAAAGAAACTATTCCAATCAGCATGGCAAGGAAATATCTCTTGTATTCAGGGTCAGCCATACAAGAAACACTCTAGTACCTTCAAACTCCCAGGGCATGATTGCTCATGGTACCTTAGAGTTTTAGCTTAAGTTACCACTTCAACCATACAAAAATGAATACAAATGAACTTCAATTATAAGCCCCTTACCTTGACAAGAAGAGAGAGAAAACGTGATTTCACCCAACCTACCCAATCTCCTAGATCATCTTGGTCAGAAGCTGAGAGGTAAATTTTGAGAAATCGTGTATACTCCTTTGGATATGGGAAATGCTCAAATACGCTACCCCAGTCAAAATCTGGCTTCAAAAGATCCTGCAACACCAGGCAGAGAACAAAAAGCAGTTCCACATTATCTTGTGCCTCACGACATCATAGTCAACTGAGATTGTCCTAACAAAACTATATAGACACCACAATAAATTGCACATCAAGATTCACAAAATCCATCAATAGGTAGTGGCTTAGCAAGAGGTCAAATAATACGCATACAGAATTATGATCTCGGTTAAACTGCAAAACATACCCTAGTCCTGTAATGACCTCGGAGAAACTCTGCCCTGATCCTGCGGAATGTGCTTCTAGTGACATTGGAATGGCAATATTCATATGGACTACACGGCAGCTGAATAGGCATTAAGGATCGTGTCTCAATGGCATCTCCGGCTGTAGGCAATATTCCATCTTGCAATATAACGGGAGAAGGCCACGGCCAAAATGCAAACGTCTGGAAGAAGTTCATAATAAGAGAATTTAAGCTAGCGTTTGGATACTTTTGACAAACAGAAGCTGCAAGAATTGCTAGATGAACTCCTCCCAGAAAGCCAAGTAACTGCAATCAGCAAAAAAGGGCATGGATTTGTCACTTGCTGAAAAACAATATGCCCAAGAAAGCTCTCAACGCAAGTAAGAGCAAGCATGAAAATATATTCACCATCCCTAAGTCATACTTACATTACCATATACTCCTCGCCTTTTAGCCCATAATTTAACACATCGCAGCATTGATTGGAAATTCTGAAATGCATAGGCAGCAACATGCATGAGATTTTGAAGAATTAAACAGCATAAGGAGAAATGATAATCTAAAAATATCCAGTAAAGGTTGCTTTAAATTTAAAATTATCTGAATATAGTGATATAGTTGTCAACCCCACTAATGCTCAGAGCGTCTCAAATACTCCAGTGAATCCCATGGGGCATTCCAAGACAGCATACTCCAAACTCCAAAAGAATGAACCCGTTTCCCCCCCCCCCTCCCCTCCCTCTCCTTCAAACACACCCCACCCACCCCCAAAGTATTTTTCCGAAAATTACATCATCCCAAACATCTCTCATTAGCCGAGAAATAGTCTTGTCAAAACTTCAAGCCATGGTATTTCTTAATTAATATATTGATGTTAACAGTGCAACATTAATCAAGACACATTGGCACAAAATCAAGGGGCAGATAGCAATGATCACGTTCAAATTTACTCAATAAATTTATATGGAAGAGTGTCCTCACAATACAACTACTAATTGCTCAAGAATAGAAATTTCAAAGCTAGGCTTGCTTGGCTGGGTCAATGAGAAGTATCCTAAGATAAAATAAACATGTACCTCCAAGTTTGGAACAAGCTGAAGAATGCGTTTGTTAGCACGTACACCAGACAAGCTCTTCCAGCTAGTTTCATTGACGTCCTTTAGGAAGTATGGGTTTAATACATCCACATTCTACATTTCATACGCTCAGCAGCTCAAAAATCTCAACAATCAATGGCAAAGCAGAAAAGGGTTTATTCATATTATGACAAGTATGAAACAACATTGGACGCAAAACGGTGTAACTACATGTAAGCAAAGCAGAGACCAGGGTACTAGAAACATGCAAGTAAATATTCGAGAGGAAAAAAAATATTCAAAAATGGAAATTTGAAGATGTTTAAAATTTTCAACGGACAGGAGCTGTAAGCATTGAGTCAATTAGTCGCATAGCATCAATACTTACTTCAGGAACAGATGACACCTTAAGCTGCGCATATGGGAGATCAATTGAGATCCCATCAAATTCAAACCGAAGTAGAGGAACTTTTGCATCCTTTACACAGTGGATCTCTGAGACTTCAGGTCTGCTTTTTAGCATGTTGTGCAGAACAATAAAAAAGTCCTCCTGCTTAAGTTGCATTAATTGAAAACTGAGGCAATTATTATGCCACCCAAAGACAAAGATATCTTATGCAGGGCAACAGGTACTTACAGCCATGGTTGCAAATAAAGGGCCAACACATAAAGCATCAATGTCAGATTTCGAACCATGAACCTGAATAAATAAATTTAAAATAAAAATCTATATCAGTTAATAAGAAGCATAATTAGAAACTCTACAGCTCCAGTGGCATCCCGCAATACCAAGCATAAAATACTACTGAATACTTCGCATTGAAAATTATGGACTAAATTGGGTTTTCTACTCCTGAATGATTAAGCCATCCGACCTTCCCAAAGTACCATACCAGACTGTCTTTGAAAAAGATTATAAAACAAACTCATCCAAACAACATGTGGAACATGGCCAAGAAGAGTCTAGAAAATTGTCCATATTATAATTTGGTTTATTTGCAATCTTTCATTTCCAAAGGCAGAGACTTTACTACTACTAAATCGATCTTAAATAACTTTAAAAAGAACAAACAAAAAAATCAAAATAAAACAAAAGTTTCTAGAAGTTCAAACCTAATCAGCTATCCAAACCATAGGATTTTCAATTCATCACATTATCAACATCTTATATGTGTAGTAGGCTAGTAGCATAAGCGCCCGTGTATAAATTGTTAGGAAAAAGAAAAGGCAAAAAAAAAAAAAGAGAAGGAAAAATCTTACTCCGAGGCCATATGATCCATAAGTCAAAACTGTGGCACAGGTAGCAGAAATTTGCTCTTTTGGAAAACGACGTTGCCATGCAACCTTCTTAATCCATGTCAAAACTATCTGCATGTTCATTTGAGACATCAAAAGATTTTACAAGACAAATAAGATATTAAATTATCAAATTGCATAATCAGCAAAAAAAAAAAACATAATAATTACCATTGTGGTCGGGTACGTAATAAACTCCCCACATACAAGCAGACGCCACAAAAGAGATCATAACTATTGCAATGAAGAACTACCTAACCAGCATGATTTACTGTGAACCTTAGTTCAGGGCAACGTCCTCACACAAGATTTTGCAAATAGGGAATAACACAACAAAAGAATAACTTGCTAGTCCCAAAAAAAAATGTTAAAGGCGAGTGAGTAGGAAAGATCTGAAAGGGACTGGGCAAAACTTTGAGAAATGGTGAATACATTATTAACCATATTCAAGCAGAGGGAGGGCGTATAAATTAAAAAAGCTCGGCCTTATGAGAGGAGAAAAAATGTTGCTTAGCCCGCCCATAAGATCAAAGCAACAACAGGACAAAAACTAAAGGAAAGAAACAAGACCCAGAAAGTAGAGCATTGACACTGTGAGAAATATATCGATTCAGTCGGGACAAGAGAAATGTTAGGTAAAAGTCTAAATAGGCAAGTCTTTATAAAAAAAAGTAGATCTCACCAATAATAAATAATTTTTTTTACATTTATTTTAAAATGAAATCTACGTTTTTACCAGGGCCGGAACTTGTATAAATCATTTCTTCGGGAGAAAAAGTGAACAAATGACCTTTAGCACAAATAACACATAAAGCTACTGAAATCCCTGAAAAGATAAGTACTACATATTTCTAAACTCAAGAAAAACCTTTTTGAGCTTCAAAATGACATTTTTCCTCTTCTCTTCCTCGTCCGGAGACGGCACGAGTCCTTCATTAACTATGAACTACAAAAAGATCGCAACCCATTAAGATAAACCCCAATGGAAGAAGTACATAATTTGCAATCAATTAAAGCCGCACAAAAGGAAAAGAAAGAAAATGTGTGAAAGGTCAATATACCTGAACCAGAGAGATTGACCTTTCCTCGTCCATTCAGATAATCCAACAGGTGCTGTTACAGGTAGATTGTTCGGAACAAGGAGGACCACAAGAGATGTAACACCACTGCGTTTTAGGTACAAAAACAACGCCGTTTTGCTTGTGGTAAGCATGCGCTGCCATGTACCGGACCGAAATCTACTGCCCTTTTTTTTTCGTTATTTTGGTTTCCTGAAAAAATGAAAACGCAATAGGCATTGGGCAATGAGAGAACTCGAAATACGGGGAGAGACGAAAATATTTCTGTATTTCTCTGCTGGAGCTTTTGAATATGCTACGGTGTCGAATAGAGGGAGAGACGAGAGAGTGTGGCTGGAATTCATGGTGGGAGCCACGTGTTGGAATCCCACCGTTGCCAATTTTCTCCTTTTTGTTGATAAATGGTGACAACCATAGATTATAATTATATCACAGTATAACTGACATAGTTATTACTTGAGACTCAACTAAAATATGATTTTTTTAATAGAATTTGTGGTATTAACTTATGGGGTATATCATTTTTCTAATTTATTTTCTAGCGAAATGTGAGAAATTACCTTTTAATTTGTCTTGTTCTTTGTGCCGGATTTTGGATTCATCATATTTTTGCAAACCCATTTCAAATGAAGAATTCAATGTCTAATTGAGCACCGAATTTATGTGTTTTTTTTTTTTTTTGGTTGGATCAACTTCAAACAAACCATGTCAACTGGAACAATCAAGTCGATCTCAGTTGCAGTTGGTCTAAATTAATGTTATGCTATTTTCCTTTGAAAATGAAATAGGTCAATCGATTTAAGGTGCACAAAGCTCCACATCCTTTGCAATTAAGGTATCATATCCTCAGCCAAGATATTTGATAGGGATTATTAGGATGGGATTTTGAATGACTTTGGCACCATATCTATATATATATATATATATATATATGTGTGTGTGTGTGTGTGTGTGTGTGTGTGTGTGTGTGAACTTGAAGAAAATCCTCATCTGAGATTATTACGCATTTGTGCTTGGTGAATAGTGTCAGGATATACAATATTTGGACTGCTTATTGCTCAAGGCCAACACATTAATTTGGAATGGAAGCATTCCCCTTGCAGTTTAGCTAAGCTAAACAGCATGCAGCCGGGTTAACTTAGCCACCGACTGGACCTCCATTGGCAGGGAGCAAGGACTCAAAGCTGAAGCCTGTGTTTTGAGTCCCCAACCTGTAAATTAAGCTTCCTGATATCCCCACAATTTCCTCAAGGCTAGATGTGTTCTTGCTAGCACCCGTCCTTGTATAGCAAATCCAGCCTAATGCTTGAAGATCGAGCTCTGGTAAGTTGTGAGCACCAAAGCTGACCAAATGCATTAATCAAATGTAATGAAAATTGCTACTGCGAAGAACAAGTAAAACTAGAAAGCTAAGATTGAAATATCACAAGTCCAAGCCACACCATATATATATGCTCCCTTGCCCCCCCGCCCCCTTCTCTCTCTATCTCTCTCTCTCTCTCTAGCAGATTCAGATACGCCACGCCTTCCTACTTAATTTGCCTATCTTCCTACATTTTCATCTCTACACGCTAATCCCAATCCATCAAACAACAACAAGAGTAGGCTACAGTTTCATCATACTATCCGTACAAACACATTGACTCTGCATTACACATATCTGCATTACTTCCAAGGACATAGAAACCTCTCCCCTCCTTCCCCCGAACCCTACTCAACCCCAATGAATCATTCATGGATTTTCAGAGTTATTAATAAAACATCTCCATTTTCGCCTTACGGCCACATTGCTCTCTCACATATGCTGCAATGTTTAGGGGAAAAACAAAAGGATGAACCAAAAGAAAGGAGAAAGAAATTCTTTGAATTGGGTACAGCTAGATATATAAGTATATATTGTAAACAACTAAATAATAGCCAAAGTTTTTCTGTATACATATGAAGGTTAAGAAGTATAAGATTTTCCTCTAAATCAGGCAGTACCAGATAGGTGTCGGAAATTCCTGGCGATCTAACCCATATTATATATGTGTGTACAGAAGTGAAGTAAATTATATATATATTCTTAAGAAATGAATAATTCAAAGGGTACAGCCACAGAAGACAAAAAAGCAGCAGAGCATGGCGACCAAAGCCACAGACTCCAACACAGTAACAACGGTCCAGACCATGTCATCAAATACAGTCGAATACAACCACCAGCTGAAGTTCCCGATGCTCCACCCTGTTGTGAGGTAGGAGAGATTGACTTCAGGCCACCGGAAGATCGACCACATCGGCGAGAAAGTGAACTCCGGCCACCGGAAAGCTGTTGTGTCCCACCACCTCGAACACATCCACCAAAGTTGTCTCGCCGTGTTTCCTCTTTCTTCGTTTGTCGGGGCTCTTCTTGGCATATGCGGGTAAAGATAGATAGATATGGGAACAATTATTAATGGGGACTTGGTTGTACGCTATTATTATCGATTACACGTGTTCCAGCGAGGATTGACCAACCCACCGCATGTTATTTATGACATAAACATACTTTTTAAAAAAAAAAAAAATCAAAAGGGCATGAATAAAGGAAGAGTAATACTATACATCACATTCTCATCTTATTTTGATCATATTAAATAATATGTGATATATTTATTACTATTAAATGATTAAAAAAATATACAATAAATAATCATTTAATAGTAATAAATATGTTACATTTTACTTAATAAAATGAAAGTGATATGATAATTTGGTGTATAGAATTTTTCATAAACTAATTTGATGGTTAAACTAATTAGCTATACTTTTTTATCGGTTTGTTTTTAATATGTTTCTAAAATCTTTTGATAAATGATTTAATTTAAATAAATATCACAAAAATAAATTCATAAATTGACATAATTTGATATGGTATATTAGATTGTTAACTCATTTCTATTGTAAAGTAAATCTAACATATTATATGAAACATTTATTTTTATTGGATCTCTTTATAACTGTAGAACTTCTCAAATAGTTTTAGATAAGATTAATGCTAAATACATTATAGAATATATAAGTGTCGCACACTCATTTTAAAAAAAATAAACTAAAGTCTATTAAAAATGAGTTTTTTCATGTCGATTCCAAATTTGCCTATTTTTTTCAAAAGAAATATACAAGGATTGCACATGATCTTAGGACTGTACAAATTATTTTCTTTTATATAAATATTAATTTATTTTAATATTTTCACAATATTAACATAATTATAAAGCACGTACATTATCTTGTCCCACATATAACAAGTAGTTTTAATGTGACTAAGATTTCTAATTCCTGACTTATAATATGCATGATATTTTGCATGATGAGAAGTACTGTAGTTATAAAAAAATTTCACAATAATATATTTATAAATTGATATATCTTCATATAATATATTAAAATAAAATTAATTTTATTATCTGACATACCATATCAAGTCATGTCAGTTTATAAATTTACTTTTGTAAAATATCTTTTTGTCTAAAGCATTTCTCTTGTATGACGAGTTTAGTGAGGTAGAGACTTTCTTATAGGAAATAAAATCCTCTCAATCTCATTATATATAGAGCAAAATATAAAATGTTTTTATAATTCCATTCGTTAATGAATCATTATCAGCAATGCAATTATAAAAATAATTTATGTTTTGCATTAAATTGACATTAATACAATTAATAAGTTTGATCTTTGAAAATTAGGGTACACGAGTTTACAAAGTCAGGAGATTAAACCGCCTTAATTGGAGTCAAAACTTATAAATTTGTTAATGAAAATTGTTGAGTTGTTGTCGTGTAGGCTTCTGCCACATTCTGCCTGTCAGCCTTCCTAACGAAGTCTTTTGAAGATCAAGAACGATACCCGGCTGTCGTTTTCAAGAGTATTATTTAATAGCTTAAGATGGTGGAGATCCAACGACTCATCCATGTCCCCACGTAAGGCATTTTGAATGGACGATGATCAATGATGAGAAATCACAGCCATGCCCCAAATGTGAAAGCCATATAATATAATCATAGACTATACTATAAAGCCGCACATGGTTTTTGAGATCTGATAATGACACCGCCATGTGCCTCCTAATGCCACCCATATCAGTACAAGACCTAAGACTGCCTGCCTAAGACATGGAACTAATTAATAAAAAGGATCTTTGGCATCATCTCTCCAATATAAACAATAACATGAACACATCATTATTTGAAAACTTAGATTTGGTTTGGTCTAGATTATATTTAATATGTGATTTTTATTATATAGGAGTGGAAGTTCGAACCTGATTCTCCTATTTGGAGACCAAATCTTATATCATTTAAAAGTATTTCTTGTGTAATAAATACAAGTGAAAAACTCTGATGAAATATTTAACTCGAGTATACTTTTAGTTATAATGGAACCTATTGAATTGGGATGTGTCTCGTAATAAGACACAAGAAATGCATGTCTAATTATTTTATTGGACATGTGATATATAGAGAAATTGAATCTAAACCATATTTAAAATATTCTATTCAATATTTAAAAGAGGAAAATGGCCATAATTTACATATACTTTGAGAGTCAAAAATTGATGAAGTATAATCCAAATTGATTATTACAATGCAAAGGTCGGCGGCTATTTTATAATTTATAGATATCTTACGCGTCAAAACTAAATCTGACTTGTCTATAACTCAAATTATTCCCTATCAAATAAAAAAAGTAACAAAAACATCTATTTTGTTGATTTTTATTTTTTTTTACTAAAAGGATCCCTAAATTGTATTGAATTCCCCTAAATTAAACTTTTACTTTTGTAAACATGAAATAAGCTACTAAAAGGATAAGTATAAGCTAGACAATCCCGTCTTATCAAGAACAACCATGCCTATAATCTCTGAAGATGCCATTAATCTGATCAATCTTAGGAGATTGATTCCACAATACAAAGTATCTACATGTAGGCCGGGTGCCACTTTCTATGCTAAGTTGATAACCATCCACATGGTTCCCTTGGGATTGGATTTCCTTTCTAGGAGATGATAAAACAAAGGTACCAATAACATCTTTTTGCAAAGAAATAACAGTCAAACTAAAATAGAAATAACATAAATGAGTAGATAATATAACGCTATGAGAAGTGTTACAATCACAAATGGATTACATAAAAATAATTTTATAAATTGATGTGGTTTCATGTAATCCGTTAAATCTATTTTATAATAAAATTAACTTTACAATCTGATGAACTATATTAAGTCATACCGGTTTGTGAAATTATTTTTGTATAATTACTTTTTTACTAGAATATCCCTCTAATGCTATTGGATCAAACTTCAAAACCTGATTCCCAGACTGGGCCCAAGCTATAGGCCTTAAAGTTAGATCCTAGCCCAATCACATGGTCCACTGAGATTCATGTGAAGACCAAAATGGGTAGGTTACAAGGTCTAATAGAATACTCGGGAAAAGAGAAAACCCTAACCCTAGATACCTCAGCCCTTCCCCGCACGTGAGAAGCAGCTGAATTAGAAAGGCATATCGAGCGCCGCAAGGGCTCTATCGACACAAAAATACAAATTCTCTAAGGAAAACCGTTCGATTTATTGACACGTCACCGATCCGCGTGAATTCGTCTTTCAACGGCCGAGATCGCGGTTGCAGAGATACTGGTAGAACGAGAACGAAGAAGCTAGCTCCTCTCTCTCCCTTCTCTTTCCCTATTCCCTGTTTTCCAATTTCTGAATTTGATTTCTTTTGCTAGAAAATAATAAAAAGATTTCTCGGGAAAGTTTCGTGAGCTAACGAAGATGAAGTTGATGGAGGATGAGATGGAATTCGAAGAAGAAAAGGAACTTAAGGGTTTGTGCGAAGAAGTTGGTGAAGATGGGGTCGAGGATGGTGTAGAAGAAGGCCGTGAGGAAGAGGACGGTGAGGACGATGAAGATGACGAAGATGATGACGACGAGGATGAGGAAGAAGATGATGACGATGAAGATGACGGTGACGTGCAGGAGGTCGTACCTTCGTCTGGTGGTCCTCCAGTTCTGTCAGTAGATGATGACGAGGACGAGGACGACGATGAAGACGACGACGACGACGATGGCGATGACGATGACGACGATGGTGATGACGATGACGACGATGATGAGGAAGACGATGAAGAGGAGGAGGATGGTGAAGAGAAGGTAATTATGACTTTTCCCTAATCTTCACCTTATTTTGAATTTCTTTTCTCTTTTTAGTATTTCGGATTTTTTGATTGTTTGTGCGGGTAAAAGTGGTTCAGATCTTTTTCTAATATCAATATTTCTAGTATTTAGGATAAAAATATTATTTTTCCGGGGAATTTTTATAATTTCTTTCAATTATTCATTTGAAGAACAAGCTTCAGTCAATGTTGTTTTTCCTCTTAGATCTCGTTGTTGTTTTAATATTGGCAGGTAGTCATTTTTTCCTGCGGTGAACATGTTCATAGACAAAATTTAATGGTAAAACTGAACATATATGCCCGATCAAAATATAAAAGTGATGCATATGTATGCTAATCTAGGCTTTTGGTATTTGATACTTGTATGCTTCAATTTCTCAATATCAGTATCATCTCTTTGCTTGGTGGTCAGTTTTTGCAGATCTGAAGCTTTTATCATTTTTTTTAATGTTTTAAGTCTGTGAATAAGTACTCATCAGGGAAAAAACAGATATTTGGGAAATTTGTGTGTTTTAAGCCACGGTTCCTTCTGTACGAGTTGTTTTTCTGATGTGTTATGGGCCAGTAGGGCATTTGATGGACCTCCTGGAATAATTCCTTGCGTACTTGTTCATATGTTTTAATGCTTGATTTGATATTATTCCCATCCCGCTTGAATTGATGTTTTTTAATACTTGTTCATATGTTAAGGGTTTTTATTTTATTGTTATCGTTGGTTTTGACGATACTGATTTAACTAAGAAGTTCATTTTCTGACAGATCTCTTTGGGACACACACTATGCCTAAGGTGGAGCAGATCCACATCTAGCATACTTTAATTTTCATGAATTTTTCTCCTCTTAACTTTGAAAATTCTATATACCCTAGATTCATGAAGAACCCCACAACGTCTCTCCAAAAAGAGTTTTGGAACCTTGATTTAATTCCTCCGTTGTATATATTATCTATTTCTAATTACTGTTTCTTTTCAGCTTTTAGTCTATATTTTGCATGTTCTGACTTCTTTCTGTCCTGCACTTTCTATGAAATCCATGAAACAATCTTTAGGCGGATCTGGGAACAGACTACCTTGTCAGGCCAGTTGGCCGTGCCGAGGATGAGGAAGATGCCAGTGATTTTGAACCACAGGAGAATGGCGAGGAGGAAGATGTTGACGAGGAGGATGAGGATGAGGATGACGCTGACGCCAGTGGGAAGGTTGATGTTCCGGCAAAGAGGAAAAGGCCAGATAAAGATGATTCAGATGGTGATGATGATGGTGGAGAGGATGACGAGAGACCACCCAAGCGATAGTTAGGGTAGGGCCTCTCCTTGGGTTGAGGACTGACCATTGAAACCATAGGTCAATCTCTTTCTCTCACACTTGCTCTTATAAAGATCCATCTATCTCCTGTTTGTAGAAAGAAGGATACAATGGTTCATGGTTTCTGTTGTTAGTTCCTTGTATTATGATGGTAGTAGCAGTCTTAGGGTCATAAGTGTGACCTGGTAATGTCTAGTTATGTTTTTGTTTTCTTTTTGTTCTTTTTTTTTTGGGTAGGGTGGGTTCTGAAGAACTATTTGAAAGTGCTGGTTTAGGATATCTGTAAGTTATGAATTTTTAGATGAGGTTGTAGACTTTCATCTATTAGCTTGGTTGCAGGTTCTCTCTCTCTAGGTTGGGTCCTTGGGCACTATTTTGGATTGTTGAATGGTTGGTGAAACTTTTAATTTATTTGATGTTGGTTGTTTAGGATTTTGATATGGTCTTCATCATCATGGATGATATTATGATTATTACTGTTTAGTTTTGTTAATCTGTCTTTAGAGAGCTGAATTAATGAGTTTGTTTGGGAGGGGGATGAATGACTGTAAATCCCAGTTGAAGGTTGTGATACCATATGGTTATGGTATGCTGACTGATTGGATGAAGTTGAAAGAGGATAAAAAAGCATGGAGATCCCATGCTTCTCATAAATGATAAAAGGAATCATTATATGGGTCCAGTCCTGCTTCGGATTCTGGCCTTTTAAGTTGCTTTGCTTCCTGCTGGTGGGTGTTGAGGGCAAAACCGAAACCACATTATTAATTTTTTTTTTTCTTTAACGCGATGTTCTTCTTAGGTGACTTGGTGCTTCAAGAAGGGTAGTAATTGCGACGTAATAGACAAATAGAATTAGACAACTGAAAATGAATTTTACCCGACGTTTCATTTTTACGGTATGCAAGCTCAACACGGAAAAAGAAGGGACAGAAAAAGAAAAAGAAAAAGAAAAAATGGTCCTTTTGGATAGAGAATTTTCATTAACTTTACGAAAGGTAGTTCGACCGCGTTGTACTTACCATATTAATAACACCAGGGCGTGCCAATAATATTTTGACAGACAGACAGCCAGCCATTAGATCTCAAAATCAGTGGCCAATAATATTATGCGGTGGTCAATTTACATATACGTATTTGTGTGTGTGGTAAAATGATTTTGGACTGACGTGTGGAATTGGAATTGTGAACAGATGGATTTTTTGCTGAAATGATTATCGGTCCAGGTGCCATAGAGAAACGACGTGGGATTGACAGAGACGGACGAACAAACGAAAAGCTGTATCATTTTAAAGTCTTATTCTATATTTGGAGAATGACAATGATAATGATAATAATGCTTTACCGACGAAAGAACAGGTGAGGTTATGATTTTTATTAATATTTTCATTATTTTTATTATTGTTTTTTTAATTAATCGAGTTAATAAGTGTATTGTTACGCCACGTCAGCTCTCTAAAAATATGGGGAAGTCCTGGTGGGGCGGGCACCTTGTCCCATTGCATCCTTGGACGCTTAAGCCCAAACGAAGGTACGAGACGACAGAAACTCACTTGGGCTAATGGGCTTGATCGAATGTCAAGCCATCAGGTTTGGGGAAACTATAAATAAAGATGATACAAGAGATATGTTTGATATCACGAGAATTTTGAATTTTTTTATAATTTTATTTTCAAACATCACTTATATATAAAATATTTTTTTAATTTTTAATTTTTAATTTTTAATTTTTTTATCTAATCATTACCTAATTATTATTCAAAAATAAAAATCAACCCAAACTTTTACAAATTTTAAAACAAAACACAAAAATAATACAATTTTTTCAAACTATAAAATTGTATAGTTTTAATAATACAATATTAAATTTTATAATATTTTCATTCATATTTTTTCCATTCTTTTCCAAAATTCAATAAAATATTTTCACTGAAACCATTTCACGATACTTCAAGTGTCCAAACATGCCCAAGTAAATATACAAAACCTTTCAAACCATTACCAAATATAATTATCTTCGTAATTACCAATTTTCATAATCATTTCTTTAACTTATCAGCTACTTTATAAAGAGAATCGAAAAATCTTCCACAAGCCTAATTAAAAGCATATATCACTTTTCCTAGATGTAGAGATGAATTTCTTTTTTTTTTCAAAAGATATGCGTTTGGTATTAAGAGTCAAGACCTTACATTCTCATCTTGGAAAAGTGTCTGCGCTGAAGAAGATCAATATAAAGACAGAGAAGCATCTAATCTGCAGACCATATTGCTTTAGAATGACCAAAGAAACATCATCATCACAAAAATGAAAAGTATAAGGGAAATACTCTAGTCATAAAGTAATTATATAAAAGTAATCTTATAAATTAACGTGACTTGATGAAATTTGTTAAATTTTAAAGTTATTTTTGTTATAAAGTAAATCTAATAAATTAGATGAAATCACGTCAATTTATAAAATTATTTTTATATAATTTCTTTATAGAAGTTGCAATCAAAGTATAAATATGTATTCAAGAAACTTACAAGTACAACAATCATTCGAGTATTTATGTCTTTTTTCTTTTGAAATATTACAGAGTGGGACCTGATGAGTTGCTCACCTCACTTTTGCATACTTTCTTTACTTTTATTTTGTTCTCTCTGTACTCAGTTGAGAATGTCTATTTTTTATGTCATTGTAAAATTTTATGATGTTTTGACAGATAGATGAGTGTCGATCTTTCAGCGTTAAGTCTACAATAAACATATGCCCATATTTTTTTTGTCATTCTACAATATCCTTATGGACAGCAAATTGAAAACTCCTAGAGCAATCCCACAATTTGTATCTTTTAGTAATTGGTCTAACTCCAACAAAGAGTCCAACAATGCAGAGATATCCAACAACAATGTGAAAATAATTACAATAACTTGCACTACAAATCAAAACTGAGAGAAAAGAAAAAAAATATTAGAACCATGGAACAATTTGTCGATATATTTTGGTGCTTCCAAACTACAAAATCTTAAGTTCATATCCATAAAGTCCTACAAACTCAAATGTGGAATTTTATTTCTCATTTAATACCCAGAAACCATGCAAAAAATAAAACAAAAGAAAATAAAATAAAAAGAACTTGAAGATGGTAGATCAACTTAGCAATGAATTTTTGAAGATCAAGAGTTAAGCAAAAGAGAGAGAGAGAGAGAAACCTGTGATGTGGACGCAAGGTGGAGAAGCAACAGATCTGGCTGCGATCCGATCGAGCTCCTTGTAAAGGAAAAGAGAAAGAGATAGAGTAAAGGATGGCGACGACAAACAAAAATGAAGAACTACGACGACGAACGACAAGGTGGTTAGGGTTTGAGGAGAAGAGCTTGGTTCAAAATGACTCAATGATCGGTTTCGACCGATATTAGGGTGCACTAAACCTGTCAGTTTACTGGATCCGATGAACCCGACTTTTGTAGGATGGGCCCATGTCGGTTCTTACGGACGGATCGGCCCAAGGTCTTTTATGCACAGGCCTAGTAAATGTCATCTATGTAGAAAGAGAAGTGCTACCGATCATCACTCTCAATCAACATCCTTTAATAAAAATAATTTACTAGCTCTATAACTTTGATATTACTTGAAAAAAACTTTGTTTTTTTTTTACTTAAACAAGAAGATCTAAAGAGTGATATATATATAAATATATATATATATATATATATAAACATCATAAATCCTTCCCATCTCAACCTTTATGTGTGGTCCAAAGTTAGACTTGATTGAAAGTACTTGCATATAAATTCACAGTCTAATCTCCTTAGATCCAAACACAATGTTATATGTTTAGTGATGGAGCATATGGCTATAAATGAACCAGTCTGTTCGATAGTCCATTCAGTACTCACTTGGTTAAACTCGAATCGAACTCGACTTGTGAAAAAAAAGCTCGTCCGTGAAAGTAGATACTTGCTGGATTTGTAAATGACACATACATGACAAAACTCCACTCAACTCAACTAAGGCTCGTTAAGGCCTGCTTGTTTATGCTCAAATCGACTCGTTAGCTCGACTCGATTAAAACTCATTCATATATTAATAAATATAAACATATGCCTATGTATATATACATATATATGTATTAGTTAATAATATAAGCATACCACTTTTATAATTAAATATATAATATGTAATCTTATTACTTATGTCTATATAGTGAATATACTTCAGAGGTATATTTTATAATTTGTATAATAATTAGTCGATAAAATTTAATAATTTCATATACTAGTATGTGAGAACCATATATGAAATAGATATATGCTATCATATTAAGTGTATATATTGATAATATATGTAGGCATATAATATATTGTTATTTTGGATAAATATCAACTAGTTAGATATTAATTATTTGTAAATGTTTTAAAACTTTATAATTCAATAGAGGTTCTACTTGTTAAGTGTATAAATTTAATATTAGATCTTTTATTTTTCTTTATTTAATTTATTAATTATTAAATCTTATTCAAAAAATAAACAATTCAAGCTCGATCTCAAACTTGGCTTGACTCTAACTCGTTTGTGGGACGAGTTTGAACTCGAGTTCGAGTTGAGCGTTGAGCTTATTGAGTCGAGTACGAACAAAGAATAATAAAAAAAAATCTTGAGCTCGAGTATTTTGACTCGAGCCGAGCTCGGCAAGCCAAAGATTGGCTCGGTTAGGCTCGATTACAGCCCTACCAGAACATAATAGTTGCAATGTAACATCCCAGATTTTTGTATATTTTAATGAAAGATTTATTTAATTTATTTTGTGATTAATTATCTTGTTTTAAAATTTTGGGAGTTTTTAAATATTATTTCATAATATTTTATGTAGTGAAAATTATTTTTTATGTGCTTTCTTGATTTTATTTACTGTTTTGGCATTTAAAATGATCTTTAATTTAAATTGATTTATTTTTTAGTTTTAAATTTTTATTGTTGTATTTAAAATATTTCACTGCGTTTGGATTATTTTATTTAGCTTTCAGTTTTAAAATCATCTTCGTTGAATTTTTTTCGGGATCCAAGTTGAAAGACTGGATCTTCCTTTTTTTCCTCTTCTTTTTCTTTTCTTCCTTTTTCTTCTTTCTTTTCTTTTATTTTTCTTTTCTTCCCCGCGTGCGTCGACCCCCTCTCTCTCTCTCTCCTCTTTCCACCGTACTTTCGGTCTTCACCGCCCAGCGCCGCCCCGGCCCGCTGTGCTCGACACCGCCGGCACCACCGGCTTTCCCGTGCGCCGACGAGTCAGCCCACCCAATATCCAGCGGCTAACGCCGCCGTTAGCCTCCGAAAGCCGTGCAAAACCGCAGCTTTCCTCCACCCATCCCTGGCCCCGATCCGTCGCCGGAGCTGTCCCATCGAACTCCATTTCCGATTTGAGTTTTCCGGCCTTCTACCGCCCATTCGGCCGCCACCCACGGCCAACCATCACCACCATTAGCTTCACCACCTCCCATAGGCCCTACCCTACCGTTCCCAAGTTTTCGTTTGACCCTGTGTATTTTTGGGTTCACAGTGTATTCGGCCACAGTGTTTTTACACTGCTGCGTTGCCTTCCAGTAGCCTTTTGCACCTCTGCGAGCCTCCTAAAATATTTTAAAGCGCTGTAAGTATTTCTCCAAAAGACTTTTAAGATTTAAATATATTTTTGCAATAACCTGTTTTATAAACTGTGTTTTGGTTATCTGGATATACTGTGTTGGTTATTGGAAATTATTGATAACTGTTGGTTGTTAGTAATTGGTCTATTTTATAGTATTGTGCACGCATGCGTGGGTGTGTAATTTTAAAAAGGTTTTTCGGGTGTGTGCATATCACCCCCAAGCCGAGATGGGTTATTATCTCGGTGGAGCTCCTCCGGGCACTCGGGAGCGGAATATACTGAGTGTCGTCCCCTGAAGCTGTTGCTCGGGATTTGGACGGGATGGTAGCGCTCTCGATCCGACTCCGTGATCCCTCGGGCTGGCGGGGATCAGAGGATACTTGGTTATGTACGCGGTGGGCGCGGAACTGGGCATCACTTGTGGTATATCACTCGCACGGCCGTTACCCGTTGAGTGAATAAAGAAGCCAGGGTATATGGATGGTCCCTAGGGGAGGCCATGGTACATATGGTTAAAATTGAAATTAATGTAACTATTCCTGAATTTTATTTATGTGCCAAATAGTGATTTTTGGCGTGCGTGGAAATTGATGATTTTATGAGAAATGGTGTTTTTCTCGAATTTGGTGTTTTGGTCATCGTGTGCATGCATAGGGGCTGTTGTATTTATATATTTGTTATTTTGGAGTATTTTTGGGTTTTACTTACCTGTGGTACCATTTATTGGTACTGCAGATTTTGATGCAGGTTTTGAAGAGGTTGAGCCCGAGGATGCGGTTCCGCCTGAGGAGTAGGGGCATTTGGCTATGTTCTAGTTTGTATTTGTATTTTTATTTGAACTTGTTTTATGAACAAGAAAATTGTATTATGTTGACTTGTGGATTTCGGTACTATTTTGTATTGTATTAAACTCTGGTACTTAGTTATTTGACTTAACCTTTCCGCTGCATTTTATTTGTTGTACACGTGTTGCATTTCACACACTCGACACGTGTCGTTGGAGTGCGTGACCGTGTTATCATCATTCCGAGTGTCTCGATTTCCATGCGTGTCCGTGCATGGAAGTTGGGGGCGCCACATGCAAACTCATGAAAATCTCTTTAGACAATGTATATATCATTTGTATCTTAAAAGCCACTATATGTGAAGGAACATGAATAAACAGTTTTTTTGTTTGACACTTGTTCTTCCACTTCTATCCTTCTGTCTAGCCGAGTGTGTACATTTTTGCCCCTTGAGTTCCTTATATTTCGTTTATCTGATCGAGGACGTTTTGGTCTTTTTAGTGAAGATGCATCAAAGGGTAGGCAGCTAATTTCATGTACATCTTCTGTTTCCTCCTCTCTTTCTCTCTCTCTCTCAACTCAAATCCCCTCTCTCTTCTGTTTCTTTTTTTGTTTAAGGTGTTTAACACCGGACAACAATTCTTCTTCAAGGAGCAGGAGCTCTCCGTCCTTTCTTTTCCCTCTTGCTGAATACGGGAAGCGAAACATGGATTGGTTGTTTAACGGACTTCGTTTCTTCATTTTTTCTGTGACAACTCTGATGGTGAAGTTTCTGAGGGAGCATTTGGAGAAAGTTGGGTTTGTGGTTGGGGAAAAATTCATCAAGGCTGTCCATTGCGACAAGCAGATCAGCGGCGGCTACGTTCGTGGCAAAGGGGTATTTGTGGTATAGAAGAAGTTTTTTGGATCCGTTTGCCAATATTTAATTTTGTTTGAGGAAGTTGCTTGCTTTTGTTAAGGGGTGGTAGTGGAGACTTGTTTTTAATATAACAAACAAAGCTTGCTAGGATTATTTTTGTGGAGGAAGTGGAGGGGAGGAGGGAGGTGACTGCTATTTCAGACATGAGTTCATGGGAAGGAGTTAATGATGGTCAACGACGATTTGGACCAAGTCATTCGCTTCTCCCGGGCCTTGTTGACGACAATGCATTAAATTGCCTTGCTCTAGCAAGTAGATTAGACTACACATCCTTATATTGTTTTAATATAAAGTTTAATGGTATAATTAAAAGTGGGTGTTTATATGGGTTGAGAAAGCTGTTACAATCCCACATCGACTAAATATGAGATTGGTTGGTGGTTTATAAGCCCCTAGGTACCCTTCTCTTGTAAGCTGATTTTCATATGTGAGTTCTACTTAATAGGTTCATAACAAATGCTATCAGAGCCACCCGACGTATGTAGTTCATATTGGCACGGTTGCAATCGTGCGACACGGGAGTGATGCCGACATGATAGTGTTATTTTGGGACTAGGAAAGACCTAGAGCACAGCTAGCCTGTGTGAGCGCGGGACTGTCGTGGACGTCGGTCCATATTCGCAGGGTTGCAATCGTGCGGCATGGGGGGTGATGCCGGTATGACAGTGTTCGTCCGGGGCTAGGAAAGACCTGGTGCACAGCCAACCCATGTGTGTTTCGAAATCGCCATGGACGTCGGCTGCAGAGCGTAGTGGTTGTTACGACCCCACATTGACTAAGAATGAAATTGGTTGATAGTTTATAAACCTCTAGGTACCATTCCCTTGTAAGCTAGTTTTCAAGGGTGAGTTCTACTTAATGAATGCATAACAAAAGCAATTGGAGATTGTGGAGCATTGGGTATATTTAGTTTTTGATCCAAAAGGGTGAGAAGTGTTTGATCCTATGAGAAAGAAATGGATGATGTTGCCTAGAATGCCTTGCGATGAGTGTTTCAACCATGCCGATGAGTCCTTGGCCGTGGGTAGTGAATTGTTGGCTTTTGGTCGTGAGTTGTTGGATTGGTTGTTTAAATTTAAAAACCATCTCAATTCATCATTACAACTTTTTCAAATTCCTACACAAAATATAATAAACAATTCAATTTTTTCAAATCCTAAAACAATAATAATATTAAAAAATACTATTCTAACAACATTTTATTTTATTTGAATTGATAAAATTGTAATGATAAGATGAGATGAGTTGATGAGTTTTTCTATAAAATAATGCTACACAACCTCTCCAACCTTCACACACTATATTTTAAATTTTTAAATTTTTTAATATTTTTTTTGAGTTTATTCTTTTTAAACTAATTTAATTCTTCTATTTATTATTCATATATTAAATATTTGATAAAAGAAAAAAATAATAAAAATTAAAAAAATATAATATATAGAGGTTGTATAAATTTTTTCTTTTTTGTATGTCTCATTTTCCTTATTTTTCCCTCTTTGTTTCTACATCAATCATTGAAGAGCTAGGAAAATGTCAAGATTGGTGCCATTTGGGTCAGATCTTAGAAAAATGAATATTGCGTTTTTGCCTGCGGATGGCTAATGAGCCTAAACACAGTAAAGTATTATCTTTAGTATAGGAAGAGAACTTCGCTTCATGAAGAGAATTTGTAGCTACGTATTACTTATTTTTCTTTTGTAAAAAATAATATAATTTTTGTAAAAAATCTAAATTAGGAACGTTGCTTTATTACTAGTGTGTTTATATATATATATATAACTAGTCAATGGCAACGTGCGCTGCACGTTTGTCCTGTGATCAATTTTATTATGTTTCAAATTTTTAATTATAAATGAACAGTGGAGATAGTCTAAAATTACAACGAAAAATCATAAT
Organism: Cyclocarya paliurus; assembly: GCA_029856935.1. Taxonomy (NCBI): domain Eukaryota; kingdom Viridiplantae; phylum Streptophyta; class Magnoliopsida; order Fagales; family Juglandaceae; genus Cyclocarya; species Cyclocarya paliurus. Next base: position 13,989,838 of record CM056952.1, on the reverse strand, counting down.
AACAGATCATGATTTATTCTTAATAAGTTAGCTTCTTTGTACGTATACAAAAAAAAAAAAAAATTTAAGTTGGCTTGTTTGCAAGAGTTTAATTGCAGACTATTTGTGTTTATTGCATAATGCTGGTTACCCATTTTAACATATCATGGAACCTCCAATTCTAACTAACAATACAAACTCTACTACAAACAGAATAATTGGTTTAGAGGATAATAGACTTGATGGTAGGGAAACTGAAGTGCTATATGAATCTCCTAAAATTGAAGAATGTATTAAGGATATACCAATTCCTCAGGAACCTGATGATGGTAGTGTCGAGAAATCTCAGAATGTCCAAATGGATAATGATGATACGATTGAGGAGCCAAAGTCGGGAATGGAGTTTAATTCCCTTAAAGATTTAGTAAGTTATTATAAGTAATATGGTTATGGGAGAAAACATTTTTAAATTATTAGTAAGTTATTTAATAAGTTATTATTAGTAAGTTTTTAAATTTTCATATAAAATATAATAAACATTTCAATTTTTTAAAATTTTAAAATAATAATAACAATAATAATAAATAATGTTCTAATAATATTTTATTTAACTTTTAATTTTTATCTCAACTAATCTCATCTAAATTTAATATCCAACCTTAAAAAAGAAAAAAAACCTTAACTCACCTAATCGGCAAAAGAGCAAAAGCATAAGAGAATCGGATTTTATGAGAAAAATAGGAAAAAAAAAGAGTAATTGATGAGCAATTGTGTACTGAACGTGTGCTTAGATACAAATATATAACAATGAAAAATTGATAGCAAATGAGAAATGACAAAGTGAAGAAATTTTTTTAAACAAAATTAAAACAAGTCATGGGTTTACATAACTTGAGGTAAACCTACTATAAACTTAACAGAAATGATAAATTCATATAAATTTGTGTTTTATTTAGTTATATAACGCAAAAGTTTAATAAGAAAATTTTAATAAAAGCTTAAATTAATAATAAAAATATTAATACTAAAATTTTATTACAAATTTTAAAATGTAGAAACAAGGCTGCAAGCGAAAAAATGATATTTATTACAGTTTAAAAATTAAAATTAATGTTAATGATAATTTTGTTAAGTTTCTATATAAAAAAAGATGGGGTGAATTCATTTGGTTATGAGAGAAAACATTTTTAAATTACGGATTGTACTGAAAGATTATTAAAAAAAAATTATTTTAATTTTATCTTCTTTATGAGAAGATAATTTGTTAGTAATTATGAACCATTTATTCATAAATATGTAAAAAAAAAAAATTCCAACATTATATAAATTATCAAAAAAGGAAAAAATTAAAAATGTATTCTAGACTATATTATTCTGCACTACAAATAATGTTAAATCATTGCGTTATTCCAAAGGCAGTTTAGTTTTTAGTTTAAAAATGTAAACTAAATCATTTTAATTTACTTTAAAAAAGTTTTCATAACCTTTTTTAATATTATTAAAACAGAAGCACTATAAGAAATAATAACAACGAAAAACATTAATTTATTTAACATTTTCAACCTTGGCTAAATAAAATAGTAATAATGATATATTATATTTTTAAATTATTAAGAAGTTATAATTTATTTCCTTATGAAAATTTGTAATTATACGAAGCAACCTACTATTATTACTCTTAATAGTTATGGTTGGATGCGTATGTTGTATATTTGTTATTTTCAAAATAAAAATATAATGTGTTAAAATTCAAAACTATAGTGGTAAGTATTAAATAATTTAATCATATATTTTATAAAGTCTTATCGTTTACATTTAAAAAAAAATTAAACAAATTATAGTACATTAGAAACTGTAGATCTATCTCAAATAGTGTAATTAATTTCAGATTAATTAATAAACTATTCAATTTATCTAGAAATGAAAAAAAAAATATATTTAAGTTTATTTCTTAATAAATCATTAAACAAAAATTATTAATAAAAGGAAAAAATTAGATTTATACTAAAATTTAATAGTTCAATTCGATATTTATATAATTCAAAATTAAAGGAAATAAAATGCTGCACAACATTAAAATTTAATTTTTAAGATTTTGATTTTTTATTAAAATTTTATGAAGACTTGGTATCAATTTGAAAAATAAAATACTATAGTCTAATTGTAAAGCTCAACTGATTTGTAATGTTACTCATTTTTCACATCTAAAACCTAAAAGCAATACTATATCTTTTTTTCGATAAGGATAAAAAATCTATTTTTTTTTATTTTTTATTCAATTTTTTAGATGCTTAAACATTAAAAAAATTTCACAATATCATTAAAAATACTTTTTTATAATAATGAAATGAAATGAGATGAATTGATAGTGTTTTTATAAAGGGGGCAAAATAGAAAAAATATTATTGGACGAAATACTGTTCATGCCCGATTCGCACAGTAGCTTAGATCGGCTCGCGGCGGTTAACGGCTGCAGGAGAGGGGCTGAGATTGGAAGGGGAGGGACGACGGACGGAGGCGAAGAGAATGGACCGGGGGGTGTTGGCCACGCCGGCGTGCGGCGGCGCACTGGAGGGGACGAAGAAATCGGCCGGCAGCGGCTTGGATTCGCTCGTGGTGATTAACGGCGGCACGATAGGAGCTGATATTTGAAGGGAAGGGACGCCTGACGGAGGGAAAGAGAATCGCCGGGATGGTGTTGGTCATGCCGGCGTCCGGCGGTGCACTATAGGAGACGAAGCGAATGGGGGAGGGAGAGTGGCAAAACAGAAATTTTGAAATAGTAACAGGGGTAAAATAGAAAGAACGCCAGGGAAAAACTGAAATTAAGAAACAGAAGCAAGAGCAAAATAAGAAAAAAAATTATTAGACAAAAATATTGTAGATAATCGATTCGCTCTTTATATATAAGTAAATATCGAATTGGGTGAGAGAGGGGGATGGAATTTCGCATCATATACAGAGAGGGATAGAGAAGTACTTTCAAAGCTGCAATATTTTGTGATAATCTGTCGATGATAATGACACGTATGCTCAACAACTTGCCGACAATAAATTCACTCCTGGCACTTTGACGGTGGCATTACTACTGACCAATCACCAACAAATTTCTTCGATCTATCTTTGCGAGCATTTTCTTTCAAAATAAGAAGAAAAATTATGCAATTCTCATCTCTATTGATAATTTATTTACTTATAAAATAATTAAAATTTCTATATATTGATATGCTAAGTTTTTTATATTAATAATGCATTTAATATATCAGTAAATAAAAAAATAAGTTTTTATTTTTAAATGCACTCGGATGAAAATATCTCATCCGTATTGACCAAGGAACGATTGTCGTCTTGCCATGATTATTGCTTAAGACTCAGATTAAGAATTTTGATTTTGGTTCAGACATCAATTATTCCCTAATGGATTAGGTCCAAACGCACTTTGTACCCTGGTCCGTCCTCAGCACAAGAACTAATAAATGTAATTTAAGAGAAAATGAAATATAGTTTTCATAAATTCTCTAATTTTATGTCCAAATTAAGTAGTTTAAAATTTAAATGAATTGAATTCTAGTGGCTACATAAGATATCTCATCTCATTTCATTATTATAATTTTTTTTAAATTTTTATATAAAATATAATAAATAATTTAATTTTTTTAAATTTTTAAATAAAAATTATATTATCTTATTATATCTTAATTTAATTTTTAACAAAACATTTCATTTGATTTTACCTTATTTGAACTATATAATTAAAAGAGATTTAAATTATTATTATTATATATTTAAATTTTTTTTTTTTATAAAAAAGAGGTTTTTAGTATATAATAAATATAGTAATACACTTCGGTAGTTTGGCGAAACGGTGGCTTATACCAACTAATCACACTGGAACATTTAGGACTTAGAAGCATTTAGACAGATCAATGGTTTGGAACATCATCCTCTCTAACGTCTCTCTCTGGGACTGGTAGCCCAACCCGTCTTTCACCTTTTCCGACGGCTACTTTCTGTTTTCCACTGATTCATACGATACCAACACCCCCACCCCCATCCCCCCAAGTCTCTCTCTCTCTCTCTCCCTTCAAATTCCTTTCAGATCTGGTTCCGGAGCGCCATAATCCGCGGTTTCTGTGAAATGCTTGTCGATTGTCTGCTCCAAATCCCCGAGAATTTCGCTTGAACCGAGGCTTCCTTTGGTTTTTGTTTCGAAAATGGTGATCGTTGGTCCCATAACTCCTGGACAGGTACGACGCGTTTTGAGGTTCTTGTTTGATTTCGGATCTTGCTCTGGTTTTTTGAGTGCTTGAGCGGTAGCTACTGAGCATTGCTTTTTGATACTGTAGATAATATGCTGAACATATTGTAGAATCATGCTTGTGATTGTAACTCTGTTTGTTCTTTCAATGTTATAATGAAGGCATCTTTCATCAAAAAAGAAAAGTAGCAATGGCTTTGAAGCTATTACTGGTAATAGTGGTTTATGCTGTGCCGTTTATTGATTTCAGGTGTCGTTTTTGCTTGGAATCATACCTGTAATTGCAGCTTGGATATATTCTGAGTTCTTGGAGTACAGGAAAAGTTCAGTAGATGCCAAACTGTGAGTTGGATAATTCTTTTGATTGTAGGAATCTTGTTGTTCATGATTATAGTCAAATATGCAGCATACATTTTCTATTCAGAAAGTTTTAAAGTTCTTTTTATAAGCGTGATGTTGAACTTCTTGAAGTCATAGACTTATTGTGTGGTATATTGATCTTGTACGTAATGCACGTGTTCATCCTACTCTGCTCTCTTGTACATAATATGTTCTGTGAATATTAGTTCTATTTTCACGATTCTTTCGTGAATAATTATATGTAAGAAATATATATATATGCATTCGTGCCAACTCTTGTTGGAGCTTTTTGTATCTTCCATTAAGAATGAAAGATATGAAAGATCAAATTGTTAGAATTAAGGTAAAGAGTCATTAGACGAAGATTTTTTCTGGTGCATGATGTTTTCTTTTATTTAAAGAGAGGATAAATATTTACTATGTTAATAAAATTTGATATATTCTGTCTGCTAGTAGGCTCTCAGATGTGAATTTGGCCGAATTGGGGAATGGCACAGTTAAGGAAGATGACAGAGCTGTTCTGTTAGAGGGGGGAGGTCTCCAATCAGCCTCTCCTAAATCTCGAAGTTCGCCTGCTACATCTCCAATTTTCAGGTTTCTAAAGATGGTCTTAGACTCTTTTGAGTATTCAACTTATTATCAATCTATGTTTGCTTAAGCATATAAGCTTACATGCATCGTTTTATGAAACCCTTTTAGGTTCTTCTTGATGGATGAGCCTTTCTTAATTGAAAATCGATTGATACTTCGAGCCATGTGAGTTACTCCCTTGACAGCAATTTAGAAATACTTTCTCTGAGTGGATTGAATCTTGACTTTCTCTTGATCTTCTATATTTTTCCTTCTTACAGATCTGAATTTGGTCTTCTTATGATGTATTTTTACATGTGCGACCGTACGGATTTCTTTGACTCAGCAACAAAGGTTCTGTTCAATGACTTCATTATGTTGCTTTATATATTTCATTCCATATTTAGGGGTTCATTAGCATTTAGTGAAGTATGTGGCTCAAGAAACATTTATCATAGCAAGTGCTACTGCAATCACATATCAACCGAAATAATGTTGACTATTTTATGAAATTATTTGGGAAGTTTTGGTGTTTGTTTCAGTTAATAATGAACTCTCATATAGTACATCCACAACCAAAAGCGAAAACCTGCATATTTGATTTTTGAAAAGTTTATTGAAAAGACTCATCTATATTGAGTATTTATCTCTGAGTTATATCTTTTTTGGCTGCTGATGGAGTTTTTCTTCTTGACTATCATCTGTTTGTGCAGAGTTACAATCGGGATCTCTTCATATTTCTCTACTTCCTTCTCATCATAGTTTCGGCGATAACTTCTTTCAAGATACACCATGATAAGTCACCATTTTCAGGGAAATCCATACTGTATTTAAATAGGCATCAAACTGAAGAGTGGAAAGGTTGGATGCAGGTTAGTCGGCACTTTCAAATGATGTACCTATTTGTTGAAAAGTTATCTCTCTCAAAATATGCTCATTTAAAGGGTAAAAGATCTGATCATGCAAGACTTCTTGGTCTGCTGACTTGGGCATCTCCTACATAAAATCATTTAGCAAGTGGTGCAATAAACTGTGAAGCACACATACTGTCAAAGTCCATAACATAAACAATACATATGGACTTAAGTGCATTAAACTCTTTATATTGTTCTGTTTAGGTTTCATGCAATTGTATGTTCTACTTGCTGCCTCGTTATTGGTGGTCCAAATTTTCTCTTCTATCTTGCAGGTGCTTTTTCTGATGTACCATTACTTCGCGGCAACAGAAATCTATAATGCCATCCGGGTCTTCATTGCTGCATATGTGTGGATGACTGGATTTGGGAACTTTTCATATTATTATGTCCGCAAAGATTTCAGCCTTGCAAGATTTGCACAGGTTTGCAGTCCCTCAAAAGCCAAAGGTTGCTTCTCTGAGCTTTCATACATATTAATTTGCTTTCAATTGTAATAACCTTTTTTTTTTTGAGCAGATGATGTGGAGGCTTAATTTCTTGGTATTTTTCATCTGCATTGTCCTTAACAACAGTTACATGCTATACTACATTTGCCCCATGCACACCCTTTTCACTCTGATGGTTTATGGAGCGCTTGTTATTCTGAACCAATACAATGAGATTGGGTCGGTCATTGCTTTAAAAATCATGGCTTGCTTCTTGCTAGTTATCCTAATATGGGAAGTGCCTGGAGTGTTTGAATTGGTTTGGAGCCCACTGACATTTCTTCTTGGTAAGTAACTGGCCCGAGCTTCATATTACCTGCAACTTGCAAGAACTATGCACTGACCCAGAGTCCTAAATCATTGCAGGTTACACTGACCCAAACCCCTCAAAATCTCATCTGCCCCGCTTGCATGAGTGGCATTTTCGTTCAGGCCTTGATCGCTACATATGGATAATTGGGATGATATATGCTTATTATCATCCAACAGTGAGTTCTAATGCAATTTTGTGCAACTTTCTTATTTCTTTCCCTTCCCTCCCCTCCTCCAATAGAAAATTTACATTTGAGCTTTAAATAGTTGTCATGTTTTGCCTTTCTTTTGAGTTAATGACTACTAATCTGACATGAATTATTATAGGTTGAAAGGTGGATGGAGAAGCTGGAAGAAACAGAAGTAAAGCGCAGAATATCAATAAAAACAGCTGTTGCTCTGATATCTTTAACGGTATTATAATTTGGTATTAACAAAAGTCCTACATCGTGTTTGACTCTCATCTAACCAGTTTGGATTTCTAGGCAGGATATCTCTGGTTCGAGTATATCTACAAGCTAGACAAGATTGCTTACAACAAATGCCATCCATATACCTCATGGATTCCAATAACGTATGCATATGTTAGTTCAATATGTTGTCAGTTTATAATATTCAAAATGTTTTGCTAGTTTGAGACGTTTCATTTCGTTCTTCTTGATCAGGGTGTACATATGTTTGCGGAATGTCACCCAGCATTTTCGTAGCTACAGTTTGACACTTTTTGCGTAAGTGATCTTTACTTTAACCCATAAGTTGTTGATCAACTCTAGTATAGAAGTCCTATCACTTGCTGCCATTTCTGCAAGTCTAAAGAGATCCTACCAGCTTTTCCTCTCATTTTGAATTCATTTATCTCTGACTAATATTTGTGATATCTTGTCTTTGGTTTTCCAGATGGCTTGGGAAGGTAACTTTAGAGACCTACATCTCACAAATACATATCTGGTTAAGGTATGCCAAAGCTCATAACAGTGAATGCCTATTTTTAAGCTTTGATCAGTATAAAAGGATAGCTGCTGCTGTTATTATCAGATAATGGTTAATGCATACTTTCAAACTATTAGGTGCTAGCCTACAGCAGATATGAATGTCAGAAGTTCATGCTTCTCACTTTAATTTCTGAATTTGAAAGAAAGCATAAATCATCTTGGTGAAGCTTTATTTTGTGTGTCCTCCACGGGATGAAACTGTAGTACATCTGACATGTTTATATGTATGTGAATAAGTACAAATTGCGCAGACAATTATCCATTCACATGAGTATAGAACACTATCGAACAATGATTCCCATTGAACTTGCAGGTCCGGTGTTCCAGATGGTCAGCCAAAATTGTTGCTTTCTCTGATCCCAAACTATCCAATGTTGAATTTTATGCTCACTACTTCCATATACGTTGCTGTAAGTAAAAGATGTTATAACTTTGAGATCATGAAAATCTCTGGTACGACTGATGCTGCAACTTTTTGCTTTCTTGCAGATTTCTTACAGACTCTTTGAACTGACAAATACATTGAAAACGGCGTTTGTGCCCAGTAAAGACAGCAAGCGCCTTGTCCACAACATGGTTACAGCAGTAGCAGTCTCGAGTGTTTTATACTTTTTGTCTTTTGTATTCCTGAAAGTCCCTCAGTTTTTGGTAAGACTTGCTCCTCTTTTTATTCAAGAATTTACTTCCGTGTCAGTTTGATATCCTTTTCATGCCCGTCTGCTGTCCGCCACTCTATTAATTAGGTGGACAGCAGTCACTGGTGACAAAAAATAGAACCCCCATGATTTGAGCCAGCATAAATGGGCTTGTGCTTGTCTTCATCCTAGTAGATCAAGTGCATCACCATTTCTGTTGGGCTAGTGCCTCCAGCTGAATTACCTGGAGTATACTTTATGCTCATATATTCAGTTTGAACCCTGTGATCAGCGTTTATCAGTTCTAGTTTCATTGATGATTTTCTGTCTTTAATGAGAGATTTTGCTGATACTTGTAATGCACAGGTTTGAGCATTCGAATACGTAAATATAGGCTTCTGTAGAAGTTCTCCGAGCAGAAGAGTACCGTTCTGCTACCAAAGTTTTTTTCTCTGTTGCCAAAAAACCAATTGGAATATGGAATCTTCTGCTGCTTGGCACGAGGGAAAAGCAGATTTATTGGACATATTTTGTATCGTAGAGGTTGGGTAATGGATAGATATAAACTCCAAAGAAAGGGTTGTGTTTTTTCATTGCCTTAATTGTTACTGCTAGATTAAAATGATAAGAAGCACAATTTAAGTTTATAAATTCGGACCCGTATCCGATAGATTAATTGTACCTGAGATCGTTTGATAGTCATGTAATTCTATGTCTGTTCCTAAGACAGTAATCGAATCGAAGCACCAAATTTCCTTTTGGGGGGTTGGCAATTCACCAATTACTGCAGCCATGTAGTTATTGATCTGATGACAAAAGAATGAAATAAAGGAAACGGTTTTTAGTATTAATATTAAGAAAATCTATTGAGAAGTTGGCATTTTTTAAAAAAATAGAAAATATATATTAACGCATACTTCTTTTAAAAAAATAGAAAAAATATTATTTTCCATCTTAAATTTCTCCTAATTTTCTCAAAGAAATTGAAAAATACTTGCCCAGGAGCGCATAATCATTTTTCATTTTTATTTTTACTATTCAGTGCAAACACTACTTAAAACTAACTATTGCGTAACTGATGCAACCGGCACGCCTATTCATGAAAAAATTTATTTTTTTAACATTTCATTCTTTTATTGCTGCTCCAGTTGATTCAACTTTTCATGAATCACTGCAATCACTCGGCTCGTTCCCTTGCTCCACCATCTACAGTATTCGTAAGAAAAAAAAGTAAATGCTACTGCCTATTAACAGTAAAATAACAGTAAACAAAAAACATCTATAAACCAACACAAAAACACAAGGACCCATTGTCATGATCACTACTAATTACCCCTTTGTGCAACGGCTCCAATGCAACGGCTTCATCATGCAAAATACACTACTTGTATTTATTGTAATGAACTCTATAGATAAAATAGGAAGACTTTCAGTTCACTCACGGTGACTGAGGCAATTTGTCAAACACTTTGTAGTCTCATCTTCTTTATGGTATCAAGAGCTCTGTGAGTGAAGAGAGTCTTCCTCTATGGCCACCATTGCTCTCAATGTTGGGAATTTTGTCACTCTACGGCTAAACAAGAGCAACTACCCTATGTGGAAAGAGCAACTACTAGCCTTGGCTGAGAGCCAAGACTTAGTAGAACACCTCATTCGTGAGGACTCTGCCCCTCCCGAATTCACCATCCCCATTGATGGATTATCGGATTCGGCAAAACCAGTGAAAAATACAGATTATATTCAATGGAGAAAGTCAGATCGACTTCTCAGAGGATGGATAATTGGCACTCTCTCGGAAGAGGCACTCGGCCTTGTGGTAGGAATCGATTGGCTCACCATGTATGGAGGGCACTCAAATCAGTATACGCACATGACTCACAAGAAAGGAAATTTCATCTTACACAACAACTCACATACCTAAAAAAGGATCCAACAATGTCACTTACAGAGCATCTCCAAGTCTTCAAAAATTTATATGATAGCCTAGCTTCAATCGGTCGACCCGTTGAGGACAAGATGAAGGTATTCTCTCTGTTAAACGGCCTCAGAGCTCGCTACGAGTCATTCACTACCTTGATGTTAAAGCCCCCCATGCCTTCCTATGCCGAAATAATTCCTCTACTTCAAGGGTATGAGATTCGCACCTCAATACATGAAATCCATCCATCAAATTGCCTTCTATGGCCAGCAAACAAGGAATTACAACTCCAAGGACCACCGTGGAGGTGGCCGTTCGCAGCTGCAGAGGAACTTCTCCTCACAGGGGCGCGGGTTCCTTCCTGCAACAAATCCTAGGCGAGAAGACAATCCCTCACACGGAAGGGATGACTCTCACGAACCTCTCTCGCACGGACCATCACCACTTAAGTCCTACGGGCCTCACGCACACGGGCTAGCCCAATCTTAATCCAATCTCCACGGGCCTGTCGTGCAAGGACCTAACTCATACGGGCCACCTTCAATAGCTGCAAGGGCCAATTCACATGGGCCCCCTTCAACATTTGGATCTACTGAACGGCCCAACAAAGCCCGTGATCCACCACCTACATGTCAAATTTGTGGAAAAAGAGGCCATATTGCTCTTAAATACTGGAATCGTTCAATCACTCCTATCAATATGAGGATATTCCTCAGGCCCTTGCTGCAATGACACTTGAGAATTTTTCTCATAACGCTGAATGGACTGCTAATACTAGGGCATCTGCTCATATGACCAGCGACCCAGGTATACTCGAAAATTTACGTCATTATTTCGGCAATGATACTGTTATTATTGGAGATGGTAGTTCTCATACTATTATTCATACTGGTGATACTTATCTTAATAATGGTATTACTAAAATCAAATTATGTGATGTTTTATTAATACCTGCATTGGCAAAAAACCTTCTATCTATTGGACAACTCACCACTGATTATCCGTATAATTGTGAATTTTACGGTGTTGGTTTTATTGTTAAGGAACGGGAGACCAATCGTGTCTTATTGACTGGACGACGGAAGGGTAACCTCTATGTTGTTTCTCCTCCGTACGAAGCTCATTTTTCAATCAGATTCCGACGGGTTTCTGAAGATGTTTGGCACCAACGTTTGGGGCATCCTCAGGCCTTTCTATTCAAGTCCTTAAATCTAAAGGACTTATTCAAATCTCTGGCACCAACAAAACACAGACTATTTGTGAAAATTGTCAGTTTGGGAAACTTAGCAAATTTCCTTTTTTACCCTCTACTAATTTAACACATGCTATTTTTGATAAAGTTTATTGTGATTTATGGGGACCTGCCCCTATTATTTCTGTTGGTAAATTTTCTTATTATGCCTTTATTATTGATGTTTTTTCTAAATTTATGTGATTCATACCGCTTCGAAAAAAATCTGAATTTTTCCCGACCTTCTTACTTTTTGAAAAATATGTTGAATGCCAATTCAATAAAAAAATAAAATATTTTCAAACCGATGGGGTTGGAGAATTTGCTAACACACTGCTTACCTCACACTTACAACAACAAGACATTATTCATCAATTTTCGTGCCCCCATACCCCTGAACAAAATGGCACAGTGGAACGTCGTCATTGTATTATTAGAGAACTTGGTATGACAATGCTTTTTCAAAGTAGTGTTCCCAAACGTTTTTGGGTTGTAGCTTTTGCCACAGCTGTTTTTTTAATAAATCGTCTTCCCTCATCTACTCTTGATTTACAATCACCTTTCACTATTTTGTATAACACCTTCCCTGATTATCAATTCTTGCGTGTTTTTGGGTCCAAATATTATCCTTACACTTGGGACACTGAACAAAATAAATTTGATCCCAAAACTTTACCATGTGTCTTTCTAGGCTATAGTAATCACCACCGTGGGTACAAATGTTATCATCCTTCTACAGGTCGAACTTACACTTCTCGCCATGTTGTTTTTGATGAACTCAATTTTCCTTATAAAAATCCTTGAAACCTTCACCTTCCACCACCTTCTGACCCAATTTTATCTATATTTGACATTTGGATCACACCTCCTACAAACTCATCTTCCCTCACTACTTGATCCTCTCTCCTGGACCTACATATTCCCTTACCATCGACCATTCTCTTTTCCGCTCTTGAGCCGCAATCCCAATTCCCTACAACAGACACATCTGACATCCCTCCTTCTCCTTCACCTCCAAATATTTCATCCACACCAACCCCACCTTTGCCTCCTCAACACACAATGATTACCCGATCACATGCCGGTATTCAAAAACTCAATCCCAAATATACAAATTTTCATGATCTCAACAACATATCCAAGGAACCCAAAACCATACGCTCTGCTTTTGATCATCCCAAGTGGACCCAAGCTATGCTTGACAAGCTGAAAACCTTATATACTAACAATACGTGGACCCTTGTTAAACGTGATTCCTCCATAGATGTTATTGGTTGCAAATAGATTTTTAAAACGAAACTCAATGCAGATGTCACTCTTGATCGATTGAAAGCTCATCTAGTAGCAAAAGGCTTTCATCAAATAGCTGGTGTTAACTATTATGAAACCTTTTCCCCGATAATTCGACCTAATACTATTCGAACAGTTATTAGCATTACTCTGGTCAACCACTGAGACATTCGTCAACTGGATGTAAAAAATGCATTTCTCCATGGTGAACTCCATGAACCTGTCTACATGGAACAACCTCCAGGTTTTATTCACTCAACTCATTCCTCTCATGTTTGTAAATTAAATAGAGCTTTGTATGGTTTAAAGCAGGCCCCACGCGCGTGGTTTGATAAATTTAGTAGCTTCTTACTTAGTTATGGTTTTAATTGTAGCACTACCGACTCATCTTTATTTATTCACCATTCCCCTCGTGGATGTCTTATATTACTTTTGTATATTGATGATATCTTACTCACTGGCTCCTCCACTGATTTCCTTTCTGAGTTTATCTCAACCCTTAATAGTCACTTTGCCATGAAGGACTTAGGTCCCATTCATTATTTTTTAGGAATTCAGATTACTCACACAATTGGTGGCCTTACCCTAACCCAAGCTAAGTATGCCTACGACATTTTAGACCGTGCCCAAATGAGTGACTGCAAACCCATGGGTACTTCCATGATGGCTAAGACCAACAGTCTCAAATTTACAACTCCTTTTTCTGACCCAGCACATTATCGCAGTCTTGTTGGTGCTCTCCAATATCTTACACTTACTCGCCCTGACCTTGCATATAGTGTCAACTTTGTGTCTCAATTTATGCACTCACCTACTGAACCTCATTTTAAAATGGTTAAACGTATTCTTCGATATGTGAAAGGTACAATTAATTTTGGTCTTAATTTCACTTCCAACTCTACACTTGATCTTTATGCCTTTTCTGATGCAGACTGGGCTGGCTGCCCTCTCACCAGACGCTCCACGACAGGTTATTGTGTCTTTTTCAGTAGTAACTGCATCTCTTGGTCTGCAAAAAAAGCAGCACATTGTATCCCCCTCAAATACTGAAGCTGAGTATCGAGCCATGGCTCAAACTACTGCTGAACTCACATGGATTTCATTCCTTCTTCGAGACCTCGACATTAAGCTACACGCACTACCTTTATTACTTTGTGATAATCTTAGTGCACTTTACATGACTGTTAACCCAGTTTTCCATGCTCGTAGCAAACACATTGAGATCGACTACCACTATGTACGTGAATGTGTTGCTCTTGGTCTCCTTCATACCCGACATGTACCGGCTTCCTTACAACTTGCTGATCTCTTTACCAAACCTCTGGGTCGTCCAGCTCTTTTTCCTCTCTGCACCAAACTTGGCCTCGTACCTTGGCACAATTTGCGGGGACGTATTAACAGTAAAATAACAATCAACAAAAAAATCCACCAACCAACACAAAAACACAAGAGGACCCATTGTCATGATCGCTACTAATTACCCCTTTGTGCAACGGCTCCAATGCAATGGCTTCATCATGCAAAATACACTACTTGTATTTGTTGTAATGAGCTCTATAAATAAAATAGGAAGACTTTTAGTTCACTCACGGTGACTGAGGCAATTTTTCAAACACTTTGTAGTCTCATCTTCTTTATTGCCAGATTCAGATGCTGCTCCAGTTGATTCGGCTTTAGTTTCAGCTTCCTCTCTCTCTTCCGATTCAGCTTTAGCTTCTTCTGCCTCTGTTGATTCAACAGTTGATGATGTTGCTTCCACTTTGACTGTCACTGGCACAAAAGTACCAACTTTTCACTGTGTCACCGCCGCTTCGACATTACAATCATGGCCGGAGTTCACTGACGCATGTTTTAGTAAGTTGGATAGGCATACAAATACTTCAATGATAATTTATGAGATGATAAAATAAATAAATACGAACTGGCGCATGTTTCAGTAAATGCGATGTGTAGAGGAGAGATGTAAAGAGAGGAAGAAGAAGGTAAAAAAAAAATTGATAGAGATAGAGAGAGGGAATGACGAAATGATAAAAGAATGAAATGTTAAAAAAATAAAAATTTTCATGAAAAGTCGTGCCGGTTGCATTGGTTATGCAATGACCGGTTGTAAGTAGTCTTCCTGAGAATTTAATAGCCAAGAGTAAAAAGGCTTATATTTTTCAAATTAAAAATAAAATTTCACGTTCTGCTTTTGAGTTTTGAGGTTTTCTGCTTCGTAATAATTTTCCTGAGCATTGACTCTCTAATTTACACTCCAGTTTTGCTGACAGAGGTACAAATTCTCTGGCTATAACAGCTAATTTGAATCAAAAGGACTCACCTCGTGGCCATGAGGTCTTTACTTCATGCCTTTTTTCTCGAACATATACATCTTATGAAGTTTCACTCTTTTCTTGCTCACAAAGACTCGAATTTTCAGGTATGTAGATGGCGTTGGAAGACTAATGCCTATCTTTACAGGAACAATTAAAAAAAAAACACTGAACTGTCACAGATTGTGGGGAAGTTCTTAAACATTTATTCAAACCCACATATTTATTGAGGATGAATGAGTTATAGGTTATGTGAGGGGATAAAAGATATTGGGATTTGGCCAATGGGCAAGTAGGATCATGGGGTGTCAGGGGGTCAAGGCCGATGGGGGTCAGGGGGTCATAGTGGACGAGGGTGCATGGGCTGTCAGGGGAGAGACAAATGCACAAGGTGTGGCCTTATCTGCAAGGAGGCAAACACAGAAAAGACAATCAAGATAAATAGAAGCTCTCTCTTCTCTGTCAGGGTCTTGGTCTTCTTCTTCTTCTTCCTCTCCGACAGTCCTTCAAATAGGGAAGCTCCAATGAAAGCCTCTTCTCTAATAAATTTATATTCAGCACACTATTGTATAGTGAGATATGAGAGACCTTGAAAGACTATAAATAAGATATTATAGTAGATTTCCTTCCCAAACGTCTGTGGACGTATGCATTATGCTGAACCACGTAAATCTATGTATTCATTTCTTTTATTTCTTTACATTTATGTTTTCCATTTACAGTTATGGACATATGCATTGCCACCGTACAACCATACTAGAACATTGCTGGGGGCTCTATACAACGCCGGTCGAGGCCCAAGTCGACCCAGTGGGTCGAAATGACTATTTCTCTTCTCCTTCCGATCTGTTGAGCGATTTTTACCGCATCAATAGGTTATGAAATTAATTCTTGTTTGATGGGTAACTGAGATAATAAAGTGAAAATGTAGAAGGTTAGTGGATTCAGTTGCTCGCGGAAATTAGATGCACAAGATCAGGATCCTCCACTGATCAAACCGTTGTTTTTACAAGGATCATAAATGTAGAAATTAAAGGAGTGCGTTGGAGAAGTTGCAGATAGAACTAGGTTCCTGTTGTATCGAAATTAAAATCTAAATCGTTTTCAGTTGTGTTGTCATTCTTGATATGCAACGGGAGTGTCGTCAATTTTGAAGAAACGGCGATTTCAGAAGTTACCGCTCTCACATTGATGGTTCCCAAGCTTATTAATTCTCTGCTTTCCTAGCTGGTCCAATCCCTTTGAACTTGTCTCCAACTAAGACTTCTCGTTTGTTTCCGTCGCGAAGATGCTGATCGGTGGTCCTATAACCTCTGGACAGGTACGCGTTTGTTTTGCACTTTTCTGTGCTTTCAGATTTTGCTCTAGTATTCGATTGCTCGAGTGGTCGTTGATGATAAAATGCTTCATGTCGTACATCGTTTATGGTGACGTTATGGATTTCACTTTTGGTCCTGCGTTCTTAGGCTGTGTTTGTTTCCGATGGAAAATGCTTTCAGCTTATGGTGCTTCTTTATCATGCGTATCTTGGTTGTTTTTACTAATTTCAGGTGGCGGTTTTGCTCGGAATCATACCCATATTTGCGGCTTGGATCTATTCCGGTTGTTGAAATACAAGAAGTATTTAGTCTCTGCCAATGCGTGAGTTGAAGAATCTTTTTTCTTGTTGGAGATATGGGAATGTGTGGTGTGTGTGTGTGTGTATGCCATTTATGGTTCCAAGAAATTCAAACACCAAACTTATAAAATAGCTTAAAAACGTTCCTGCATAGCAAATTGTGTTATGCACATTGTTGTTCAAGTTTGGTCTTGCTTATTAGCTCATGCTCATATATCTTGCAAATCTTAATTGCAATATTGTCTTTCGTTAACAAGGGGAAAAAAAAGGAAAGAAGAATTAAGGTTTTTCGTTCCGTTTCTTTTATTAAATCTGTGTTCACTCAAGTTTTTCTTTCTACTAGCAGGCAATTGGATGTGAATTTGCTGAAGCAGGGAACCGCACATTTAAGGAAGATAACAAAGCTGATTTATTAGAGGGAGGTATCCAGTCAGCCTGTTCTAAATATCCAAGTCCAACTAGATCTCCAATTATCAGGTTTAAAGACTGTC